>JAENHJ010000069.1:1887162-2577162 GCA_025330945.1 Mucuna pruriens | reverse complement strand
TTATATATGGTGGATCGGTGGTATGATTTTGATTTAGTTTGAATGTGCCAGTAATTATTGGGCATCTAGTTCGACATGGAAAATGGACACGATCTTCTTGTTCAACAGATACAATAAACAGAGAACCTAGGAATTAATTAGTAATAAGAGAACCTAGGAATTAATTAGTAATAAGAGAACCTAGGAATTAATTAATAATAACGACCCGTCACCAACCAAGAGTTTAATTAGTCTGTATTGTTCTTTGTTCTTGTTCTTAATTAGTCTGTATACACCCATCAAGAGTTTTCATGCAATATTGTGACATATAAAGTGGACAATATTTTATGCAGAATATGATAAACTACCACATATATGGGAGAGTACACATGTGTAATAGGTAGTGTAATAAACTTGAATATGAAATTAATACAGTAAAGATATACTTCAATAAGTACGTGATCAATGTCAAATTAAATTATTATTAGAATAATTTTTATAAAAGAATAATATTTTTTTTTTGTAAAGTATAAGATTCAAATCTATGATTTTTTTTCTAAAAGAATAATATATTTTAATAAAGAGAAGAAAAAAAAAATTATCTCCAGTATTGTCAAACTAAAAATCAGGCGAGAAATAACATCAACAAGAATTTGTCTAAGAGATTATAAAAATAACAACCACAGGAAAAATAACCTAGCTACCTGTACTTTATAATCTTCAGATTTTGCTAACTTAGTAGTTAAATCAAAGGTCAAAAAAATATTTAATTTCATCCGTGTGAATGTGATTTGTCAAAATTAATAAATAAATAATTAAATATTTAAATATGTTTATATTTTCAATAAAATGAGTAAGTTTTAATTTTGTTTTTTATAATTTTTTTGTTTTATTTTTCATCTCTTTAAAATATAAAATTTTTATTTTTAATCTCTATAAAATAGATAAAATTTATTTTTGTCAATATAATTTTTTTTTTATTTTCATCATTCGAAATTTTGAAATAAAAATTTATGATCCCTAACTTTCATTGTATGGTGGATAAATAATATTTATTATAAAAATAAAATTACAACAGTGTGACATCCTAACATATACTATAGACACTAATTTGGTGTAATCCAAAATATACAATAATTAGAACTACCTAGATAGACATTATTTAATAACACGTATAATAGTCATTTAACTTTTTGTTAAACATATATATAATTAAAAAAATATCATATAATAATGATTTCATATTTTTTAAGGATGAAAACTAAATAATTTCTTTTATAATGACTAAAAATAAAATTTACTTATTTTATGCATATTAAAAATATATTTAAGGCATAAATGATAATAAATGACTAAATTGTTAATAAGTGATGGAACACTTTCTAAATGTACCTACTGCTTGATGAAGGGAGTTAGATTAATTCTTATATGATTTTTTTTTATCTTCCAAACAAATAAAACATACCAAGAAATTTGAAGAAATATAACCAAATATATGTTATTTTTTAATGATAATGAGAATAATTAATTTCTAAAATCTATTAATTTTTTATTATTGAAAATCTTAGAAACCTATCACTTACATGTGGTATGAGAACCTGTGTTATAAATTGTTTGATTCTCCATTAATCATATTTTCTCCCTCAACTTGTATGAATTCTAATTTTAAGGAAATTAGCAATTGTTGGTTATGTCTGTCCCTATACCAAGTATGTATGTTATTTTTAAGAATGAGCGTTTGTATTTAACTCCAAAAGGTAGGTCTCTTCTTAGGTATACAAGGAAGTTTTGAATTCTTCAAGACCAGAAAATCTTCTTCCTTTTTCTTATTGTTCAAGGCAATCACTAACTTGGGTGGCCACACTCATGAAGTCGCAACATCCCTACGGTTGAACGATGATCCACCAGCATTTTTGTTATGGTGCGTGATATTTGGTGAAACCATGTTATTGTTATGTAAAATCATTGTGATTATCAAAATTTATTGTGCTATGTTACTTTCTGTTGGTACATTCATGTCATAAATACATCACAAGCCCATATGATAAAACATGGCCAACATGGCCAAGTAATATTTTTAATTTCTATAAATGGTAAATCTTTTAAGAATTCTAAATCACAATGCCTTCATCCTAAATCTTTGTTTTTATATATTTTTTAATTCAAATGCAAATGATTATTATGAAATCAAGAAGAAAATCGTAATTAGTCATTCACAATGTATTTCTCTATTTAAAAATCTTTTAATATATAATTGTTAAATTCACATGATTACTTTGTATTTTTTAATCTTTGTGATTACAATGCTTTTTATGAAATTGATTATTAAACAAAAAAAAAATTACAATGAAGGAATGATAGAATGAATTGGTCATGAAAATTTTAAGTATTTCACGTTGTTAAATATTGAAATTAAATATTATAAAAAATTTGTTAATCACTAAAATGTTTATATTTGGATGTTTATTTGATTTTAAATTAGTGATGATTTTTTTTTTGGTTTATAGATATATTAAAAACTGTTATTATAAGACATTTATGGATCACTTAAATGTTGATTAGTTGGTTTTGTAATTAATTAATATAATTGTTGGTGATTTGTGTGTATCATTAGTTTATTTATACACCAAAAGTAGTAGATTATTCTAATTGGTGCATGTCTAGCCAGTTGATGATTAAAATTTTATTAGAATAATTATGTTTGAATGTTGTGCTTTGTTGTTTATAGATATATTGAAATTTGTTATCATAAGATATTTATTAAATATTGATTAGTTGTACTTATAATTAATGAATATAATTACTGGTGATTTATGTATAGTAGGTAATTTTAATTGGTGCATGTTTAGTTTCCAAATAATGATTAAAATTTTATTAGCAATATTATGTTTGAATGTTGTATGTTGACGTAACACTTAAAGAAAAATCTATATAATTGTTTTTTTGAATATTTTATATGTGTAGTATGTATCTATTTCTGTTTCCAATTCTTTGAGCTTCCTTGTACTGTTTGTGTCTATCTTTAACAAGCTTGATTTTTTTTTACTATAATGGACAAATATAATTTCACCTTTGTGTCTTGAATCTTGATCTTACTGTTATATAAAAAAAAAGTTTGCTGCTATTAGTTATTATTGTAACAATGAAAAAAAAAACAATGTAAAGCTTGAAAAAAAAAGCTAATAGACTCAGCCTCATATTTATGAGAATAGTTGTTGCATATAGTATAAGATAGCTCTTCCCAAGATTGAAAGATCTAAAGAATTTATGAGGTTGATGAGAGAGCATTCTCAAACAATTGATAAATCTCTTGCTAAAACATTAATGACTACATTGATCAAATTTGATGGTTCACGCATCATGCATAAGCATGTCATTGAGATGACAAACATTGCATCAAAGCTTATTATGACTATGTATGACCTATTCCAAATGAACTATAACAAACACCATGAAAGATAACTGGAGCATGTACAAATTGCACAATATATTGGTTTGAGAGGAAACATGTTCAAGAATCAAGGAAGTCATCCAATCCATTATGTAAGCCACCAAAGAAATCAAGAAGTTGGAAATAAATTTGTGAAGAAACATGATAAAGGGAAAATGAACATTAAAGATTAGTGAGGCATGTGTTCAAATCCAAAAGAAAGCATAAAAAAGTAACATTTGTCATTTTTGTGACAATTTGACATTTTCAAAAGGATTACCTAAGGCATGAGGCTTGATTTGAAAAGAACAATAAGCTTAATGCTTATGTATGTTTTGAATCAAATTTAATTGAAATTCCCTTACAATATATAGTGGATTGGTTATGAATGTATGATTCAAATTTCTAATATGATACATAGATTTCTTGCGATCTAAATCATAAGCGCAAATAAGAAATTTATCTTTATAGAAATAGGGTGAAAGCTTCAATAAAAGTAGTTGAAGACTTGCGTTTAATTCTTGAAATTGGAGATCATTCAGATGTATCAAAAACTCTTTATGTACCTAATTGATCTAGGAATTTAGTTTTATCATCTAAACTTGATTTTAAAAGATATCCTTTTAATTTTGATAATGGATGTTTCAACTTATTTAAGCATAATCATTTCATTGATATTACTATTCTCTGTGATGGTTTATATAAATTGAATATAGATGATTTGTATGCTAAAACTCTTTTAACTTTGCATTTTCTTGTGAACGTTTGGGTCACATTTCTAAAGAAAGATTGAAAAGACTAATAAAGAATGAAAAATTTTCAAATCTAGATTTTAGTTATCTAAATATTTGTGTAGATTGTATTAAAGAAAAACAAACAAAACACAAAAAAAAAAAACTACAAAAAACATTCAACTTCTTGAAATTATGTGCACTGATATTTGTGGGTCTTTGATAATAATTCTTTTAGAAAGGAAAGATATTTTATTATCTTTGTTGACGGTTGTTTACATCATGGTTATATCTACCTACTGAAATAGAAAGACAATTATATAGAAAAGTGAAATTTGTCAAGTCTAATAGAGGTAGCAAGTATTACAAAGATATGATGAAACTAGACACACTTAGGTCCATCCACTAAACACATTCAAAAATATGGTATTTGAAGACTATCATGTATTTGTTAAATATGGTTCTTACTAAGAAAATTTCAAAGACACATTTTGCATTAAAGATGCTTGCATGTTTAGGGATTCTATGTAGAAATAATTATTTATAATCCACAAGAAAATAAATTGAATACAAGAACAATCAACAAGTATTTTATTGGTTATCCAAGAAAATCAATGGGGTATACATTTTATTGTTGAAACTAGAAATGCAAGGTTCATTGAGAATGATGAAATTGGTGGGAGTATAGTTTCATGAGATGTGGAGATTACAGAAGTTGGAGTACAAATCCCTTTGACTTATGCTTCTAGCAGTAAACTGTGTAATGACTTGTTATCATGACAATGACAACACACTACTAAACCTAAAGTGCAAAAATTAGATTTATTAAGAAAAACTTTTATATTAGTTTGTTTATGAAAATGTATACAATTTTTTCACCTTTCAAAACAGGAACAAATAAACATTAAAATACATGTTTGATTATAAATAAATACTATGAGGTAAATGTTGAAATAATACATCATGCATAGATGGCACTAGACTAGATGTATATGTCTTATGACACTTTACAAAATGTGACCATAATAAAGCACTTCAAAAGGTAGGGTGTGAATACAAATACCTAATTAAAATGAAATTATATCAAAATGGAAAAGGGATACAAAATATGTAGGACTTAAGTTGGTCCCAACATTACACTACCACTAACTAGAAGGAGTAACGGGTAGGGTATCTTTTGGTACTCATCAACATGAGTAACATGGAGGCAAGGATGTGGTCCTTGTTGGAACAAGTGATGATAGTCAGTAGTGCGCACATAAGCTCTAGTGGCATGGTTGTGCTCTCTCTACATCTGTTTGATAGACAACCATATATGCAAGCAAATATACAGAATAATTGAGAAGACAATAATTTCAGTCAAAGAATAGGAAAATGTAAACTCCTTTATACCACACTCTTTGGAGATCTTGGTCATTCCTTCATGCTTCATCATCCCCCCCAATGGTATCTTATAATTCAATGTAATAAAGATCTACATGCACCTATCCTCAAGGCATGTGCATCGTACTAGATGTCTCTTCTAGCCTCGATATTAATCCCATTAACATGATATTCAAGATCATCACAATCACAATTACATGTACAAATAGAACAATGGTAAGCTTAAGAAGAGATTACATACATTTCTAAAATAAAAACATACTATAACATCCTTATAAAAAAAAGAAACCAATTGAAAAGAAATTTGTGTTGGTAGATGAACATAGACAGTCATGAGACTATGAATTATATAAGGCTATAATAGTCTTATTCCATGGGCACTTCTACAATTTCAAGTGACCATCATAGACATTTTCCCTTAACATACTACAATATGTCTACCAAATCACAACAACATGACACATGCCAAAAAAGTCATTCAAAGAAATATCTTAAATATAATTTGTGGATGAGTATTGGTTCACCACGACACAAAGTCTGCAATACCGTTTGTAACACTCCAAATCTTATTGCTATTATTATTGATTTGTATTTATGATATTTAAATAAATGAGTGTTTAGATTATATTTTATCATCAGCTAAATAAAGTATATTTTGGAAAATATGTTTTGGGCTAAAAATGGGGGGTTTTGTAGGTAAAGATTGAAGGAAGAGACCTTTCATCCTATTTTGGTCTAAAAATAACTAATAGGACCTTAGCAATCAATTAACTTGTTGTCACAACCAAATTTGTGACCTACGTGTATCCGATTTGAGATGGGCCGAGATAGTCTCGGCCTCTCAGTGGCCGAGGTCATCTCGACTGTCAGGAGTGTCACAACCTAAATTATGACGTCAGGTTGGACAGGCCAAAACCGTGTCGGCCGCATAGGAGTCGTCACCGACGTTTTTTTGTTTTAAGAAACGACAGAAAACCTGGTGGAAAGGCTGGTCTGGGATCAGAGGTGCGGGCTTGGGAGTTGGTTACACGCTGGGGAATTTCCCCCCCAGCACGCCTATCACTCGATAGTTACGCTTGGCTAGCTGTATGGAAAGAGGGACGGTACTGGTATTTGCGTTGTGTTTTTGGTCTAAGTCTAGGGAAGGAAGAGGTTCAAGTAAGGTGTTCTGGGATTTTGGGGTTTAAGATTTGACTTGATAGGGGTGTGCCCCCTAGGCCTACGTACCTCGGCTCTAGAGGATTCAAAGTCCACGTAGTTCTGGCAATGGGTTTGGCTTCTAGAGGGAGGTCAAATTGGGAGGTGGACTGGAATGGCTCGTCCCGTCTCGGCTTCGTCGGAGTCGGGTCGGCATGATAATAGGGGTTGAGGTCGGGTCTCTGTCGGCTCGAGCCGGCTTGATCCTACCGGAGCGGAACCGAGTCGGCATAAGCCTGCTGGTCAGGCCGAAACCAAGTCGGCTAAGGAGACATCAGGGTAGGGGAGTCAGGTCACGTCGGCGGGCGGCCCAGGGCCGAGATGGACTCGGCCAGGGTCACGCAGCAGGGTAGGGGATCTTGGCCTAAGGTGGGCAATGGGTGCCTAATCTAGGATGATGCAAAGGACGAAGTACTAACCTGGTATTCGGTGACGACAGGTGTGTCTTCCCTACCTTTGTCCAACGTCTGATCCTCTCCTTCTGCAGGCCCCTAGGATTCTCCTTTTGCCTCTGTCGTGTTGTTGTCAGCTTTCCTGGTAGGTTGCGTCTCCCTTCTGTCTCTGCTCTCTAGAGTTTTCTTCTCTCTCTTCTCGCACCCTTTCTATCCGCCCCTTTTCTTCTTCGCCCTGGGTCCTTATATAGGGCCCGGGAAGATTGTATCACAACAGAATCCGAGATTCTCGCGGATATTATCCTCGCTCCTTTTCTGTTGCTCCCACTGTTCCCTAGTGTGCGACGCCTGGGGCTCACTGGGATGTGGGGGACTCAGTCAAGCGTGGACTTGGTCAACGATGATTGAGTCAAACATGGACTCGGTGGACTGGACCTCATCCCAGATTGGAGTGGCCCGAGAGCTTGGGATTGGGTCCAGAAGGAGGTAGATTCAGAATGGCTTAAGGTGGGCTGGGACGTTGTAGCAGCCCGGACAGTTTTGGGGTGCTACAGGGAGTCGTCACCGGTGTTTTTTTAGGAACGTCAGAAAACCTAGGGGAAAGGTTGGTCAGAAATCAGAAATGTAGGTTCGGGAGTTGGTTACACATCGGGAATGCAAGGTGCCCCCAATGTGTTTATCACTTGATAGTTACCTTAGGTTAGCTGTAAAGAAATAGGGGAGGCGCTTGTGTTTGGGTCAGGTAAGGTGTTTTAGGGCTTTGGTTTCTATGAGAGGGAAGAGGTTTAGGTGAGACGTCCTAGCGTTTTAGGGTTTTAAGGTTTACGACTTGATAGGAGTGTGCCTCCTGTGCCTACGTACCTCGGCTTTAGAGGAATCAAAGTCAACGTAGTTCTGGGTATTGGTGAGCTAGATGGGAGCCGGATGAGCTATGAGCTAATTTTGATCTCTCTACAGTCGAGATCGACTTGGCCTCGAGGAGGAGGAGGGAAGGTTTGTGTCAAGGCTTTTACCTAGCGGAATGGTTTGTAGATTGGGGTATTGGCAATTTGGGTTTCAAGAACACCTTATTCTAAGCATGCAGTGTGTTAACCTTGGGGTAAAGAAACCAACCTGGAATTTGGAACAAGAGAACTTTCCTTTCTCGTGGACCAGTACCTCTGCTTGCCTTTCAGTCTAGACTTGGAGTCCCTGCTTTTCTGTTCCTTTGCAATCGTTAGCTTTTCGTTCTTCTGTTTCCCTGATTCTTTCTCCAATTTTTCATGCCCCTGACCTTTCGCGTTTGAGGCTTATATAAGGTTTTCCAGCTGCCAGAGAGTAACCGCCTTTGGCCCCGCATATTGGTGGTGGTTGGACTAGAGACCGAGTCCGCCTATCCTCAATCCCAACTTCCATGTGGAAAAGATTTGCCTTGATATTCGGGCGACTCAGTCCTCGCTCTTTGTAACAGTTGGAGTGGACTCGGTTTTGAAACTCTTCTTCTTGTCTCGGTCTCGGATTTGACTGGGTCTAGGGACGACTCATTGGTGGTCTCGGTCCAGTCTTGTGGTTTGGGTTGACCAAGTCTTAAGGCCGCTCTTTTAGGGGTTTCAGCCGAGTCTGGAGGGTTAGGCCTGATATATTTGGCCCGGACAGTTTTGGGGTGCAACACTTGTTATGGTGAATAACTGATGTGACCTCCTTACACATTAGATGTCAATTTTATCCTAAATTGTCATGTGGTATATGCAATAGAGAGAGAATAAGGATAACCTTTGGAGGGAACATCAGAGGAGGAAGAAGGAAGGTCACGAGGGATGTGATGTTTCTATTTGCTACCTTTCCAGGTAAATGAAGTAAGATTATCTCACTATAGGTTACTCTTATGCAAGTATAGGTATATGGGTTGTTCGTATAACCCTTGTAATGTATGTTTTGATGGTCTCTAAATGGGAGATTAAACTCCCAAATTAATTGTCATTAATTACATAATTTTTGTGTGATTTTGTCTTGTGATTTTTTTGCTAATTAATAGAATTGTAATGTTGTTCTTCAATTAGGTTTTGTGTTTATTTGAATTATGAAGATTAGAGATTTTGTAAAATTGGTGTGTTAATTGTGAATTTGTGTTGTATTAAATGTGTTGGGTGTATTGAAATTCATAAGAATTAGGATAACATAAAAAGCCTCTAAGTTTTCCCCTAAGTGTTGAGTATTTTATGTAGAATAGCAAAATCACGACCTAAATTTTATCGTTCTCATTAGGCAAGACCCTAGACTTGCTAAGTAAGATCGTGTTGGTAGGAAGAAATTCTCTTCCATAACTATATTCATTGGGTAAATATGAACACACAAGTCCTCTATTACTACTTATTGGAAAAATACAAGCATTGAAGCTCTCTAGCTCTACTCATTGAGCGAGTGATGAGATTCGTTGGGTAAGAATGAAAGAGCCAAAGAGCAGTAACTCTTTATGACTCTACTTGTTGAGCGGGGGGTGATGCTCACTAGGCAAGATTGAGAAACCTAGAGAGCAATAACTTTTTGTGACTCTATTTACTGAGTAAGTATTAAACTCATTAAGAAAGAGTGATGGAGCCAGAGAACAAGAGCTCTCTATGGCTTTATTCACTTAGTAAATTTAAGATTCGTTGAGTGAGCTTGAAGACCTAGAATTTTTTGTAGTCCATTGTGTTGGGCAAGCACGAGGTTTGTAGGGTGAATGCTAGTGCAGAACTTTCTATAATCCTTGGTTACTAAGAAAGTGTTTAGACTCATTGAGCGAACCCATGAAGTTTTCAACCTTTTGTGAAGGATGTGAACATAGTAGATAGAGTTTTCCCCTAGGTGATATGTAGATTTAGCATATGTATGTTTATCTTATCAAATTGTGTGCATATATATAAGGTTTAAACTTTCTAGTGATTACTCAAAGAGCATCATGAATAGATCTTAGCATGCTACCAAAAGGTCTCATACTAGTGTAATATCGCTAACCACAAAGACAAAGATTAGTAGTTTTCCCTTAACCTATTATTATGATTTGAGAAAGTACCATATGCATATGGAGTAATAATTATGATACCTTAATGTCATAGTATATGCATTGTGAAACATTATTAACTATGAATATGATTGGATGAACATATTGTTACATATCCTACCTAGCTTTGTCGTAGTATCCCTTTTTTGGTTGAGACGTATTTTTACCCTTTTTGTTTGTATTTGTACTAAACATCATTTGTAGGACCATGTCTAGCAGCTTTAAGGATTGAGTCAACCTTCTCACTACTTTTTCTTATTTAATTTTTTTTAGATTTTATTTCTTATATATATATATATATATATATATATATATATATATATATATATATATATATATATAATTAGAATGGAGCTGAACATAATGGTAAAATACTTCAAGACATATTTAATGAATTCGGTATGGTTTTATATTTTATAAAAATATTCATCATTTTATATAATTTCAAATGTTTATGCTTTTTAGACGTATGTTTTTAATGTTTTCTTTTTAACATACACGTTTTCTCATCTTATCTTATTTTATTAAAAAAATTATTAGTTCTTTAAAACGTACGTTATACCTAATAAAACCACTGACACGATTTTAAAATTGGAATGTCTTGAAATCAAACGAAAAGAGGAATTTGACTCTAACCGCGACCTAAAACCAAAGTTATCAGAAGTGCGACCCTAACCGCGACCTGCCAGCAGAACCAACACTATAAAAGTTCTTTAACCTAAGAACCAACGGAAAAGTACTCACAAGAAACACAAATATTATTGAAATTATGAATTCTGTTGTTCTTGATGTTTACAATAGTTTATTTATAGGCTTAACTACACAACCCTGAAACAATGCCATTAATATTTTAATTGGCATAAAATTTCATGGATTTAATGTCCATTAATACCTTAATTGGCATAAAATCCCATCCACTAGATCTCCCTACTCACCTTTTATTTCCATCATTAATGACCTTCTTATTTTTCTACCAACTATCCAACTTTTCCTTTTTCTACCAACTATCAAAAAGTAATTTATATGAAAATACATGTAAATAAATCCTAATTAACTACTCAGCCTAAATTATATGACAATGACTTTGGACTTCATATATGTTCTTCAATATGGACTCCAATCTTCATCATCTTGTAATAACATGACCTATTTTGGTGCAGCCTTTGATTCACTTTACTCTAAACATTCCATAATTCTCAAACTTAAGCCTAGCAATGATTGCTTCATTATTTGGGTTTTGAGCCTAGTCATGGGACCTTAAATGTCACGCAAATTATCTTTGACTTTGTTGATTGAGTCTCTCTCAACCACAAATGTTGATTCTAATTTCGTAATTATAAAATAATTCCTTCCTACAGAAATATCTTGTCTCTATTCAAAAGTCATTTATAGTGTGATCAATTTGATCATTTATAGTCATTTATAGTTTGCAGTCTTTTCTTTATTTGGGTGGCAGTGTCCCGTATACACGTAAGTTGAATTCATTTCTTTTCCTTCTGTGGATGTTTAAATCATTGATGGATTTGTTTGTGTCCGGTTAAGGTTTCTGTCAGTAAACGATGTTTTCTCGTGGCTGCTGCAGCTTGGTAGTTATTGGATGGATTCTTGTTGCTGTCTCCTTGAAACTTTGTGGTCTATTTCTTTTTGTTCACAAGTAAGTTCCTGTTTGCCTGATGTCATTTAATTTGTTCATCTTCATATGTGAAATCAATATTATGAAAACTAGTGTGGCTGGCGATACATGTGTTGCAATGGACGAGTGGGTTGTGAACCCCACTGCCCATACTGCCTTGGATGACATTCTTCCGTGCGTGGAGAAAGCAACTATCTTGGAAACCATTGTACGAAGCAAGACCGTGACATATATGGTTATTGAAGCATTTGATCATCTCATAACCAATGTCACAAATGGAATTGACGCACATTACAATCAATCAGGTCCCCTGGTGCCTCTTCTGTGCAACCCATTTAACAGCGACTTCACACCTCGCCAGTGTGCCCCGGGGGAAGTTACATTTCAAAACGCTGAGGAGGTAATTAGTTAAGATTATGAAAACATTCATAGCATGATAGCAATGTGTGTAATTGTAACATTAAGAATTTGTGTGAATCAGGTGTGGAAGAATTACACTTGCCACGTTTCGTCTTCTAAACAATGTACGAGTGAAGGTCGTTTGACGCCCACCGTATACACCAAAATGGTAGATGCGGTGAAAGTGGGCTATGGTTTACTTCATTATGGCCCATTTTTCGCTGAGTTAGTTGATTGCACTTTTGTCCGGAAAACATTCGCAAACATTAGCAGCAATTATTGTCCCCGTCTGCGGAAATATTCTGAATGGATTTATTTGGGATCAGCTGTGGTATCTGCAGCCGTGATGTTCTCTTTGATACTTTGGATCGTATTTGTCAGACAGCGTCTTCACACTATTGCTTCTTACTCCGCCTTACAAAGGCGATCCAAGTAGTAGCTATATTTTGAAAAATATATTTTAATTCTTGTCACACAATGATGCATAATATAATACATCCATCATGACTCAGCCATGTTAAAAGCCCAATAGACAATATTTATTATTTCGTCAAATGTAATGATTTTACTAATTCAAAAATATTTATTTTTATCTCACTTTGGTAGTATTAAATATAACTGTTAGAGTTATGAAATTATTATTATTAGAATATTAATTACGGTTAAAATTATGTATCAATAATCTTAGAAATATAAGTCCTAGCTAGAACTTTAATGGTCATACACTTATATAGCCAACAAATAAAAAATATTATATATAATAATTTTGTTATTTTTTAAAATAATTATATAGCCAACAAATAAAAAATATTATATATAATAATTTTGTTGTTTTTTAAAATAATTATTTTAAAATTTATTTTTATCATGATTTTTTATTGATTAATAACACATTTACATTGTCGATACAAACATCTTAATTAATGTTATAAGAGAGAGGTCATATATGTCGTACATGTTTCTAAAAAAGGTCATAATAATATACTCAATTTAAATATGAAATTCTAAATTTTTCTCTCTAATAACTAAATATTTAAATTCATATCAGTGTTATTTATAAGAACAACTAGTTTCATGTCTCTAGCGGACTAAGCATAATCCACGTAGACTTAAGTCCATATAATTGTTCAATATTAACAAGAGCTATCACAAATGGCCTAAACAAATATATACTCTACAATATCTGATATTTAATTAATTCAAATTTATTAAATAGAGTGACTATCAATATATATATATAGGACTAAAAAATTAATAAGTTTGAACAATATAGACACTTAATTTAAAACAAAAGAATATAATTTTTCATATACCTCGATACCAAATGTCTTAAATTAATTTGTTGAATTATGATCAAAATCGTAATGTTAAGGTTAATTTATAGGATACAAATTTAATTTAGATGTTAAACACAAAAGAAAAACTACAACATACAATTTTTAGGCTGTAATACCAATTGCCGAATCTTGGAAAAAAAATTTAAATATTCTCACACAATAATGCATGATATAGCATAATTCTAACCACAGTTTAATTACGAAATGTCGTAGAATGTGTGTAGCCAGAGGGAATTACAAATTAATGTCCACAATCTCAATAGAGAAATAACAAATAAGAGAAAGTTGTTATACTATTTGACAACTAGGGTTTTCCCACTATTATACATAATTTTATAAACTGCCTAATAGAATGAATAACAACTTTTACAATCATATGAAATGAAAGTAAAAATGTCCTATTGTACGCCAAGTAAGTAGTCCAATTTCTTCATGAATTTTTCACATGAAAAATTGCATACATCTGTTATTTAGACAAATACTATATGATTAAATTAATATATTTTAATTTAAAGATTTTATTTAAATAATGAAATAATTAATTAACACGTGTACATTTGAGTTAGGTTATATTCAATATCCTATCTCTTACTTTCCTATATGTATGTACGTACGTGGAATTGTTTAGATCACTTACAGTTATCTATTCTCTTCTGCAACAGTATACTTGGGATAGATAAATAAATGAAAAGTTTTGCTTTAGTTGACATGACGTGGGAAAGGTGAGAATGCAGTTCATGTGATTAAAGCTTATTTATAACCTAGTGCAAAGATTTTTACATATGTGTTTTTACATTGTTCTTACACAATTATATAAATAAAAATATGATAATATTTTTGTAAATTTTATTTTTATGTTTTTTAACAACTGATATAAAAAAGTATTTTTTTATTTTATTTATTTTTAAAATTGATATAAAAATATTTTAATACTTATACGAGCTACACTACTTCATCTTTTTTATTGAAAATTCATTTTTTATATGAAAAAATTTCATTCATCCTAAAAGATACCAATTTAAAACTTATTCAATTGAAATCTTCAAGGGTTCAAACATCTATCCATGTCTTTATCAACATCATTATCCTTATTATTACACATTTATCTTTTTTTCTCTTGGTTATTTTTACTCTTATAAAGTAATATTTTCACTTTCCTCTTTGTCATTTTTATTTGTCTTAGAAATATAGATCTATGGGTGATATGTGTGATCTACCTATTATACGAAAATAAAAACATGAATCTACAGGTTCTGAAGATAACTTTTCGTAAATTTGAAATCATTGAATACTATACATATTATACGAAAACGAAAACATAGGATATTTTAAAAAAAATTGAACTTTATAACCAATATTTTATAATAAATATAAAAAATCATTTACATCACTTATTTATATACAGATTATGAAACCACTATTAAAAAATCGATTTTAATCGATGTAAAAAAATTTTACATTAGCGTCGGATCTTGTCATCACCGATCATACCATCTATATCCCAATAGGTACTAAAAAAAAATATTGTCATATATCATTTTCAAGATGATAATAGAAAGGAATTAAGGAATTATTTGAATTTGCCATTCTCTCCTTTTTTTTTTAGGGGCCCTGTTTGTCTATAAGCATCGTTTTTTTTTTGTGATGTATATGGGCCATGGTCCAACGAAGATTTTATCATGAATCCAGGTTTGACCCTAAAGCTAAAAAAGATAAAGGATAAAAGAAAAAAGAAACATCCATCTTTTGGTGGGCCTTGTGTGTGTGACTTTATGCGGATTGCGGACCCATGATACGATCAATGTTCCTGTTTTCTCGAACCTGTATATTGCACTTTCCTTTCCTTCAAGAACAATATTTTGCTCGCAATACTTTTTTTTATATAATTTTTCTATAACATTTTTTCTTATCTCTTTATTACATCACTTGTTTTATTTTATATCTCTTCTTTCTTTTGTACTTATTTCTCTCCTTGTGAAAAATGTGAGAAATTGATGTTAAAAGCTCCTGTTTAACACCACACACATACTTTTTCTAATATAGTCTATATAGGACTATATAGGACTCATAAAATAGGTTGAGTTAGATTTAGTTTCATCGTTAATCAATTTAAAAATTGGCTGAAGTCATATATTTTAATAAAACTGAAGTCATATATTTTAATAAAACTCAACACGGGAAATGGAAGTAGCATAAGTATGTGCAAGATGGATACGTATGTCAAGCAAGAAATAAAACGAATATATATAAAAAATAAAGAGATAATAGTGTAATATCTATAAAAAGAAAATACTAGAAAGTTGGTTAAGTTAATTTGAAACATGTTCATAAAAAATTTTTTATGAATCGCGTGATTTTTAGTCCAATAAAAAGAATAGATGGAGATTGAAATTTTTATTTTTAACTAAGTCCAATAGAAGTGTATGATTTAAAATAATTAATATAAATATATTATCTTATTAGGCAAAATGTTAGCAATGAAGTTAAAAAAATATTGTTAAAAAAGATGATATACGGAGTTGAGCCAGGACACCTCAAATTATAACTTGTTTTTTAAAATCTAAACCTTTTATATTTATATTCGAGAGAAATCAGTTTAGTTGGCTGAAGAGTGGAACTTGTTAATTAGTACTGCGCGAAATGAACTAAGCTTGAAATTTTTCCTAATTAGTACAAGACAGGTTTGTTTAAAAACAAATGATGTTTGGAACAAATGTGAATCCACCCCACTGCTAGCTAGCTAACTCCCGGACCGCTGGCTATGGTTTGAGGCTTCTGTTATATCATTTAAACTCTCCTTGTACCTATTTGAACTCATGTAAACCGATGGGAATGAATGAATCAATGAACATAGAAACACATTAAAGAAAAGGCAAGTGGTGTATGAAGGGAAAGAAAATATGACAGTCTAGTGGGAAGACTAATTTGGCCTTCTAAAAAGAGAGGAAGGCCCAATAAACGATCTCCTATAAAATTGCTCAAGCTTACCAAGAATTCCCACTCGAACACAGGGCCATCAATCAATCTCTTGACCTATTATTGCAACCTCCCATTGTCCTCTAAAAGAGAAACGTATTCGTATCCATACTCTCTTTTCCTCAATGGCTACGAGAGGTGCTTCGATTAAAAAGTCTGAAAATCCCCGCACGTGCCTGTGCTCGCCCAGCATACACCCTGGTTCGTTATTAAAAGTTATACTTTGTACTTTCTCATCAATAGTTGCACCATTAGAAATTCAGCTATCCCCTAAAACAATGGCATTTTTGTAGTTTTATGAAAAAATGTGGCCATTTTATTTGGATATTTATCTTTGTCACCACGGGTTCTCCTCTATTTAGTAGTTTGTACAATAAATCATGGTAAAGTCGCATAGTGAAGGGTATATTCCTCTATAAAACCCCTTGATTATGGTGTCGTTTAGGGTTACCTTTTAGAATTCTCTAATGGCTTCTACTTAACGTAAATAGATAATTACATATATACATGGGGTAGAAGATTACTGGGTCTAGAAAGGGGGAAAAGAAAGACTTTCAATTTGCTGCCTGACGTAGCCGTTTGTGAAGCAGGGCATGGGTGTCGTTCCATAGCTTTTTAGCTTCCGATTCGTCATTTGCTAGACTTGAGCAGTTACTCTCATTGCAATCTGTAAAATATTTCCCACTCACACCATCTGTTTGCTTGCTTAGAGCAACATAACACGTCGTCGATGCACCCTGCAGCGCAGACATGACATGCATTATTGTAAATACTGCTACTCTCTTTGTGTGAAATTGATTTTGCGTTCTAACCATTAAAATGTTTACAAACCTGTGATATCGATTTCAGTAACTTGGATGCAATGAAAAACAGGGAATCTGCACGGAAGTTTATTTTATGAATATTTAGTGGCTTAAACCTTATGAAAATGACTTACCCAATTAATTAAGCTTTGTACTTACCCGTTATCAAGCCCTTATGAGCTCTAATAATTCCCGTCTTCACAATGCCTGGATGCACTGCGTTAATAGTTACATTTGCATTCCTTTCCTGTGATCATCTCCCGATTTCCAAGAATAAGTATTAATTTAATAGCGTGATGATCATCATTCACCACCAAAATAAAGTACAATAATAGAAAGTCTGGGGAATTAAATTATTTCTCATTCTAACCTTCAGCTGTCTGGCTACTTCCTTCACATGCAGAATTGTGGCCAATTTTGACTGAGCATATGTGCGCGTGCCATTATAACTGCATTTGTTATTTAAAAGGGAATTAAGATGATTAGTATCCAAATTAATGCAATCAAACTTGTTCATATTTTGCATAGAAAAAAGTGGTAATTGTACTTTTTTCCGCAGAGCATGTCGTTGAAACAAAAACCAGATCTCTTCACCCAGCTATGAATAACAGAAGAAACGTTTATTATTCTTCCTTGAATGCCTGTCTTCTTTGCAGTATCTATCATTTTCTCTATTAGCATTTTCGTTAACAAAAAATGTCCTGCAATTTAAGAAGAAAAAAAATTAAGAATTATTTTTCCTTTCCGCTCCATATTAAACGTCCATTTTATTTTGAAGACTTATGCAGAGTGCCATCTACTCTTATTAATGGCGGATATGAGAACTCTGTTTGAGCTTACTTTTAACTATGCTTCTCTAATTTGTGCGTGCGTGCGTGTTTGTTTGTCATGTGTTTAAGGACTGCAAGAAATAGTTAAGAATGGAGAAGTACCTAAGTAATTTGTAGCAAATGTCATTTCAATTTTCTCTTCGGAGAACTCCAAGTTTTGAGAGTACATTCCTGCATTGTTTCTGTGAAATAAATACATTCCAACTTTTAGCACTTGATGAATACACATAATTTCACTTTTCTTACCCAATGAATCACAAGGAGAAAAAACACGATAAAAAAGAAAACTTACATGAGAATATTAAGGGGCAGTTCTAAAGCTAAAAACTCTGAACAAAATCTCTGCACAGAAGCAAAAGAGCTAAGATCAATCTCCAACAGAATAACCTCAGCATTAGGACTCTCCTTTTGGATTTTCTCCCTCACTTCCCTGGCCTTTCTCAAGTCCCTGGCACCGATCACAACCCTCACTCCTCTCTTTGCTAACACTCTAGCTGTTTCAGCTCCAATACCAGAAGTCGCACCTTCAATTCAAAATTCAGCAACTTCATTAATTAAGCTAACCCCACATTATATCTAATAAAATTCACGGTAAAAAGTTTGATAGAGGTTTCTGTCTTCTGACACTGACAACAAATGCAGATAGAGCAAGTACAAATGAAAACGCCAGTGACAGTTATGTATGATAAAGAAAGTGACAAGAAGAAATCAGAAGGTGATACAGATACGCACAAAAGAAACTTTAACCATTCTTGGTTCTTAATTACAGACAACAAAATGTTTGATGATGATATTATACAGTGACTTACCAGTGATGAGAGCGGTTAGATTTGAAGGGAGGAAGGAAGAGCAATCTTCAGTGACTTGCTCAGCTGTTGAATTTGAGCCAAAACCACTCGGGCCAGCAAGGCCTGCCAAGTACCGTAGTGTTGCCTTCATGGATTGGATTGCCCTGCTTTAGAATCTCACAAGGACAAAGCATTTGTGCCTCGAACTCAAAACCACTGAGCTATATATATAGAGAGAACAGAGATGGTAAGTCATAGGTAGTGTTTGCTGAGAATACAATGGAATGTCATTGTATTCTTATTAATTTTTATTTTTAAAACTCATTATAAAGATATTTTGTTTTTAACACGTGTATGAAACGTCATAAACCTTCCATGTAGACCTTGGACTAGGACCAACCAAAGTTAATGATCTTCACCAATTATTAATTTATTAAAGAAGTTGTTTACCAGAAGCTCAACTCGGACTTTTCTACAATGGTTAGTGAAACATAGTTTAGTTAGTGCATTCAATGGTACACAGTTCCTTCCTCTTAGAGTACCCACTAATTTCCAAGTAACATGATTGAGAGTTGAGACTACCCATCTCGGATGGTCCACAAACTATGTGATTTGAACCTACCAAAACGGTTCATATTCATTAATTATATCAGCACGTATTGTATCATTTGGATTTTTTTCCCTTTACTTTTCCTGTCTTCATTTCTCATAATTACTGCTGTCGTTATTAAGTGGCTTGCATTTACCAGTGGCTGTGGACTTTGATGTTTTTTGGTAAAACTTTCGAGTAGGTAATAATGCACAATTAAGAGTAACAATGAATCATTAATTATGTGAAGATTATTTCTCAAGTAAAACCGAATTCTTACGTGTAAATGAATGATGTTTGGTAGCTGTGCCTCCTCTTTTTACTTTCTTTTGTTTTGCACAAGGATTATATATTTATATCATCTTCCTGTTAACTTTCACTTTTCTTATGGTAATCAATTTGTGAATGTGGATCTATAATTTGCTGTACTTTTTTAATTTCCATCTATACACAGGATTGAAGCAAAGTAATTTTTTTGCTTCGGGGGAGGAAGTTCATTTTTAACCCGTAAAAACATCACATCACTGCCAGAAACGGATTGTTGTTACCTTAATGACAGCAAAGTCGCAACTAAAATCTTTACAAATTTTGGTAATAATTAACTGCGCAAAGGGTTAGCAAGAGGTTACAGTTTTCCATTATATAACTTGTGCCTTCCATAGACAATATATGTATACTACTGAAAATTAGTAATAAAATAAAGATTAAATTACTTTTTAAATTCCTCTATTTATTTATTTGTTTTGATTTTGTTTTATAATTTAAGAATTTTAATTTAATTCTTCAATTTTTAAAAACACTATAATATTATTCTTTCAGTCTAAATTTGTTAACGTCGTTATGGTATAAAAAGTCATTGTTCCAAGTTATGAATAATGACGGTCTTAAACCACCATTAACATAATTTTACATTATGATTGAATAAAAAATATTATTTTAAAATTATGGTAGTTTTTAACTGTCATTTTAATAATTAATAATTTAATACTTAAATAATTTAATATTACTATTAATTGTTAAATTGTTAAATTATTAAATTATTATATATAATTATATAACTATTTAATTATACAATTATATATTATTTAATTATTTAATTGTTAAATTTTTAAATTGTTAAAATGTTAACTGGTTAAATTGTTAACTTGCTAAATTGTTAAAATGTTAACTAGTTAAATGGTTAACTTGATAAATTATTAAATTATTAAATTATTAAATTATTAAATTATTAAATTATTAAATTATTAAATTATTAAATTATTAAATTATTAAATTATTAAATTATTAAATTATTAAATTATTAAATTACTAAATTATTAAATTACTAAATTATTAAATTATTAAATTATTAAATTATTAAATTATTAAATTATTAAATTATTAAATTATTAAATTATTAAATTATTAAATTATTAAATTATTAAATTATTAAATTATTAAATTATTAAATTATTAAATTATTAAATTATTAAATTATTAAATTATTAAATTATTAAATTATTAAATTATTAAATTATTAAATTATTAAATTATTAAATTATTAAAATGACATTTAAATACCACCATAATTTTAAAATTATATTTTTTTTATTAATCATAACGTAAAATTATGTCAGCAACAATTTAAAATCGCATTATCCGTAACTTGGAATAAATTTGCATAAAAAGGATAAGATTATATCATTTTGAAAATTAAAAATTTTTAATAAAAGAGATATTAAATTAAAATAAATAAATAAATTAAATAAAATAAAATCAAATAAATTATTAAGTGACTCAATTAAAGTAAATAGATGAAACAAAGAAGTAATTGAAGTGATAGTGATTTCCAGTTAATTAGTAATAAAATTATACTTTGGGCAAGTGTTTTGGTATCTTCTGTATATATGCTGACAGAACGTTATCTTAAGGGAAGAAAGAGCATATGATCTTATGCTTGAAAGGACAAAGAGTACCAAACTAGAAGATCCACTCTCCATTGCTCACCAAGATACGTGATCTGCTTTACCTAACTTCTTTTTGAAAGTACGTTTATATTATTACAAAAGTGTGTTTTAGTTCAACAAAATCAAAATACAATTTCACTGTCACATAGTCCACACGCTAAACTTCCTTTTCCCCCCCTCATTTTGGGTCACAATTATTTATTTCCAAATTTCAACTAAAAGGAATAGTAATTAGTTATACTGTTTGTATATGTATCCATTGTGCTGTGCGACATAAATATAGATTGTTGCACCAAAAGTCATCACCTTTTCTGCACGACCTAATTATATTTTCTACTTCTTACGATACGTTAACTTCAAGAAATACAACACAAGAAAGGTATAGATAATGTGTTTTCAAGTTCGCATCTTTATGTTGAAATATGTCGCAAATATTATCTCTCCTAGTGATTATGTATATTATAAGATATATCTGTTACTTTTTCAAGTGAAATATATTTAAATAATATAATATAAAATATTTTTCTAATATTAAAAATTATATTTAATTATCTGATTTTATCCTGATTAAACTAAATAAATAATACTTTTATTGGTTTAATCATCCGCTCCTTTTTAAAATATTGTCCCTTTGTTATTAGTTTTGTATGCTTACTAATAATATTTGAAAGAAAGAAAACTTATTAACATACGGTGTCCACTTTTTTGTATTCATTCATATTTTCATACATATCACTTCTCTGTAAAAAATAAAAAATAAAAATTCCTTATATCATTTTGTAGAAATTATGGTAACAAATTATTTAGTCACCACATAAAGTCTTTTAAAGTATTTTTCCTTCTGCTCTTGCTTTCTTGCTCAAGGGCACAGCTCGTAAAACAAAGTTATATTCTTATTGTATATTTAAAATTACTAATTATAGATATATTAAAGTGGTTTCTACGTATTATATTAGTAGTAAATTAATTTTGCTACATACACTAAGTACGAAGTAGTTAAAGTTTTCTTTATGAATAAGTCATATGCCTTTTGATTTTTCCCCTCTAAACAAAATTTTGACTCTGGTCCTGTATATAATATATAAAATTAATCGTCACAGTCACCGAAATGTTTAGGATACGCCAAGGTATCCAATCGTCCGCCAACATTATCAATGATTTGTAGAAAAAATGGTACAACTTTTCAGGAAAAGGAAATGAATTTCTCTCTTTTTTTAATAGCTGAATTGATAATTAATTAACCATAGAAATCAAGTGGCAAAATTCATGCTAGTCAATTTTGTTTTGTTTAACGTTTTCTAGAATGAGTGAATGACCCCAACATATATCTCTTTAATTTATATCTGAAAAATGACCCCTACATCTAAGATATTATTAGTTTTGACCAAGAAATATTGCATCCATATACCCCCTTATTTAAGTAAATTAAAGTAATTATAACGTCTTTAATTAATCATGTCTTTTTTTATCCTGATGATGCTTGCATGCACTGACGAAGAAAGAAACAAGAAATAGGTATGAATATATGTATCCTAACACGTGTGCATCTAGAAAAAGCAATGATAGTAACTACAACATGGATCGAGGATTTGAATTTCGACAGCGTCGAAGAGGATAAAAGGAATCAAAAGAGAGACATATATGTATACGCGTTGAGACAAATGTGCTTTTAATTTGATGCATGTATGTAATCTCTCGGCCTTCAAAATTTTAAAAAAATACAAGACTTAAATAATAATATATTTAAAAATAAAATAACAAAAAAGAATTAAATTTAAAAATTTTAGATGGATGAATGAATTAAAAAATAATTGAAAATGAAATATATATTTTGAGAGAGTAAAAGTGGTATAGAGGAAGGAGACAAAGGTGCTTTTGATGCGTGCGCACCGTGCGATTCACGTCTCTCTTTTATAGCACATAGATAGGTCCAAATTGTCTTTATCCATCCATGGCGCTTAGAGAATGATGGGCGGTGTTGGAAGTTTGATGGACTAAAAGTAAGGCATTGAGAGTGACCCTTCAACGATGCCAAGTTGTGGGCTGTGCATAAGGGTCCCATTCTGTTTCCCAACTTGCCAACACCATCTTATCACCTGCCACAACTCTTTCAACCACTACTCAATCTTCATTCCTAGATTCACACGTGATCTTCATTCCTTCATGCCATGCGCCTTCAAAGACATTCAAACTCCCTTCTATAAAGTCTCTAAATATATCACACATGCAATACTACTATTATATGTGCCATGAAATCTATATACTACATGCATTATGCATATGCTGACATACATGCTCCCATGACACAAAAAGCTCCTTCCCATTATTCAAAAGCTAAAGTGCCTAATTATAACTTGTACCTTCTTCTTTTCCTCACTAAATAGGAACACAAGTTGTGGAGTTTCGGTAATAATAGGTTCAAATGTAAACTACCATCTTTGTTCAGCGTCTTAATTTCTTTTATGTTGTTTTAAAGATATATTTATTCAAAGTTGTTGAGTCGTTTTTGTTTTTGTTTTTTTTTTAATTGGGTTTAGGTAGTTTTGAAGTTCTATATACCCATATCTTGATTAATTCTACCCCTTGAGCTCGAAAATGGCATTAAACTAGGAGACTCATAAAGAAGATTATTATCTCTTCAATATATTTTTATTCACAAAAAAGGATTATGGCCAAAGTGATAAATAAAGTAATTGAGGGCTGCTATTTAATACGAAGAGTTCTCATACGAATTAATTACGCGATCACGTGTTTGTATTTTATTGAACAAAATTAAACAAAAAATTATAAAAAGAAAACTGATTTGACATCGAAATCACGCGTATCCTTGTATTAAAATTCGTACGATGGAGAATTTTTCTTAAGTAAAATAAATAATCAAACAAAATTAATTAATCACTCTCAAAAGATGCAAAAATATCATGCAATATATTCTTGAAAATGAATGTGTAGTGCTCATATACAACTTTTTGACTAATTTTGTGGCTTAACCTTCAAGCTAATTAATTAACCTTAACGACATGTCACCTACAAAATTATGACTAGGTTCACAACGTAATTTGATTCACGCAGCTGACCAACACAATACTCTCGTTAGTTGAAAAGGTGCGTTGCTTTTATTTTATTTTTTCAAATTCAATGACGTATCATAAATTCGTAATATATTCAAATTAAATACTTTACTAGTCTGACTTTCTAATTTTTTCTATTAAATTAAGTTTAACGTTTTCCTTCTCCACTCTTTTTTAAATATAATGAGCATTCTAATTATTTTCATCATGCATTAAATTATTACACATGTTAATATTGTTAATCATTCTAGAGTATACATGTGATAGACTAGTTTATCTTATTTACTATATATATCACAAATTTAGTCAAACTTATTGTTAAAATATAATTGTAACATAATTTATTGAATAAAATTTATTTAGTAGCATATAAGTTTAATTTTCATACATGTAATATCATTATAATTAATGAAAGAAAGTAGTTTATCTAGTGGTCATATTAAGTTGATACGATTATTTCCATTGTAACCATTTTTTATTGGTTGTCGGCTGGTTATATAATTAGTGTATAACTTTTTTCCCCTAGAGTCTATAACCTACTTGAGCTAGAGAAAGTGTAAGACCTTTCACATTTGAGATTCTGCATTTCAGCATAGGCTTTTCTCTTTCTAAGAGGACAGAAAAAATATTAAATCCACCACGCATATAGGGATGTCTTGTCTACCTCCATGATTATAGAACTAAGGGCATATTAATTAAAGTCTTAATTGTCTTGATTACTCGTATCAAATCACCAACAGCTCCACTTTATCGATGGTAAAAGAGTTATATGTTCGAGCTATGAAAAAAACACATGCCACCAAATAGCCATAGAAGATGGCCATTTTCTTATACGAAAATATTTTATAATCTTAGCTGGCAATTCTCAATGATAACCGTAGGAATAAAGAAAAGATGAATAAATCTAGACAAAATACAAGTGACGTGTAGAATGTTACCTTCGACGGAAAGAACAATATAGTACCTCTAAACGACCATAGGGCCCTAGCGTCACAACCTTGTCCGCTACAATAATATCCAAAATTTAATTCCTGAATATGGATGCCTTCAACAAAGTAGAAATTTAACAATGCCGACAAACCCAAAAATTTTCCCTCCTAGAAATCATAATTCATAACTGCTCATGTTTTTCTTTCCATCCTTATGAACATTAAAGAAAAGATGACTGAAAATAGAGAATGTATATGGTTATGCATCATTTTGATATGTGTTCCTCACGTGTGACATACCAATAGGAGAGTGACACGTGGGTCCAACTTTTGCGGACCCATATTACACGAGCCAATCACGGAAGAAATGGATGTGGTGGGCACACAAAGCTAGTGTTTCGCCTTCTAATTATACCGCCACATAGAAGGTTAATTAACCAGAATATATAATTAACTTAATAATGTATAATATGAGCGATGTTTCCTACTGCAGGGGACGCTTATATGGTAAGATTTGAAGAAAAGGTTGTTTTGTTTGTCTTTTTCGTCATGCAGCAAGTGTAAACAAAAAGAATATGTTCGCACAATCCAAGGAGAAAATTAAATGGTTGATTGTAGCTGCTAGGAGTTGATTGAGGATAATGGGCACATACCTCCACCTTAGCAACACAATAATAAAATAATAATAATTAAAGAATAACAAATAGTTTTTAAAAACCCATGATTACGTGAATTGTTCCATAAGAAGATTGAATGGTGGGTAAAGGAGGCATGTGAATTGCGAACAATATTTTCGGGGACAATATCATGTGTTTGCCATTGCCGAAGTGGGTTTTACTGTGGACTGTGGAGAGTGTATGAAGAAAACAAGTTGGAGTAGAGCCATGTAACCAACAAGAATGCCTAGAATATCTAAAATCAAATTTAATGCGATATACTTTTCTCCTTCCCTGAGGTTTTAAATGTTAAAAACAAATTACTTTACTTTCTGAATTTTAATTATGAATTTAAATAGTTCAAATAATATACACACCTTATTTAATATTATATTTTTTTTTTTTTACAAGAAACAAAGTCCTCGTCTTGGAGGATGAGATAGCTGGAACCTTTTATTTTGTTGTGGCTAATTGAAGGCTGGCCCATATTCATCTTTTGAGGCTCAAGTGATCCGTAAAAGGGCCTTTCTTCGGCCATCAACCCTCCTTTTGCTCTTCACACCCATCATATATATATATATATATATATATATATATATATATATATATATATATATATATATATATATATATATATATATATATATATATATACCCTTTTCCTTCTCACCTCTCACTTTTTTTTTCTGATTTTATGGAAACTCTGAAATATAGTTATATTTTAATACATTATAGAAATTAATTTTTGCAATGTAAAAATTTATATTACAGAAACTAATTTTGTAATATAATTTTTATACTATAAAAATAAGAAAATTAGTTTGCATACTGTAAACAAATTATTACAGAATTTTAATTTATTAAGACATAACTATCTTACAAAAACTAAATTTTGTTAAAAATATTTTTGCAAAAAAATAAACAAACAATTCGAAGAGTAAAAAAAGACGGTGTGAATAACATCACTCCTTTTTTAGTGATGATAAATTATCACAATGCATTCTTTAATATATATTTTTTTAATACACTATTTTTATCAGTTAAAACTTATTATAAATTTTAATATATCATATTTCTTATTTAATAAATCTCTTAATTTTGTAATTTTTAATAAATCTTTACATGTAATAATAAGGTATGTATTACAAAATATATTAGAATAAAAAATGTGTTAGTGACGGTTCTCTTGAGTTTGATTTTGGAAAACTTCAATTCCAAAGCCCAGAAATTGAAGGCTCTTATTGGATAATCATTTGGGCCTGAGTAGGTGACAAAGAAATAAGGAATAATTAGAGTGCCCTAATCGAACGTAGCCCAAAATCATCGTGCCTATAAATGCCACTCCCACTTGAACTCATTATTCATATTTGTTTCTACTTTTGTGCCGAGGCTGCAAGCTGTGTGCTATAACTTTATGATCGTGGCTTCTTGTTCTTTTGTTTTATTGGCTCATTGATTTTGTACAATTGTACAGTTGTGTGTGTTTTTATATATGCATAGATGAAGGAGAAAAGAAAACAGAATCTCCAATGAGGAAGATAACCCAATCGATAGGAAGTGCCGTATGACACACCAAAAGCAGCAGTTTGCACAAACCCATCCCGACTCGTGCGCTACGGCGTCGTTTTGGCGATTCGCCGTCGGGACCGGTTGTGGCGCCGCTGTGTGTATGATTTGAAAAGGGATTCTGAGGGCTAGTTATCGTTATTGTCATGTTCGTTATTTTTATTATTAATAATTAATTAATACTTAGGTAGGGTTCAATGCCACGTCGCTGATAGCTATTTAAGCAATGAGCAGCGATGCTATGATTGGACCAAAAGCAAGTTTGGATTGTTTTGCATTCCGATAGGAATCTGTGGATTCGTTACTCTTTCCATCCATGGAGCCGTTTTCTGCGATTACATTTTTTTTAATTAAATCTTGGTATGGATTGTTATTAGGAGTTTCGGTGAAGCCCGTCAGGACTAAGCTAAATTGGAATTACTGGCTGAACAATTTACCGTTTGATGTGAATTTCTGGCTTACCGAGGCTGTTTAATTTTTTGAGTTTTTTCTTTTTCTAAAACCCTCCAGATTCCTGTTAATCAATAATAATACTGGAAGACCAATGAAGCTATAAACAAACTGGGGTTGCATGTTACAAAAGTGAATATTTTTCTTCCAAGTTTTACAGCAGAAGTAATTTTCAAACGCGGAAAAATATATTTAGCCACTCAATATGCTGTAAAAATACCTAGAGAGTAGAAAAAGAGAGAAAAAAAAAATATAGGTATGGCATAATAAATAATATCACTTGTATTCCAAACAATGGAATTAAATATCTTTCTCAAAGTAAAAAAAAACAAGGGAAATTGTATTTAGTGAAACTTATAATATAATCAAACAGGTTAGTTATATTTTGAGTTGTCTAATTTATTTGATAATTTATATATCATACTCTAATTTAATATACTTTATTATAATTTACTTTTTCATCATTTCTAATAGTTAATTTAATATTGTTAATTTTTTACTATAAATATATTCGTAAAAAAACATAAACACCCTGCGAGCAAAGAAAAGCAAAGTAATATGCATAGTAAATGATGATAATAAGTGGTAAGTACATCCTTAATCCAATTAGTATATATATAAGACTAGGGACGATGAAGCAAGTCTGATGCGGCATGGTCAACTTGCTAACTCGCCATTTTATTATTTTTTTTTCAGAAAGTTGTATAGTTGAACTTACAAACTTGCATCAGTTAAGGCAAGCCAACTCATAGGTTATGTAAATTTTTTTTATAAAAAAATAGCATATAGATATATATGTTATTAAAAAATACACTCAAAAGACGTGAATGATAGAAGGAATTTTTTTAGTGCATATTATTTATTTATTATTTTATTTATAAACATATTTATAATTTAAAAATAGAAGTATATATATTTATTTTACTTTGGATTCCCATTCACCATGAATTATTCTCATTAACATCTAATTATTTTCATAATTTTTAAATGAAAAAATATATATTTTTATACAAATAAAATTATAAATAATAATAATTTTATATTTTAATTTTTGTTTGTTATATAATAACACTATAACTTATTTTTCTATTTATAACAATTAATTTATTTATATATAGAATTATTTTATCTAGTTCAATCGATATTAAATGATGAAAAAATTTAAACTCATTATTATTTTTTAAATTTTAATAGGTTGAAAGTAGGTAAATTCATTGGGTTAACAAGTGAAGAGAGTTGTATATCTCAACCTAATTTTTATTGGTGAGTCAATCTATCTCTATCTTGTATTTATGCGGGTTGATGGTGGAGTTGGACAGTTGATCCATTTTGTCACCCCTAACACAAATTCAAAAAATAGTTATAGTTTTTTCTCTAGTTGAGTAAATCCATTTCAGTGACCTACATTTCTTGTAATAACAATTGTGTATCCAACTAAGCATCATATTTTATATATATATATATATATATATATATATATATATATATATATTTTTTTTTTCTCCACAATAATCCTATTCCAACTTATTATACATAAAGACAAGAATTTTACTATAAATTCAACCATTGAATTCAAAATAAAACAAGTAAAGATGTGAAAAAATGAGTAGACAAATCTTAATCAAGCCTCCATCAATTGACAAAATAATGAAACAAGTAAAGAAAAGAACAATAAAATGTCTACAATAAAAAAATGAAAGATTGATTAAGAAAAAAAAAATAAAGATATTTTATCAAATAAAAAATTATGATACATAGGGTACTTTATCTTTAAGATAGAAGGATTTTAATGTATTTCACTTTACCTTAATTTTGTATTAGATCAAATACTAAAATTAAAATAAATGTTAATTAGGTGTTGTGTGTTTAAAATATTACAATTAAGCTAGTATTTTAAGGAAATAAAATATGTTTACCCTGATAATAAGATTTCTTAACTTAATCGATAATAATTTATATAACGTGAATTCAACTACTTTATAATCTTAACTAAGTTTATATCGGTAGTAAGCATAATTTTATTTATTTTTTACTTCATACATTTGCTCATGTTAGAAGAGAAAAATCTAACATGATTATATGTATATTGTTACTAATTATTTTAAATAACATACCATATAATATATTATAGTTTTAGTTTTTTTACTTCTTTAATAATATAGTTTAATTATATAAAATATTAAAATTTATATATTATATAAATAAATTCTGTTACCTATCAAATAAAACCTGTCCTATAAGGAGTGTTAGTAAAAACTTATTTTTATTTACAAAAATATTAACACAAGTGCTTGGTGTGTTAAAAATATTTAAAAATGGTTTATTCTTTTGAGTAAAGCTTATATTTAAAACAATAAAGAAATAGTATTAGTTCAAATCTTGTCCCTGAGAATAAAACAAGGTGAATTAAGAATTAATTAATATTTGAAATATTATATGGATGTTATATTTATGTGTTTACTTTCGATGCAAAATATACGGGAATCTGGTATATTTTGTAAAATAACCTTAAAGCTTGAAAAAATATATATTAATTAAGATATTTTTTAATAATTTTTTTTTATATACAAACTTATGATATAAGTATTTAAAATTTAATACCTTATTTGTATTTAAAATTTTGATATATTTGTTGATAACTACTTACACAATTTTTAAGTGTTTTGATGCATTACAATTAGACACTTTTAAGATGTAGTTTAGTTTGAAATAAAAAATAAAGAAATCAAATCATGATTAAAAAATTAAAATTTTTAAACTAACAAAATAATTAATATACTAATGTTATATATATATATATATATCAGAAATATTAAAAATAAAAGTCATCCAATTTACCTATTTTTAATTTCTTAAACACATAAGTATCATAAATTTAAAATAATTATGTGACAGGCACACAAAAAAATCATCATACATTTGTCAATAAATTTAAAAATTAAAATATTTAATAAAATAAACATGAATAAAATATAACCTTAGATGTTAAAATTGAAATTATATTTGTTATAAAATTATGATACAATACAAGTGGAGAAAAGTGTGTACTATTATATAAAAATTCACAACTGCACACCTTTGTAGTAAGAAACATATAAAAAATAGTATAAAAATTGAAATTATATTTGTTATAAAATTATGATACAATACAAGTGGAGAAAAGTGTGTACTATTATATAAAAATTCACAACTGCACACCTTTGTAGTAAGAAACATATAAAAAAATAGTATAAAAGAAATTACTGGCAATATATTAAAATAAAATTTTATTTAATTATAATTTATTTTTAGTGAAAAAGAAAGAAACATACTTTTTTTTTATCAATAATTAATTATTATATTTTATTTTGTGTAAAAATTAATATTTATATTAAAATATGAAGAAATGAAAAATAAAATGTTTAATACGGAGAAAGAAGTGAAAAAAAATTCACCCTTTATAATTTTAGCCTTGATAGGATTCAAAACATGTTTTCCATAAATTTTACATAAATTATTTTAAAAAAATTATAAAAATAAGTTAAAAATATTTTATGCACCAATCATAAAATATTTTAATAAACTTTTCTAAACATCTAAACACTTATAACATATCATATGATAAGTTTTAAGAAAATATAATCATCTACATGGATCTATGATTATGTTAATGTTGTTTTTTTCCTACCACTCAACTATTAAAAAATTAAAATCAAACACACATAAAATGGGCATGGTACTTGAATTAATAGTAAAAATTAATATTTAATCCGTGTATTTTGCGAGTTAAATGTAATATATAAATTTGATGATGGTAATTATTTATCATAACAAAGAAAACTTTATTTATATAATATAATTAAAGTAAATGTATATCACATGGCTTCGATATAACTTAATAAATTTATTTACATAAGATTATTAAATGTATTTAGATATAATAATTATCAATATAATACATTAATTTAAGAATAATTCTTTAGATCGATATGATTCAAGATATAATCGATTTATTCATAAAAAAAAAAGACACGAACAAATGTAATCAAAAGTATAAAATATATTAAAATTAAATTAAGTAAGAGATAAAGAAATTTAAATCAATATACAAGTTAAGGATAATCTAGATAAAGGAAAATTTCTGATCAGAAATAAGTAAAATAAATTAGTTTAATCAATAAAAAAGATGAATCGGAGAGATGAAGAAATCAAAGGAAGACAAAATCTAAATTACAAGATGAAAGAGGAAGAATATATATTTTACGCGAGATTAAAAAAAAAAAAACTTGTATAAGAAGAATTGTACCTTATTTTTAAGAAAAAGAATTTAAACTAAATTGAATATATATATATATATATAAATAAATAAATAAATAAATAAATAAATAAATAAATAAATAAATAAATAAATCTGGTTATTGAATATATGAGACAAGGAGTGAATTTTTCATCATTTTAATTTATAGATGATGGGCAGATATATTTGGTGAAAAATATAATTATCAAACTCAATGAAAGTAGAGTTGTGTTTAGCGGCCTGATAGATACGTACTGTAAATTCATATACTATTGTTGGTTTTCAATATTTGGGCCTAAACCCAATATCTGTCTTACACATGGGGTGGTTGTTAAGAGAGAAACAGGCTGAAAAAGAGTGACATAATTATCAGAGAGAATCCACCAAGTGCGCATTGGAATTTAGATATCGCAGATTCAAATATTAAGTGTTGATTCCTTGTGGTTGTACTAGCAGCAGCAAATTGTTTTGTGAGCACTTGCAGCTGAGGTTTGTTCACTCTTCTTTTCTAGGGTTTTTCAAGTTGACGACCATGGCTTCCCCTAGTCATTTCGACGACGTAAGTCCCCAACATTTTCACCCCTCGCCACTTGCTTTCTCATGCGCATTTTGTTTAACATTTTCCGTTTTTCTCAAACGCAGGACTTTGATTTTGGAGGCGGTTTTGGCGGAACCCATTCAGGTTTTGTTTTTGTTTTCAGACGCACGTGTTATCATTATTATTGCGCATATTGCATTTGTTTCATTGTTCTGAAATACTATAGGTAATAAGAGGTCATCTCCCGACTTCGACGAGGATGATTATGACAACGATCCTTTTGGACAGAAGAAGGTAATTGTTGACCATTCCTTGATAACTTGTTCCATCGAATATTTGAATCTTCATTTTCTGAAAATCTAAAACTGCAATTTCTGCTGTAACTCGGTCAGGCCAAATCAAAAGCTGAAGAAGCTGCTTCTGGTGTGACAACAGGAATGATTTTGTCTCTTCGTGAGGGGTATTTCTCAGTACACCTGGTGTGGAATATTAATATTATATTATACTATCTTAAAATTTCATCGAACTGTTTGTGCCTAAACTTTTATTGGACTTTGTTTTTTGCAGTCTTCAGAACTGTAAGGACACACTTGCTACATGCCAAGTATGTTTTCCCTTTAACAATTAATGTTTTATGCTTTTACTCAAAATAATTGAACTGCTGTTATTAAGGGAAGTGTAGTTTAGTGATAATTTTTTTGTTAACTCTGTGAGCGATGTGGGATAGAAGAATGCTCTTATACACCCTTTCATTTATTAGTTAGAGAGAATTCACATAGCCGAGCCTCAGCTGTTGGAATTGAGTATTTTACTGGCCTGGCCCAAGGTTCCGTATATAGGTTGAGTTGTATCTTTTTGTTTCCTAAAATCTTTTACTGGATCACTGTATATTCCAGAATGAATTTGAGGCTGCAAAATCTGAGATTCAGAAGTGGCATTCTTCATTTCAAAGTGAACCTTTTATACCTGCTGGGACCACTCCAGGTTAGTTTATGCTTGTTATTTTGTAAGTGACATGTATATATTATTCATGATAAGGTTTTGTTTATAGTTGTTTTCTTTGTTTTAAATATATAGCTAAACAATTATTTCTTCTTTCTACTTTCTAGCACCGAAGTTGGTGAATAATTATCTTCAAGCTCTGAAAGCATCTGAAGAGTCTTTGAGAGAGCAGGTCCAGAATCTAGTTTTCCATTATTTTTTGCTTCAAAATGATTCAATAGACATGGATCATATTTCATTGATCTCTTTCACTTTTCTACTGGTTATCAGCTTGAAAAAGCAAAGAAAAAGGAAGCTGCATTCATTGTAACATTTGCAAAACGGGAACAAGAGATAGCAGAGTTGAAGGTTGGTAATAATATTCTGAAAATAAGGTTCTTATGCTTTACAGCCTTGTATGTGTTATTTTATTTGTTTATATTGTGTGTACCTATAACACCAGAGTAGATTCCTTTTTTCCCCTGCGAGAAATATATTTTGCTTGAGATCTCTAATGCTTCTTTAGCTGAAGTTGCTGCAAAGCTTTATAAAGCCTTGAATCATGAAGGGTTTTATATCACTTTATGATCTGGTTGGCAATTAGAAAGTATCTGCACTGCTCAAAATTGAAATGTTCTTTAGAAATTTGAGCTTTGGTTTCGTTCTGCTTAGTGGCAAAATGTCTGGTTACCATGGTTGTCAAAATATCAATGTTATGTGAGTTTGGAAGGATAGAGTGATCTTGATTCCAGCAGACTCATTTATGCTTGATCATGTTCAGTTATCTTGTTTGACTGTCAAAGAATTGTTATGGACTTAATGGTCTTAGAATCCCGCCAAACCCACCTTAGAGACAAAATGCACTTGGATGAGCAGCCAAATTTCAAAAAAGGACCCATACCAAAACTTTAAGATGGCAAATGAAAACTAACCAAAATGAGAAATCCGATTTCTTGTAGCTGAGCAGCCTAGCTGCAACTGAAATCCAATCTTAGGTGGGATGCACAAGTTTGACCACCTTGATGATCTTATGTTAGAATGTTTGCTTAATTTTCAAGAGTGGGACTGTGGGAGAGAGTCGGAAGGTTAGAGGGTTGAAGCTGTCATAACTGTCATTTGATAGCATTGATATATTGTATATATTATTAAAAATATATTTAATTATCAATGGTTCACCTCACCTATGGTTCAATCACAATAATATCAATGACCCATGAATCAATGCCATTATTTTTCAATGATTGGTATGAATTTTAAAACCTTGGTCTGAAAGTCAAGAAAAGCTTGAAACTGATCCATTCTGCTTGGACCATTTTAACCTTGCCAGTTGGCATATGATTATGAGTCTTATCTTGATCAGAAGATTCAAAGCCACTTGCATTTTACAGATTTTAATAGTTTATATAATTATATTTTAAAATTTTATTTAGTATTATAATATTATTATTTTTAGTTTTAATTTTAATTTTATCTTGTATATGTGACTGCCTAAACTTTTTCAGTCTGCTGTGCGAGACCTGAAAGCTCAACTCAAGCCAGCTTCTATGCAGGTATTGTTTACAATTTAGTGTTTTAAGTGTATCTCTAAAAGTAAGTTTTTTTGCTGATCATTCTTCATTCTTCTTTACCAATTAATTTCAGAAGGAACTGTAATTTTCCATCTTCTTTGAGCTATATAAATATTGTTCTACTGATTCCTTGCTTCTATTTCTGAGATTTTTCTTATTGGATTTTATGTTGTATGTGTCTCATCTTTTAGCAGAAATGTTCATACTATGTTGTCAAGTGCTGAATAGAGATTTCAAGTTTGCAGCGTGGATGATGACCTGCATCATTTTTTTATTTGCAAAATTATTTATAAATCTAATTGATTTAGTTAAAATTTCTGTTTAAATCAGGAAAGAGTTATATTTTTTCTCCCTGAAAATGGAGACATCATACCTCAAGAAGTTTTCCTTGAGTCGAGCTTTATTATGTTCTGTAGTAAATAAAACCTGCAAAATTTCCTTGGTTGTAATTCTGCAAACTCCTTAGTTTTGTATCTTCCCTTATCTTATGGACCATTTTGCTTTTGCTACTGTATGCTACAACAACTGGGATGTTTAAAATCTGTTGTATTACATGTAAAAAGCTATAAGGTGTTAAAATGCTAAATTATCTAGCTCCCTTTGCACCTGGTCCATACTTTTTTTTTCTTTATTTTGTCATCATCCTTCTCTGTTGAACAATCCTATGCAATCCAGGAGGCCACTATTAGCTGTAAACTGTTCAGTTTTTTTGGGATCTTAACTTCCTACTTATTTAGATATTGTATATCAACTGAAAAGGGTTGGGTTGTAGAAAAAAACAACTTGCTGGTGTGCTTTGTAATTAAATTTGTTGAATAGTTTTGTAACAACCCTGGTACTGACTCTAGGGATAGATCTTTCTGGGATAATACTTCTTTGCCAACATACTGAATTCAATACTTGTCACAAAAAAATAATATACTGACATTGAATTTGATAAAGTTGCTCTGCTCAGCTGTACTTTTACAACTTAATATATTATGTCATTTTTGTATTTGTGGCATCTTTGTTAAAATCTTCATAGTTGGCTAGTCGCATGCATATTAGTTGAAAATTTAAAATTAAATGCTGCCGTGCAACTTCCAAATCAATTTAGCTGTGTTGTTGCATTTCAGTTTTTTTTTTGGCTCTCCCCAAAATGGTAGCACTGTATCTCCTTTTACTATTTAATTTGCAGGCAAGGAGGTTGTTACTAGATCCAGCAGTTCATGAAGAATTCACACGATTAAAGGTTTGTTATTAAACTTTGTTTCGATTTTTATTGACTCAAGTTTGGTCTTCTGAGACTTATGGAAGTGGGGTTGTGTCATAACTTGGGTTGTCTTAGGAAAATGATAGTTGACGTTTTTGTCATAGTTTTATCTCCTAGGAGATATAGTGAGCATTGACATCTTTTCCTCCTCTATGATGAACGGTGCTCTGTTTATTTCATAATTGTAGTTCCATCCTTTGTTCACCGGAGAATTTATGAAGACATTTAACCACCTTGGATGTAACGAAATGAAATGGAACCATTTTTTTTAAGTGGAAAGTAAACAAGCTTCCTAGTTTTAGAATGTGGTTCAAATAAAAACTACAGAGACAGGATAAATTATAGGGTGGTGTTAAATATATAAATGGGAGGTTTTCAGCTACAATTGTTAGCAGTCACGTTCAAATTTGAGTTATGAATCCAGAGGGAGCTTAACAAAGCTTCTAAAATATGTGTACCTTTTAGACATGTCTACTGTTGATGAGTTATGGCTCAGATTTAATGTGTTGATTCTTTTTCTTGTGGCATAAATTAGTTCAGTGTTTTACTTGTTTTATTTATTTCATTTTTATGCCACATGTCCTCATTTCCTGCGTATATTTGCAATTTGCTTTAGTAGTTATTGACATATTATTTACATTGGTGATGACTCCTTTAAGTGTTTCTTACAAGAATTCTATCTGAACATAGAATTTAGTTGAGGAAAAGGATAAAAAAGTAAAGGAGTTGCAAGATAACATTGCTGCTGTAAACTTTACCCCCCAAAGCAAGATGGGGAAGATGCTGATGGCTAAATGTAGAACCCTACAGGAGGAAAATGAGGAGATTGGGAATCAGGCTTCTGAGGGCAAGGTGATGCTCGATTTGCTTTATGCTTCTGTTACTTTTTTCCTTTCAATCTCATTCGTTTGGGATCTGGTTCTCTCCTACCCTAATTTCACCCCAGGTTATAAGATACAAAGTGCGTGTGTCAGCGTGGATTTGTATTTGTAAAACGCTTCATGACGTTTTTTCATGCATATAACATATGTTGAGTTGATGGAAATTTTTTTTATGGTATTCAATGACTGGAAGTAACGTTACATGGGTTAACTATTAACTCAACTGCAAAGCTTAATCTACCTAATTTATGTCATTATTGGTTGCTGAATCGTTGCTGATATTTTCTTTGTTCTGCCTGTTTTTTACTTGGTATGCAGATGCATGAATTAGCAATGAAACTTTCAGTGCAGAAATACCAAAATGCAGAACTCAGAAGTCAATTTGAAGGTTGGTTGTTGAGTGATTTCATCTGATTATGTTTTGGCATGTTAATGCTTTGACCTTTTACACTAGCTTCTCAACAATTGCTAGTTTCCAATGTAACTTTGTCAGATTCATTATAGAAGTTCATTTATAATCATGGATATTCATTCCAAAATACAAACATAGATAATCAATAGTATTATCGTGTGGACTTTAACATGTGCTGCACTTGGAACATTTTAACTTGTCAAATGCTTGTTAAGGAGGGATCTTTGATCTGTTGGTGCATAAAATTGGAGACTAGGGGGATTAAGAGTTATGCAACTGCTGATCTGTTATTTTTTCTGCATGCGTTTGCTTGTGTAATTTTAATCCTTAAAATTGACTACAGGGTTGCAAAAGCATATGGACGGATTGGCAAATGATGTGGATAGATCCAACGAAATGGTTTTCCCTTATCCCTACCTTCATCTTTTAATGTTATTTTTTCACTGCTTGTTTTTGCTTTGCCATATGCTTTATTTGTTTCTTACTAAACAATGTGAGAAATGGAGGTTGGTGTTGTTAAAGGGAAAAAACCATACGGACCTGAGCAAAACTTTTGAATTAGGAAAAGACTTATATGGCATTCCCGAATCACGAATGATGCTATGGAATAGATAAATGCTTATGTAGATTAAAAAACTTATATAATATATACTAGAATGGTTGAACAATTTAACAAACTAGAGAGAATAAATTTCATTTTGTTTCTAATGAGTGAAAATGTAAATGAAACACTAGATAAATGAGTATATAACTTTTTTTAGTTTACATTATTAAGAGCTCTAATTTTTAAAAATTTAAAATTATTGAAAAAATTGTATCATTCTATAAAATTGATGGCCTAGATGTTAAACACCAGATAACTTGGTATAAATTTTCCATATATAATTTTCTTACTGCAGATGTGAAAGATTCTAATAGCTTAGATTTTTTTAATTGTCGAAAATAATATAATTAACATTTTTTCAGAATGAATATAAAATTTTGAATCCTTCAAGGATGATAATTTTTTGCAATTAATATATGAAAAAAATAATAGCATATGACAATTTATTTATGCTCTGTTAGAATTTTTTAAAGAATTTATGGACTTCCCTTGGTAGAAATTTCCAAAGTTTAAATCTTTTGAATTTTATCCTACTGAGAATTTTTTCCAAAGAAATGTTCTTTGTTCGATGTAGTAGTATTGACAAATCAATACCAACCCCAAGCTTCATTACTCATATTTGGAATTTCGGAATTTTGGATAGCGTTAGGATTGTGTTTGCATGGGGATGCCTTATGAATGTTTTCATCTAGTTTGGGTGCAACATTGAAAAGGAGGCTTGCGTTGCATGTTACCATGTGTTGTAGTTCATGTTAAATATATTACCGATTTCCTGTATTTTTTTCTGATATGACTTTTATTTGTTCTGAATCTTCTTGATATAGTTTCCTTATTTCCTTGATATAGTTTCCTTATTTCCTTTTTTAGGCTTAGATGTTTACCCTATAAAAGGGAGATGAGAAATTGTATTATTTACACCTCTCAGTTCAATATATTTTGTTTATTTAACTTGGTATCAGAGCAGAGCTTTGCTCTGCCTGTGCACACAACCGAGGGTCGTCATCTAGGGTGCCATCTACCGTCACAGTCTGCCGCCACCGTCTACCGTCGCAGTCTGCCGCCACTGTCTACCGCCACTGTCTGTCGCCGCCGCCGCCTACCACCGCAGTCTGCCGCTGCCGCCGCCGTCGTCTATCGCCATCGTCTATCGTCGTAGTCTGCTGCCGTCGTCTATTGCTGCAGTCTGCCATCGCCGCCGGCCGCCACCGTCCGCTGCTGTCATTTGTCGCTGCCGCCTTTTGCTATTGCTGGCTGCTGCTGTCTACCACTATTTGTCGTCACCGTTTTGTTCGTTGGCCTTGTTCCTACCATAATGAAAGGTAATGGTATTGCTGCTAAAAACTCTGCTATGGTAACCTCTCGTAGAAGAAGAAGTAATCATGGTACTAGAGGAATGTCACGAAATGGTAAAAGTGGTCATGGTAAGCTTATCTGCTCACATTGTGGTAAAGAAGGACACCTACAAAATAGATGTTATGATTTGATTGGTTGGCCAAACAAAATTGCAAATATATCTTTGAGTGATATCCCTTCAAATGAAAGGACTAGTTTTCAATTAATTTCAAATGAAGAGTATCAAGAGTATCAAGAGTTCCTAAGGCTCAAGTTCAACAACCACGCCCAATCATCTACATCACCAAGTGTTTCAACTACTTGCATTTCTCATTCCATGGGGAGTCAAGGTCCATGGATAATTGACTCAGGTGCTTCTGATCACATTTCTGGTAATGACTCTGTGTTCTCTTCTATCTCCTCACCTAAGTTTCCTCACTTCATTTCATTAGCCAATGGTTCTAAAATGGTATCTCAAGGAGTTGGTCAAGTTTCTCTATCCTCATCAATTAGTTTAAACTCTGTGTTGTACGTTCCCAAATGTCCTTACAATCTGATTTCTTTGAGTCAATTGACTCGTTCTTTGAATTGTTCAGTAACCTTTTATGCTGATTCCTTTATTATACAGGACCGGAATATGGGCCAGTTGATTGGCAAAGGACATGAATCAAGAGGACTTTATTACTTATCTAACAACCCCTCTACGTTGTGTTTTGCGTCTGAATCTCCAAAGCTTTTGCATAATCGTTTAGGGCACCCTAGTCTTGCAAAGCTAAAGTTAATGGTTCCTAGTCTCAATAAATTGTCTACCTTAGAATGTGAGTCCTGTCAATTAGGCAAACATGTCAGATCCACCTTTCCAAACCATGTCAACAAAAGATGTAATTCGCCTTTCTCTATTGTCCATTCAGATATTTGGGGACCAAGTCGAGTAACATCTTTTGGTTTTAACTACTTCGTCACATTCATTGATGAATACTCACGGTGTATTGGGTCTATTTGATGAAAGAAAGATCTGAACTTTTGTCCATCCTAATGTCCCTTCTCTAAAGAAGTGGAAAATCAATTTGGAAAAACCATTAAAATATTGAGAAGTGATAATGCAAAAGAATATTTTTCTTCCGATCTAAACTCATATTTGTCCTCAAAAGGAATCTTACATCAATCCACGTGTCCTCATACTCCTCAATGAAATGGTATAGGCGAAAGGAAAAATAGGCATCTGGTTGAAACCGCCCACACCTTACTCTTAAGTGCAAATGTCCCTACTAATCATTGGGGTGAAGCCGTTTTCTTTCGCTTGTTTTTTAATAAATCGAATGCCATCCGCTTCACTTGAGAATCAAATCCCTCACTCAATTTTATTTCCTAACGATAAAATGTATCATGTACCTCCTAAAGTCTTTGGTTGTGTATGTTTTGTTCATAATGTCTCTCCGTGTCGTGATAAACTCTCTGCAAAGAGCAATCAAATGTGTATTCCTTGGATATTCTCGTCTTCAAAAGTGCAGATGTTACTCTCCATCTACAAAAAGACATTATGTGTCAGCTGATGTTACATTCTTTGAGGGAACTATGTTCTTCACCAAAGATGATTGTGACTCTATTCAGCAGGCACTACCAATTCCATATCTTAGTCCACCAGAGTCGTCATCCCTTGAAACACATAATCAAGACATACTCCAACCTTCCTCTTCTATTCCTTCTCAAGTTGAACTATCTCCACCTTCAATGCCTACATGTCAAAATAGGCCACAAGAGATGGGTACCCCAGTATGTGAAGATTCACTTGATTCATGTCCTCTACCCTCAACTGATCCCACACCGGATCCTCTTCCATCCTCACCTTCCCATGATTCTGACATTGGTTGGCCCATTGCTCTTCGGAAAGGTATTCGCTCCACTCGTAATCCTCATCCTATTTATCTTAGTTATCATCGTTTATCTCCTTCATATTTTTCTTTTGTTTCCTCTGTCTCGTCCATTACTATTCCTAAATCTGTCCGTGAAGCACTTAATCATCCCGGATGGCGACAAGCCATGATAGTCGAAATGCAACCTTTGGAACAAAGTGGTACTTGGGAGTTAGTTCCTCTTCCCTCAAGCAAGAAGACGGTTGGTTGTAGGTGGGTATTTGCTTATTAAAGTTGCACCTAACGACACGATTGATCGCCTCAAAGCCCGATTGGTGGCAAAAGGGTATACTCAAGTATATGGTCTTGATTATGAAGATACTTTCTCTCCTGTGGCTAAAATCACTACTATCCGCCTCTTCTTTTGCAATGGCTGCTATTCGTCACCGGGCCTCTTCATCAATTAGACATCAAAAATGCTTTTCTACATGGTGACTTGGATGAAGAAATATACATGGAGCAACCTCTGGTTTTTGTTGCTCGAGGGGAGTCTGGGTTAGTATGCAAGCTCAAGTAGATCCTTGTATGGACTTAAACAGTCTCAGGAGAGCTTGGTTTGGGAAGTTTAGCCAAGTTGTTCAAAACTTTGGGATGATAAGAAGTGAAGCGGATCACTTTATATTTTATTGTCATTCCTCTTCTCGCTAAATGTGTATCCTGGTTGTATATGTGGATGATATTGTTATAACAGAAATGATGATATCAAAATTTCTCGGTTAAAGCGATACTTATTCAGCCACTTTCAGACCAAAGATCTTGGCCACTGAAGTACTTTCTTGGCATAGATGGTGCGCTCGATCCAAGGAAGGTATTGTTATCTCTCGGAGAAAATATGCTCTTGATATCTTACAAGAGACTAGTATGAGTAATTGCAAGCCAGTTGATAGTCCCATGGATCCAAATATGAAGCTAATGGTAAAACAGGGGGAACCTTATTCTGATCCAGAGAGGTATAGAAGACTAGTGGGTAAACTCATTTACCTCACTATCACTAGACCTGATATATCCTTTGCAGTGGGAGTTGTAAGTCAGTTTATGCAAGCACCTTGCGTTGATCATTGGACAGCAGTTCTCCGTATTCTTAAATATATCAAGAAGACACCTGGACAAGGTTTGCTATATGAAGACAAAGGAGACACCCATATATCATGTTATTGTGATGCTGATTGGGCAGGATCTCCCATTGATAGACGATCTACTACAGGTTTTTGCATATTTATTGGGGGAAATATGGTCTCTTGGAAAAGTAAGAAAAAATACGGTTGCTTCGTTCTAGTCTTTGAAGCAGAATATAGGGCTATGGCTTCAGCCACTTGTGAGTTGATATGGGTAAAACAACTTATTCAAGAATTGAAATTTACTGATGTCAAACCAATGAAACTGTATTGTGATAATCAGCGGTTCTTCACATTGCTTCTAATCCTGTATTTCATGAGAGAACCAAACACATTGAGATTGATTGTCACTTTATACTTTTATAGGAGAAGTTGCTGGCCAAAGAAATAAAAGACAGAATTTGTCAACTCAAGAATCAACTTGCTGACATTTTCACTAAGTCGTTAAGGGGACCACGGATCTGAGTTATATGTTTCCAAACTTGGAGCATATAATTTATATGCTCCAGCCTGAGGGGGAGTGTTAAATATATTACCGATTTCCTGTATTTTTTTCTGATATGACTTTTATTTGTTCTGAATCTTCTTGATATAGTTTCCTTATTTCCTTGATATAGTTTCCTTATTTCCTTTTTTAGGCTTAGATGTTTACCCTATAAAAGGGAGATGAGAAATTGTATTATTTACACCTCTCAGTTCAATATATTTTGTTTATTTAACTGTTCAGAAACCCGTATTTGAATAGAAATAACATATTTGTTACTTTTGTCGCTCCTCTTTTTAGATGGTTTTTCAATTTTTCTCCTATTTACAGTAGTTAAACAACTGGCTCAACTGGTAGATTGAGCAAGGTTGGTTCAAAGGTTTTTAAGTTTGGTTTTTGCTGGTGAGTGTTGACCATTTGTAGGTCATCTGTAACTTTGCAGGGGTCAAACTGTTCTGTCCTGTAATTTTTTATTTGCCACAATAATAATAGTAATAATAATAATAACAACTTGATTTTGAATTTCGATAATTTTACATAGAAGTAATTTTTCCAACACCAATCAAAACAATCAAATAAAATTAGTTGGCTTAAATGTTTTTTAGTCTTTGAAAATATAATGTTTTTTGGTTTTTGTCTTTAAGAATTTTTTTTTTTTAGTCCTTACATTTAACAAAAACTTTATTCACGGTTTTTAAAAGTTTTAGGGACTACAACCAAATAAAATTTGAATAGGGACTACCTTTTGAATAATGATATATTTTCAGAATTAAAAATGTTTAAATCAAATTACATTTTAATAAATATATGTAAACATGATATCAATTCTTTTAAAATCTTCTACCATTATTTCAAAATTATATTTTTCTTAAGAAAGTTGTTTCTCATTTGTTATCCAAGTACTTGTTTATGTTTATTGGAATTTTATCATGTCGAATGGGTTTTACTGCAGGTGCTAATGTTGCACGATAAGTTAGAAGAGAAGGATCAGGAGATCCAAAGACTGAAAGATGAGTTGCAACCAAAAAGCCTTGTGGAGGACGGGACAACAGATCCAGCAGCGTCTAATAGGAATGATGTCGATGAAACCATACCTGCGGAAGACGCTTACTAATATAACTTTAGACATAAAAAGTTTTAGTAAATACTCAAATTAGTCCCTGAAAAGAGTCGTTGGGGATGTTTTGATCCCTTAAAGGAAAATTATCATTTTCGTCGCTCAAGATTGTAAACACGCAACACTTCAGTCCTTTTATCCAATAGATGAAAGGATTAAATTGATGAATTTTTGGGGATTGAATTGAATTGGGTAAAGTGAAATTTTTTAGGATTGAATTAAGTGTTTATTGTATATTCTTTAATTTCAATTTTTTATTTTATTTTTTATTGGTAAATGTGCAATTGTGAATATGCTTTTGCTACTGCTAGGTAATCCGTATGGAATTAAAATGCTCGTCGTTGCTTATGAGGTATTAGTGATAATTCGAGCTTTCTAGAAATTTTTGTTAGAGCTTTATATAAATTGGAAAATTATGTTGTAAACGTTGGTCGTGTAGTCATCTGAGGAAATAATTTGTCATTAAAATTGTCGAGAAGTTAATCCATATCCAACCTCAGTTCTCATGCCTGATCGCTGAAATAGCACTAGTCATTCAAATTGTCGAGAAGTGAATATTCTCTACAATGATGACCTTAACTGGTGCATTTGCATGGTGTTCAGTTAATTAATTTTAACATTTCGCTAACCGCGAATGTTGCAAACCAACATTGCTTATGTTTGGAAGTTTCAACTGGTTAAATAGGTTCCACCAAACACCAGGTAAACACGGCCAACATGGTAATTGCAAAAATGTATGAATTTATGGCCAATTGTGGGCGTGATTCTATGTTGACCATCTAATGTGACCGATACCATCTGCTTGTGAAGGTGTGCTACCGCATCGTGTGATCCTTATCCATAAAATAAAAATGAATAAATAATACATACATGGGAGTGTAAAGGTCTTTTATTCCGAGTTTAATTTTTCTGTAGTTTTTTACGGTTAATTAATTATAAATTATTGTAGGCATAATTTTTTAATAAGTATTTTTGGAAGTTAATAATTTATAACTATTTTTTTATCGGATGATAATTTCAAATTTTTGTAATAATTATCTTAAAAATTTTCCAATACGCCAAAAAATCTTGCATCTCTTAAGAGTAGCCTACTGAGATGGATAAAATTGTCACGTTAAAATTGTCACGTTTCATGAAAATCAAATCAGATAATATTTCATATTAGGAAACTTGAGGTTATAACATTGTTATTAAAAGGAAAATTTAGACCATTTGTATTCCTTAATATTGATTGTGAAACTTGTTATAATACACCAAAAATTACGTTGCTTTAGAGTTGAAACTAATAACAGTTTATAAATACTTTTCTTTCTTAACAAAATATTGCTTAAAAGCCGCTTTAGAGTTGAAACTAATCACAGTTTTAAATACTTTTTTTTCTTAACCCACTGAAACAATATATGTCAATTAAACTAAAAAAATACTAATAAGAGTTTTTTATTAAGGAACTAGGGACCTTTATAATATAGCATTGAAGCTTTATTTGATTCAAAAAATAATTTTTATTTAATAACATTAAATAATTACAAAGAATTAAAACAACTGGTTCTAATCGGTTCCTATTGTCGGTTATACGTCTATTTTCAACAATTTTGAATTGTTTCAACAGATTTTCATCAATTTGGAAATCAGCTATTTTTCTTAAACGGATCAAACACCTATTGTTTTGCTACTTTTTCAGTAAACCAAGTCAGCCCAATGTGGTATTGGTTAAAGCTCAATTTGATTTTTAAAACTAGGCTTCTAACCTTTTTAACTAGTTTTTTTTTTTTGGTGAAAGCCTAGTTTGGTTTTTAAACTATGTAGATAAATATTTTGAAGATATTGATAAGGGATAGGTTAAATTAGAGTTTGTAAGATTTGAGGTTGATTTATTTCTTAAATTTACTATATAAATTTAATCCATTTATTTTAAATAAGCTTTACAAAATTCGACCAAGCCAAAAAAAATTCTATTTAAAAATATTTTTTGAAGCAAACATTATCTCTATTGCAAAATGTTTTGTATAAGAATTAAATGGAAATGTACTGAAAATATAAATATTTTTTATATTATTATATAAGATAAATTATAAATTATCACATAGTGTAAGATTATTGAATTTAGTAATAATAGTAGTAATTTTTTTTTAATCTTTTACATGTATATCAAAATTAAATTCATAAGTTATGTTAAGGATTTGTTGGATAAATTTTCCCATAAGCATTTATAGGAGGGAAAAAAATTAAATAAATTTCTCTATAAGTTAAAATTAATTTATATATAAATTAATTTGTCAAAACTCTTATATTTATTTTTTTAAAATTTAATTTTTAATTTATGTATAAGTTATATATCCTTAATTATATTTAGTCATTGACAAAATCAATAAATACTTTATAGGAAAAAATACATTGGACTACTAAATAAATAACAGTGTTAAAATATAATAATATCATTATTATTGTTATTATTTATTTAAATAAGATGACTTGAATGAACTAAATATTTTTTTAAATGACTTGAAATCAAGTCTGGTGAATTAAATAGATTTATCTGTACTTAAATTTATTGTGAATTACGTTATAGATTTTGTATTTGTTTTTGTTAAAAACCTGGAGTATTCATTCGCTTCGTTAATAAATTATATCGATAGAAAAACTTAGTTGGACCATCTTTGGTAGAGAGATCTACCATGTTTTATATTTATATATTTTTTAATAAATAAATATAGAGACAAATGGAAAGTTAAAAGAATAAGAGAAAAAATAAAAAAATAAAATCAGTTATATTATGCCGTTAAAGAATAAAATAAAAGAAAAGTGAAAATAGAATAATAGGAGAGAAAGTTACAAAATCAGTTAACAGACAAAAACAGGCCAAATAAGAGTATCAACTCTACTAATTGTTATTTTATAAATTATACCTTTATTTTCTCTTGTATGGCATTCTTCACTTTAATTTTCTTCTTGTCTCTCGTTTTATTTTTGGTTATATTACTTTTTATTTTTAGTGCATATCTTCAGATTTTTTTCCCGGAAATTTCTATTAATTCACCTTTGTTAGAAGATTGTTTCTTCAAAAGATTCAAATCAGAAGTTTTTAGTTTGAGAACATTTGTGTACACTTTTTTCCTTTTTCTTAAAAAAAAAAAACACAAAATATTGAGCTCGGAACTTGTTAATCCCGAAGCCTCCCGTAGTTAGTGACGTGGCAGGATCACAAGCTCTGTCGTCCGCTTTGTGAAACACGTTACCCTTCAGTCACCGCATACGCGTATGCTAATCCTTTTCTCTTATTATCGGTTTACATTTTTCCATTTCTTTTTCAGTTACTAAAATTTGTTTTATATTTTATCATCATTCACTGTGTCATTTCCTCACGTCCTAGTCTTGATTGATTGACTCGGTTCAACTTGTCACACTGGCTGGTTAAGTTTCAAAAATATAAAATTTATGCATAATTTAAATATTTTCAATGATATTTTTAATTAAAATTAGTTATTTTATATAATTAATGTTGATTTTGGTTTCTATTTTGATTACATAAGATGTCAAACTGAAATTTTAATTTTAATTAAAATAATATTAATTTAAAATATTTATAAAAAAATTCACCTAAATTTTATTTCTGAAAATGAACCCCAATTAAAAGAAAGACAATGTTTGTTCACATATGGCAGGGAGTCCATCGAAACCTATGGCCTAGGTGTCCTTAGGTAAAGAGATTTTTCTATTTATGTAAATAGGTTAAGTAGCAAAAAATTCTAATATAATAAAATTTCTGTTATTCTTGTAATGATTTTTCAATAACTTTTTTTAACTTATGCACCATAAAATTAAAAAAATTGTAAATAAAATTTCATAGTAAGATTTTACGAAAATAATTAATTTTACGATGTAACTATAAATATATTTCTAAAAATTTGTAATAAAAATAATATTTTTAAATTATAGAAACAAGAAAAAAAAAAACTAAACAGACAAGTCTTTGAATGTTTATTTAAGCGAAAAGTACGGGTTTCTGAAATCTCATTTTTTTTGAGTGACAATGTGTAAAAAAAATGCTTGGAAATACTGTAATGATTGGACTCCCATACAGCACGAGATGAATCTAGTAAGGAGACACTGAAAGAGTTTATAAGTAATTTAGTTAGATTTATTAAAAATAGGTTTTTAGCTTATTTTAATTAATTTTATTATTAAATTTGTGATATAAATTTTCATATCAAATAAAACTTTAATGGAATTATTTATCAATATACCCTAAATCCTCATTACGCCTTGTTTTACCTAGCATAATTAAACCTGAGGTTTTACTATATGAGTGTCTAATAAAATTAATCAAAGTATTCAATTATTTTAATAAGAAAATAATAAATTTGAATGTTATTCAATATTTTATTTTAATTACATAACCAGCTATATAGTTTAATTAAAATCTTAACCAATTTCTTGAAGACTTTTGTTTATTCACTCTAGACTGCGGCATCTCTAAACATATTAGAAAGACAAACTTCCAAAACAGCAGGGAAAATGAAACTGCAGCATTCAGTGGAACTACTCTCCACTTTGAACTCTTGCACATGGAGCTTGTTTAGGAGTCCTGAAGAGGGTAAAGTCTTCCTTTTTTTTCAGCTGTTTAATATAAAACATCTTATGTGTCATGCATGCAAAATGAAATAACTCCCGATAAAACAAATTAATTAAATATTATTAATAAAGATACGTACTCAAATTATATTATTTCACACATGAAATTACACGAATTGTAAAAAAATTGTAATATCATAGAGCATATCAGTACCCTAGCACCACCGATTGCGGGCATCAATGGGTGTGAAATTATTTTTTCTTAATAAGTTGTTTCGGATAAACCACATGAATTACTTTTGGCGCAAAGGAACAACACCTTTTAGGTATCATATAATAACTTGTTTTAGAAAATGGTATAAACCGCGACTAATGGCGCATATTTAAAGATCTGGATAAGGGATTGCTGAAACCGTTTAGTATCCTCTCTCTCTCGGAAACTTGCAATTCCATGGCGCCAACCCTGCAAGAAACGGCGCTTCCCCACGCAAACTCACACCCATCCATAAAACTGGAAGCGTCAACTTTCCTCGCAAATGGGCACCCAATCCTGACGCAGGTCCCACCGAACATAAGCACCGCCACTCCACCGTCAGCGTCGCACGATTCTTCCACCTGCCCCGCCGGTTGCATGGTGGGTTTCGACGGCGACGAGGCACGAAGCCGGCACGTGGTTTCCATGGGGAAACTGAGGGGCATAAGATTCACGAGCATATTCAGATTCAAACTGTGGTGGAGCACGCACTGGTCGGGAAGCAAGGGGGGCGACGTGGAGCACGAGACACAAATGATGATATTAGAAAACGACATCGTAAAGGGACGCCGCCCATACGTGCTCCTCTTGCCCCTCCTGGAAGGACCCTTCAGGGCCTCACTGCAGCCTGGCCTCGACGAAAACGTGGACATTTGCGTGGAGAGCGGGTCCACACGTGTGACAGAGTGTCGGTTCAGGAGTAGTCTGTACATGCACGTGGACGAGGATCCTTATAGTTTAATGAAGGAAGCGATGAAAGTAATCCGAGTCCATATGGGAACATTCAAGCTGATGGAAGAGAAGACGCCACCGGGGATAGTGGACAAGTTCGGGTGGTGCACGTGGGACGCTTTATATCTGAAGGTGGATCCGGCGGGGGTTGGTGATAATCGATGACGGCTGGCAAACGTTTTGCCGCGACGGCGAAGCGGTGATAGATGGAGGAAGCTTGAACTGTGGCGTGCCGGGGGAGCAGATGCTGAATAGGCTGGTCAAGTTTGAAGAAAATAGAAAGTTTAAGGAGTACCAATCTGGGAGCAATGGGGGTAGGGGTATGGGTGCATTTGTGAGGGACCTGAAGGAGGAGTTTAGTGGGGTGGAGTATGTGTATGTGTGGCATGCATTTTGTGGCTACTGGGGTGGGCTTAGGCCCAACGTGCCCGGGATGCCAGACTCCACGCTGGTTCCTACCAAGCTGTCTCCCGGGGCGGAGATGACAATGACGGATCTGGCGGTGCTCAAGATAATGGAGACTGGGGTGGGTTTGGTGCCACCGTCACAGGCGCACCACTTGTACCAGGGACTTCACTCCCACTTGGAATCCCTCGGAATTGACTGTGTCAAGATTGATGTCATGCAGGTAACTACTATTTTTCTATCCTTTACCTCTTTTATTATTTCTACCCATGTCAATTCAAAGCTATAAATCCTAAACAATTCTAAATGTTATTTTTTTAATGTCATCCTTTATATTTTACTTTTTACATAAGAATATATTAATAAAACCGTTATTGTTATTAAAAGAGATCATCTTTTCCAAAAGATAGAAATTATATTCTACACATTTTCATTTACGACTAAAAGAAGAATTTCTTTTTTCAGAATCTAGAAACTAAAAGCAATTAATGTTTTGTTTGTATGGATATATTTAACTCAAATATAAAAAAAGAAAAAACACAATAAGAACAAAATTATAATAAATAAATATTATATGCATATAAAAAAAATTATGCTATCATTCAATTATCACGATCATAAATATAAAGGATAAGTATGATGGTTTTTATTATAGTTATTTTAAATTTTTTATCAAAATAATTTTTAATTAATTTATCATGTATTTTTTTTTTCTCAATACAAGCTTATTGAATTCAATTAAACATTATAAAAACTAAAATAGAATAGGTACATCATCTAAAAAATTAGATATAAAAAAATAAATTAATAAATTAAAGATTAAGATTTAGGAGTCATTAAATATTAAGTATTTATTTTTTTTGTATTTTAATATGGCTAAATTGAGTGTAAAATTTATAAACATAATATATAATTAACATATTGTTTTGATCAGTTCATCCACTTTCAAATTGACTAAATCCATCAATCTAAGACAACACAACTCAATTTATATTTTTAACTTGGGTCACTCGGATCGACTCAAGTTATATAAGTTATATATGTAAGTTATATATGTTTTATGCTACTTACATATTATTTTTAAAAAATAAACTAACTAAACATAAATTGTATTTTAAATGTATGTTTATTAATATATGATTTATAATTAGTAACGGGTAACTTCTGAAATTTATGGAAATTTATGGAAAAAATATACTTGAAAATAAATTGTAAACTAAGTAATTTTAGTTGTTGATGAAAAAAATAATAAATCATCAATATATTAGAATATCAATCATGATAAATCATCAATGTATTAGAAAATCAATCATGTGTGTTATATATTACTTATTACTCACCTTATCGTTTCTCATTTTTTTTTATAAAAATCAAATATGACTTAATTGTTGCAATTGAATATTTTATTAATAAAAGTTACATTAATTCATAACAAAAATGGTTCATGAAGACTCATGTCCTGTTGGCGCTATAGAGAGAAAAAAAAAAGAAAAAAAATCCAGATATAATAATAAGTATTGTGATCTAATAAGATATAAATAAATGCCAATTAAATATATAGTGCGGGAAGGGTCCATATATCATTATTGATATTACAAATATTTAACACATTATTTTTCTCTATATCACTCTTCTTATCCTATTATATATCTACACTTGTTTTCCTTTTATTTCTTTTACTCTCTAGTATCAAATTCGTAGATGTGTTTATGAATCATTTTACTTGTGACATGGATGTCCATAAATTATTATGGATGTAGTAAGAGTCAGAAATATTCATCAATTCATAGTACTGACAAGTAGTTTTGGCAGGTTCTGGAGATGGTATCGGAGGAATATGGTGGTCGTGTTGAACTGGCCAAAGCATATTACAAAGCACTTACTGCTTCAGTGAGGAAGCATTTCAAAGGCAATGGTGTGATTTCAAGCATGCAGCAGTGCAATGATTTCATGTTCCTTGGTACAGAAACCATATCACTTGGACGAGTCGGTAAGTCTTTAATTAAAAGTTAAAACACATGGAGGTATAATTAAATTAGTGGTAAAGTTTCATCAAAGACATTGATGCAGGTGATGATTTTTGGTGCACTGACCCAGCCGGAGATCCAAACGGTACCTATTGGCTGCAAGGATGTCACATGGTGCACTGTGCTTACAACAGCTTGTGGATGGGAAATTTCATACACCCAGATTGGGACATGTTCCAATCTGATCACGCTTGTGCCGAATTCCACGCTGCTTCCAGGGCCATCTCTGGTGGACCAATTTATGTAAGCGACTCTGTTGGAAACCATAACTTCAAGTTGCTTAAGAAGCTGGTTCTACCTGATGGCTCCATTTTGCGCTGTCAACATTATGCACTTCCTACCCGAGACTGCTTATTTGTAGACCCTTTACATGACGGCAAAACAATGCTCAAAATTTGGAACCTCAACAAAGTAAGACTCGGACTTCATAATAATAAATAACATGTGTGTACCTTTTCATATCATTCATGTGTATACCATAATTCATTACTCTCATTTTTGTGTTTCTTTTACTGCTTACAGTGTTCCGGGGTTTTGGGACTGTTCAATTGCCAAGGAGGAGGGTGGTGCCCTGTTGCTAGGCGAAATAAGAGTGCCTCTGACTTTTCACACTCTGTGACTTGCTTTGCAAGTCCTCAAGACATTGAATGGGGCAAAGGGAAGCACCCAATTTGCATCAACCCAATTTGCATCAAAGAGGTACATGTATTTGCTGTGCACATGTTTAAGGATGACAAGTTGAAGCTCCTCAACTACACTGAGAGTCTTGAAGTTTCACTTGACCCTTTTAGTTTTGAGCTTTTGACAGTTTCTCCGGTGGTGGTCTTACCTAGAAAATCAATCCAATTCGCTCCAATTGGATTGGTGAACATGCTCAACACTGGGGGATCAATTCTGTCAATAGAATTTGATAAACAGGAAAATTTGGCAAGAATTGGGGTGAGAGGACATGGGGAAATGAGGGTATTTGCATCAGAGAAGCCGGAGAGTTGTAAGATTGATGGAGAACCCGTGGACTTTGATTATGTTGATAGCACAGTGAGGCTCCAAGTGTCGTGGCCTTGTTCTTCAAACTTGTCCATGGTCGAGTATTTGTTCTGAACCATGTTTTGGGGTATCGTCCGAGAGATTCATGTATGTTCACATAAATTGAGTGCATTAAGCAAATCCACATTATATAGTAGTGCAAAACTTTGCGACTCTCTGGCTGCTGGTATATGTGAAACCTCATGACAACCGAAAGTAAGAGTTGCAATAAATAATGATTACCTTTTTCACCCCAGCTCATATGAACTTAATTAGCTAATTCGTGCGATTTGGAGTCCTTTGGATTGATGGTCAAAAGAATGAAACCTTGCATGTAGATTGGAATTCCTCTCTATCCTAGTAGGATGTGTACCGGATGACATTTTTAAAAGGATGTTGTTAGCACACTGGTTAAGGACTTAATAATAGAAGTTTTCATAGAAAATTATGTTGTGGCGGGGTATATTATTTTTTTTATTTTTTATTCTATAATTTAAGATTACTTTTTTCGACTTGACCTATGTTTTTATGTTACCCTAGGTTATTGACTTGGATGACTATATATGGTTCTAGACTTAGTGAGACAAAATGTCAGATAAAATCAAATATTGACAAAATGTCGATAAAAATCAAATTAATATTTCATGCTACCATAAGTTACTAATTTGGGGGACAATTATTTCAGATTCGACTCAACTCAGGCTAACAGGTTCAAACTTATAACAAATAACTAGTCGAACTTAGGAGCCCAAGTTTAGCATAAGGTTTGTAAGGGGATATTAAATCAAACAGTATGATTCTTCCCATAAGAAAATAATTAACTTAACATAAAGAAGATAAATGTGTTATCTCAACTAATCTTATCACTCATATACTAGAAAAGTCTATAAAGGCAACTAAATTTTACATACCATATACGACTCCTGTTCTATCTTTTATCTCTGACCTAGACTGATTTGATTATTAGAGTTTTTGCAGGTGATCTCTCTTGACTTTTCGACTATGTGCCAATTTAGTCGAAACAGTATGAGAATTCAATTCAAAAGCTCAGATCAAACCTAGATATAAATAATAACGACTAGTATCATCTATCTCCATTCCATCATTTCTTATTAATCCAAACATTACCCGGGCTGATTATTCACTCTCAAGGGTTATTGTAAGATATAATTATATAATTGGATGAAAGTAAAATAAGATAAGAACACGCAATGAGTTTTTATACCATCTAATGTTAACAAATAATAAAAATGTTCTCTTTGATATTGATTAAAAATCATAAAAATAAATTTTATTCATTTTCTATAGATTTTAATTAATGATTAAGAGTGTGTTAGAATAAACACATTTACTAGTTCTATATGAAAGATAACATTACCTTTTTATTAGAATCGCAAAATATTTTATTAAATTATATATATTTTAAATTTGATATATTATTCTTTTTTAAATTATAAAATATTTTTAATATTACTTTTTTAATTTTATATATTATTTTATTTTCTAAATAGTAAAAATTATAATATCTAAAAACTCAATAGTTATTAATAAATATTATGATAATAATGTATATTGGATAATTATATATATTATCAAATAAGAAAATTGTTTATATAAAAATGCAAATGATTTAATAATGATTCCATAGAAAGTAAATTGACATCTCTAATAATAATTACTAAGATAAATTTTATACTATTTAAAGATGTAAGTTTATTATCTAATTGAATACTGCAAAATCAGTTTATTAAAATGATAATTAACTTTCATTTATATACATTAATTAACTTAATGATGATAATCCATTCATCTCTTTTTTTCGCATAAAGTTCCTAAATTTAGAAAGATCATTCGACTCATTACTACTATTAAAGAAGCAGGTGTCCGAATAAATGAGACACGAGTGTAGCGTACAATTGTGAGCTAATCACATGGACATGTTAATTTATATATCAGTTTATGGTTGCTATCAGCGGGGTGTTAGTCCAGTTAAATGTTGGAGGGATGATTGTAAGCTTGTAACTCTCTCATGGTTACAGTTATTTACTTATTTTCTGTCAGTGATATGTAAGTAATAATTTAAAAAACTGGAGATATTTTGACTGTTAAGCATGCATTTGAATTATTATTAGTTTGTTGTTAAATGTGGGAGATAGCTATTAAACTCAATCGCACTTGTATTAGTGGATGCAGATTGCAATGCTGTAATGGACACATGAAACACAACCAGTGGACCGACCTTGCTGGGCACAACGTTTAAGTGGATACAAACACAAACACATGGTTTGGTTCCTTTTTGTTGTTGGAGGATCATATTATCATATGTTTGCTGCCTTATTCTCCGAAAGGTTGACCTGCTGCAGATGGCATTCATCAAAATTTGGAAGTGGCAAAAAAAGAAAAGAACAAGCGAACTTTATTATTTCCAAATTGGAGGAAATGTAGGGTCAATTGTTGCCGCTTTGACCGTAGAAAAGAAAGTGCGGGGATCGTGATCACTGATTTACACTTTGCAGAAAGTGACTGCAACACGTCATTTTGATGCATTGATGCGTAGGTCCCACAAACTAGGCACTTATAAGTTTTTATAAAGTGAAATTGCCGCCACATAATAATACGGATAATTGAATTTTAATGACTTAATAATCGGGGGAATTGAGTTTTAGATTCAATAAACACTTTATATTCACTTATATGATAAAGGATTAAATAATCGTTATATACTTTAATTATTATAAAAATTAATAAATTTATGATGATTTATATTTCGATGTGGATAATTATTTTATATTATAATTACAAGTAAAAGAAATTATGCAGTGATTGAATTGAATGATACAATTTCTAATATCTCTTTTATAGGATAAAAAAAACTTAAAGATAATATGAATAATAGGAAAATAAAGATAATCATTGTAGATAAACTACGATGATTACGATCTCCTAATAAGATATTTAGATATTTATAATCTCTTAGTCTAATGAGATATTTAGATATTTGTAACCTCTTAATGAGTTACTTATCATATCTTATTAGATACCTATAATATCTCCAACACTCTCCCTCAAGTTGAAACTTACTAAGCTTTCAACTTGTTATATGAAGAAAATTTTGTTTCCTTATAATAAAGATAAAAATTGAGTTTTCAAATAATAGTTTGAAATGCAGTTCAAAAATGCTAGAGAAGTTGGAGAACATGTTGGAGAAGTCAGAGAAATTTGGTAGAAATATAGCATAGGCAAAATAGTTGGGATGTCTATTAGACAAAGTCCATATTTCTAAAAGATCACATATGAAAGCTTCAAAAAAGTCACCACTAATCAACGTCGATGAGAGAGAAGTCACACCTAATATAATTCGTGTGTGAGAAAAGAGTTATCATCGAAATAAACGTTGGTGGGAAAGAAGTCACCATCAATCAACTTCGATGAGAGAAAAGTCACACCTAATATAATTCGTGTGTGAGAAAAGAGTTTTCATTGGAATAAACGTTGGTGGAAAAGAAATCACCATCAATCAAAGTTGATAAAAGAGAAGTCACACCTCATGTGTGAGAAAAGAGTCTTCACCGAAATATACGTTGATAGGAAAGAAGTCACTATCAATCAACGTCGATGAGAGAGTCTTCATCGGAATAAACGTTGGTGGGAAAGAAGTCATCACTAATACGATTCATATGTAAGAAAAGATCCAAAGCTAATGAGCAAAAACTTAACCATTAAGCAAAAGTCACAATTTAAGGCTTAACCACTTAATAAAAGCAAACATGCTTAACCACCTAAATAGGCAGAAGCAAACTAAGAACAAGTGCTTAACCACCATAAAACATAAACAACAAAGCTTAACCATCAAGATTAGAAGCCAAACACAATACTTAACCATTCAAGAAAGAAGCCAAATGTATCAATGTGCAATCATTTTTTTGTAGAAGCTTAAACCAATGCTTAACCACCAAACGGTGAAGTTTTCATCAAAGAAAGTTGCAAGAAACCATTGCAATACAAATTTGTCTTCAAAAAAATTCACAAGCACCACGTGAGCAACATAGAAACCACGACTGCAACTTAGCAAACTTATGGTTTAAAAGACAAAATGAATTCAAAATATTTCATCAAATCATTAGTGTACATAATAAATCTTGTTCTAATTCTCTCTGGATTCTCCCTTGCGTAACAATAATGTTGATGGCTTGAGTTATTCCTTTGTCATATCAATTATATTTTAACATTGTTGTGAGAGTGAAAGAAGAGATCAAAATCGAAGAATCTTGTAGCAAAAATCATAATGAGTATCAACACTCATAAATCCAGAGAATGTACTGAGAACTAACGATGAAGTACAATTCTTCATAAATCCATTATAATGGCCAACACAAAGTAGAGACACAATTGAGGTAACAAGATTGATACGTCCCAAAACCATAAGGGTAAAACAAAGAAAATATAATATTAAAAACTCAGTTCTTCTTCTTTCTATTATTATTTTTCCATCACTATGTGTTCCACCGATAATAATATTAAAATTACTGAAAATATATATTTAGAATATAACATATACCCTTAAATGGATGAGTTAGATATATCTATATAAAAAAAATAATGTATAATTACATTAGACACTTTATTTAAATTGATCATGTATATATGGATAAATTGAATTTTTTTAATGCATTTCTAATAGATCATAAATAAATTAATGAATTGATTTTTACTCAGGTTATAATCTAACTCAAAATTTATCAGACCATTCAATTAACACCCTTAATTTAAAAAAAAATCAAAATTATAATCTGCTAATATGTTATATTTCATTAAAAAAAAAGTAAGAGCAAGAGCGCGCATCTCCAGTTAAATCATTAAAATTAAAACCATTCATATATAATTAAAATAAAAAAATACACATAAATATATAACTGAAAAATTTATATAACTAAAACTATTAGATCATATTTAAATAATTAAAATTAAAAATATACATAACTTTAGATAATTATATAATTATTAACTAACTTTTAATTTTGAACTTTGAATAACAGATAAATTTACAATTATCATTTTTTTTAATCATAAGAAGAGTTATCACAAATATATATATAAAATTTATGTTTATATATATAATCCGGGTTAACGCTTATATACGTAGGTTTATTAGGAATATTTTATGTTTCCCTTATGACTTCGGAATTCATATTCTAAATGGAAACAAAGTGGGATTGTGTAGTTTGTTGGCATAATCAGTATAAAGATTTAGAACATTTCCTGTTGTTGGAATAAAAAACGCATGATCAACATACGTAGTGCTCTATGAAACATTAGCAATTTCGAATTTTGTTTTCAACGGCTTCCAAATAAGTGGCTACAGAATCTCATGATGCAAAGTCTAACTAATGCACATTCCACTGAAAAAAAGAGAGAACTGTATATCATATTCCAAAGAGAAGATAGTCGTGGAAAAAGGAATATTCCTAAGATATTTGTAAGTTTGTGAAACGCAAGTTCAGTAAATTAATCATAAAATGAGTGTTATGACTCGAGTTCAAGAACTCAACTTCACTTTATATGCATTCTCATTTTCATTATTCGAAGAGAATGGCTATGCTCATGCCATGTGTATGATGCACGTGACATTTTTATCCATTAAACGAATAAAGCACCCTTAGTAGCTTAGTTGAAAGGACAATGAGGACATGCCCAACTCAATGGAGCCATGATTGCGTAGTGTCGTTTGTGACCAATTTCACCTGTCCACCTCTTACTTTCTTCCATTCCTTTTTTTTATTTACATCTCTACATTCTTTCCGGTTTTACATGTCGTTGGCCATCATTAGTTTGCCTTATATATGTAGAAGATTTTTAGTAGACTTGGCAACTTATATAATAAATAAATTAACAAGTCCCATGAATTTGGCAAATAAAACAAATTACATAATTTAATTATATATATATAGGGTGGACGTTGAAGAATAATTGAAAAGCCTTTTGTGCCCCAAATTATGAAGTTTGAGAGGCAGAGTGGAATAATTAATATATTAGGCCATGTAGGATCTGAACGTGTGATTATGGGATCTGAAACGTATACTAGTATTGAAGGCATATGCAAGTTGACAAGGACCATGATCATGGTTAAAAGAAGACGAAAATCAAAGGGCTTTAAGTTTGATATTAGTGGACCACTAGTTGGAGTTGAGTCTTGAAAGGTGAGGCTCAAACCAATTGAAATTAAGAAAGGTTTGGTTCAAAATTCTGAGAAAGAATGAAGTCGCCGTGGCCATAATGAAATTGGTCCCGGGTCATTCTGCTGCTTTCAGAGGGCTGATTTCGTGGACCCTAAATCTGCCATAGGTCCAGGCCCTTTGTTCTCTAGGAATGCAGTTGTCTTATCCCTTTCACCATAATTCCTCAGTGTGTGAAATAGTGGAAGGAGAAACATATATGCGTGGGTTAAAGAGATCAACAAACACATCCCTAAAACTGGACCTCACTTCCACTACTTGCTTAAAAAATCTCATTTTCTTAACTTGTTTTCATTTACACTTCACATTTTTATTTTATTAACTTAATAGGATTAGTTGACTCAAATTTTATATACGTCACAACAAATTACATCTTCAGCTTCATTTTCACATATGCATCCCCGTCCAAGTAATTCTTTTTGTTTTAACATATACTACATTTTACATAGTTTTCTTTTATAATACGTCTGTTGTGTATGTCTGTGTATTCGGATTAAACAACTAATTAAAAATCCTCTGCATATTTTAAGAGAAAAATAGATAAAATAAAATCCCATTCCTGCAAAATTATCTCATGCGTAGAATAATACATTTTGCATAACAATAACTACTAATTGAAGTATATTTAACTATTTTTACAATTTCCCTTGTGTTAAACCTTTCGAGGATGTTTGATATTAGGAGCAATCTGTTGAATTTTTTTTTGTTACTTTTATTGTTCGGTCATTTTTGGTTCTCTAATAATTAAAGATTTATGAAAAAATATCTTTTAAGAGAGATTATTATCTTGAATAAATCTCAATGCCTCAAAAGAAGAATAATTTTTGATCAAAAATACTTCAAGTTCATACAAAAATACATATATACTTTATTTTATAATTTCAGTTAAATATTTTTAATATTTTCTCTTTTTTCTTTCAAGATATATCCCATGTACCAATCTTGCAACTAGCTGGAAAATTCGTTTCTTACTCTCTTACTCATCTCAATCTACCATTATTTTATTTTTATTTGTATACTTGATATTTTAATTGTCTATTTCTAAATTAAATTTCAACAATTTTTTTAAGAAATTATAAATAATTAAAAAACTAATATCACAATTTAAATTATTTATTATAAATTTAATATATAATTTATATATTTAAAATATTTATTTATTATAATTTATAATTAAAAATATTTATTTATTTATTTATTATAACTTTTAACTATATAAAAATAAACATTTGTCTTATGCAATACATAAATTAAAATACTAATTTTAATAAATTTTATAATCAAATATGTAATATAAATTTTCATATGATAAATATTTACTATATAATTTAAGATCTTAAGTTGAATTTTTTAATCACACACATATACTATGTATCATATACTATGTATCATATGTATAAAGTACTTGGTTAATGATTTGCAAGTTTTATGCATATAAACATATTGAAGTTCTATTTCATAATTGATAACTAATTAAATATTTGGAAAATATCTTACACAATTATAAGTCGGTTTAGTTATACCTAAACTCAACAAAGAAAAATGTAGGTGCTCATAATCATAGAGCAAGCTAAAAACAAACAAGAAATGAAAAAATGAAGAAGGAAACTCCATGGAAGGACTTCGACTGCCAAACTTCAAGACTTAAGGCACAAAAATCCTAAACACATCCACATACATACATACATATTCATACTAGATATCATATGAGTAAAGTACTTGGTTAATAATTTGCAAGTTTTTATGCATACACACATATTTAAGTTCTATTTCATAACTGATAACTAATTAAATATTTGAAAAATATCTTACACAATTGTAAGTCGGTTTAGTTATACCTAATCCCAACAAAGAAAAAGATAGGTGCTCATAATCATAGAGCAAGCTAAAAACAAACAATAAATGAAAAATGAAGAAGAAAACTCCATGGAAGTACTCGAGCCACCAAGCTTCAAGACTTAAGGCACAGAAACCAAGGACACTTTTATTATCCCAATCATGAGCAATAAAGGTCTTCATTAGTTCACACTTAGCATAAGTGCTCTTATGTTAAGCGTGAGTGCATCAATCAATACCAAGTTCTTAAGTGTGATTGTGTTAAGCATGATAAACTTGCATTGAGCATGGATACCACAAATATGCTCTTTTACAGGATGTTTTCTAAAACTATGATTCTGAGTGTCAATCCTTTTGGCTTCAAAATGGGCTTGCTCCCATAAATCGAATCCTACACAAAACGTTACACAAAATAAGTAAAAACTAAATAAATTGTTATTACCTCATTGAATATTAATTACTCACTTAAACACACCAAAAAGAAGCTAAGCAAACACCTCAAGTTATATAAAGCAAAAATAAGTGAAATATGCACCTAAAAGATGAACATAAATAATAGTTATGATGTCTTTTCACTTTTGTTTGAGTTGCATTATGCTAGTTAGTGTGACACATGATTTTTTAATAGGTTATCGATCATCAAGCCTTATAAGAGTTATGATAATATCAACAATTTTTATGCAACAATCATGACAATTTAAATTTTTAGCCGAGACATTATTTTATCCATGGTTCTAATGTGGAAAAGTCAGTTTACTCTTGTAAAAATGACAAGATATCTTGCATCTTCCCCTAAGGATATCTTGCATGGGCTTGATTCAAAAATGTCGCTATGGTGAAGATGTGGGAATGACATTGTGATGAGTTAACCAAATAAAATGTTTGATGTTTTCAAAAGACCTAAGCCTTTAGATCCACATATAGGGGTGTCATTATACTCTTCCTATGTGGTTCTCAACAACCAATCTAACCACCTTTTATAGTGCATGCGTCTCCAAATAAAAGCGTTGACAATTCTCTCATTGAAGTGTACTGTTCAAGCTTGGATGTTATCCCTTAAATTATTGAGAAGGATGGTTATCAATCTATGAAGTTGTCATTTGTTATTTATATGTACATCCTTTAGCTTCACAGAAACATTTTGAATACTCACAAAATTAACTAAATTGCATAATGATTTAAGTATGGACTAAGAAAAGATGACAAATTTCTTGCACCCACTTGAAAATGATACTCATCTTTAATGATAGTTATGGTTTTCCTGATTGTATGTCTTACTGGGAACCCAACTTTGTACCTTCTTCTAGCACACATCCTTGCATAGTGTACTTATTGTGTAGTACTTGAACTTATAACTTGTTAAGCTAGTACTACATGTCTTAGACCTAATTGCCTAGTAACATAATATTTTCCTTCTTGTCCATTCAAATATCTATCCCCTATACTTGCAAAACAACATAATTTTATTTCACTCCATTACATGATACTCTTATTTGAGGTGCCTTTCCAAATAAAGTCACAGGTATTTTTATCAATTAGGAAGAAAATGTTTTCTAGAAGAAAAAAAATTGTATATAATATGTTGGGATTAAGGACAACACATACATAACCAAAGCTACTATTCTAGGTTTGTTAAAAAAAAGTGCTTCCACAAAGTTAGTTTGATGTTCAATTTTCAATGATGAAGGCAAAGTCCTCCTTTGAGGCTTGATTGTTGATAATTTAAAATCACAAGATTGCCTTAAAGCATGAGTTCTTTATGTAACATTGGGGCTTTGTGCTTTGATTAATTAAAATGATTGAATAATTAAAAGAATAATTAAATTTAATTTCAATCATAAAATGCTTAATAAAATATTGTGTTGTGCGTTTCTAGAGAAAATATCGAGAAAAGACTAAAACAACCAAAAGTACGCATATTGAGACAAGTCTTCTTGAAAATAGTTACTTAAATTGAGTAAACACCAACCTTAAGTGTTTTCTAGTTGAGTAGAGTTGAATTAGTATCGTCGACATGCTTTTCGAAGCAATGACATATTTTTCAAGACATAACATTGGACAACTAAAGTTCTAGAGAAACCCATAAATTCCACAATCGTCAACTTGACCAGCACCCTATTACCTATTGGGTAATCAAACCACAAAATCCCCTAAGGTCCAATGGGCAACCAAACCCCATGGACCAATGGTCCCCTAAATCTTTATTGTCCCTTGGTTAATAACAACCTCCCATGCCCTATTTAAAGGTCAACCATGGTTGAGTTAGAACTTTAGAAATAAGAGAGAACACACTTCTCAATAGCAGAAACTTGTCACTCTCACTCTCCAAGTGCAACCTTCCATTGTTGATGAAGCTTCATACCCTTTTTTCACTAAAGTTCCTATCCTTTTGTCTACGACAAGGGAAGTTAACCTTGTATGATTTTAGTGGATTGTATGTTATTATTGTGAAGGTATTATGTTGTTTAATTACCTAGAAATATGTTATAGTAATCTGTTGTGAGTTTGATAGCCATTATTGTGAGTTTGGTAGCCATTGTTGAGTTTTGAGGTTTTAAGGAAATTATTGAATTGATCATGAATCTATGGTTGCATGTTTGTTTTGTTGTTATTATATGTTAAAATGTTGATTACATGTTAATTTGGAGTTATTGGTTAAGTTGCATATGGATTTGGTTGAGTTTTGATGATTTTTTTTATGAATTTGCATGTTGTCCAGAGGCACTCACTTGAAGTTGTATGTTGATTTTTTTTTTATGATTTTGATTGTATGTTGATTTGGAGTTGTTTTGATGAGATTTTATGAATTTTTTTATGGATCTGGTTAAGCTCCCTAACTGGATGGGTGAATGCCTATTTTTTTGGTTTTTGTTGAAGCAAGGGCCTCTATTGCTGAGCGAAAGCTCAAGAACACATGATCACGATGAAGACTTGTTAGGCAAGTATGATGTCTAGCTGGACAAGTCTAGCGTCTAGCTGGGCATATTTGGTGTCAGGTTGGGCAAGTTTAGAGTATGAATGAGTGAATTAGATATAGTTAAGAATGTGAAGTTACTATAACTTCATTTGTTGGGTGAGACCTCCTACTTGCTAAGCGAATAAGAGATGAGATGTTAGGGTGCTCTTTGTCCACCCTCTAGCTAAGATAGGATGGATACTCGTTAGATGTACATGTGGGGTTTTAGGAGTTAAGCCATTATGACTTGGCTCGTTCGGGGATTAAATGTAATAAAAACTCTCTATGGCTCCATCCGTTGGGCGAGGATAGATTTTCATTGAGTGAATGTGTACACCTAAAGAAGTACTCCATTGGGGGTAGGATTTGTTGGGCAAATGATCCCTCTCACTAGGCGAATCCACTAGAAATGAGGAAAACTTGTTAAGTTTGAAAACTAGAATAATTTATTTAAATCTACATAATAAAGGCCTGTTGAGATATTGTAAAATATGAATTATAGGTAGGAAAGGTATAAAATACTAAAGTGAAATATTAATTAAGATCAGGTTCATAAAGCTTGAAAGGTTGTTACCCATGATGAATACGACATGTGTTGTTGTTGAAGAGTGAGATATCAACCTTACTCTTAGTGGAATTGGTTGATGAACCTGCCCATGTTGTTGTGACTTTGACTTAACTTGAAAGTGCCTATGACGAAGTGATAGATACAGGTTGTTACTATCTGAGTTCAAGGAAGTTAAAAGTGTTTGATATGTTGTTGTGATAGTAGTCTAGTTATGGATGCTAAAACAAGTAGGCACATAAGTTAGATAGGTTGCCAGAGTTGGTACTCACATATAGGATCCTCAACTAGTGCAGGAAAGCGAAGTGAAGGTTCTAGGGGGCCTAGGGGTAAAATGGACAGCTGAACTCCACATGAGGTTGAGGCCTCTAGAAATCTTAGGTTGTGGTAAAGTTGTTACCTACGTACGTTTATCTTGACTAGTTCACTTACTCACAGCTTTGCACAATATTATATCTTACCTTCCCCAATGTCGAGTAACATGAGTCTAGGGGAGTTCTGTTAATGAAAGTTATGGTAAGGAATGGGGTCAAGAATGATTGCTTGACTTATAAAAATTTCCATGGAGTAGTTGTGTTTATATATATATATATATATATATATATATATATGAATGAAAATATATACTGTTGAATTGATTGGTTGTAACTGTTAAGAGTTAAGGCTCACCGTTGTGTTTATATATATGTTTGGACTGTATAATGTTATAATTGTGTACATGTTGATTGTTATTTTTATTGCTTAGATATAAGGATGATCTTGCAGTAACTTACCCTTATGCTTGTGTATTGTATGTGTTTAGGCTGTGATGACCTTGAACGACGTGTTCATATGAGTAGATGTTGAGACTTTCAAGAAGATGGTGCATGCACACCACGTCAGTGGTTCCAGTGCTCATGGAGCTTCCTCCTTCGAATCCCTACCGTAGTAGTTATGTGTCATGAGTAGTTATTAGTAGTTGTTGTTAACTAGCTTGGGTGTGTGAGGGTCGTATCACCTATCCCTTTTGATATATGTTTTGATAATTTGATGTAAGTTCCAGGTAGCACAAATGATTTATAACCCACGTGTATAACTGAACTTTGATGATATGTGTATTGTTTTATGTTTTCGACATGTACTTTATTTGGTTATGCAAGAGAGTGAACTGAGTTTGATATCACGAAAAAATATTATCCTTTTTATAAGCAAATTAAACACTAGGTTTTCTTAAAATTAACTTTCACATGTTATTTTATTTTTAATGTTTATCTCTTGTAACGGTAGCGAGTCTTTACACTTTCAATGGAAGTTAAAGTAATGTTGTTCATTGCCTTCACTCTAGGAACCCTAATAGAATAAAAGGTTATAGACTTCATCAAATTCAAATTTAAACTTGAAATCTTACTAAAATTGTCAAACATATATGCAACGAACCTAACTTAAGAACTTTTTGCTTTAATAAATAGTAGCACATCATCAATAAGGACTAAATAAGATTTAAAAAAATACCATTTTTACGACTTAAATTGACATCCATTTCCTTGCATTCAATTCTTCAAAGATAACAATGGAAAGTTTTTCATGCAAATAACATGTAGGAAGACAAATGGTCTCCTTGTTTGAGTCCCATGGTAGTGGAGAAGTTAGGTAATCATTGTCCAATCCACAAGAGAGATAAAGAAGAATAAGTACCATAATATGTGATTCACTTTATCATGATAGAAGGAAAGCCAAAATTTGGAAGATAACTTTTGAAAAAATTCCAATCCACATTGTTGTAGGTCTTGTCAAGATATATTTTTTAGGCTCTTTTTCTACTTTTTTGAATTGCACTACTCCCAATGCTCTTTGCTATCTCAAATATAGAGTTGACAAAAATAACTTGACTCGAAAGACTAGACTGGGCTAAGCTATATAAATTTAGGCTCACAATTAAGCGGGTCAAGCCTAGCTCTAGAAAAGTAGGACTGAAAATATTGGACCTATTTGGTTTTATTCTCTTCTTATAAAAAACAATAAAAAGAACATGTAGGTTTGCATGAATTTTGAGTCAATTAGGATTAATTTTACTCTTTTTTTTTTATTTTATCATTTAGAACTTTTTAGCCCTTTTTGTATGTTATGTTAGATTTCAATAAGGTTCTTGAATGAATTAGTCTTTGAAATCAAAGCTAGAAGACTTAAAGTTGTTTGGCGTCAAGAAAAGAATAATGAAGAAATTGCGAAGGCTTGAATTGAGTAAAAGAAACTATTTCAAATTGGAGTAAATAACAAAAAATGAAGAAAAAACTGTCAAATACACTACTAGAGTTGCCCAATCCTTATAACTACAATTTAAAATATTATTACTTGACAACGACTATACACTTGCGATTTTCTCTCTATCAACATCACAATTATAGTTCTTGTGGACGGGTATAATAGATTATGGCCAAATGACCATAGCAACCACTCAATGCATAAATAATACGCAATCCCTTATACTCTACCTTATAGTAATGTTTGTTTAACCACATCTTGTGAACAATTGGTTAATTAAGATCAATATTGACAAATATCCTTATAAATCTCTCATATTCCACCTTAAACATATTCTTGCTCACTTTGATTGGTCTCCCAACTGCATGGATAGAAGGAAGCTTCCATCATAATAAACTAAATTAAGACTAAGTAAATGGATCCAAACCAACATTTATTCCACTTTTTCTCGTGGAGAAACAAAATTTGGGCTCAAATTTGTAACCATCAAATAATGGTCAAACATAACTCATGGCTCATCAAAGGTCACTTTCTCTTTGTTTTCTAACAAATTAAATTTCACCATAAAAGAATCACTACCCATGTCTGATGTTAAAGTCATGATTGTGTTGATGTATTTTTTGCAAATTTTCCTTCATAATGTTATAACTCATTGTTTTGCCTTGATAACTAAAGGCATCCTACCATGAGCTACATAGTTCTTTGAAAACATTCTCGTCAAAATAGCCTTTAAGAAGAAGTTCATTAACATCCTCATGCTCCACATGGATGAGCTTTTATGTAATTAAAACCACTCTTGTTATGGGTGTTCACAAGTTAGTTTAGGTTGGATTTTATCAAACTTGTTACTTGAACCAATTAAAATAGTTTGAGTTTAGTTGAATTTGTGTAATTTTTATACCAAATTCGAATCAAACCAACATAATAATAACATATTGGGTTTATATTGGGTCTATGAGTATAGAAAATTCAAATTTAATTTAATTTTTTTAGAAATTACTTTTTTCACATTGTTTTCAATAATATTGATTTTTTTTCTCTCAAATAGTTAGTATGTATATGATTTTTCTCATTTTTTTATAAAGTTATATATAAATAAATTAAAATTTAAAGTATGTCAAGTTAACATGTTGAGTAGATTGAATTGAGTTGAGGATTCAACATTAAAATCCTAAACTTTAAACTATAAACCCTAAATTCATCCAAAAGAACAATAAATTTAATTGAGTTGGCTTAGATTCTATCTAAACAATTTAAAAATTCGAATCAACGTGTTTAGATTGATTTAAAGTCATGGAACTTGTGAACATCCCTCGCTCTCTAAGACAAAGTGTCTCCATGTTGCCTTGTACCTCATAGTAAAAAGATACTTAGCTTTTTTGTTAGAATTAAAATTATAGGATATGATATCAAAATAAAAATATAAGTATGGATAAGAATATAATTACAAATAAAATAATATATATGTTTATTAATTAATATGGCATTGACTAAAAGAATATAATTAATATATGTACGTAGGGATGACAATGAATAATGTACTAAATAAGTATTGAAAAAATTACTTATGATAGGTAGGATAATTATCCAATTAATGGATATAAGGGTAGGTATGAGTACTTTAATATCAAACCTAATAATAATAATAATTTTATTATTATTATATTAATATTAATATTAATATAATATTAATATAATATTATTATTAATATAATAATATTATTAATATTAATATAATAATATTGTCAATATTAATAATATTATATTATTATTATTATTGTTAATGGTATTGTTGTTGTTATTATTATTGTTATAAAAGCTAAAAGATAAATCACATCTTTCTTCTTTCTTTGATTTTTTATTTATTTGTTTCCTTATTTCCTTATTTCTTTATTTCTTTATTCATATTTTACCACTTTTTCTTATTTATTGTATTATTGTAAAATAATTCTCAAGTCTATAAAAAAATATAATTTTTACTTTTTACACACTTGTTTATGTATGTATATATAGACTCAATATATTTTATATTTATTTATAATGGTAGATATAATTTTTTTAATTTGAATTTTTTTTTTTACTTTATAAATAGAACTAATTTGTATAATATATTAATTTTAAACAAATTTAGTACTTTAAAGTTTATAAATTTAATATTGTATAAATTTATTATAATATTTGTAATGTTTTATGACTAATTATTATATTTTATAAAAAATATTTAAATATATTTTTAATTTTTGTGATGTTTTATGATTATGATTAATATTATTATGTGTTATAAAAAAATTTAAATATAATTTAAATATAATTATTATCATAATTTTTAATTAATATTTTTTATTTATCAATTTTCATAATTAATAAAAAGTATAAGTTAGTTACCAAACAAAAAGAAAGAGTGTAGATATTAAAATTACTCAAGATATGAGTAAGAGGGTAGATATTTATTTAAAAATATAATGAGAATATGAAGATTTTATATAGAAACAAAATTGACGAAAGGATTAATTCAATTTAGAATTTCAATATTTTGACAAAGCAATATTGAACTTCTAAATGGGGAATTTCTCCGAAAATCTCAATAAAATTTTCAAAAAAATCATCATACTCTTTTATATATTCTTTTTAAATATTTTTAAAATAAATAAATACACTGATAATTTTTTACTATCATTCTATGAATGTTATTAATTTTTTAATAATAATTTAAAAAATTAAAAGCAAAATTTATAATTTTTATACTATGAATAGATTTGTATTAAACTGGCAATCTTATATATTGATTGATTAAAAATTCTGTAAATCCCTTTTCAGTAAGGTGGGTTCAGTTGTGGTACTATGGTGAATAATCCATTTTTAGTGCATTCCACATTATCTCAATTAATAAGAAAAGGTATATAGAGTCAAATTGTCTTCCTTAATTGGAAAGCGGAGGCCTAAAAGGCAAATATCAACCATGTATATCTATAATTTTTTCCCGGTCTTATATATAGCTTTGCACAAGTACACGGTCATTTTTTCTTTTTCCTGTGATAGTCGTACTACACAGTCAATTCATGACAAGTATAGCTTTGCTGTTTTCAATATCTAGCCTTCCGATAACTCTCAATTTGCTGGTAAAGCTAACTCAGGATTTTTTGATTACTGTGATAATATACTCTCTCTTTAACTATCTTCTCAGTTCAATCTCTCTTCCCATACCACAACCTCCTCATTTAATTTTTAAGAAATGTATTAGCAAGTGCCCTTTATTTACTACCTTGGCTATAATATTTTCTCCTTTGTCCATTAAAACCCGCCAAGCATTTCCGAAAATTCTGAAACTCAAATTCTAAAGTCTCCCTCTTTCACACTTGTTCTGATTTTTTAAACTTTTTTAGTTTCACCACCGCTACTTGAAATTAGTATTCGGACGGGATTTCAGCATAACCACCGACCGAACCTCTGACTTTTAACTTGTCTACCAAACACTTGTGGCAACTGGCAAGGGCTCTTTTATTGCTGCCATAGTTGATTAAAGGGTGAGTTATTTCAAGAGCAATATATAATATAGAGCAGAACAGACCCTGTTCACTCCAATCCCAACAAGGTGTTATTCACAAATTGTTCTTTTTTTTTTTATTTCAGATTTTTGGTGCTGTGTTTTGTTGGAAGATGGCAAAGTTGCCGGTTCTACCTTTGTTTTCCCTGAGGCACTTTCTGGTGCTGTCGCTGGCTCTGAATGTGAGCTTGATCCTGAGAACGATGTATTATGACTATGAGAGTGAAGAAGGAAGCAAGGGATTTTGCTTGAAGGAAAAAATTATGACAGATGCGGATTCTAATAGCGACGGAAATCTTATCCACAAGTCGCGTTTGGCTATAGCCTCTACTTCGTCTCTCGTTAATTCTACTCGTGCGGATCAACCACCAGGAACGGAAAGAGTGATCAACTTGGACCAGTAAGTGCGATTGTTTCTTTTCTTTCCTTTATCATGTCAATGTCTGCATTAAGGTCGCCAAGCTAGCTAATTTTTGTGTTTTTGGGTAAGAGTAAGCAACTTTTCAATATTCTTGCTACATCATTCACTACCCTTTTAAGAGTAAGCAAATTTTCCTTCTTAACTTAATTTCCCGGTGACAAAAGCATACAGAATTAAGGTTAGGGTGATTTCACTGTTTTTTTTTTGTTTTTTTGTTTTTTTGTTTTTTCCTTTTCTTCTTTTTTCTTTCCAGCAAAATCTCCGGTTGTAGGTTGTATCGTGGCTAAAAAATATTAAGTTTATTAGTTTAATATTGAAAATATAAAAATATTTCTTATTTTATGATTAAAAATCTTCGTCTTATTGTGTGTGTGAGAGAGAGATTTGCCGTTTCTGTTACTGTTGCTCACAGGGTTCATTGCTTACGTCGTTTCTCTGTGCTTTGCTTCCTGCTCTAGCTCCTGGGAAAGACAGGGACAAGTCATAGTCGCTACTCTAAATTATTTTTTATTTCAAAAAAAATGTCAGTGACATATAAATAAAGAAAGGATTTTATTAAAGAAGCTTCTCTATTTGAGTTGCATTCATTTAATCATTTCCTCACTTTTTCTTTTACCTCCTTTCTACGCTATTCTCTTCTTATTCTTTTTTTTTTTATTATTATTATATCAGTTAAGTTTACCATTAGTAAATAATAAATGCTCTGGTATAGTAAGTTTATTTTAAAAAAGAATAAATAAGGATACTTGTATTTTTATTTTTATTTTATTTAAATTAAAAAATATTATGAATTTAAGAATAAATATATTGTTTTTATTTAAAATATATTTTATATTAAATATTTTATGTTTCTAACACACTATTTTAAAATTTTAAAATTTTAAGTTCAGTATTTTAAATTTATAATAAAAACAGTATAGCATAAGCAACACAGAAAGGAGGAAGAATCAGCTGAGGTTGGGTTTAAGACGAGAGATTAATCCCTCGTCACAAGTACTAATATAAAATTAAAATTTTATATAAAATAGATAATAAATAGTTAAAATTTAAAAATATAATAATTTATTTATTTTATCGTAACTGATAATTTCAACTAAAACAACTTAATTTTTTTAATCAGATTGATTTAATTTATATTAGTAAAATAAATTGAAAATTTGAATTAAATATAGTTGAACGTGAAATTTGATTTTCGTCTAAACAGTAAATACCGACCCATAGAGACCCGTATTTGAGGTGCATGTTGGGACTCGGTCAATTTTGAAAATAGACCCTGATCAGAGCACACCATCCATCGTGTTTAACGATCGTATTTTATCATCTCTCTGTTCCCGAGTTGGAGGGTCGGAAGTTTGTTGGGGAAGTGAAGGTGTTCAGCGGATATAGGATAATTAAAAGTGATATTTGGATTATTTTCTATTAATAAAATAAAATAAAATAAATACAAACCAAACACTGATTAATTTGTTAATAAAACATTTATTTATTAATTATATTTAACTAGGATAAATTGAAACTGATATTAATCAGTTTTTTACAATTGGACAAGACACTGCAGATAATGTCTTAGCAGCACTAGACACAACACTAGTGCTGTGGTGTATGGAGTCTAACGTAGCACCATGGGCGGTTCTTATTTTTATTTGACCAACAGCATTATTACTTATGTTCGTTAAGGTAGTCGTGGACCTCAAACTACCAAAAACCAAGACATCGTAACTGGGGCTTTAAGAGCACAAGGTATAGCAATATGGACTGGCACAATAGTTCTTGGAAGAAGAATTCCTATTACCAAAGAAGTTGGTGGGGGCCATGTGCCTGATGCGCACCCAGCAATATGAAGACACCCTTTTGGTGGCCTTTGCTACAAGTAAAAGGCTTAAGTGCGCCTTGGGTTGTGAATTGTGATGAGAGAGATCTTTACAACTTTTCGCCGCCCCAATTGTGAAACACTCAATTCTAGCTGTTTATACTTTATATGTGTCTTCTTTTTTCTGTTTCTTTTTCTTTTCCCTGTTTCCACATGGGTTCGTCTGGATCACCTACTTCGTGGGCCCTGCGTAAATGGAACTCCATGTCTAACGTATTTTGTCTTTCCTTAGCTTACCATGCCACAGCCCATTCATCTCATGTAAATTGCAAATGTATTCATCTACCTGTGTATCCTTCTATCTACACATCCATGGACCCAACATTTTTTTTTTGGGAACAAATGGACAATGGATATCCCAATTGCTATTTAACCCTTGGAGAGAAAAAATAGAGATAAGTGTAGACCAGTGAATGAATTATATGTGGTATAATGTGCTAGGAAAAGAAAAAAATATATATTAATAGCGTGTTTGATATATAGAAGTAACTATAAAAAAAATGATCTTTTGAACACTTTTTAGATGTAGAAATCTGGGTAAAAATAAGAAAATAGAAAAAAAAATATGTGATTAATATGATTGGTAATATAATATAACAAGAAGAATGATAAAAAAAAAAAAATGAAAAGACAATATACAAAGGTCAGGACTCCTATGTCTCATTACCCTTTTTCTCCTTTTTCCTGGTGGCCTTACTTCACCCATGCTCCATGCAGCCAATAACTGAACGCCGTTTCTTCAACGAGTTTATTGCTCCTCCTATCTTTTCTTACCTGCCCCACTGTGCTTTCACTGTTCTTGCTGATACATACTTTTCTAGGGCATAGTAAAGATTGTTCTAGGCCATTCATAGCAGCACGTTGTTTCAGATTTCAGATATCAGATCATGCCCTACATCTACATGGGTCGATTATATTATATTGGGCACTTTACAAGAAGGAATGCCACATACAGCATGCTACATGCTGGATGGAATAAAACAAAACACGGTGCAATCATATGTCAACTTTATTTGTAATAATAGAAAATGATGAGCAGAAAATAATAATGAAAAATGTTAGTAATTCTTTTAGTTTTAGTACATATTTTCCCTTCACAGCCATGAATTTTAAATATAATTAATGATGATCCGGTTTCCTAGCTTGATTGAAGATGTTAATTAAATTAAAATGTTGATGGTATATGCAGTGGAGACCCAACAATGTATGAAAGTTTTTGGCGAAAAATGGGTAACAAGACCACAATTACAATACCAGGATGGCAATCCATGAGCTATTTTTCTGATGGTTCAAACATTTGCTGGTTTCTGGAGCCTGAGTTTGCGAAGGAGGTAGTGAGGTTGCATAAAGTAGTGGCCAATGCTGTCACAGAAGGTCGCCATATTGTTGTTGGGACAGGTTCCTCTCAGCTAATTCTCGCTGCCCTTTATGCTCTGTCCTCACCTGATGCTGCTGAACCAATCAGCGTCGTATCTGCCGCACCCTATTATTCGGTGAGTCATGCATCATCCAAAAGTACTATGATATTATGCTGCTTCTTTAATTTAAGACAATTAAATATTTCTATACTTTCAACTTTTTTATTTTAAAGGAATTCTCTAACGTGCTCACTAACCAAAGTGATAATAATATGTTAATAAAAAAAGGACATCAGCATTTAATGATTTAACATTTTCAAAGGTTAAAAAGTATTCCTTTTTCTTTTGTTTAAATAGTTAGTATGAAGAAGTGGTTGGGAGAATCTAGTATTTCCTTATTTCGAATTTGTTTGTCTTTAAATGAATTCTCTCGTGCTCATTATCGAATCTGCCTCTCATTATCGAATCTGCCTCCTATTTAGTCCTTCTCGTCAGTTGTTTGTCTTCATCAATGTCTTCCTCTCTCCATGGGCCTGAACCTGATCACATGAACATGTGCTCAGATGAAAAAGAGTGTAGTTTAGCTTACAGACTGTCAAATGCCAATGGTCCAGCAATTTTTATAAAGGAAAAAAAGGGTCTGGCTAATTAATTCTTTTAGAAAGAATCAAGCTATGCACCTCCTCAATTTAATAAAAAGGTTTATTTGGGTGGAAACTTTTGATGCAGTTGATATGTTGGGAGAACATAAAAAGCGTTCAATATTTTTGTATGACTTAAATATGTAAAAAAAAAAAAAAATTTCAATTCTTATAAATTTTGAAATTATTCATTTTAGTTCACGAAAAATAAGTGAATTTTTGTTATGATTTCTATAAAAAAAATTTATTTTCATTCTTCAAAATTTTGAAATTTTTTTTTATCTTTAATGTGAATTTTAAAGTATATAAATAATATTCATTTTAAGAAATTAGAAATAAAAAATAGTAGTGTTTCAACTACAAATAATAGATGTAATTTGGAATCCTCATTGATCTTTACTCAACATACAAATAGTTAACCAATGTCACGAGAAAAAAATAATTTTATATTTTTTTTTTCAGAAACTATAATAAAACTTGTTTCTTTTAAGAGATTAAGAATATATTTAAATTTTCTCTAATTTATAATAAGGAGAATGGTTATGATATTGACCATCACCATTTAAATTTAAAATTATTCTTTCTAGACGTACATGCACTTGCAGAAAAATAATTCTAAATTCTCCTACCAGTCTTTCTAAACATTCAATAAAGGTAGTATTAAATTTTTTTTCATGTTTTTAACATCTCAATTAAAAACTTCGGTTTTTTATTTATACGGAAGATATATCAAAAGTCGTTGGAGAATCCTAAGAGTGTTGTACTTGTATATTAAAAGTAAATTAGTTACCTTGTTTTTAGATTAATGAGTTAATGGTTAAATGTTGAATTGACGAATTACTTGCAGTCCTACCCATCAATGGCAGATTACCAGAAATCAGGCCTTTACAAATGGGCCGGTGATGCAGGGAGTTTTGACAAAGAAGGCCCTTACATTGAGCTGGTTACCTCTCCCAATAACCCTGATGGATATACAAGGCGATCAGTGGTCAACGGAAGTCAGGGACTATTGATTCATGACCTTGCCTATTATTGGCCGCAATACACTCCCATATCATCCCCTTCAGATCATGATCTCACGCTTTTCACTGTCTCAAAAAGCACTGGTCATGCAGGAATGCGCATAGGGTAAGCTGATAAGTCATAGCAATACTTTCTCCGTCTCAATTTTCATGAGGAGTAACCCTTTTATAAATTATTAACTCAAATTTAATAACATAAAAGAAGATAAGGAAATTATTAGATTTTATTACAATGTAAAGATCAAATATAGATTTACACGTGTGTTATTGCATCATTAAAATATTTCTCATTTAAAACCTTCTGACAATTAAATGATGAAGTAACATATGATGCATGGTGCACAAGATTTTATCAAAATTAAACGGAAACGTAATAGATCGTAAAATAAACTTGTTATAGTTTTGACATATAATTTGTAGGTGGGCTCTTGTGAAAGATAAAGAGGTTGCAAAGAAAATGACTAAATTCATAGAGCTGAATACAATTGGTGTCTCGAAGGATTCTCAACTGAGAGCTGCCAAGGTTTTAAAGGTAGTGTCTGACAGCTGCGAACAAGAAAAGTCCCAAGATGGGGAATCATTTTTCAAGTACAGCTACAAAATCATGACGCAAAGGTGGAAGCAACTCAGAGCAGCAGTTGAGGCCGGTGGTTTGTTCACTTTGCCCCAATTTTCTCCTTCATTCTGCACCTTCTTTGGCCAGGACACGGAGCCTCAACCAGGTAAAGAACAAATTTCATTCACTAACTTGTCTCACCAGTGTCTGGATATGATTTTTTACCTACCTTTCAGGTTTCGCATGGTTGAAGTGTGAGGGAGATATAGAGAACTGTGAAAGCTTCCTTCGAGGACACAAAATTTTAACAAGAGGTGGGAGACACTTTGGGGCTAGCCTAAAATACGTAAGAATTAGTATGCTGGATACAGATGAAACTTTTATACAGTTAATAGATAGACTATCAGCCATACAAGAGCAAGAATGAAAATTTGTCCCTCATGTATATGATAATAACAAATAAGAAATCATAGTTCGTTCGTGTATAATATTCGGCCGTGCAATTTTGCTCATCCATGCTTCTACTCAACATATATGGCTCTTGGGGTTCAAATATGATCAATTTATAAAGATAGGGATGCTTAACCGATTAAAAACCATCCTATCCTATCATCATATGGCAGTTTAAAACTTATTTTGATGTTTAAGATACATAATATATACTTACTTTAGTCTGGTTGTTGGATCAAATTTTTTAAGTTGAAAAATATATTTTTAACCGCAATAAATTGGTCTATGAAATAAAGTTATCCTATAAAATAATATCTGCAAGCTCTATTATTTTTTGAACACCGAATAGTCTCTAATAATCTATAAAAACTATAAAAGGGGCGCTTTTAGGTTTCTGATAGTTTTGTGAAAACATAATCTCAATTAACTAAAATTGAAATTGAAGTGTAGTACAGTTGACAAATAAATTTACTTTCTATAAAAGTGTTGATGAATTCGCAAGATCTTAAACCATCAAAATAATTCAATTCAGAGATAGACATTTGTGTAAAGAAATTAAAAATTCGTCAACGTAAAGTAATAATTAAAAGTCTATTTGGGTCTAATCAACCATGTGTCCGGGAAATTTGTTCGCAAAAGCAGGCTACAAATTAGTTTAACTAAATACCAACACACACAATGAAAAATTGAAAATAGGCTTTATAATAGTTACAGTACGGAAACCCTCTTACAAAGATAAAGTAGCAGTGAGAGAGTAAGTTCCTACGTGATTCCTTCAAGGCATAATAGTCTAACCAAACTCATGATGATGTTTTGTTTTCTTGGCGGGCTAGTTGTGTTTCACTAGTCTCTTTATGGGCCTCCTGGGCCTTGGTTGTGGGCTCTTGGCCCGTTTTCTGTGCCTGACGTTCCACTTCCACCCTGTCTCTAGCTTCCTCGTGGCACGGCGAGTGTGAGCGGCGGAGATAGGTGGCTAACCAAGCAAAGGAAGAGAGCGAGGATATGCCGAAGGCTCCAGAAGTGATGAAGCCGGCGATGGAGAGAGTAACGAATAGGACTGAAGATGACAAAGAGTGGAGTGGCGACGGTGAGGCCAATGACCGTGGCTCCGAAAGGGACGAGGACGGAGAGTACTAGAACATTAGAAGTGCAAGTGTTTATCTTCCTGGTTTGGGATTGGTGTATTTGCACAGAGAGTGAGGTGTTGAAGGTTGATGAGAATTTTAAGATTGAATTTAAGGAAGAGGAGGGTGATGACACGTGGCATGGAGGCGTTTGATAGTGAGGAAATTATATATATATATATATATATATATATATATATATATATATATATATATATATCTGCAAATTCACAGCATTATATCGTTCATTTGTGGAAATGGTATATATGCAAGTTGTCTTCGTGAATTGAAGCCGTCATCCATTTCAAATCACAAAAAATGAAAATATATGTACTTGCTAATTTGTCTTAGTTGTGGGTGTCCATACTTTTTACAAAAGACAGATTGAAGAAAAATAAGTTACCAAATTTGACTAATATTTTTTGTTCAAGTTTCTTTCTTCTTTTTTAGCCATTATTAACTCAATAGATGTTTTGAATTTATTAAAAAAAACTAAGAGTAAAGCGGCACAAAAATATTTATTCTATATTTGATTTTAAAAAATAATTATGAGATAAAGCAAAAATATGATAATGGGAGAAGTTTGTTCACAAATATGATAATGGATAATTATAAATATAAGGAATCGTGATTTTTAGAAATAACAAGAATTTATTTAGTGATAAATATTTTTGGAGATGTTGATATATATTTCTTGAAAATTAAAATTTTCATGTTTAGTTTTAATAGAACTTTTCTAATTACATATATGTTATTCTTTCAAAAATATCATTTTAGAAAAATAATTCATTAGATAGATATATGTAAAACTTTATCGTAAAAATATTTTTTTTATAAATTTTAAAATTATAAATATATTAGTGTAATTTTTAATTTTTTTATTTAATTTTAGGATAATAAATTTTTTCATTCATTCTACTTTAATTTTTTTTACAGTTTCTACTAAAGTATTTTATGAATATTCAGTAATAATATCTTAAACAATTTGTTAATTAATATCTTAACCATTTTTAAAGACTTAATAAATAGGTTAAATTAATACATAGATCTTGTAATTTTATTAAGATTTTGATTAGTTCCCTATAGTTAAAAATGCTTAAAAAGATCCTTATAATTTAAAAAATTTGTAATTAAATCCTCACAAACTAACATAATTATAACTTTAATACTTTATGCTGATTGGATATTATAACGTGACAATTTATTTTTTTATTATGCTAAAGTGGTATCTTAATATGATAATTACTCTTTATTTTTATTTTTTAAAAGTTTCTAAATCCTTAATTTCATCTTTCAATATAGTCGTGTGTAGAGATACTTTGCAACGTATATAGAGAGATGAAGTTTTATATATTTGACACTTTTTGTACAAAGAAAAAGTAAGATAAAAAATAGAAGTAAAAAATAAAAAGAAAACAAGACAAGTTTCATTATATTATTTCGTTTCTAAACAATTAAAAAAAGGAAAAGAAAAGAAAATCAACAAGGTTAATTTTTAAATTAAATATTTTCTTGAAACTTTATATTCTTGTTATACTATTTTATAATAAAAAAATACATTTTTGTAAAATTTTTGTTGTTATTTTATAAACAACGAAAAATATAAAATTTTCAAATGTTAACTAGTTCAAGTATCCATCATATGCAGATAAGAAGATAAATATAATTTTTTCAATCTAAGATCGTTTGCATTTTTGTAATGCTATATATTCTTGAACTTTTTACCAATATGAAAAGAGTGCATGCATAGAAAAAGTTTATTTTACGTATTTTTACTAACAATTAAAATTAGGGTTTTAAAAACCTTTAAAAAATAAAAAAGATGGAAATAAAATAGTAATTATCATCTTAAGACACCATGTAAGGATAATAAAAAAATAATTATCATGTCATAATATTTAATTAGCATAAACTACCATAATTGTAACAAAGTGAGAATCTAAATATGATATCTTTAAATTATACATACTTTTTATGGTGTTTTTAATTGTAAGGACTTAATTTAAAAAATTGAACAATTTGGAGATTAATTTAACCTAGAACTAAAAAAATATTAAAAAAAATATTTTTTAATATAATAAAAAATTAAAAAATATATTGTATAAAGTAGTTGTATTTTTTAAATTGTATTAAACATACTAAACATATTTATTATTTTTAAATATAATTATTTATCATATTTAATTAAATATTATTTTTAAATATATAATTATATTAGATGAGTTATCAGGATATTATAATATTTTTACATCATTCAACACAACTCAAAAAATTTAGATTCTCACCTCATTATTGAAATGTTCTATAAAAAATTTAGATTCTCACCTCTTTCAATGTTCTATAAAAAATTTAGTTAAAAATTATTCATGAAAAATAATATTTTTTAAAAACATTTTTTTTATGATAATATAACAAATATGAAAAATTATCTCTCCTCCCTTCATATATCCGAATAACTAAAAACTTGTCGTTTGGTAGACACCTAAATGTCGATTAATTCGACCAATCTCATCCATATTAACGAAGAGCAATCAACTAGCTTAATCGGATTCGAACCTGATGCAACTTTTTGGATCGCAAAAATAGATTTTTAGTCCGTAATTAAAAATTAATCTTTTAAAATATAAAAATTTATTTAAAAATTGACATTTTTAATCAAATGTTATATATATATATATATATATATATATATATATATATATATATATATATATATATATATATATATATAAATTTTGAAAAACATAATAATCTGTGAATCATACTATGTATACTTTCATGTTATATTTCTGTTGAAGTCTGTATTAGATGTCATTTTTATATTATCTTAGGCTTTATATTGGTTGTAATTATAATGATTCAGAATTGCTCATTTTAACAAGACTGTGCTCGAATTATAAATACAAAATTTAAACCTATCGTTTGTACATAAGAGTATTTGATTACTAGAGTGTTCCGTGAATTGGACAGCAGGGAAAAAAGGGAAAATCCTTTCTATTACTGTATATGTTTTTGAAAAAAAATAAATGATATTTTCCATTATGTGTTATCTCTATTTCATTTATTTTTCCCAATTAGAGGGAATGAAAAGATCTTTTGCCACAGCAAATTGACATTCATAGAAATTAATTTATCCAGGTCGCTAACAGTATTAATTAGAATCGGTGCTGTACATCCTCCTAATTTTAATGACTCCCACAATAATAACACATATTGGTTTTGCTCTCATAATTAAATTAAAAAATGAATGATTTTCATAATTGCTGGAGCTGATTTTAAGAATAAGTCTGCCTGCTTAGAACTTGATATGATTACTGTAGTAATCACCCTATAACACAACTTTAAATTGTGTTATTCATCAATGTACATTAAGCACACTCTTACTAATTGTTTTTCAAGTCTATCAATTAAATAATGATAACTTTAAAGTCCAATCAAATGCAAAAAGTAAATGTTATATTAAAGGAAAATAAAGTTTTTTACTTCCAAAACCAAAAAAGACAACAGATTTGAATAAAATGATAGGGTTGAGTAATTTTAATGGAAGGGTTGCATTATTTTTTTTATTAATCAATAATATCTTTATATATAGCAAACATCCTAGTTAATCTCTATGTATTTAGTGTAATTTGTATATCCATGACTTTGAACAAAATTACTGGTTAAACAACCCTGCTACATGCTCAGTGATATTCTTGTTTGGTTTAATTTTTTATAGTTACCTTTTCCTTGGTTTGAAGGTGCATGTATAGGTAATTTAATTTAAATTAATTTCTTAACATTATTGAACCTAAGAAATGAATAGCTTTTGATTTGTTTATTTTTTAATTATCATAAATGACTTGCAGTTACCATAAGTCTCAATTCATTTATAAAACGCGTTTGGTCATAAACTGTCATCCAGCTACTCTTATCCTCAAGTTTTGAAAATTAAGAATATGTTCAGGATTTTGATAGATATTATTTTATCAAGACATACACTCTCCTGAAAATTTTAATTATTTTAAATAAATTATTCAAATTAAATAAGCACCAACTCTAAATATTTGACCCTTTTAATATTTAACTTTGCTTTTCTTTTAGGGTGTGTTTGATTTGAAACTTTTTTTTTTCTGCTTTTAATACTATATTTTTACTATCCTTATTCATTATTATGAAATTCTTATTGTATCGGAAAAGACAAAAATATAATTTTCTTTTCTCAACATTTCTTATATATTTTTGGATAAAAAAAATACAAAATAAATACAGTGATATTTTTATAATTATAATTTTTGTACGGAAGATATTTTTATATTTATAATAAAATATTAAAAAAACAATTTTTAAATTAAATATTACCTTTGTTTATGAAAGTTTCCTCAACCTGCTGAGCTGACTTAAAGTACCTTGTCTATAATAAAAAAATTATTAAGAATTTATTAATGATTGTTGGTACTTGATTTTGATGGGATTGGATTTTTTCTTTCCTTTCCTGGTAAGTTTCCTCTTTCATATTCTTAGGATGATGGAGAGGGGAGGGTACTTACATTAGTCTTTCCTGATTTTAGTGTGTATTTCTTCTATATAAGAAAACTTACTTTTTTCTTTTACCCCTTTTCTTTTTATTGTGTTATCAAAATGAATGCACTTTATTGTACATTATGATATATCCTTTGTTACCTTATTAATTATCCTTTATTATGAATATTTTTTCAATTACTTTTGTTGATCTTTATCATTGTAAGCCACTTTGAAAAAACCTTGGGATCTATTTTTTAGAATCTTCTTTAATTTTTCATATAGACGCTGGTTTATTTTATTTTTTAGAATCTTTTTTAATTTCTTATATAGAATTCAATGTGTCGAACTATTTTTAAGAATCTTCTTTATTTTCTTGTATAAGTATATTGTCGGCCTAATTTTGAGATTTGGGAATTTTCACTGTATTCGTGTAAACTATGTAGGAATAAATGACTAAATCCATTAAAATTTTTAAAACAAATATGTTTAGAGAAATATGTCAGGCAAAAAATGACAAATTTTATTTTTAAGTGTGTCTCATTAACACCTTCTCGCTTGTGACTTCTAACATCATGTTGCTTAGTTTTGACACGGTTGGAATGCTCTTGCTCTTAACTCGTCCATTGATGTGGACGACTTTTTACATAAGTTATTTGAAAATAGCCTAAGTTTCAGTGCCATTGTCATTGAATGGAGTGCCACTTCTAGACTCAAATATCTTATTTTGATGGCTACAACTAAGAAAAGTTCCATGAAAGCATGAAGTGACTCATCTTCTTCCTATCTCAAGTTTACCAAGTGATAATGTTGACTTGTACCATACTGGACTCTGAACTTCTCCACTAATGTTTCGAATGAATCAACTGAGTTTGCAATTCTTCATTCTCCCTTCTCAAAGCCTCTATCAGACATCTCTCAATACAACATTATTATTTTCTTATTCGCAATTGACTCTCTTGGATAGTTTTGGTGGGGAGCTGCCCTCTCGTCTTGTGCATGCTTCTAATTGATTATTTTTTGTTTTGCTCTCCACAGACGATGTCCTACCCTTTCATCTTCTGCTTGCTTTTGGTTGGTTATTTTTGTTTCACTATCCACATACGGTGTTTAATGTTCTTACTCAATTCCAAAACCTATCGATTCCAACACCTAAGATTGAATTGCTTTGCTTCCTCTTCTCCACTCTTACGATGATGAGGAGGGTACAAGCCAAACATCCTCCAACGTATAAGTCAGTTTTTTCTCTTTAAGAATGGACATCAATGAGTGTTGCTTTGCCTGAGATCATCTGGATCACTAGGATCCGACTTGTTCTAGAATTCCTCCATACACTTGTATGCTAATTCTCCTTTATTATGAGTATTGGTTCACAATTACTTTATTTATACATTTTATCAGTTAATAATCTGTTACTTGTAGTGATTTATGTTTGTCACTAAGTTTGTCTAGATTTTGGTAACAGAGTCATCCTCCAATTTTCTCGGTATAATGATAAAAGAATATGTACCTTTACTATATTTTTCTTGATTTTAAGTACTTGTGTTGATATATATATAGAAGAACTGCAACTACAAATAAATGAGTTGTTAAATAAACTGTTTAAATTTGTAATTCTCATTCTCTTTGCTTGTATGTTTAAATATACGGGTATTGTTCTTGCAACAAGGAAATGTTTGATGATTCACAAAAATATGAAAATATGTTGGATAGTCATAAATATTATTGGGAATGTTTAGATATATTTTTTATAAATTAAAATTTTTTATATTTGATTTTAATAAAATTTTCTCATGTATATAAGTAATTTTTTTAAAATTATTTTTAAAAAATTATTTTTTTAACGAAAATAATTTCATTAGATAGAATTATGTAAAAATTTACTGTAAAAATAATTTTTTATAAATTTTAAAATTATAAATATGTTGATGTAACTTTCAATATTTTATTTAATTTAAATATAATAAAAATTTTCATTCTCTATTTTAATTTTATTTACCGTTTCTACTAAATCATTTATTGAATTTTACAATAATAATATTTTTAAACAATTTGTTAACTAATACATTCACAATTTTTAAAGACTTAAAAAATTAAAATATTTAAAATATAATGTTTAATATATTAAAAAAATTAAAATAATATTTTTATAAAGTAATTTTATTTTTAAAATTGTATTAAGTATATTAAGAATATCTATTAATATTATTTATTATTTTTAAATATAGTTATTTAACCCATCAAATAAAAAATTATTTCTAAATTTATAATTGTACTAAATGAATCAATGAGATGAGAATGTTACTTTTTTAGTTTTAATGATGTAAAAATATCACAATACTTTATTTAACTCATTCTATATAATTATAAATTTAGAAACAATATATGATTAAATTTTATAACTAAATATATTTAAAAATATTAAATACTAATAAATATTCTTAGTATATTTAATATAATTAAGAAAACTAATTTATAAAAAATATTATTATAATATTTTTAATTTATTAAATATTATATTTTTAAATATTTGTTATTTTTTAAGTCTTTGAAAATTATCACAGTATTAATTAACAAATTGTTTAATAATATTATTACTGTAGCATTAAAAAATATTTTAGTAAAAACTATAAAAAAATATTTAAAGTAAAGTGAATAAATTTTTTTACGTTAAAATTAAATATAAAATATAAAAATTATACTAACATATTTATAATTTTAAAATTTAATAAAGAATATTTTTACTATAAAATTTTATATAACTAAATTATTTCTCTAAAAAAATATTTTTTTGAAAGTTCTATTAAAACAAAACATAAAAAATTTTAATTCCTAAAAATATGTATAATCAACCAATCCAATTTTAGTTATTCATACAATTCATAATTTCTAAGACCATGATTCGTATGTATGAAAAAACTTCTTTGGTTACAAACACTCCCTAAAACTTTTATAATTCTTGTTAATAAACATGGTCCAGATCCTACCAAAGAATTAAGAGAATAATATAAAACTAAAAAATATTATATTAATATATCAACCATTAAATGATTTATACAGGAAATACCAAACTAACTCTTTTCATACTATATTTCTTATTACTCTCATATATCAAGTAGTGTGTTATTGCCATTACATCCCATAAATTATTGAATAAAGAAAAGAAACTGTTTAAATGTTGAAACTCTTTCTCTCAATTTGCCTGTTATTGTTTGTTACAATAACATTAAAATTTTTGTAACTCTCATATATGCAATTAGTGTGTTATTGCCATTACACCCCATAAATTAAACTTAATATTGAATAAGGAAAACAAATTTTTTAAATGCTGTAACTCTCATAAATTGAACTTGATATTGAATAAAAAAAAAACCTTGCAATATGTTTATAATTATGTGAAGAAATCAACCTCATAAATTTATTTTCAAAATAATTATGTGAAAAAACAGAGATAACATTCTAAAAAAAGAATTGAGCAACTATTTTTCTTTTCCATTTGACACTAATATGGGAACCATTATGTTTATAAGCCTTGCATTTATGCGAGTTTCATGTGTATTTTTCTTATTTTCATTTATTTTGTTCAGATGTATGCATATTAATGTCATTTTTTTTATTTAATTCAACTAAATAATTATATAGTTTACAAAAATGTTTGCAATGTCCTCTGAACGAAAAAAGAAGTTCTAGTTGAGAATTTAAGAACTTCTATGTGTATCATAAACAACAAAATGATAATTAACTGTGCTCAAACTTTTTATACTAACATGTGCGTAATTTTGTAGATGACGTAAAAGCACAAAAGTTTGTCTGAGTACTTAATTTGCTTCTACTCTGTGTGCACTGCTCTGAAGTCATCTATTGTCAATTTGTTGTCGTGGAGAGTTAAACAATTCGGAGTGCTGTAATAAAAGCTTAATCTTTTATATTATTAATTAGATATATTTCTTAATTTTCATAATAAAAAATATTTATATATATATATTCATATAAGGAAATAATTTTACATATTCATTATATTTGGGTCTTTTTAAATTTTAAATTTTCATTATTCTTTTAACAGTATGCAAAAATCAAACTCATATATAGCAAATTGCTTACATTAAAATGCTAACGCAAGAATTAGAAAAGATACCAAATAATTTAAAACATATAAAAATATATATGTATTTGATTAAATATTTTTTGAGTAAAATACTAAAAAAATACTAGTCAAATCACTCCAAAACTTACTTTATTTCTATTTAATGAAAACATTAAAATACTTTTTTTTTAAAAAAAAAGATAGATAAATTGAAATAAGAAAAAAATTCTCTTTCTTTTTTAGTCCAAGATTCATTTTTCTTCTAAATTAACGTGTATATATACAAAGTGGAGAGGACACCCATTTTAAAAAATATATATATAAGAAATAAAGAGTCTCTTGGCCCAACATTTAAAGAAGAATGTTGAATGTTTCGATCCACCTAATTCTTTATTTATTGGTATCAGCCCAGCTGCTAAATTCAAGCTCATAATTTTAAACCCATTTGTCCAAACAGCGTATAAATGACTATTTTCTTGTGTCAGAATATGAATGCAATCAAACATTAAATATAAATGTATTTTTTTTTTTACAAATATTTCAACTGGAGTTCGTTATTTGTAAAAAAACAATTTTTTTATTAGATTATTTATTTATAAATGAATATTTTAGAATAATTTATTTGACTTATTAAATATATAAATTATAAAAATTATTAATTTAATAATACTTAACTAATTATACACATTTTCCAATTTTTTGAACCCTAATTGTAAAATTTGGAAATTTGATGTTTCTTTTGTTTAATGAATCACATTTGTTATGTAATTTTAATGTTGAAGTATCTATTTAATTTGGAGAACAACATCATGTTTCCATTGTTTTGTTCTGAAAATTGATTAGACATATTAGGCCAATTATGTTTCAAGTACCTTATTCATATGAGAATTTTGATGATATATATAAGAATATGTTCATTGCATTTTGATATGAACTTAATTATAATACAGTAAATATATATATATGTATATCATTATAACAAATAAGATAATATATAAAGTTACATTTAAGATAATATATAATAATTGATAAGGTGATTTTTTTTTAGAAAATAAAGTATGCCATGACAATGTAAAATAATTTTACATAGTTATTTGATTACAAATAAATTATCATATATTATAAATTTGTTAACTTTTACGATAATTATATTAAATTCATATCAACAATGATTTATAGTTAGATAAAATTATAAAATTATTATACATTCGGTGTATTGAATATTAAATTCAAAATCTTTATACATTAATATTGTAAAAAAAAATACTAATAATGTATCAAAATTAAATTCTTAAATTTTTATTTGTCTTGTTTGGAGATCTTTAAGTAGGATTATGATGAATAAAATGTCAATTTTAAAAGGTGTATTAAGTTGTGCATACAATGTTTTAATATATTTTTGTATGCATGTTAATCAAATGATTTTTCTTTTATTTTTGTACATGTCATGCCGATGACACGTTGGCCAAGTCGAAGGGCTACTACACGACCCTCGTCCACAACAATGACATAAATTAGTCACCACGTCCCTCTTCGAGTCCTCGTGACTTGGGACAAGTGTACTCGCTACACCGATGACATGTCGACACAATACTGACCACACCTCAACCCTCTCAGCACATGGTACAACGAGATACGCACTAGGATCCCTGAGGATTGTGCTGCGTGGGCCATTAGCACACACGGACCCAATATCTATAAATAGGGAGATTCACCCCTTTATCAGATATGCTTAATTTGCCCCACACATACCTCGACCCACATTGACTTGAGCGTCAAAGTGTTTTTGTAGGTACTCCTACCGTCAGCGGCACCTTGACCTACGTCGAGGACAAAGAGGAGAGGTCATAACTCAGATACAGGAGCATGACTAAGGAGAAGAGGAAGAGATCGCCCTCAACTTGAAAAGTTTCTGGCGGGAGTTCTAGATGAAAATTCTTGACAAGAACAATTTTGATGTTAGTGCAATGTTTAATTATCTTTGTTCTCATAATGTACATAGTTTAATTAGAAGTAGTTTATATTAATTATATAAAAAGGGTCAAAATTTTAAATTTAAGGTCCATAAGTTAACTATAATCTATAAAGGCATGCGAGATTTTTTTATGCGAGTCTTTTGACTTTATAGGCTTTTGGACCTTGACCCACATTAATCAAAATTAAGTGAGGTGAACTAGCTCATTTTGATATTCTAATTGAAATTAACTACAAACTAGGACAAATTAGTAGAATGAGATAAATAATAAACATCCCTACTTATATTATTTTTTGTTTTTGAATAAGATTTATTTTTTAAATTTATTTATCTACTTTTATAATTTTATTTTCAAATGTTCCCCATCATTAAATTTTTTTGGACTAAAGTATCCTTAATTATTTACAATAAATATTATAAGTTAATAAGATAAATTTATTTTCTTTCTTATGAGGATTGAAAAAAATAACTAATAAACATTAAATAATTAAATAAAAATAATTAAATAAAATGAATAAAATAATAAGTCCCAATAATTTTAAGAGTAAGTTTATAAAAATAATATAAATTATTAGTAAATTTAATGTTATGAATTAAATTAACTAATTTTTTAATGAGTGAAAATTAATTAGAAGAATCTTATATTTAAGAACAAATGGGGAAAATATAATCACACTTTACTAAAATGATGTAGTGCCAACCATCACGGCCATGATTATCATTGGAAATCTTTCTTGATATCAAATTCTAATCAAATTTTGAGTTGCACTACAAGAATTTTTTGATTTTGCTACTAATTTTAACTACCATTTAAATTAGTAGCTAAATCCTAGCTAATTAACTATTAATTAACTAGAAAATTATTTTTTCTAGCTAAATTGAAGTTATATTCATTTATACTTCTTATTACTACAAATTAGCTAGGAAATAACTACAAATTTTAAAAAATTTACTACAAATTAACTAAGATTATTTTCCTAGTTAATTTGCTACTTATTTCATGCTACTATTCAATATTGTAGTAATTTTGTAGCTAAATATTTTTACTAGAAATTAGCTACAAAGTAGCTATTAATTTTAAAATTAGCCACATAATTATTTTGTAATAAATTTTAAATTTTCTAGTAGTGTTGTGTAAATACTTATTCATTTAATTTCAACTAAATCTAGCTCGACTTAAATTTATATCGATATTTTATTTTTCTTCTTGGGATAAAATCCTACTGAATTATTTTCTTATTAATCTTTAGGAGAAATTTCACTTATTTTATTTAAATTTTTTTTAAATGATACTCACATTTCTTCTAAATTTTAAATAAACACTTATCTCCATTGTGTTTTTAATAAAGTAACACTCACCTTCCATATATATAATATGACCCAACTGTATATTAAGAAGAATACAAATTTTAGAAATTAGGTTTAATTTGTTTTAAAAATGAATTTAAGTTATGTTTTTTAATTGTTGTAATTTGATTTGATATTTTATATTTTAAAAATAAAAATTTAAATATATATTTATAATAATTTTATTTAATAAATACTATTTTGTATAACATAATATTATATTTATAATGATATTATTTATTTAAAAATATATATTGTAAAATATACCTTAATTCATATATATATATATATATATATATATATATATATATATATATATATATATGAATTCTCTTAAATCAAGCCCAGTCATTTTAAAAGAAAATAAATCACAAAACTTAGATGCGTTTGCGCCAAATTAAATTCATAAATTCGATTTACAATCAAACACATTAGAGAGAGTTGCGTTTGCGCCAAATTAAATTCATAAATTTGATTTACAATCAAACACATTAGAGAGAGTTTTATAATTGCACTAGCGTAACGGAGTTTATTTTCTCTAATATTTTATATGGAATTCTTTTTACAGTGCGTATAATTAAGTGAAACTGGCCAAATGAAGCGGAACAAATAAGGACTTAGACTCTTCTAAGGTTAATTAATGAAATGTCCATTTCTCTTCAGGACAAAAATCATTCAATTCAATTTTATTTTTATTTTATCATCTAATTGATTTAATTGTAAATTTAATTTTGATTCAAATAATTATATATTTACATATGTAAGTTCAATTTTCAAAATTGGATTGAAAATTTGATCCAATTTAATAAAAAAAATCGATGTTTTCTATCTTCAGTTTGTTTATATATATATATATATATATATATTTTTTTTTTTTTTTTCAATATTTTCAATTTTGATTAGATATGATCATATTAAATCAATGAGTGATTGATACCATTGATATTTAGTATGATGTGGTAAAAAATTCAAATTTTAATGGTGAATTGATATATTCTTTTACAATAGTATGTACTATAAATACGTAGGCGAATCACTCGCTTAAAATATGTAGAAGATTAATATTATTTTATCTATACATCTACATTAGCTAAATTATGCATTTGGATGATTTTCCATTGAAAGTCTCCAATTCATTTATATATATATATATATGTTCGATTATAGATGCTTGCTCTTTCACGCGTGAATTTAAACATTGATCAGTCCCATGAAATTCATGAATTAAATATTTTTACTTCTTATGAGCTAGCTAATATGTTTCCTCGTTAATCCAAAACAGTAATTAATTAAAGTCTGTGGCACACGATCGAGATGAACCCAGGACTACTGCCACTAAAGAACACACAAAATGTATGCAAGTTACATATCAATGCATGACGAGTTCTATACAGTTTCATGTGGAGTTTTACTTGAATGATTTAGACAATCTATTTTACGCAAAAGTGATATACATATATGGAGTTTTACTTTGAAGGTAGAGATTAGCAATGGCTAATGATAGTCAAATTCAGATATTTGAAATTTCAAGGGTGTATGAAGAAGTTGGCAATGGGTAATGATAGTCAAATTCACGTGGCAAGTAAAATAAAATTGAGTCGTGATAGGTTATTATCAAGACTCACAGTGACCCCATGAATGATGACCAATTTCATTAGCAGTTTGAGTTATGCTTTTCAGACTTGGAATATTTTTGGTACACACAATTGAAATGGACACATCATATGTGCACGTATACATGTCTCAACGACTGTCTGTAAATACTATTAGGGTGACAATAGACTTGTTTGTCTCTCTTGACCATAATGTGACGAATGACGCAAGTACATTAGTACATGTTTGGGGTCTGTGAGTGTATGTAGAGAGAGAGCGTGGAAATTAAACCACATAACCCGAAAGATACAAGTCCCTGGACCCATTGTGGGCTTTTCTAAGGTGCACGAGGACATAAAGAATTTGTTGTGGGGGCTTAAATAGGGATAGGACCCCCCACATGCTTGTCCTTTCTAATAACTTCACCCTGCCAAATTTCACCTGCTCTTTGCTTCTTTTCCACGTCTTAGTGCAGAGTGAAGAAGATTGATGGGTTTGATGGATTCTGAAATTATAACTATTGCATTCATTCAGAGAAACAACAAGTTCAGAAAGCCATACTCACTTTTTCTCTGAGCCACAACAGTGTGTGTATATATATATATCACACCCTAATTTCCTTTTGGTTATTTATTGGCAACAAATTATTATTAAATTTTGTTAGTTCCAATGCTACATATGATCTAATCTAATCTTATTTATATCCATTAAAAGGGACTTGACGGTGTAAGGGAGATATTCTGAGGGAAAGTTGATCAGGGATTAGATTTGGTTCACCAAAAATTCCAAGAAAGAAAAGGTTGAGGCCTTTGGTGATCTCGAGGAACAAAGCGGGGTCAGGGTGACTCTCACAGTCATAGTGTGATGAATTGGAGGTCTTAATATGGACGTGACTCGCTCGCTGCGAAGGCCCTCGTGTCCCTCATACTCATACATATTCTTTGAGGGGAGGAGGCTTCTGACTTTTCTTGATTTTAATGACTGTAACAGTGTCTGTGTGCTGTGTGCTGAGAGAGGGAGCAAATAAAGTGACTGACAAAACTGGAGGGAGAAACAGAAGATGTTTTCAGCATTTAGCCCTGTACTTACTGACCAAAGACACATGAATATATATTCATAAATTAGAGAGAGAGAAATAAATAATCCAAGGATTATTTCAATTTTCATGTTTTGAAGTTCTTAGTTCTATACTTCCTTATCTTTACAAAAAAATTATACAATTTGGCTTACTGTTTAATCAATTTCATGATTTATAATAACACGTATATGGGATTAAAAAAATGACGCTTGCTTTCTTTTTGGTAAGGTGAAAGGTTTCGTTTACAGTTGCTTTTCTTCGGGAAACTGAATTGATCGTGGAAAAAAAAAAGAAAACCCTAACCCTATATACCCCTATTTTTTACTCGGATTAAGATTTTTTTTTTCAATTCTGCAACTTCTGGGATTCTGATCTCACCAGGATCGGATCAGAATTTTTACCTGCCAAATTGCAAACTAACATTTTCCTAGATAAAAACAATCCAATGAAGAAGATGTATAAAGGGTATTAATGTGTTTTCCATTTCTATTCAATGAAGCTACTACATACATAACATTTTTATAGCTAATAGTTACCATCTAAAATAATTGATATTAATTCGAATACATGCAAGTTGTTGTCGATGTAGCTGAAGTCTATGAGAGAGAGGGAGAGGGGGTCATTCATACTGTTTCACAGTGTTGTCTGGAGGTGAGTGTTGGTGGTTGATAGCAACAGTTTCGAAGGGAAAGCCTGCAGGGTACATCTTCGAAGGATATAGATGAAAGAGAGAGAGAGAGAAAGAAAAGCTGAAAACCCTAAGGATGAATGAACTACTACTATTACTTTATGTATTGGATCCAACAAGGACAGCGACTGTGGCTCACTATTTCAGATATTTTATGATTAAAGAAAAGCGGAGATGGAGCTAAGCCTCAGTCTCACGGGAAGACAATGTTATAGACCGAGATTCATCATCTCACCTTTTTCTCAGTACATGATGAAAACTACATTTCAAACTAGTTTAGATTACAGCAGAGACACAAGTTCAGAAAAACACTGCTCGTTTTTCCTGTTAGTTGAGTTCATCGAACACCATACCCAATGCTCAATGTATCTCTCTCCAAAATTCTAAAAGATATGGCTGGCTAGCAACAAGATATGTTGGATTATGATCAGGGAGGACATACTTTTACATGAAAACTACATACAACACTACATGATAGCTGAACTGAAGCTTAATATCTTGTCTTTGTGTCTTTGACTGTGACATTTATTATATCTTGCCAGTAATTAATTAACTCGATTCCCTCAAAGTCATTGACTTTATTTTGGCACCTTAATACCTAGGAAAACTACTAAGGCAAGGAAAATTAAAATTTATTGTGAGAACTATTAACGGCTAGAGGCCGGTTGGTGAAGTAAACTCAAAACGGATAGTTTTAAGAATTCGAATCTAGGTTATAATCACCTATATAAACCGGGGTAATTACTAATTAGAGTAAAAACAGAAAAATAATTAAAAGGGTGGTCCACAATTACAAATAAGACTAGCTAAGAGCAAATTAAAGTGAAAACAGGAATATATAGCCTGAGTAGGAGCAAGCGTCTAAAGCATAGAGTTATAAGGCTTTACAACCAACTTACCGCTTACTTATTCTTAATGATAAATACTGAGCGAGAAACATGTCAATTCCGCTTCACATTGCACATGCCTAGAGTTGCATTGATACACAATAAAAGGTGTAGTAGCCACATACATTACTATGCATGTTCTACCAACTTATTTAGGCTCAAAAGAAAAGACTACCTAAGTTCCTGGCTATAAGTTTTAAACAATACACGGCCATGATCTAGAAAAGAAAAGGCAACAAATAAAATTAAGAGACACGGTAGAGCTTCAGCCACCTAGCTAGCTAGAAGAGTCCAACTAAGGCTACACAGCCAAGAGTCCATAATAGATATATATAATATCACCACGCCATGAGAATATTGCAGGCCACGCCTCAAAAAGTATAAACCCTAGAAGGGTTAATACTGCAAACTTAATTCACAAATTACCTCCTCCTCCTCCTCCTCCTCCCTCACTGATGTCCTCCGGAGAGGTATCAGTCCAAGGAAGAACATAAGGAAAGGAATAAGCAGTAGCAGTAGATTGGCGATAAAACCCACTTGCTTCGTTACCAAATCTTGCACTAAACTGCCTTTGGGGCACTTGTTGAAATGAAGCAAGTCCAGGTGGCACAGAAAGAGATGCTGGAGGGATGTCAGTGTAAGAATAGCGTAGCAGATCAGCGTTTGCAGCATCAAGCTCCTTTTGGAGCCTTTGAACTTGTCTCTGCAGGAAAGAGATGGCTCCTACACAGCCATAGACTGGGTCCCTCACGCGTGCCTCTGCCTCATAAGCGAGGGAGTTCACTGCATCCTCCCTCTGGTGAGGGAGGAGTTCATTGAGGAGTTTGGTCACATTGCTCGCACCGAATATTTTGTGGACGTTTGCGAATTTTTGAGGTTCTTCGGGTGGGAAGTAAGGTGCAAAGATGCATCCTGGCATGCATTTCCTCCTCAAGAATTTGCAGGCAGCACAGGGAGAATTGTAAGAGCTGGATGATGCCATTTTCCCTGCACTAGAAAAATTGCCATGAAACCACTAGTAAACAAACTTCATATCTATGTCAAGTTCTTCAGTAAGCAGTTTTTAATTCAAAATTTTTATCAAAGGTGAAAAAGATGAATATGGTCCCAAAACTGGATCTGATGCAAGTTCAGTTGCACTGCACCTCTTGATATATTCCACTATTCTTTGTTCTCGGATGTTTATTACTATGGTTGCAGAATACATGGTGATACTACCAAGCAGAAAAGGCCTTTCTAAGGACTTACAACTGGAATAGTATTAGTCCTATAACTTTAGACCCTTAAAGGCTTTTTATCCATCTCTCCTAAATCTCCCACCCTTAATTCCCACTCTTCCTTCACATAGATACATACATGCAACGAGCTAGATTATATATGCTGGCTGGCATAAACTTAAAGATTCGTTGTCGCTTTCAAGTATAATAGTGTATATGATTATATTTATCCTTGCTTATTTCCTTTTCTGAAAAAGATGTGTTTTCCTTCTTTCCTTTTTCTTTTCTTTTTCTGTTCATGAAAAGAAAAGAAAAAATCAGTAAAGAATTCTTAGTTTCAAGCATGGTATCTGCAAAATGTCGATCTGAATTTCTCCTTAAGTTTATGGGTTTGTTTTCTTCTTCTGCTTCATTTTTTCCTTATCTCAGGAAATATTATATTTATGTTCATATACTGGCGGAGACAAGAACACTTTATCTGTATAAATTTTTCTTTGGCTGAAGAATTAATTCAGCTGCATGACAAGGTTTCCACTCATAATTTCTTTCTGAGAATATTAAATAAGTTGAGCTAGATAGGGATCTGGCAACTGCAACAAGCCATGATTATATTTCATGACTGCATATCAAAAGAACAAAAAAATGAAAAAGCCCTAAAAAAGCATGATTTTGGTCTACCAACCGTTACTTTACTTGAAAGAAACAAAAACGGAGAAAAGAACTATATATGCATAAAGAAAAGGAGCAGAGAAGAAAGCTACACACAAACATGATTTTACCTGTTTTTGGTGTAGGTTTCTTTGGTATAAGATGAACTAAAAGGGAAGTACCTTTTTTCCCTTGTTGGAGGTCCTTCGGAAGCTGTTCTCTTTTTCCCTCCCGTGACAAGTAGCCTAAGCCAACGAGAGGTATAAGCCTCAGATTTGTTACAGGATGGAGCACTCCTAAAGAGGAAACCCTAATTGAAAGAAAGGCACAAGGGGAGAGCGACAAACAGATATAGTGAGAGAGGAAGAGAGAGAGAGAGAGAGGGTGTGATGAAAAGCTGATAATTAAGTGGTAAAAGGTGATAGTAGAGGGGGGAAGGCAAACAGCATTGAGTGGATGGAGAAGGAATGGATGCAAAAGACAAAGGTAATAAATGGAGGTAGACTAGAAAGAATAACTATGACCTTGCATCCAATAATAATATCTATCAGGAATGTGGGTGGGGATGTCTTACATTCTCCATCCAGCCTACTCCAACTCATGCACTGAAACAGATTTATATTTTTGGGAAAACATCAAACCTCATTATTGAACACATGAAAAGGGCATTCAGAAAAATGCCGTAAATGGTATTTGTAAATCAAATGAATAGGAAGGATTAATAGATTATTATAGATAGAAATTAATTAACACCGTAAAAAAATAGTAAAATAAAAGGGAGTGGTGTCACATAAGATCAAATTGATAATTATTAACACCGTGACCAACAAATTTTCAAGCCTGTCGAAATGCTTAGTGGTTTGCTTTACCATCTTGTTGTACAAACATAAAGGGTATCAACGATGTGTGTGTACGTACGATCATTTTCGCACCGGGAGCAGAGATGGTTGGACTTTTGTGTTTCAATAGATCATAATCCTCCCTAGACTCTAAACAATGATGATGCACTTGTTATTATATTTGTAAAATCAGCATGGTATACATGGTATGAGATTTTAAGTACACTGCACCCAACTGCCCTCAGTATTTAATTACACAGTGACAGGAAGTTGCTTATTTTCACAGATTACTACAGTAGCAAGGAAGATTGACCGAGGATAAAGTTTCAGAATATATAGTAGATAGTTTCGTTCATTTCTACTTTTTATTTATAATGTAAGCTAGTCTTTTGACTATATATGTGTTACGTTTATGTTAGGTTTTATAATAAAATATTGTATAGAAAGAAACAGAAACAATCAGGTTGATTTATTTTTCAAACCTTAATTTAACAAGCTAACAAAATTGGATCTTCTTCTCTAGAATTTATAATCATTTTAAAGTATCCATATATATAATTGGTTTCTATACAGTAATTTATGATAATGCATTTAAATTAATTAATATATATCTATATATATACTTCGAGCAAGCGGATATCGCTTTCATTAATAGTCGGAATGAATTACGAAGAAAAATGGAATTAAATTTCATATTGATGGAAGTACGTAGTTATGGAACCTCATTTACGTTGATGGTCGAATATTGAGAGAACATTATCACACTAAAGAAGCTGCTCCTGTCAATTTAAGGCACTGTTGTCTGTAGGCAGTCTAGTGAAGCCAGAAAATCTCTTTCCATATCAAAGTGATGAATCATTTCGTATATATTAATAAATGCTGCCGGAATTGAACTTGAAGCTCTAGGTCAAATTTCATTGACTGCGGCTACATGTTTCAGCTTCATTCCTATTTACAGATGTAACGTTTAAGCTTCTGTTATATCTACACACCGGTATACTTGCTTATATAAACTATTATATATGAATAATTTTATATAAAATATGAATTATTAATTCAAATTTAAATTTGAATTATATATTATTTTATTATTTGTAATAAATTGTGTCAAAATTATATATATAAAAGAGACCACCAGTAAATATACTTATTTATATTAAAATATAAGAATAAATAATAACAACTATTAGATCAAGATTAAAAATAATAAATAGCTAAAATTAAAATACAATTATAAATGTTACTATCGCTTTATTCTCATATCTATCACTACGGCTATTATCATCTCCACAATTATAACTATTGACATTGCTACCACCACTCTAGTCATTGCTAGCACCACTGGAAATACTTTCTTCACTATCACCATCATCATTGTCACCTTCACTACTACCATTATTGCTGTCCTTATTACCATTATCATCATTGTTATTATTGTTGTTTCCACTATCATTATCATTCTTATATCCATAATGTTATTGTTACCACCTCTGCCACCGTTACTATTATTCTTATCGTTGTTGTCTTATCACTATTGTTGTTCCTACCTCTATTGCTACTCCTACCACCATCGTCTATTATACCTTTATAATTAAATTATAATCTTAACAGTCTATTATTTTTAATCTTGACCCAATAATTATCATTACATGCTCTCACAAAAAAAAGTGTTCTCCTAAGAGTCACTCCTTTTATATATATATATATATATATATATATTCATGATGAATTGATATTAGATGTTAAAATTAGTCAAATTATATCTTTATGATTTTTTTTATAAAGTGTAAATTTAACTAATTCAATCGTTAAATTTGATGTTGTCATTAATTACATCAAGTATACAAATTTTTTTACAATTCCAAAATTATTTGATATTTTATTATATTACTTTATTTTAATGTATAATATGATATTCAAAATATATATAAATATTTATTATTAAATAAAATATTTAGAAAACTTTAAATTATGTGAAATTTGATACATATCACATATTTCAACAGTTTGATCTATTAAAATTTTGTTTTCTATAAAATAAATTATTCAAGATGTTGTTTGAATAAATGACATATAAATTTATTAATGATTCATTCATTTATTTCTCATTAAGTGAATTCATTTGATGAATATTTTTAAATTAAAAATTAAATTTATAATTTTATTAATTAATTTAATTATTTTTGTTGGTATTTTGAGTTAAATATTTGTTATTCATGTATAGAACTGGATAAAGTAAATATAATATTAATTTCTAAAAGCTACATTTCAAAGGATTTTCCATCGAAAATTCAACAGAATCTTCCCTAAAATATGAACATTCCAAAAAACATATAGCCTACATATTCATCAGAATACAATACCAACCAAAATAAGATCTCACATAGACCAAACTACATATAACTACTAGTAGATTGACGGACGACGATATTACAGAGCAACTCCAGAATATCACAGGTACAGTCCAAAATACATACGTACATATTTTATATATATGGGTCAAATTTCATGTTGAATAATTCTTTTTAAAATAAAAATTTAACCGTACCAACAATTGAATTAGATTAAGTATACAAAATTTTATATAATTTTAAAATTATTTAGTTGTTTATCGTATCACTTTATTTTAATGTATAATATGATATTTAAAAAATATATAAATATTTATTATTAGATAACATATCTAGAAAAGTTTGAATTATGTGAAATTTGATCTAATTAAAAAAAATCATATTCAATTGAATTAATTAATTTTTTATTCTAAAAAAATTATTAAAGATGTAATTTAAATAACTTTGATATTTAATATTAATGGATTGTAATTCTCTATATATAGACTTAATTAGTAAAATATTATTAGGTCAATTTAAACTAGTTTTAAGTTAAAACTCTCAAATAGAGCACTAGAAGGGTATTTTTGTAACTCCACCTTTAAAAAATTATTATTATGTTATTTCTGAATTAATTTCTTAAAAAATAAATTTTAAACACAGATTTATTGTTTTTAAGAATTTTAGAATTTTAACTAGTTAAATGAGTATTCTAGTGAAAATATTAACAAAATGGTATTTAGTAATTCTACTACTGAAAAATCATTATTATATTAATTATTAATTCATGTTTTTATAAATATTTTTTATATATTTTAAGCTAAAACTAGTATAATATGATCATTCTAGTGAAATTAATGATAAAAGGGTAAAATAGTCATTTTATTTTTTAAAATTTATTTTCTGACTTATAGTAATATATTTTGATGATTTTTACTTAGAAATTTCATAATTTTGAATATTACAATTTATTTGAATTAAATATGTTTATTCTAGTATTTTATTAAAAATAAGAATAAGATGGTAAGTTCCCATCAAACTGTTTTAAACAATTTTGAGGAAATTTTCAGAGGATAGAAACATGAACAGTGAATTTTCATAAAAATATAAGTTAAGATAAAGTCATTGAATTAATTAGGAATTTCTAAAGTTTAATAGGATTTAATAAATAAAGATATTTTTTATGAATTCAAATATTATTTTGATTAAAACTTAAAAACAGTAACTCATAAGTAATGACCTAAACTTAAATAAGTTAATTGAAACTATTTAAGATTTATAACTGAAATATAAAAAAATCTCTTCATAATACTTAATAACGTTATTTGCAAAAGCAAAAATATTTAAACATAAGTCAAAAATGTAGTGAGAAATTTTAATAAAATTTCTATATACATTTATCTTAATTATAAGGTGGTGTAAATGTTTAGTATTACATGGAGGGGTAGAATTAAGGTGATGACATACTTGTTAAGACGTAAAAAAAAAAGTTAGTTTTGTTGGATTATCAATTACCAATAGAAGTATAATCTTGTATCCTTAAAGATATACAAATGTGTTAATATATGTAAAGTTGAAATTATTATGAATCTATCTTGTGGTAACAATAAACCATCTACATATATCCCAACAAAATCATAATTAGTATCGATGAGTTTATGGTTTGTGTTGCATTTTTAACTCCTAGGCGGGTGATTTTGTTGCACTATAATAAGAAACATGTTTGACTGGTTCTTAGTGTCTATTGTATTTGAGTCTATTGTATGGATGATTGTTAACGTATTGTATTGTTTTGTGCACCACATCGTTTGGAATGTTCAATATGTGTGTCTAAGATAGTAGTTGTGACTAATTTATAAAGTATGTTTTGTAGTAGTTTATTGCTTTCCGATTCACATGTATTTAGTTTTTTGAGTTGCTTGGAATCTATTTCCAGCTTTAGGATTTTGTGACATAGAGTACAGTTTATATTATTTTATAATTCATGATTATATCACTTATAATTTAATTGTTGTATAATTATTTGACTACACAAACTATTAATGCATGATATTAACCCTATTGAAATGCAAAAAAAATTAGTCATATTTTTTAACTAAAAATGAATATTTTGTTTTAAAATTAAATCTTTTACGTATTTTAATAGTTAGTTGACTGTAGCGTCAGTTGGAGTTACTAACATAACAAGTTAGACATGGTAATATAGGGTATAAGATAATTAAAATAGTAAATTCTCAAATTCACTGGATAGTTGTATAAAACCAAAATTTCATTATTAAAGGGGCCACTGCTCAAACAAAATTACAACAGGCTCACTGCCTAGCTTGGGAGCTTCTGTCACCAGGATCAAACTCAGGCTACCACAAGAATGAATGTATATATAAAACGAGATATTTACTTATTTTAAAGTTACTTCTTATTTTTATTTTTTATTTTTTTAATTTAATATTTATAAAAAGTAATTTATATTTGACTTTTAGGTTAAAAGAAAATAAAAGATAAAGATAAAAAGTAATTATCTTAAAGTTAATTTTGGAATAAATAATTTTTTTCTCATGTAGATTTATATAAAGAATGGCTCTCAATTCAGTATTATCAATGTTAAGTTCCTTGTCACCGAGTAAGTATCAATGATATAAACTCATATTAGAATTGATAAAATGTATTCAACTCAATGAATCGATCCAAATAGTCTATAAAAAGGGTTGAGTTAGATGAAAAAAAGATTGCCTTTAACCTGACACGTTTAGCTTGATAAGCTAAGTCGACTTGAACTAGGGTAGCGTGGTAGCCATGTATATCAACTATAATATACTTATGCTAGAAAGATACATTTAAAGGCTAGAAGTGTAAATTCCAAACATAAACATAAACCTAACTGATCTATTGTTATTGCTCATCATTTTGGCATTGTTGTTGCAGCTCGTTGCTTTTGCTCTGCCATGATAACTTACTAATTAATCTGACATAAGCTCAAATTAAGCTTTAAAATAGAACTTGGAAAAAATACAAACCAAATTAGAATAATCCAAAATTTATATTTTTACTTAACAAGTTAGGTGAGTCGCTTTGCCAACTCTATAAATTATAATACACCAACACTAATTCCTACTGTTTTTTAGATTAGTATATTCAAAGAATGTTCCCCAACCCCTTCCAATCAATAAGTAATATAGAAATTTAATCTTACAATATTTTGCAAATCACTAATCAAAATAATGATTCAACATAAGTACAGCTATATCCAAACGATATGGTGGCCATAATCTATATATTAAGATAAATATTCTATATCATACATGTGCATTTATATCAATTAAAAAACATATTACGGTGTCCCTTAGGTAAATAAAATATTTCAAGTAAATATTATGGTAAACGTTCATTTTGTAATTATTTCATACAGGGATAAAATAATAAAATAAAAAAATAAAAAATTAAAAGAAAAGGGACTTATTGCCGTCCCTATTATTTACTCACAAACTTCCCAAAATGCTGGAGTTGATGCCAATGGTGGATATTGGTGAGATACGTGCAAAATGTAGCATATATAAGATAAAATTAAATTCGAGCCAAAGTACAACTATAAATAAATTTTCTAACTCCTACATATAATAACTCTAAAAATGACTAATGTCATTAATTTCAAATTTTCTAATTTTTTAATAAGTTTACTACCCATATCAAAATACAATTGAATAAATAAAAGTATACGGGTTTTCCACCTAATTTTCAAGAGCTTAAAGAATAATTTATACTAACCTAAAATTTCCTATTATCTCATTCTATTTTATATCTTATAGTCAATAATAATAATAATAATAATAATAATAATAATAATAATAATAATAATAATAATAATAATAATATATTATTATTATTATTATTATTATTATTATTATTATTATTATTATTATTATTATTATTATTATTATTATTATTATTATTATTATTATTATTATTATTATTATTATGATGATGATGATGATGATGATAATAAAAATAATATAACTTTAAAGTTTTTATTTAATCATTTAATTTATATGTTTAGAAAAATAACTTAAACTATAATTATATTGTCATTCAATTTTTTACGTGATGAATTTTATTATATTTATATTAGTACTTTCCTTATTCTCCTACAAAGAATTCTGAACTACAATTATTCTTGTTTGTTTTAATATACTGACAAGCTTCATTGTTACATTCATATCAAAATCAATCTCTTCTTACTGAGAAGGTTGATCGTATTAATCACTTTCTGAACAATTTTTTGATCACCAAATTCAGGTTATGACCTGAGAATCTAATAAAAAAGGTTATGTTTGCGATAGACTCAATCCAATCATTCTTCTTGGTGATTTGAACATTTACTTTAAAAATATATTGGCTTTTCCTCTTTTATGTCAGACACAGTACTTGATTACTATGTTATTAGAGTTCGATCGTAACAATCTTAGGATGGAAGAATCTTCAGACTTGTTGTCATATGGTTAAATAATCATACAACAATGGAGACTTGAGACGTTTGTCGATTATATTCTCAAAACGATCTTTATAAGAGTGTATTTCTCATTTAGACAAAAGGTCACTTCTTGATCATTGTATATTTGGAGAGAATACATTAGTGCATCACATTCTTATTCATCATATTACTTTATCTGTTATTTATTAATACAATAAGATTAGATTGTTTTTCTTGATCTTTCTTCTTTTTATGATAAAAACAAACTAATAATTTGATGAGTAAGATCTTCCCCATAAATATATAAACTCTTTTAAAATATAATATGGGAGCTCTACCAAACGCATGTGAGGTGAATGACAGTAGTTATGCTCTAATTTGATATTGGCTAAATGGATTGGGTCTCACGACACACTTGACCAATCAAGTCTCCGCAATGAAAATATATCGTTTTTAATAGTATTTTATTGTAAAAATGTTATTAATATTTTTATTAATAATTTTTTATATTTTTAATAACATTTAATAAATATAAAATATTGGTGTAACATATTTTAAATATAACACTTATTAAAATGTTGTTAAAATTAATAAATAATATTTTTTTTCGTAATATTTTTTAAATATTACCAAAAATTATATACGTTGATCCAGATAAAGGTTACACTCTCGTATGTTAGTAAATGTTGATAATATTAACAAATAGCTCTGCAATAATGATGGTTGACATTGTTAACAAATAGACCTGCAATAAAGGATGTTAGCAATGAAGGCTATTAATAACTACAATGCTTTGGATTTTGATTAAAAGATGACTTCCAAAATCTTCTTGTGGTAGTTATGGTCGGTGTGTATATAAATCAAGGAAGTTTAGATTGATTTAAAAAAATTATTTAAATTTAAATCATTTGTTTAAACAAATCTAATTGAAAATTTGAGTTCAATTTGATAAAAAAAAGTTTGAGTAAAATTCAGCCGTTATCTAATTTATAACTTAATTATTTTTTTTTACTTTTATGAAAAAATTTCTTAAATCATTTGTTAACTTTATTAATTTAGTATTGAATAAATATTTTAATACTAGATGATAATTTACAAATAGAAATATACTTAATATGTGTAGAATTCAAATATTATAGGTTATTATATTTTTATTATCTATCAAATACAATTCATAATTTTTTCTTAATTACTAAAAAAAATTCAAAATTAATTTTATTGTTCTCAACAAAGTTCTACATATTTATAATGAATACATAAATAAAAAAATCTAGTAAAAACTCTATTATCAATTTAAATAAACACAAACATAGATTGACACAAGTAAGAGCTACTCATGTCCTTTAACTAAGATGTTAAGAATTTGAACCTGGCTTTTGATATAAAAATCATATTAAAAGGAGAATATCTATCATTTGATGAACTCGTAGTTTCTAATATAAATTAATCACTATTTTCAATGGTATATATTTTACGTTTATTCTATGGGTATCAATATTTTTTCTAAACAAATGAGTTAGCTATTCATAAATGGTTAATGTGGAACTTAGCTTGAGATTGACATAGTTAACAAATAACTTAACTCATTTACACTTCTAATTATGGGTGATTGAAAGTGCAACTAAGGTCATTCTAATACTAAGTGAAACATAAAGTAAATATTAAGAGATTTTTTTTATTTTAAATTAAAGAGCTATTATATATTATATTTTTTTTGTCAATATATATAAATTTTTTATTTTATAAACATTAATTTTAAATAATTTTTTATTAATGCCTAAAACTTAAATTTTAGTATTCATATTTTACCTCGACACTTAGCATAACAACAATGAAGATTGCTTTTAAATGGTTACAATAAAGACAACCTATATATGAAAATGCCAAAGTTGCATTGGAGTAAAAAAAAAAAAAAAACACAACAAAACGGTCAAATGTTGTAATGAAAACAACCAAGAGAGCCACAATGAAGGTTACAAATGCTACAATGAAGGATTTTTTATATATGGGATTCAAGAAGAAATCTCTCTCTTGTTATTTCTCTTCTCAAATAAATAGTGATAAATTAGGTATTTTTATTCTAACCCCACTTTTTTACATTTTCTTTCTCTCTTTTTATACTCAAACAACAAAAAGTGGAAATTTATTGTTTCTGGGATGATCGGTTGAAACGTACTCTCAACAAGTAAATTTAGAAAGAAAAAAAAAAGAAAGTCGGTTGTATAGCAGTAAATTTTATATTTAGTATTGTGTAGTATATCACATGCCTGCCTATTCTTGTTTCTTATCCATGCGACAAAAAAAATATGAAAATTGGTCAACTCGTACCCTTCAATTTTTAGATGACCCCCACACCCGTCCCTTTTATCAAAAAAGAAGGGAAAGTTAATAAAATTTCTTTCTCATTCTTTTTACCATAAAATATGGGTATAAGAGCAGTGTAAAATTTTAAGTGGAAAAATATCATTTCTCAAAAAATATGCCCTCCTGTTCCCAATGAATTCAAAATATCCGTGACTCGCCAATCAACAGCATGAAAACCAGAGAACAGCTTGGTTAATTATGTTTGGATAAAAAATTAGGCACTAAACGACCTACGCTAATTCAAAAGCATCGTTCAAAGAGGCTTTTCCTTTTCCATATGCCCCACCAGGCCCCTTTCCTATGCCTCCCCACTCGCCACTTAAAGCCCCATTTATTAAAAAGCTTCGTTATTTTATGGAAAATCTCAATGTAATACTTGTGTTCTAATTAATCAACTAGCTAGGATGGTAGGTATATTGCTGCTAAATGACTCGTTTTGTTGGCTATATTTTACGTTGAAAGTTAATCAAGATAATCCCTTCTGTCACATTTTCATATTATACCTAACTTGGGTAGAGTCTCGAAGTTTTTTAAGCTTTTCTTTTTTATATAAAATATAAAATACAAAATCAGATAAAAAAAATTATTAAAAATTACAAAATCATAATTAAAGATAACAAAATGAGTTTATTCTTTTAAGTTCACTAGGTCATGTAAAGCTCATAAAATACTGACCCCCAAAAAAGGTCTATTTGGTTTTGTATTTTAACCATTTTAATTTTATTATATATATATCTATATTAAATATACTTAATTTTATTTATTTTTAATTAAGATAAATCTAGTTCAATAACCTATCATAAGATTAAATTGAGTTAACAAATCTATGGTCCACACAAAATTCAAGTATATCTAACCTAATTTGCTTTCACACTTTGGTCTAGTTGGCTCAAGTTGAGCAATTCAATTTGTCATCTCCAGAATGAATTATTAATAAAAAGTGAAACTTACACAAAATTTATCATTTTTAACCAGTTTCGGTCAACAATAAATAATATGTTAGAAAGTAATATTGTTAATATTTCTTTTATTCATATATTTAATTTTTTTAACCGTCTATCTATTTTAATTAAAAAATAATTTGATATAATAATTTAAATTATTTATTATAAAATATAATATATATTTAAACATATTTATTTAATATATATTTTAATTATATATAAAATATATATCTCGTATTATCCAGAACCTAAAATACTAATTAGTAGTAAATCAATAATTCCCTCTTCAGTTAGACAATAACCCTTGACTGGCAGAAGAAAGAGATTGTAGGAAGTGGTCCACGACTGTTGTAGCTGCACTTAGTCCTTATCACTTTCCCAACCCTTTGTTATCATCGCTTTTAGTTCCCATGCTCCCCTATCAACATCTTCCAAGAGTCCTTCCCGGATGTTTGGACCCATGTGTTGCACTTGCAGAGGCTAACCATGGGATGAGACTCAATTTAGTTTCTTCTGCTACCCCAGCTTCATTGATTTGGAAGAGTAGAAATGAGCTTTAACATAAATTATTTTATATAAATTTTTAAAATATCAATGTAAAAAATTTTGTGATGGTATTTTTTTTAAATATAATGTGTTTATTTACATTGTTTTTAAAATAATAAAAAAAAGTATGTTTTTAAAATTTTTTTACATTAATTGTTTTTATAACTCATATAAAAAATAATTATTTTATTAAAAAAATCATTTGTTAAAATTTTATTTATTGAAATTTTTGTGGTGTCGCAATCTATTCACATCTTTATCGAAAATATTATCCTTATTTTTTTATGTTATTTTTGTTTTTATAAAATAATATTTTTATTATTTTATTTTATTTGTTTTAAGTTTCATTTTCCATATCGTCAATATCTACCATGTACATTTAACCTGTATAAAAAGTCCTTTTTAACTTTCGTAAAAGCCATCGTACCTGTGATGTGCTTGTGCCATATCTTGCATTAATTTTTCATCTAAAAAACATAATAGAACTTCATCCATTTCTTTGTATTTTATTTATCATTTAAGGTTATCATACATAAATTAAAAAAGAACATAATTAATTTTCTTGTTTATGTTAAATTATTTATACTTTTGTAATATGTCATTTCTCTCTCATTATTATTTTGATATTTTTTACACTAATGTTTCTCTCTGTGTTAATATGAATATATAATAGAGAAAATAATAATAAATGCCATCTTGAAAATTTAAAATGACAAATGAATAAAAAGAAAAATTTTCTTCAAAAGAAAATGATAAAGAAATTAAGGAATATAATTAATGTTTTAATTTCCATGAAAATCATTAATTTGTTTTTTATTTTACCCCTTATATCTCATATTAATTATTCTCTCTCTCACTCTGTAATTCGATCAAAAGACACACACTAATTAATTATTAAGTGCAAAGTTGAAAAAATATTTAATTATTCATTAAAATTGTAAAATGATAATCAAATTAAAATAAAAGATTACTAAAATGTCAATTAAAAGGGGGAAAAGAGTCATTAAAATCTTTCCATTTGGTATAAACAGTTACTCACAAAATTTGAGGAATTTAAATACTTATTTCCCTCTCTCCGTTTCTCTCTTGCTCTCTCTTCTCAATGATACATTACCCAATCTCTTACCGTACATGCTAACATGCACATCTTTGCTACCCTTTGGGGACGTGCCCGGTTATGTTTTTTACCCGTACAAAAATTGCATGGCTATGCAATTTATTTATTTATTTTTGCAATTTCAAAGTCAATTTTTCTTCTAAATATTTAACATAGCTAAATACTTAGAAATTAAATTTGAAACAATTGGTTAAACCAAAACAATTTTACTATTAATTCATACGCACTGTAGTTTTGCTGTCTATATTATGTTTATCATTTAGAAACATCAACATATGAATACGAGAGAAGTACTGTATAGTGTTGTATTGGAAACCCTGTACCTGTATAGCAATTTAATTTGATCCTCTTGCATGGTTGCAATGAAAGTTCAGAGGAATTATGAGATTGCAAGACACGACATATCACCACTGTTCTTTCCTTTTCATATATTCCTGGGAGAGATTATGACTTTAGATGAACATTTCGATGTAACAAAAACAGGGTTTGTGTGTACACGTAAGAACAGGAACACGTTATCTTTATATGTTTGGAATAGTATTAATTAATATTCCTCCTTTTTCACAAGCACACTGTTAACTCCTCACTATACAAACATGTGAGACTGAGGACCTTGAGCCCAGGCAACCATGCATCCCACGGATAATTAATAGGTACGTACGCTGTGACGTGTTCATATCCCACTCCTAGTTTGTATTATCTTGTTATTCCATTTTGACGTTAACGAACAGGAACAAGAAAAAAAAAGGCTCATATTTAATCATTCAATAGGTCGAAATTAATCGGCTGGTGATTTTAAACAAAATTGACTTTAAATTAATTAGATATATACCAACATGTAGAACACCGCAAGAATTGTAAAATTTATGTATCTTGAAAACATAATTTAAAACAATGTAATCTCGTTGATTCGTAGATTTGCAAAAATGTATGCACTTTATACGTCAAGAACTAGATTTTTCTCTCCCATTCTTTCTCTTAATTACGACTAAGCTCCATTATAGGAAGAGTACACAATTATAGTGTTAAGAGTGAAGAGAAAATTATGACCTAATAATAATAATAATAATAATAATTTTCGCTCATCATAGGTCCTAACCTAATTAGTTACTTGATCTTACACAATATTTAATTTATCTGGATAGATATAATCATCTATATGTATATCTACAAAGTCGTGTACTTTGAAAGAAGCTTGTACATTTTGAGAAAGAATTTTGAAGGATAAAAAAGAAAAATATACTTCAACTATTAGGCTCGATCACACCTAACATAGAAATCACACTAAAACCAAGAGAACAATTAGCTAGAGCAACACAAGTGGTGTAGCGAAAGTAATTACAAGAAAAAATTGATTACATTAAAATTTAGGAGATCCATTTCAGATCCAAAAGCTACATCTAACATACTTTTCAATTGAACTTTAATTCAATAAACAATATAATTATACAACCTTATAAATGACGGTTTCTAGACTCATAATGAATCATATAATTATAGGGGTTTTCAAGGACAATATAATTATTTATTCAGCCCAGTTTTTAAAAAATAAAATTCACAAATTAATAAAGTCCAACTCAAAAGTTGACTTGACAAGTAAATATATTCGTCTATTTTTTCCACACATATATCCTCGTAGGAAAAGTAAATATATTTGCCCCACTGCCATCGTTCAAACTATTAGGCTCGTATTGTATGGGTGTGTGTGATCCAATGCTAGTGTGTATGTGATGGCTAAAAATGAGTGTCCGTGCTTTAATTAAAACAGGCCCTAATAATTAGGGACATATGATAATTTGGCAGAATGATTAGTGCTAGGTAGATAGGTTCTATATTTGTAGCTTAGGCTAGCTAAACCAAACCAGAACGTGTAAAGTTTTCAATTGAACAAGATTCTGATTCCCGTTTCCAGAGAAGAATCCCATGCGTTCCATACACTGCCGTGCCAACAACTCCAGCCACTCCAATCACAATTGCCCATCAATCCAGTATGTGAACTCTGAAAGGTTAATTAGTTAAACATTTATTTAATAATATCCTGTCACGTGAGGAAATGTTATAATTAAATTTGACGAGCAAACTTATTAGAATAAGTTCAAAGGAGTTTATTTTGAGAAGTTAGAAAGAAAAGTATGGCACAGAATGAGCATTCATCAAATGGTTGAAGCATGTCCTACCCTACATGCATGTGGAATCTATGTGTGAGATGAGTCCCGACCCACCCATGTGCCTCGCTCGATCGATTCGGTGCTAAGTGGTAACTCCAATATGCTTCTTACTTGATCCATAGGCAAACACAAGTTGTGGCTAGAATATTTCGAATATTTTGCTACTTAACAAATAAAGGAGTCTTCAAACAGTTCATTTTTAGAGTGAAAATTTATTCTTTAATTAATTAAAATATTTTTCTTTTAAAATTAAAAATTTTAACTACTGTTTTAAAATATTTTAATCTTTTTTGTTATTGATAATAATCAATTTTTTTATTAAAATAATTATAATTTTCAAAATTTAAAAATAAAAAAAATTTTAATTAAATAAAAATTAAAAAATATATTAATATCATTTCTAAATAATAAATAATAAATAATAATATAACAAAAACTTAAACATTATTAATCCAAAAATTAACTATTCTAAATTCCCTCAAATTTGAAAGGGTAACGTAGAATTTCTCTGCAAGATATCCAAAGCAGGAAATTCAACCCTGGTCAAAGTCTACCTGTCCTTTATGTCGTGAAAATAGATCACCCCTAAATAAATCAGTAGGTGGGCCAAACAAAAAAATGCAATTCCGCAGTATAAAAGGAATCACATACACAGACACTATATATCACAGGTTCACGAGTTAAATATCACGTTAAATTTTATATTATATTCGGTTGGTTATATATATAGATAGAAGGTATTTACAGGTTTTGTCAATGTATAAGTTTTTTTTCAAAAAATTTAGCTTCCCATCTTAAACAAAGTCTACTGTTTGACTAGTGTTTTGATTTATGATGGTAGAAATATTTTGAATATAACGTGATTTTATAAAATTGATTTCAAGTAAATATCATAATTTTTGTTTGTATAATAGATATTAAAAAATAACTTTTTGTAATGTTATTCGAAAACTTCGATTTAAGTGTGTAATTATCAAAATTAATTTTAGTATTCATGTATAATTTTTTATGTAGACATTTTTGTACTGTAATTAATTATATTGTTATTGATACATACATTAATAATTTAAAAAATAAATAACTAGGTTAACAATTTTTTCACAAAGAGTAAATATAATATATACGATATTAGTATAAAGAAATTTTATGTTAATATTTAATCACAAACGGTAAATTAGTTAATTCTTAAAATAATTACTTTAAAAATCATATTTATCTTGATTTCTTATTTGTTGATAGGATAAACACTTTTACTTTAACAATACATATATATTAAACTTTAAAATTAATAAATTAAAATATTTATATAATATATTAGCTTCTTAAGTAAAATTCATAGATTTGATACAAGCTTACAAATTAAAGTAGCATAACTATCAAATACAAAGTAGCAACAATAAATAACTTTTTAATTTTTTAATTAAATAAAATTATTTTTAAAAAGTAAATAATTAAATAAAATAGCAATAATTGATTTTTTTTCTCTTTCTTCTTATCCAATTAATACCATAGCCAAAGAAAGAAAAATCCTTTTCGATTTGAAATCAGAGAAGACATTGATCACCGATTTTTTGCTACACAAACAATCTTTTTAGGTGAATTTTTGGAGATCAATTAGAGCAACAATGTACTGGTGAAGAAAGAAAAGGATAACATACCAAAAGATAGGATCAATTTTGCCTTGATGCAAAAACTACTTGAAACAACTTCTATATTTAAGGATGAGACTCACGTTTTAAATTTATTCCAAATATCTTGCGCCACAAAAATATATCACGTTTAACTGAGTCAACAATTAAGTTTGATGGGCGAAAATGTGAAATTACTTAGCCTAAAAAGAATGAATTTCAGACATAAGCACAAGAAATCATACAATGCTTGCTTTTGATCTTTTGTTGCAGGGCCACTCAATGAAGCGCTAGATCTCTTTCCCCCCAATTCATCAATATATTTTTTTTATTCATCAATATAACACTCCAATGTACTCAACATATTTATTTCTTTTTGCTAACAAGGAGGCCTTAAAGGCCCCAACATATTTCTATTAATGCCAACAGATGATCTAGTAGTGCAGCAAAAGAAAACAAAAAGAGAAAAGTGTATTGATTCGACTGTGGGCCGAATTATATACTATATAAAATGAGGGTTAACAATATATCTTCTCACATACTTTTTTTTAACAGATTTTTTATTACTTTTAAAATTATTAGAAATTATAAAATTACGATTAAAATTCATTAAATAAAAAATAAGACTTATAAAATTTTTATAATTTTCAATAAAAATTGTATTAAAAAATATAATACTAACATTTTTTATTATATAGATTATTATTTTCGATGATAAAAAAAAAAGGAGTTCAAAGCCGATTGTTAGTTCTGTTGTGTGTCTTTCAATAGTGACTTTATGTTCAGTCATACCATTACCAATCTTGAGTGGTTAAATGTTTTTTTTTTTATATTTCAAGAATCGAAGTGTCCCAAAACCAGTTTTTTTTTTTTAAGAATAAATTTGTACATTTACATACAATGAATTATAATTAAAAGCAAGGCACTATGAAACATTTCTATAGATATTAGTTTTATGATAATATAATTAACGATAGCTAGCGCGCGCAATATACATGTATGTAATGAAGTATTTAAAAATAAATAAAAAGGGTAAATATCTGGGGACTAGTGCGTTTCAGACTAAGAAAGAGCACTTTAGAGAACAGGCACTGATTAACCAAAGAAGAATTTGCCATGCCTTCCTGCAAGTTTTGGTGAGTAAGCAAGTACTAGTAATGAGTAGCCAAATAAAGAAGCTATGGGAAATGGACAATATAAGAAGTCTTGCCCAAAAAAAGGGACCTACAAAAGTTTTAAAAAAAAAAGTGTGATCCCCAGGGTAACACGCAAATAAGGTACGTTCATGGACCACTTAATAATTTTTCCAACACCACAGAGAAATCAGGAGCAAATTAACATATGGTGATCTCAGAATAAAAGATTAAAAATCTATTAGTAGCCCAAGTCTTGAAAAAAACTTCCTCAGGGCATTTCAGCAGCTCTGCATTACGGTGTCTATAAACTGAAATTTGAAGAAATTTTTAATTGGCAACACAAAGTCTACCATATTTACAAACATAGCATGGTGTATCAACTCTTGTTGGGAAACAGAACGGAGTTGTGGGAGGCTGGATGCTGGAAGGTAAAGTCTGGGACATGTTTCCCAAATCACTAGGAACCATTGTCTTTTGATGACATGCCATGTGTCTTTAGATATGAATCAAGATTTCATGTTTATGGTTACAGAGCTATTAAGCAGGATTTATTTCTCGTAACTGATGAAATCTCTATCATATTCTAGCTGTCAAGCCCAACTATTAAGTTAAAAATGGAAAAAGTCACTCCACTCACTGCCAATAGCCCATGTATGATAAGAGTAAGGGTAATTAATTTTGATATAAATTACCAAATTGTAATTAGTAAATAGTAATCATGACTAGAAAAAGTAAAAACTAAAAAAGCTAGAGTAAAATGATTAGCTAGTTAACGTTTAGAAGCTTACAAGGCCCACAGAATCTGTGTAGCTTGCAAATAGAGCACGACAACCTGATCCAGAGTATTTTGCGATACAGGACTCGCGAGGCCAGTAGAATAGCTAGAAGACACGACATGTTTGAGGGATACCGTAGTAGAACTTATCATGTAAAGGACAGTGATTGGACATGGGGACTATCTTTCAATTGAGAAAATATAAAATACCTAAATATGCACCAAGCACATGCACGCAAGTCTTAAATAAAGAAATGGGAATTGAACTACTCTACCATTTCTTGCACATGACATTATTACATAGTGCATAATTAATCAGAAATATAACACTAGGGAGGAGAGTGAGAGCATCTAATGGCTCATTACCATTACCTTGAACCAAAAATGTATATTCAATTTCATCAAAGAAAAGGAAAAAAGACAGAAATACAGTGAATGTTTGGAGTACAAGAATGAAAGAACAAGTTGAAGTAGTATTGACTGTATTGTGGAAGAAGAGGGTCCTGCAATCTCCGACATGTCGAAGCTGGGCACCTTATCATGCCTAGTCTCCATTCGTCCCTGCAGCAAATGCAATAATTAAACCATTTATGAAACCTTCCCCCCTTTGTTGTTGTCGTCTTCTTTTCTGCTCAGGGTCTATGATATTCTCTTGCATCATTTTTTTTTTCTTATTATTCAAAGATTTTAAATTATTTATTATAAATTTATTTTATTTTATTTTTAAATAAATGAATTTTAGAATATTAATATTATAATAGAATAGGTTATATATTTTATTTTCTGAATTTAATTAGACTTTCTATTTATTTTTTTATATTTTGTGTTTCTATATATTTTCAGGTAATAAAAGAACGAGGATTAGAGTTATAATAGATCAAGAAAGAAGTTCGAAAGAGTAGCAGAAAAGACTTTTAAGATTCTTAGACTTGATTATGCGACGTCGTTGGTCCACGAAATTAGAGTAGTACAGGGATGGTGTGATATTGGCTAAGCTCATTTTTCGTTCTTGTGGTTTAGTCTTCCTCAGTTCCAGAAAAGTCAACCTTAGTTATATTTTGTTTTTCTTAGTTTGGTCTTCATAAGGATCCACTTGTCAATGTTTGGTCTTCACAAGGATCCACTTCTTTTTCCATTAAGCCTATTTAGGGTTATCTTTATGGGTGGAAGGACGTAATTGGTGACGATATGCCTTAATTAATACAATTTGATCCATGCTTGAACTTGATTCTTCTCCGAGCACGTATGCAGCTCAAATTTGGGAGGGTCCAACGTCTTTTATGTATAGAAATAAAAGATCAATGGTATTTTTAATCGCTAAAAAATTTTTAAATTGGATTTTAATACCCAACTTCTAAAAGTAATAGTTTTTGTCTCTGTATTTTGTTAATTACCTAAACCTTGGTCCTTAATGGCTAACACTTATTTCCCTCGTAAAGGATCAAAATTTGAATATTTCGAAAAAATATAAGAATTTAAAAATCGGTAGTGTAAAACCAAAATATGAAAAGTTTTCAAGTACTAAAGTCAGCGTTAAACCAAAAATAAAAATTAGTCATAGGAGTAGTGCTGTGCTGTTAACTTTTCACTGCTCATTCACATGTAGATTCTATGTATCATGTAGACACCTATACATACAAAAGTTAAAAGATGAATGAAAGGAAAGTGAGTGACGATGGTGAATAGTAGTGTGAGGAGTAGTGAATGTTTTGAATGTTATTTTCTGTCGATTTCGCTTTGGGGCGGATGGTGGTGATAAAACTCTTCCTTTTGACACTAAGCTTCTGGCTCTGTCTCTGAGGATGATGCTGATGCTGATGCTGATGCCTACTACCTTTTCTCCCTTGTCACTATCTAGGCCCGCACGTTGAAAACGACTCTCTCTTCCAGTATTCATCTTTCTGGACTCTCCTGATCTGCTGTCAAATGCTTTTCCGGGGCCTAGCCAAGCAAAGCAACATCACTCATAATCATCATCAATTGATAATATAGTAGATAAGTGAAACCCCAACTATATCAAATTATCAACTAATTCAATCTTACCATAGGAATGAAGTATTTATTGCATGGGCTTCTAGTGCCACGAGAAGGAATATTACTAATATTGTAGCCCTCAACTTCGTCTGAAACTGGAGTACAACTATTTTATTATCAAACTTGTGCTTCTATGTTAAGCCTGCAAAATGCAAATCCTTGACTTTTGAAACCTCTGGGGATTTTAAGATTCTATGCTGGTGCCACATTGATCGTTCATTTATTTGTTAGTGTCACATGGTCAACGGATGCTTTTACTAAAAGACAAAATTGAATCATCTGTGTTCCATATATAAGAGGGGTTTTAGTGTTTTACTAAGTGAAACTTGGCTTTCAGTTCTTTCATAATTTCATTAAGGAGGCCAGAAGGACACGAGTTGACTTCTCAATTGATTTATGATTGAGTAAATATGAAGATATGTTTAGCTTCAGCTTGTTCCTTTTTATCTGTCAATCGATCAAACTAATATTTATATTTACTTTACATGTAGCTGATAAACAAATATACCGGAGATATCGATCTTCGTAACTTCAAAGTTATTACATATGTTATATATCTTAATTAATAACTCTTATCCTTGCCCTGAATAGACAAGCTTTTAAGCAAAAGTCAAAATAAACACACAATTTGATCTAAAGAATAATTCACTCAATTCAATTTATCCTATGAAGAAAAAATAGTCATCGAATAGTCTCTCAAGGTTACAGTTGTCTCTAGTAATTTTTCTTTCATTTCTAGTACATAATCCTTAGAAAAGTGAAATCGTTCAATTTAATTCCTGACAAAATCACTTAGTATCCTAAATTAATCTCTGAAAATGTTTTCGCAAATAGATAAAAGATCAAAAAATATTTCACATTTGTGATCTTGAATGACTATTTGGTGACTTCTTTTTTCAAGAACTAAAATAAACTGAGTGATTTTTAAAAAAACAAATTTAGTATTTACTGTAAAAAATAATATTCAACTTGACAAAAAGCTTACTTACTCTAAACCAAATTTACGAAGCCTTTGACTTGATTTTTTGTTTGTTTCATGAAATCACTAGCTTTTTTATTTATTAATTTTTCTCTATACAGTATACCTTCCTTGGACGTGTGGTGGCTGAGTTTGTAACTCCCCATTTAAACGGGGAGTTACAAATTAAATGACTGATTCGACGATAGAACTGGACACTTCATAAAATTTGTGTATGCTGTTTGTAAACTACTTCAATTACAATCCTTCATATCTGAAAAAAAAAAAAAAAACTCCTGATATTAGAAATCAATGAAACCAAATGGGTGCGCATTCTACATTTGAGTTTGGTGGTTAGAAATTTGTATTTTTTTTAATATTTTAGATATTATATTTTAATATATAATTATATTAATTATTTATTTAAAGTGATTATAATCCTAAAATATTTAATTTAAATAATGAAATGGACTTCAGACTTGATATGAGTTTAACGAGTAAATATTCATGTTGATCGGTTAAAGAATATATAAGTTGACGTATCATTAATGGTTATGATATCTAATATACCAAATTAAAAGACGTTCTCTATTATGCAATATGTGAATTGTCTCCTTGGGAGTTTGCATGACGTGGGGTTTAAATAAATAGTTTTTTAAAAAATTCATTTAACAAAAAAAATAAATATTTACACAAAAAAAAAACCAAATCCGGGTTTATATAATGATAAGAGATTTCTCTACCACTAGACCCATTAAGATTTTTTAGATATTAAGAATATATTATTGTTATTAAATCTGTTATGTTATTTTTTTTATTATGAATAATTATTAGGTAAGAATTTTTTTTATAACGTACAACCTTATTTATTTATTTATTAAGTTATTATTATTATTATTGGGTATATTGATAATAATAATAAATTATGGTATAAAATGCATATAGAATACTACATAATTTGACAAATTTTGGACCCTTCTAATTAGTTAATTTGGATTGTCTAGTAATTTTTAAAATTAAATTAATCGAAGCAATATATTGTCAAAGCAATCTCTATTGTGTAAATTGATTTAATTCAAATTACAAAGATATATATTAGTATAAAATTATTTATGAAAACTGTGATCGGTCCAAAGGCATACACAGGTCGACAAAAGAAAAAAAAACATACCTATGATAATAAATATGTGACAATTATAAAGTTTTATTTCATGTGAATAATAGTCGGTTCAAAGAAAGACAATTATTTGACAGAACTAATTGTCAATATTTGATTATTGTGTTGAGTGTACCGCTTACAAATTAATTTTTCTGTCCAAAGACTAAAAATTAATGTTGTGCTAAGTATCTTGTAAAGGGTTCATTGTGTAGTTTATCTACACATGTCTTGTTATATACTTTGCATGTCTTACAAATATACTTTAAAGTGTCTAATCGCTACGCGGTCAAATAAACTTACAATTTTGGATTTTGCACTTATGCATGAAACTTGTATAAGTTTAAGACCTCCCATTTTGATTAGATTGTCTAGTAATTTTGGTTAGATTAATTGAAACATGTTTCCAAATTAATATTTGTTTTGTAGATTAATTTAATTGAATTTACATAGATGTTGTGTGAGATTATTCATGTAAATTGTGTTTGGCACAAAAGAAGACGCAATTTGACCAAATAATTACATGTTTCTGATGGTAAATGTATGATGATTATAAAGTGATTTTTCTATGTGAACAATGGAGTGTCTAAAGATAATCATTGTTTTAAGACTTATCACTAACATTTGATCATTGCGTTAAGAGTACCACTTGCAGTTAGTTCTTTCAATCCAAAGATCGAGGATTAATGGTGTGCTAGGTATCTTGTTTGGGTCTTTAAATTAATCACAAAAATTAATTATGTTTTGTATGTTTATTGTTCTCTTTTTCAGTTTCTCTCCTTGGTGTGGTCAATGTATCTACTCAAATTAATAGCATCCCAATGCTGAATGGGAAGAATTTCAAGGTCTGGAAGGAAGCCGTAGAGATAGTTCTCAACTGTATGGATTTAGATCTAGCGCTTTGGGTAGAGGAACCTATTCCTACTATGGATAACCTTCAAGATGTTAAAATTGAGAAATGGGAACACTTTAATTAGATGTGCCTTATGATCACGAAGCTCTCTATTCTAGAAGCGTTTCGGGGGTCTATTTCCGAGAGTCAAAGTGCAAGTAGATTTCTTAAAGAGATTGAGTAATTCTTTGTCAAAAATAAAAAGGTGGAGACGAGTAACCTTTTGGCTAAACTCATCTCCATGAAGTATAAAGGTAGATGAAATATAAGAGAATACATAATGGAAGTGTCTAATCTCGCAACAAAACTCAAGTCACTCAAGTTTGAGCTTAATGAAGACTTGGTTTTTATCTCCCTTCCTGCACACTTTGGGCAATTCAAAGTGAGCTATAATACTCAGAAAGACAAATGGTCCATCAACGAACTTATATCTCACTGTGCGTAAGATGAAGAGAGATTGCAAAGAGATAAGACTGAAAGTGTTCATTTTGCTTCGATCTCTTAGAATAAGAAAAGGAAGAACATTAAGGGTGTTGCACAAGGGCCTTCTAAAGGAAAGAAATCAACGAAGAATGAGGAATTTACCTACTTCTTCTATAAGAAGTCAAGACACATGAAGAAACAGTGTCCTAAGTACACCAGCTAGCGTGTAAAGAAAGGTAAATTTCTTGCTTTAGTTTGTTCTAAAGTTAACTTCACCTTTATGACTATGGATACTTGATGGGTAGATTCTGGTGCTACTATTCACATAAGTGTGACTATGTAGGGTTGTCTGTGGAGCCAACCACCAAATGATGATGAAAGATTCATTTTTGTGGGCAATGGCAATAAAGTTGTAGTAAAAAGCTATTGGAATTTTTAGATTACAATTGAAAATTGAATTTCATTAGGATTTATTTTAGACTTTTGTTGTACCGTCTTTTAGGCAAAATTTAATTTTCATTTCCAGCTTGGACAAATTTGATTTTTCTTGTACTTTTGGAAATAATAAAGTTACTTTCTACCAAAATTCAAATATTGTTGGTTTTGATTTTTTGATTGATAATCTACACATGCTTGATGTTGTTAGTTCCCATAACAAAATACTGTAAATTGGTTCACAAGGTACAAAGCAAAAATTAATTGAGAATTCAGTCATCTTATGACACAAGCGTTTAAGCCATATCTCTAAATAGAGAATTCAAAGACGTGTATCGAATGAAATTCTTGAACCCTTGAACTTATCAAATTTAAAGTTTGTGTTAAGTGCATCAAGGAAAAATGAACAAACAGAAAAAAATTAGGTGCTGAAAGAGCTAAGGATGTCTTAAAACTAATACATATAGATATTTGTGGTCCTTTACCTACAACTTCATGGAATGCACAACAATACTTTATTACGTTCATAGACGATTACTCTAGGTACGGTTACCTATATTTGATACATGAGAAGTCTCAATCCCTAAACATTTTCAAATCTTTCAAAGCTGAAGTTGAATTTCAACTTGGAAATAAAATTAAAGCCGTCAAATCTGATCTCAGTGGTGAATACTATGGTAGATATGATGGATCAAGAGAACAACGTCTAGGGCCTTTTGTCCTTTTTCTCAGAGTGTGGAATTGTTCCGCAATACACCATGTCAAACAAACCTAGCATGAATGGTGTGGTAGAACGACGAAACCAAACTCTTAAGGATATGGTGAGAAGTATGATTAGTCATTCTTCTTTACCAAAGTCACTCTAGGGAAAAGCTTTAAAGACTGTAGTTTACATCCTTAATAAGGTGTCAACTAAAGTAGTTAATAAAACCTCTTATGAACTTTGGATTATCAAAAAGCCAAGTATCAAACATTTGCACATTTGGGGTTGTCCAACTAAAGCACGACCTTATAGGCCGCATGAAAGAAAACTGGATTCAATAACAGTTAATTGTTATTTTGTTGGCTATGCTGAACCTCTCGGGGTTATAAGTTTTATGATCCCACTTTAAGATCCTTTTTTGAAACGGGAAATGCGAGAGTTCTCGAGGAAGTTGAGTTTGAGAAGGAAGAGGACATAAGGAATGTTTTCTTTGAGGAAGAATTTGTTAATGACATTTGTCAAATCCTTGTGCCTATTACTATTCAAGAAACAACTCCAGTAATAGGAGACAATGTTCAAACTACTATTCTTGACATTGTTCTAGAACAAGACTATGATGAGGTTCTTCCTCAAACACCTATAGAGCAACCTCAACAACCTCAAGAAGTGTCATTAAGGAGATCTATTAGAGAGAGGAGACATGCAATTCCAAATGACTACATTGTCTTTTTCCAAGAACATGAGGATGACATTGGTTTAACAGAAGATGGTCCAATCAACTTCTGTCAAGCTATGCAAAGTTCTAACTCAAAAATGGATTGATGCCATGAAAGATGAGTTGAATTCTATGCAAGACAATGATGTTTGGGATCTCATCAAATTACCTGAAGTTGTGAAACCTATTGGTTACAAATGGATATTTAAAACCAAAAAGGATTCTAAGGGTAATATTGAGAGATATAAGGCTCATCTAGTTGCTAAAGGATTTACTCAGAAGGAAGGCATTGACTACAAAGAAACATTTTTCTGATATCTTCAAAGGATTCTTTTAGAATTGTAATTGCACTAAAAGCTCATTTTGATTTAGAGCTACATCAGATGGATGTTAAGACTGCGTTTCTAAATGGTGACTTTGATGAAATGATTTATATGGTGCAATATGAAAACTTTTTTTCAAATGAATCTAAGTCTATGGTATGCAAACTAAAGAAATCCATCTATGACCTCAAACAAGCTTCCCGTCAATGGTATCACAAATTACATCAAGTCATTACCTCATATGGTTTCGAGGCAAATGTAGTTGATGATTGTGTATATCACAAGTTTAGTGGGAGTAAATACATATTCCTAGTATTATATGTCAATGACATACTACTTGCTAGTAGTGATACAGGATTGTTGCATGAAACCAAGAGATTTCTAACGAAGAATTTTGAAATGAATGATCTTGAAGAAACTTCTTTTGTATTAGGTATTCAGATACTAAGAGATCGTTCTCAAGATATCATGAGGTTATCACAAGAGAACTATATCAGCAAAGTCTTAGAAAGATTCAGCATGAAAGATAGTAAAATAAGAGACACCTTGATAGTCAAGGGAGACAAATTTAGTCTCAAACAGTGCCCCAACAATAATCTTGAAAGAAATGAGATGCAAAAGATTCCTTATGCCTCAGTAATAGGGAGTCTAATATACGCTCAAGTTTGTACTCGTCCCAACATTGCTTTTGTGGTGGGAGTTTTGGACAGGTATTTGAGTGATTCTATAATGCAACATTAGAAAGCAATTAAACGCATGATACGTTACTTAAGGAGAACAAAAGGATACATGCTCACTTATCGGAAGTCTGAAAGTTTGGAGATTATCGGGTACTTTGATTCCAATTTTGTAGGATGTGAAGACCACAAATGCTCCACACCTGGATACATTTACATGCTAGCTGGAGGAGCTATCTCTTGGAAGTCTGTTAAACAGACTCTTATAGCCCTTCAACCATGGCTACCGAAACTTTGTCACTAGTTTACGAGTGGTCGATGGCATTGAAAGGCCATTGAAAATACACTGTTACAATAATTCAGCAGTCCTTTACTCCAACAACAATAGGAGTTCTACAAAGTCAAAATTCATCAACATCAAGTTTCTGGTTGTTAAAGAAAGAGTTTAGAATAAACAGATTTCCATATAACATATAGAAACTAGTTTTACGCTAACTGATCCATTGACTAAAGGGTTAATACCTAAGTTCTTTCATGACCACACTGCTCATATGGGTGTTATTCCTTAGGATACCTTAGTTTAGTAGGAGTTTCTATGTTTTATGTTTCACTTTGAACATTCTTTTTGTTCTTTATTATCTGTAGAAATAAAGTTGATGGTTTATGTTTACATTTTAAACTCGCTTATTTTTCCTTGTATGTAATAATTATATTACAATCAAAGAATTTGGATTGATTTCCACTAAAGATTAAAAATAATGACCAATTGGAAATAGATATATTTGAGATCACATTGCATGTAATTTTCATGCCACTTATCCATATTTGATCTATGTCATTGAGTATATTAATATGATGATCATCGTGATTTAATCACGCTTAATTGTGATGAAACTTGTAATGATTTCATTGTTAATGTACTAGATGGACCATATTGTATTAAGAAAAAGTCTAAAGATAAATAACATACAGACGTGCCTAAAGAATTTTGTAATATAATTGTTTCAAGAAAATATGCAGTCCAAGTGGCAGATTGTTAGAAATTTGTAATTTCTTTTAATCTTTTAGGCATTATATTTTAATATACATTATATTAGCTATTTATTTAAGGTGATTATAATCCTAAAGTGATCCAACTTAAATAATCAAATGGACTTCTTATTAGGGTTCAATATGGACTTAATGAGTGGATACCCATGTTGGTCTATTAGGGGATAATGAGAATCCTATATGTTGACTGACATATCAAGAACTGTTATGATTCTCAATATACCAAATCAAAAGACATTATCTATTCTCGCCATCAGAAGATAGAAACGAAGGTCCTAAAAGGAATTAAGGTGGTTTGGTTAAGAAAAACCACAAACTAACAACTCGCTATTACAAAAGATTATGCTGCAATCTCCTTGTAACTTTTTATAATTCTGATGATCTAATATAACGGAATAAAAAAATAAGAAACTAAGTGTAGGAATATATTTCCAACAATAGTATCACACATTTTAATTCATGGGATTGGAATGTCATATTTACATAATTTCTACTCATCATTACTCCAATTCTGCCAACTCACTTGCATGAGAGTTTGTGATACCACTAATTTTGTAACCAACTGGCCCTAGTGTACATTTTTAAGGAAATGCCGGAGATCGGGAAACTTGTTCTGCATTTTCTGTCTAGCTATGTGGACTTTGGAGCTTGGGGTTTAGACGATGAATAGAGAATGGCCACAGATGGCAATTTGGCAATGCAGTTAGTTACACTAATAAAAATCCATGTTTGTGTCATCGGATAGAAATAGCTTTCGATTCTCAAATATGCATATAATGTAGCTGGGCTCAACTCAAACTGATTCTACTTTAGAAAACCATACCTGAACTTTTTGTCATCAGACTATTGTGCAAGCACTGATATTATCCTCACTTAGTACCCCTTGATTTCAGATTCCACCAACCACAAGCTAGTAGAACACACTGTGAAGCACTCCTAACTCTTTTGAAATCAAAGCAAATATTTCTTGCGTTCACCAAATGGAAGTTTGACCATCTTTAGTCGTATAACATAGAATATACTTTGTGAGTTATAAAATTCAAAAATAAAAAATAAAAAAATCTTAAATCAATTCTTAATATTATAATTATGAACCATTTTAATACCCATTTTTTTAAAAATCCTTGTTTAGTATAGAATAGGCATCCCGCCTAGTAGAGTTCTTGCTCTAAGAAAATATACAACCATGAAGCATCGATCATGTTGTGAGAAAAAATGTGATTTACATCCTGGGAGCAAAAGTGAAGATTTGACAGAGAAATAAATACAAACAGTTGGTGGGCAAAAAAGGTGCTAAGCAGAGTAGGGCGTCCACAAGTCAGAGTAACATTTCAAGGGACCGGGAAGGCCTTTCTTCCATTCCTGGGATTGAGGCAAGTCCCCAGTAAGAGCAAGCGAGCTATCGTCCTTGCGATTCCCAAGACTGAGAACAAAAAGGTTCTCCCCGAAAACCTCTCTCATCGCCCTCAGAGTCTCTTCCATAACAACCTTACCATCCCTGAGCCTGTTCTCCGCCTCCACGCAGCTCCCTCCAACGTTCACCATAATCCTCCCTCCCTTCCTCAACCGCCCTCTCAGCTTCTCCCACGTGGCAGGCTCCTGAAGCTCGGGAATCAAGCTCCCCTTGGCGAACAAATCCACCATGATCCCCGAGAAGCCGTTGGGCACGGTCGCGTTCAGCGCGTTGCCGACGTAGATGAAGAGGCGCTCCCGGTGCTCCCTCTCGAGCCTGCCGAGGTTGAAATACTCCCGCCCGACTTGGATGACGGCGGGGTCGAGTTCCCAGCCGTGGAGGACGGCTTCGGGATAAAGGTCGAGGAGGAGGCGGGCGGCGGAACCGGCGCCGAAGCCGAGGAGGGCGAGGGGGCCGGGGGGCAGAAGTGGCGGGAGCGTGGCGAAGACGTCGAAGTAGGTATTGGTGAGGGATTTGAAGAGGAAGGATATGCTGTGGATGTTTCCGGGGGCGTCCAGGAGAAGGAGCCTGGACCCGCGGAAGGGGTGCTCCGCTTTTCTAGAAACTTCTAGAACGCGGATGTAGTTGTGCCGAGACCTGAACTTCACCAGAATTTTCACCTCGCTCGCGGGAATCCCGTCCTCTTGGGTTTTTTTGGGTTGAGTGGGTTGCTGTTGCTGCTGGCATTTCGCTATCAATGAAGAATAAGGGTTTTTCAGAGAGAGTGAGATTCTGGTTTGGGTGGGATTGCTTGATGGTAGAATAATTGAATTGCCATTGCCAAGGAACGTTTGTGTTTGGATTTGCGGGCAAGTAAGCACCATCCACATACTTGCCTACTCGCTCTGCACCAGGGATACTCAAACTTTGAAACTAGAATTTGGGAACTCATCAGTTGACATACCTTTTATATCTTCCCATTGCACTCATCAATTGAATTTTTTTTTTTTTTCAATAATATAATAATAAAGAGAAATTATTTCCTATAAAGTTATCAGATACTCCATAAGAAAAATAAATAAAGAAATGAGAGATAAAAATTAATGTGAAAAAAGTTTTATAAAACTATATTGAATAAATAATATAATTCTAATATGAATACCCGTTTTCAAGAATAGCTCGGCTGGGGTCTGTGGAGTGAAAAATCAGGATGTTTAAAATCTGAATTGTATATTTGAGCATCGGCTTCCAGTTTCATATGGGGGAAATAGATATACATATATTGAGCATCTGAATTCTAATAAATTTTTTTTTCCATAACTTCATGTGACATCATTTTGCTCCAAATTCGATCCACATCAAGGTGACGCATCTCTGAATAGAAAATTTGACACTTATATATAATGTCTTTTTTTTTCTTTTTTTTTCTCGTCATTTCTGGTCTAAATCATAGTTATCTTTCACGAGAATCAACTTTGTTCGAAGCTAATAAAGTGATTATGGAGAGAAAAATTCTTTTTCTGAATATTTAATATGATTTATTTAATTTTACTTTGACGAAATTTTATTTAAAATTAATTTATATTTTAAAATAATGTTTTATAAGTAAAAATTAAAATAATTAATTTGCTTTGATAATAGAACTCTTAGAATTTGGGTATATATTAAATTATGAGTCTCACAATTTGTTGATTTTATTGATTATAAATTAAAAATATTTACTATTTTTAAAAAATCTAACACCAGACGCATGAATTAACTGGTTAATAGTTATTTCACTTTAATCATAGTTTCAAATTTAAGCTATCATATATACAATACATATACATTAAATATTAAGAGGAAAAATATATCATTTATAGTAATCTTACCCATTTAAAATTAATTAAAAATACCTATAATCTACCAAAATACCAAGATCTTCACTTGAGTAAGTAACTGAATAATTATGGATCTTTTATCCTCATATTAATCTTCCAACTTTCTATACAATAAATATTAAATATATTTATTTTTTAAGATAAATATTATTTTCACTTTTGATAAAAGAAAATACAAAACAAATAGAGTAGATGAAAACAAGAATGAGAGAAATAGAAGAACGAAAATATGTGAGAAATAGAATAGATTTAAGAAACATTTAGTCCAAGACAAATTGAAAAAGGGAACAAATATGACAATTTGTAATCACCTCAAACATTAAATGATGGTTCATTTTTATAGTATTTTGCAAAGAAATAAAAAGGCGCCACACTTTTATTTATTCAATTTATGTAGTATTGAATATACAAATCAATTTATTGTTTAAGTTTGTCCCACACAAATCTACAACTTAATGTGGTTGAGTCAATCCACAAGTTAAATGGTCTAGATTTTATAGGTTTGTATTGTTATAACTTCCGAGCTAGTAGATCAATTCATAATTTATATATAAAAAATGAAAAATTATTTAAAATATTTTAATATTTAATTTTAATGTTTAACTTGAAAATTACAACCACAAAAAAAAACTATACTAACTAACTACAACTGATCTAACAATATAAAGTATGGTTATTACTCCCCTCAAAGTGGAGAGTGAATGTGTTTCACGCCCAGCTTGGGGATAAGAAAGGAAAAAGGCTGAGGATACAAGGACTTTAGAAAAGTTTGGCTTGCAATTTTTGATGGACCACATGACAATTAATGTCAATCTGTTTTGTTTGCTGGTGTAAACTAGTATTGGCAGCAATATGGCACGTGGACTAGCTATCGCAGTATAGGAGAGCAGGAGAAATGAAAGGAACATGAAAATTCCTGATAAGAAAGGTGAGTCACTCTATTTCACAAACTGTAGATGCAAGAGCTCAATATTCCATTTCTGATGAACAGCGAGACACAGTTATATGCTTTTTGGAACACCATAAAATGAGAGTCACAAAAAAAAAATACAAAATACAAAATCTAGTCACTGACTTTGGAACACCATAAAATGAGAGTCACAAAAAAAAAATACAAAATACAAAATCTAGTCACTGACTTTGGAGTCTCAACGCAAGTTGCCAAATCAAAATTACTAGAGACCTTGAGTCACAGGAAGAAGATGCACGAAAAAATACCATAAAAAAAAGGACGTGTATGTATATACATATAGTGAAAAAAGAAAGTTCAATGCTGATAAATAGTTTTATATTATCGCTTAATTAGAAATCAACAAATTTATTATACATCTTATCTATAATTAAATAATATAAAATTATTTTACATTTTTAATACATAATTTATTTTTTCTATATATATATATATATATAAATATAAATAAAGTTATGCTCGTAACAACTAACTTTTTAACTAACAACAAAAAACTATACTAACTACAACTAATCTAACAATATAAAGCATGACTATTACAAAATGGGCTCAAGCCCCACCAAGTCACCAACCATTCAAAATATTTCTTTTACAATAAAAATAAAAAAAAATACAGTTTATTATCATTAATTGTAACAGTTAGTTAAAAAAAAATCTCATGTCCTTGCAACGAATTTATGTTCATTTTACGACATTCACATTACACTAAGTTGAGAAAAAAAAAAAGAATAACAAAATGCAACTTATTGATCAATGCAGTCCCTCTCGCTCAGCAGCAGGCCTGACCTTGTCAGAAATGTGATTTTCTCCAAAATTCGTGTATTTCTGACTCCCATGGCTTGGAATCAAAATGGAAAAAAACTACTCCATTTGCTGTTAATGAATAAGTAACTGCAGTACTCTATCCCGGTCACATACACTTGTGCTTGGATCACTCAAAGCTCTTATTTTTCACATGTTGATCCCTCACATGTGAGTATTACCTTGATACCTCGAACTCTTATTTTTCGCATGTTGATCCTTCACATGTGAGTATTACCTTGTTTTGATCATTGAGATAGGTACTCAATTTCCTCTTCATCCTTTCCTTCTTTCACTTGCATGGATAACATAATTGGAAACTTAGAATTTAATTGAATATTTGGATTATACATAAGAATTTTTCAAAAATAAAATAATAGTAATTTAAACAATATTCTACATCTTCCTCACTTCCGTTAATATTCTCATATCATACAGGTAAAAGAAAGATACAAGAACCAAAATTAAAGTGATAACATCTACCAAAGTTCAAAATAATGTCTCCATGTGACCAAATGAAAGTGTGCACAAATGTGAATAATCAAAATAAACTAAATTGATATGAGAGAATAAAACGAAACTAAGTGTAGGCTAGAGACCAAAATAAAAGAAAATGACTTGTTCGAACACAAATAGTGCTCACACGGGAGACCGAAACAATGTTTTACACTATATTACATTTGCACAATGTGTTTCGTTATATTTGCATTCTCAAGAGTTGTTTGTGTACTATTTAGTAATAACCTCCCCCATAAACGGAATCATCCATGTTAAAGATTACAATACAAACATGTTGTGCAAGAAGTTGCTCTGTTCTATTAACAACAAGATGATGGATGCACTTCTGGCTTCTCTTCTTCCATGTCATCTGCAATGTCCCTGCAGCAAAGAGAGCTTTCAAGAAAGGAGCCAAATGATAATTAAATTCACTTCACACGGCTAAGCAGAAACTTGTGTAATAGCATAGTGAGTATGGTGAGCTCCATTATCGAGACAAAACTTCCATTCAAACTGACTCCAGAATATTTATCAAGCTAGATGGAGTCACAAAGGTAGCAGTCCCACAATTTATCAACTGAAGAGAGGAATTTACCTCATATGAGCAGTGAAGTTTGAGCACTTGGAATTAGCCTTTCCACCTTCATCGGGATCAGAATCATAATCTTCGCCATCCCATTTGCGACATTTTGGTCTTCTATCCATGTCCTCTTCCACCTGAACACATAATAAAATCAAACAAAAAGAAGAGAATGGCAGAGGGACGATAACTGCAACTGTTATTTAGTACTGACCTCTTCTGGAACTTGTAAGGTAGGTGGTGTTGTCTGAAAAGGTACACTGGGAGCATGGGGAAGTCGGGAAATCTGTTCTAGTAGTGTGTTCCTTGAAATTTAATGATGGAAAAATCTATGTAAGTCACTGCTTAATCCAGGAAAATATTGGAATTCTCTAAATGTTTTATACATGAGACAAGGGAAGTTTAAATTCTAACAAGGTTCGGTCCTGGCTTCTCCCACATACAGAGGCAAAACTTCCGTGATAGCCTTTACTAACAATTCAGATATAAAACGAAGCATGTCTATGCAGCTACTTGCAAGTTTCTGAATCATCATTTGTAGAAAGGATGTGACATGGATGCAGCAAAATGTAATGCATTTAAGTAAATTATATTCTTAACAATTTATGACTGTCAGTTTTTCCCCATAATTAAGAGAAATAAAAATTGAAATGGGAATCATCAATTTTAACTCAACCAAGATGAAATTAATAGTAGAAACACCTTATTTTTTCCATATCCTTGGGTGTGTTTAGGTTCTCCATGTTGCTTGGATCGACATAGAGAGTATAATCTGGGCCAAAATATTCATAATATTCATTATAAGGCAACTTATTATCAGGCTCAACTCCTACTGCCACTGCTGTCTAAAACAAAGAAAAAAGCATGTAACCGAATTAGTAAATTAAACAAGAACCAAGTCAAATTATAATCCGGCCCAAAAAGATAAAGAAATGGACCTCATAACACCAACAACGGGCAACATTCCGAATTGTATATCCTCCCCCACCCAAGACCATTAAAGGAACATTGAAAGATCTAAGGAAACGAAGGCAATCTGCATGACCTTTCACAGACAAGTTGAAGCAACCCAACCTGTCACCAGACAATGAATCGGCTCCACATTGAAGAACAACTGCCTCAGGTTGATAAACCTCCATGACTTTTTGAATGACAGTTCGAAACAGACCACGGAAATTCTCATCATCCATTCCGTCATTTAATGGGACATTGACAGCATAATTCTTTCCTGAGCCCACCCCAATGTCTTTGATGTGTCCTGTGCCTGGAAAGAAGTCCCCAAATTTATGGAAAGACACTGTCATCACTCTATCAGTGGTGTAAAAGGCCTCCTCAACACCATCACCGTGGTGAACATCAATGTCAACATACAGCAAACGCTGCTTGGTATCATAGAACAAATAGTGAGAAAATAAATTCATCAAAGGAAGAAAGCATGTAATATAAATAACAAAAACAATAACTCATTAAAAGCAACAGAGTTTCTGTACAAGTACAAACATAAATTTTATTTTTACACACAGAAGAACAATGAAAAATTGAGAAGGCAAAGGTGCACTGTTGAAGACCTGGAAACCCAAAAAGGAGAACCCACACAGAACAATTCAAACTTAACTCTTAAGAACATGGCTAACAAGCATGAGATTACAGCTTAACAATAAATTATGCCATCAGAATTTCTTTATTAAGCACTGCTGGCACTTGGCATAGTAGCAGCAGAATAAAAACAGAAGAGAAATAGTCATGGAATGGCCATTCATATTCTACTGTTTGATTGGGTTAGGAATGAACTGAATTTTCAAACAATTCCAGTATGCTCTCATTAGCATATGAAATCAAATACAGAATCATGTTTGGGGAGCCAAGGCTATTTTGGCCCACAACATTGGCCGTGAACAGAAAAAAGAAATGCTATAAGCATAAAATCATCATTGCCACATAACAAAGGCATAAAACAAAATGTCATTCTCACATACCATCTGCACTCCACATAGCCATTGGCAGATGTATTAGGATAAGACAGGACACCTCTATATATCAAACATTCTATCAACACTTACTATTTCTCTCTATATACTTCTTCCTATCACACTATATCAGCTAGCTTACCTTCACTTCTCTCTCTTTCCCTCTCTAGGTGTTGAATAGAGTTTCGTATCCACCAAACTTTTTCCACTTTGATTCCTCTAAAAGGAGTAAAATCAAAAAGTACAAAAGACATATAATTCTTTTCCTCTCTAAACACTCATACATGCATTAAATTAAATTGACAACCAAGAGATTCCAAAAACCATATATATCTTGCAATTTCTAAGGCTGTGTTAAGAGAAGCATGTCTGGATTATAGTTCGCACATCCCAGAACACAAATCCCAGTTTGGACCGTCTAAACTAAGTTTCACCCAAAGTAACATACTTGCAAAAAAGATGATGGTCGTGTAAGAACAGGATTTTGGGTAGCTTTGAGTGTAAGAAAAGAAGAGTTAGCCATACCCTGTGAACTTTGAGAAGTTCAAGGATACCGAGAACAATATCGTTGACGTAACAAAATCCAGAGGCTTCAGACTTCTTAGCATGGTGCAGGCCGCCGGCCCAATTGATGGCGATATCGGCGTCGGCGCGGTTGAGTTTGACGGCAGCGCCGATGGAGCCGCCGGCGGAGGCCTGGCAGAAGTTGAAGAGGCCGTCGAAGACGGGGCAGTCCTCACCGACGTTGAAGCGCTTGAGATGGCGGGAGAAGGCAGTCTCGGCGAGGGTTTCGGGGGAGACGGAGGAGAGGAAGTGGACATAGTCATCGGAGTGGAAGCGGCGAATGTCGTCGGGGGAGGCAGGGAAGGGGCGGTTAATCTCCATGCGGCGGTGGAGGGAGTAGTGGACAACAAGGTTGTGCGCCATGCGGATGCGGTGCGGTTTCATTGGGTGGCCCTGGCCGTAGTAGTAATCGCCGATGGTGGGTTCGTAGAAGTAAGTAACTCTTCGCTTCTTAGCGTCTAGACCTGATGATGGAAGGGAAGTACCACCTTCTATGTTGTTGTTACTACTCTCCTCTTCCATACCCATGCTATGCTATTCGATTCGATAGATATCTGTGTCTGTCTCGGTGTCCTTGGTATAATAAAGAAAGAAAAGAAATTATTGTAGACTACGAGATCCACTACCCAAACCCTCCTCGTTTTATGTTTCTTGTGGGCGGGGAGGGTTATGTTATGTTATGCTCTCAACTTTTTCTGTCTAGATTTGACGCATTCATTCAATTCAAGGGGTTTCTTTCCTTTCCAGGCTTTACCGCACCACCTCTGTTTCATAAGCACAATTTTTATTTTATTTTATTTTATTTTCAGATATTATTCACATCACACATACTCAATTCTTCGTTCCTATCTATAATTATTAAAAATCAATTATAACTTATAAAAGATTTTTAAAAATATCCTTTTTTTTAAGTAAAATATGATATAATTAATTTTTTAATAAAAATTTGATGTTAAAAATTTTTAATAAACATTTATAGAATAAAAAATAATTATATTACATTATCAAAAAATAATTTCTTATTTTATTATTTTCAAAACAATATATAAAAAGAGAAATTAAATTTATTTTATTTTATATATATTTATCAGATTTTGTAAAATCAAAATTTTATTAACGACAACTAAATATATTATATCCTGATTAGAAAGAATAAATTAAATTTTTAAATAATAATTTTCTTTTATTTTATTAACTGTACATTTTTATTTTATTAATTATGTGTAAGAATAAGATCTTTACTTTGTGTTTATCCAAGAATATCTCACTCATTTCATTTTCATTTCTTTTGTTGGATATTTACTAAAAAGGGATTTTTAAGGATAACTAATGAACAAAATTTATGCGTCTTATTTTATAGATTTTTTTTTGCGTTTTTAAGTAAAATTATAATTTTGTTTTAATACTTCATGCTGTTTTTCAGTGTCAGTTTTTCAGTGTCAGTTTTAAATGCACAGACTATTAAAATTAAAATGTAATTTTAATTATAAAATAATAGTACTAAAAAATACATGTGGGTAATTGTCCCATCCCATCTACCGGTAACTTACACAAAGAAAACCCAATTTAACAAAAGTTGAAGGTATGGTTGTATGTCTTTGTCGGGGGATATATATATTTCACAATACGTATCAAATTAAATTACATTTTAATAATATTTTAAAATAAAAATATAATCAATGAATATGATGTTTTATTAATTAGATGAATTATACACAATTTCATATAATTTAATTTTTAAATTATACTATTTAATAATATATATTTTAAATATTATGTTATACTTTAAAATAAAGTAATGTAATTAACTAATAAATAATTTTAAAATATATGTATTGGAGAGGTAAATAGAGAAAAGTATACATACTAATTTCAGTTTTATATTATTTAAAATATTTTTTTAGAAACTTAAAAACAAATATATTATTAGAATTTTAATAAATATTTATTTTATATAATTAAAATTTATCATAAATAAATATTTTTAATATATAACATATATTATAATTAAATTTTATAATGAATAAATATTTTAATATATGTTATATTTTAAATTTATAATTATTGATAATTTATTTTAAAATATTAAAATTTAATTTATAATTAAAGATATTAAAAAGAATAGATTAAAAGAGAGAAGATATTAAGAAAAAGACTTAAATACTTTTTTGTCTCTCAAATTTAAGTATTTTTGTTTTTTATGTCAAATTTAAAATTATTTTTTAATTTTTATATTTTAAAAATAATTAGTTTTAGTCCCTACATTTTGTAGAAAATGAAATCATTATTTGTTATTATATAATTAAAAATTAAATAACATTATTAACATTGAAGTTTTTCTTTCAATGTTCTTGAATTTTCAACTATACACATGATAAATGATGACTTATATTTTGTTCGTTAGGTGGAGAACTAAAACTAGTTATTTTCAAAAATGTATAGACTAAAATTCATTTTTAAATTTAAAGGATGAAAAACAAAATTATTCTAAATTTGAGGAAGCAAAAACATATTTAAGCTTAAGAAATTTCTTGTATAATATTTTTTATTTGATTCATATATACTTATGTTCTTTTTTATAATAATAGAGATAACAAAAATGAAAAAAATAAATAGGATAAAATATCAATTTTTTACGATTTATCTAAGAGAAATAAGAACGAGACTAAAAAAATATTTTTCCCTAAATTGACACACAAAGGGGAATGATGTTTCTCTTTTTTTATTTTAGTTTTCTTAAATATTAAATGATATTTTGAGGTTAATAATCATGCAAATTAAATAATTATTTTAGTTATTTTAAAAGTCAATAAATTTATCATAATTTGTGATTGAATAATTGTATAAAATTGTTCTACATGATCAATGTATAAATTTTTTTTCTAATTTTTTTACAACATACAAATTAAAAGTAATAAATAATTTTATGTTAAAAATAATAAAATAAAAAGTTTAATTAGAAAGAGGTTAAATTTAATTTTTCAATTAATATATAAAAAATTATATATTTTAATTAATTCTTTCTATATTGTTTTTACTCATCTAAGTGGAGAAAAATTTTCTATTCTTTTCTTTCTCATCTATTTCCTATATATTTCAATTCTCATTCAAACATAGCATTAAAAAAAATATGGTCAATTATCATGTATAATTTTTCTCGTCATCTTTATTATTTTTCATTAAAGCTATTGGGATGTAATATCTTAACACTAACATAAAAAGTACTCAAACATGTACAAATTATTACATGTAAATACTAACATTCCAACTCAAAAACATATTTATATACATTTAGTAATTAGTAATTTCCTTATCTATCATATGACTTTTTTTTAAGTACCCAGATGAGTTTGTGTTCAATATAGTGTCATCCTTATGAAAACCAAAGCTTAGCTTGAGACTAATTTGAGAAAATCAGAACTAGAATCGCAAAAACACATAGACAACCAAAACAAAGTTTTTTTTTTTTTTATACAAGGATAGTAAAACAAGCAAACTAACTGACTCGCTCTGCTCTATTTTTACACCGCATACATCAACCAACAATAACAAAAATATAAAATCAGGCAGGAAATAAATAATAAAAAAAAACAAAATCAACTATACTACTTGATAAAGTATGCTTCGTAAGAGAACCTACTTGATTCATTTCACTAAGACCAAGAGAAAAAACTAATCTCTTTCTTGACCAAGTGAACTCATTTATCTCCTGTAGTACTTTATAGTAAGGATGGGTAATCCCACAATATTTACTAACCAACTCGATTATTTACTTAGAATCGAACTCGACCTAAATGTAGTCAAATCCCTACTACTACAAGGCCACGATAATCATTTTTCAGTATCCCATAACTCAGCAAGAGTAACATAGAACAACGACCAATGAAATGTGAGAAACCAAAGACAACCTCAAACTCCTAATTTCGTAGAATGTCTTTGCAAGCTGCCCTATCTATGTAGCATTTACTACTACATCCACATTAAGTTTAACGAAGTTGTGGTTCGGGGGCATCCACCTAAAAGCCATCTCGTTGTTGGTGCTGGAAGAAAGACTTTGCACCATCTTCTCAACCACGAGATAAGAAAGTATGCGGTGGACTTTCATCTTAATCTTCTCCATAATGGTTGCAAGTGGCTTCCAAACCTGATGGGAGACAAGGTTGTTCCTCGACATTCACAAATAGTCCAAAGTCATGGCAAAGGTTTGACATTCACAAATAGTCCAATAGTCCAAATTCATGGCAAAGGTTAAAAATAGAGTATTCATATACATTCTAATATAAAATAAAACTGTAAATTGATTTTTAAAAAAAATCAAAATCAAAGAAAATAAAGTCTTTTTAAAAAATAAAAATTCAATGGATCAAATTGAATTAGATTTTAGATGAGGTTTGTGTTTTACATGTAACTTTTTTATATTTTGTTATATGTTTTATTGTTTCACCAATATTTTTATTATACTTTTCATATATCCAACCAACGTAGTATAATTATATATATTTTGTTTTTTTTAATTTTTATTTTGAATATATATATATGGCTGAAGATAATTTACTTGTTTTAAAAATAATATTTGATATTTGAATTTAAAATATCTAGTAATAAAAAAATAAATATTGGTAAGGATCTATCGGTAAAAATCAAATTATTTAATCTAATCTAAATTGCACTTTGAATTGGATTGGATCGATTTCTTTTAAGAAAATAATCAAAATCGAATTAAATTACATTTTATTTTAATTTTTGGATCAGATAATTTTTTAACTTACAGTCAATACAAATCGACTCACTAACACCCCTAATTAGTGGGTATGGTACGAATTTTCACGGACTAGGTGTCAAGTTATACATAATTTAATTCCTTATATTGTATACTGAAAACTAGGTGTCAAGTTATACATAATTTAATTCCTTATATTGTATACGTGAAAATTATGAGATAAACTTCATTAAATAGGTAGATCCACACGTTATTTATTCAGAGACAATCATATAAAATTTAGTGAGTTGTTTTTGGACTACCTAAACAAAAAGGTACATTTATTTATTCAACTACTTTCCATACATGATAACAAACACACTTAAGGCCATTAATCTTGTAAATTTGCTTGTAAAATTGATCAACAAAGGAATCTTACTCACCGGTCAACAACTCATAACTGGATTTAGATTAAAAGGATCTCTCATTTTATCCTTTCCAAATCAGCATATAGTTCTCACCATATGATAAGGGGGATTAATGTAAGAATCCTACCATTAGCAGATTGGGGAAGCACTCCCTCAAACTTTAAAAGGTTCCATTGGCCCAATGAAATTAGTCACTAAAAGAAGATAATCAACCTTAGTAGTGAGAGGTCTCCGCACTAGAGCATGTAGCTTTTCACACTTAGGCACCCAATCATCTAACTAAAAGCTTACAAGCCCCCCATAATTGACTCGCCAACCCAAATTATTTTGCAATTTAACCCCCAACTTCTTTAAGCTTGTTCCAAAGGTTGGATTCTTGTCGTGAATCATTAATTTTAGGAATGATATTTAGGCTAAATGCATACTTTATTGGATAGTCCTAACCATAAATCTGGCTTATTATTAACAAGCTTCCACCTGATCTTTAACATGGCTACTTGATTCATTGTATTTCGGCTTGCACAGTAAGCTCCAAGAAGCCATATAGATTTTCTTGACATGATCCAAGTCCCCCAAAAGAAATATCTACACTTCTTATCTATATATAGCCTTGCATACAAACATAGCTCAATAAGGCTTGAAGCGTGGATTTAGTTACGGTGACCATACCTACAAAGGGTAATTGTCGAACCTTTCAATTAGTAAGTCTCTGATTATCCTTGTCCACTATATATTGATAATGTACTTCTATCAGTCATTTTGTGTAAAATAGGGACCCAAAGTACTTATCCAAGTCTTCCGTTCTCTGAAACCCCATTTCTTCACCAAACTAAAGCTTTACTCACTATTGTAAAACATGATAAACCAAACAAACTTACCATGCTTTAGTGAAATGAGTTAAAATTTTTAACCAACCCTATTTTGTGACGATTCACAATTGGTAGGTTATAATAAAATTTAGATATAATATTAATATATATTAAGTAATTAATTTTAAAAAAATACCATTTTCTTAACATACTAAACAGAACAGATCAAAATGGGTTGATAAAAAACCTTAACCCGATAAAAAAAAAGAGTAAAAATTAGACGGATTGGTCAACGAATTCAATCTATTTTTGCCACTATTAACTTTTCATATATATCCAAAAAGATAATATGTCTAAAATATATAGTTAAAAAAAGCAATAAGAAGAAAAAAAGGCTAAATTGCAAGATGACAGAAATGGACAACCTCAAATTCAAGAAACAACCGAAAAAGCAGAAACTAAAACACCATAAAAGCATGAGAGAATACCATAAACAGAAAAGAGATATACGGCTAGGTAATATTTTTTTTTATGAAAAAAGAGCAAAAGCCCCTACTCTAGGTAACATATTAATCTTTGTATTATTTGAATAAAGAATAACATAAGCTTTTGGCAATAATTATAATCCGATACATGGTTGTTAAATATCACTTTCCACGTATTAAATGAAAATCATCTTGGATGTTAGGCAAAATCCAAAAAATATAAAGGCGTTGTCAATTAATCCATAAAATTTAAAAATAAAAATTTTAACTTAAAAAAATATGATTAGTTCTTATATAAAAGAGATTTTTTTAAGTTTGATAACTAAATTTATTTATATAAAAATATAGATACCTTAACCACGTTTGACTGTAATTATAGGAGCTAAAAATACAAATTTTCAAATTTAAAATGCTTAGATTTTTCAGTTTTTTTATAGATAATTTTATAAACGATTTACCAACTGAGAACTTGCGCATTCTATTAAATCTCAACTCTATCTCGCAATTTTATTTTTAATCTTACAGTATAAGTGAGCTAATTTTTTTTAACTAGTTTAAGACTCCCTTCATCTTCCAATATTTTTAACCGATGCAAGTTCCGATTGCACCTTTCAAATGCTATATATATATTTTTTGTGGACTTTCAAATGCTATATAGTATATATGCATCCTTCTCATTCATATTCTCACGATGTTAACGAGAAATATAATGAGGATAATGAAAGATCCGGAAGTCAACTTTGATAAATATAAGTTAAGTACTCTTTTTTTTTAATTCGCTGTTGTTAGCATATTTATATTGTTAGTTGGTATTTATGAGTTTACTTTTTAGTTTTTAATATCATCTAATATTATAAATGGAGATATAAATTAAGCCTTAATTTATACAGTAATTATAAAATTTATTATTTAAGTGACTAAATTTGTATTATATAGTATTTACAAACACTTAATTGTAAATATATTAATCTGTAGTAATAAAATTTATTAAATTCGAAACATGCGTTTGAGAACATGTATACACTTAGTGGACTAAATAAATAAAAAACTAACAAAGCATGGGTGGGAAAGGAAGAAATTGAGGACTAAATCATAACATTTTATAAATGGAGGATTAAATGAAAAACTCGTGATATGTAAAACAAACAATAAACATATTTAAGTCTTTTAAAATTTAAGTGAAACAACTAAGTTTATTATCTTATCAACTAAGTGTCTCGATTTAGATTAATTTAAACACATCCTAATTAGACCTGATTTTAATTAAACAGGCATATATAATTGTATTTTTTTTCTGAGTTTAAAAATCGACCCACTCAAAATTTAAAATCAGATAAATATAACTAATTTCACAAACCATCAATGTGATTGAGTTCACTCCAACATACATTGGTTAACTAACTAGGTTTAACTTTTTGAGAATCTATAATTTTAGATCTTTACTTGGAACAACCTGGAGGTGGTGGGTTTGAGGGTCCTTTTTCGTTTTTACCTTTTGGTCTTGAGGGTCTCAGACAAATACTTTAGCAAGGCTTTAATCATGCAATCTATATTCAAAAGCTATGCACTTCAGCCCAAATTTTGGATCCAATAGGTTAAGGACTAAATTGGGCATTAATCATCCTTAACCCATGCCCCAATTGTTTTTCTTAATCACGCTTAACCTATATCCAAAATCAATTACTGCTATCTTACCCATTTCCTTTACGTTGGAAATTATTAGTAAGCTCGTAGTAAGCTAGTTTTAAAAACTGGATATGTGCAATTAATTTACCGGGGGGAGGGGTGCTATATTTGGAGTTCTAGATGCCGGTGAACATATATTTAGTCCTTTACAAGAAAAAAAAAAAGGCGTAATGCACAATACATATCCATTTGGCTCATAAAATTTGTTATTTCTCGATATTAAAGTGCAAATATGTTTATTACGAATCCTTTAGCACCTCATGGATCACACGTACACATTTCAATCAAACTAGAGCGAAATAATTAAACAAAAATACAATAATTGGTCACAACTAGACACTACCTCAATACTAATATATTTAAGGTTGATCCAGTGGCGGAAGATTTTAGAATATTTTAGGTCTTTAGATTTAGGACACTAAGAACCTAAAATTCCTTTTCTCTCATGCTTCGTAAAGGGACCATATTCTCTAAGCTTTTAAATATTCTTTCTTCTACATTTCTTTACAATTCCACAACTCCCTTTTATTAGTTCTTATTGTCATGAGATTCTATTTTTATCATCGAAATTGACTCTCTTTTTTTTTCTTTTTCACCTATCATTGAAATTGGTTCTATTTATAAGTTCACAAGCTTCAAACAAGATGTTTATGGTTGTTAGAGACTAGTTTGAACTCAATTAAATCGTCATAAGAAGTTGTATGTATTATTCCTTTCATTTGTTTATCTTTTTAGTTGCTTTTGGAATCTTCCTTATAGTTTTGTCTTTCCTTTCTTGAAATCAATAGCTACAATTTGAATTTTGTACAAGTGGTGGGAGTTGGACTTTAAATAGTTCATTCAATTATAGCTTCTAAAGTTTGTCAAAAAAGACTACTTCTAGATATTGAGTTTTGTAGGATGAATACTACAGTGCTTGTTAAATAGTATTTTTATCGTTTGGTTGTTTTAGTCTAGGCAAGTTCCTACTTTTGAACACCTATCAATTGAGTTTTAAGCTTGTTGTCCTTGATGTTGCATTTGTGTAGCTTATGAACAATGCAAATATTAGTATCTCATTATTTGTCTAGTCAAACATATTTTGTTGAATTGTTTGATCATTTGTAATTTCTAACATTGTTACTCATTGACCAAATTCATCTTTTGATCATGCACATTTTATAATCCTGGTGCACTTTGATCTTCCAAAATCATGTTTAGTTTAGTATGCTTTTGATTAACTTTATAGTTGCTTTTGATAAGCTAACTTTGTTTCTAAAGGTTTGCATACTACATATTAATGCTTCTTAAGCTAAATCAATATTCAATGTGATGTCATCATTAAGTCATTGTTGACACCCAATTTTGTCCTTCTCTCTCTATTTATAAAGAAAAAGAAAAAAAAAACAAAAAGAAAAGAAAGAAAAAAAAAGAAAACGAAAAAGGGAGGCATGTTGAAGAAGTATTACACCTTTCCCTGCCTGCCACGAGCGGGCAACAGCAGCTGACAGCTGCTACACGCCCCTTGCTTTTCAGAAAAAACCACTATACGGCGACACTCCACATGAGAGCAAGGCTGCAAAAGCATTGTAGAGTCACGGCGACTAGGAAAATGAACTCTAACAAAAGCCATCCCATTTAATGAAAGTGCTCTGAGAATAGTTAGAACATTAATGGAGCTCTAGGATAAAGATCTCCTTAGAAGATTTGAGGGGAGGTGGAGCTGGCCTTTAAAAAGGAGAAGTGGCAATGAAGAAAGAGGTTGGTTTTTGAAGAATCATAAGGAGTAGAGAAAACAGTAGGATACAAAAAAGAAAAGGAGGTAGAGAAGTTGATCTTCTTGCGACAACAACACATTAGGAAACAAGGTGAATTCTTAACCTTCTCTCAGGGCGAGTCATATTGCACTCACAACCTTTGGCCTAGACCAAACACTTAGCTCAACACTAAGCTGAATCCTGAAACAAACACCCAAGCGGCTAGCCGATATCAAATCGGTATCATCCTAATCGGCCTCTCAAGTCGATCGACACCCAACTCGTATCCTCCCCCAACTAATCGTCAACTACTTGGCATAACCAACAAACAGTTGGTCTCCCGGTCCCTAACCGGCACACAGTCAGCCTCCCAGTTTCTAACCAACACACAGTCGGTCTCCTGGTCCCTAACCGACACACAATCAGCCTCCCGATCCCTAACCAACACACAATTGGTCTCCCAATCCCTAACCGGCACACAGTCGGCCTTTCGATCCCTAACCAACACACAATCGGTCTCCTAGTCCCTAACCAGCACACAGTCGGCCTCCCGGTCCCTAACCAACACACAATCGATCTCCCAATCCCTAATTGGCACACAGTTGGTCTCCTAGTCCCTAACTGGCACACAATCAATCTCCCTGGTCCCTAACCGACACACAATTGGTCTCTCGGTTCCTAACCGGCATGCAATTGGCATCCTGATCCATCTTAGCCGACACATAGTCGGCAATACCTACCGTCGTTTAGGTAGTGACATTACCACTTAACCCCGAGTCTTTTCCAAAATTACGTAAACTTTGACTTCTACATTACAGTAGGAGATACGTAGGAGCAAGAGACCACTCTTGTCAAGTTCAAAAATCCAAAAACACATCGCACCCCCTCCCATATCTATCCTATTTTGTTTATTTCAGAAGGTAAATATTATAGTTTAAAAGTCAGAGTCAATTTCATGCATCTAATTAGAATAATCATCTTAGGACGGATGTTGCAGGATGCTAACTCCTTCCCTGCACGTAATGGACTCCCGAACCCGAACTCTGATTCCAAAGACCAGCCTTATCAAACCTTAGGTTTTCTAGCATTTTCCTTAAAGATGTTGGTAGTGACTCCAGTCTCCTTGTTCCCTTCCCCGAAAGGAACATGGACTCCAAACTTCTAAATTTTCATTGACCTCGTTGCGACCTAAGTTGTGACAGTCATGTTCTTATAAACTCATTCTCAACGCAAACCATTAATAACTTAGTCTATAATACTTAAAGTTTGCTTTTTGATAGTTTATTATCATTAAAACTTCATCTCAAAAGGGGGCTTGACCTCAACAGTGCCCTTAACGTCGATACATCTCATGTAGGATTCTCAATGTGTGTTGACTAAGAGCTATAATATTGTTCTAAGGCTCCTCATAGTGCAACCAGTGTGATTGATGTGACATTTAGTTTTGTGATAATGCATGTTCCAATTATTAAATATGTTGTTCTAAATCATTTTTGTGGATGAAATGTATTTTCATGTTGCTTCAACTCATTAATTTGCTCAAGAAGTTGATGTATAAGTTTGTCTCTAGGATCAACCATTATAACACTATTTTATGCTATAATGCCATGAGCTTGTTGTATTATAGGTTAGAAGGACCAAGTATGAATGTGGTTGATATAAGGGTTGTGGAGTGAATGCTCTTCTAAGATGACTTTAACCTTGGTCATTTGACATATGGTGTTAATCATGATAGGTAGGAATTGAATTTACTAGTTTTTCCATAAACAACACCAATGATGCATCTAAGATGGACTGTAATGACATGTTTGAAGTGAATTGTAGATTGAAAGTAAGCTCTAGTGAATGTTGACTACGATAGGTTGCTAATTGGACCAAAATCTAAGGTCTTTCCATGATTGTGAATTGTTTAACAAGGCTGACATACTATGAGAAATGAGTGGATACATGCAAAAGACACTCTAACACTCAAATTAATAAAGATTTCACTTATGTGATAAAATATAATGAATGCTTATTCGCTATAGTGAATTGGTTGTATTTATAAGAGTTTGAGATGAGTTGGATTCCATAGCATTATTGTGGATAATAATACTTTGTCTTACTATAGCAGCATGAAAATTTTGCTCTAGATTGATGTGTAACCAACTATTCATGAATGTACATAGGAGTCTTGCACCTAGATATTAACTTCAATAAACATTTGTGTCATAATATATTTTTTGATAAATTGTTAAATATATATTTTCTTAAATATTTATAAAGATGAATGTTGCAACCGTAATCACAACAGGGACGACGAGAAATAGAAAGAAGAAATTCAAATTCCTTTCAAAGAAAAAAAATGAATCTACAATGGAATTGTCATCGATATTTTTAATGAAAACGTTAGAAAACCTTGGGAAGGATAAGACTGGTATTTTGAAACCAGATTTAAGGTTTGAGAGTCGATTAGGCATAGGAAAGGTGTTAGCACCCTACGACATTCATCCTAAGACGGTTACCTTAATTAAACGCGTGAAATTATTATGACTTCTAAATTATTATTTTCGCCTTTCAAACATAAATAGAATTGGAATTATTTACATAAGAGGAAAAGAGTATATTTTTTGAGTTTTTTGAACTTGACAAGAGTTTTATCTTGCTCCTACGTATCTCTTTTTACAATGGAGAATTCAAAGTTTACGTAGTTCTTGGGAAGGCTTGGAAGGTTATTAGAAAAAGATGGAGTCCAAAGATGATTGGAGGGGAATGGACTGTGTATTGGCGTCCAAAGAGTTGGAAAGGATGGGCAATGGGTCAGTCAACTAGTTGGGTATAACTTAAACAAAATTGGCTGACTTAGCTGGTTGAGGGGTCATTTTGCCGATGGGTCTTACCGAGGTGTTTGACCGAGAGGTCATGTCGAGGTGTAACTTAACAAAATTGGCCAAGGGGTCTTAACCGAGGGGTTTGGCTGAGGTGTTTGCCCGAGGGATCCTACCAAGGTGTTTGGCTGAAGGGTCTTTTGGCCAAGGTGTCTGGCCGAGGAGTCATTTAGCCAAGGAGTCATTTGGCTGAGGGGTCATTTGGGCAATGGGATCCTGTCGATGTGTTTGGCCGAGGTGTTTGATGAGGGGGTTCTGTCGAGGTGTTTGGCCGAGGGGTCTTGACAAGGTGTAACTTAACAAAATTGGCCGAAAGGTCTTGGCAGAGGGGTTTGGTCAAGGTGTTTGGTCGAGGGGGTTCTGTCGATGTGTTTGGTCGAGGGGTCCTGCCAAGGTGTTTGGCCGAGGAGTCATTTGGCTGAGGTGTTTGGTCGAGGTGTTTGACTGAGGTGTTTGACTGAGGTGTATAACCAAGGGATCATTTGGTCGAGATGTCTTTTGGTTGAGGTCATTTGGTCGAGGTGTCTGGCCAAGGTGTCTTTTGGCCAAGGGGCCTAGCCGAGGTCATTTGGCCGAGGGGTCATTTCGAGGTGTTTGGCCAAAGGGTTATTTGGTCAAGGAGTCATTTGGCCAAAGGGTCTAGCCAAGGTATCTGGTCGAAGGGTCTTTTGGTCAAGGTGTCTGGCCAAAGGATCTTTTGGTCAAGGTGTCTGGCCAAAGGGTCTTTTGGTCAAGGTGTCTGGCCAAAGGGTCATTTGGCCAAAGGGTCATTACGATAAAAGGGGGAGAGCTATTTGCTGGTCCTCCCCAAGAACAATCCAACAAATCACATAGCAAAACAGTAGAGTAACAAAGTTATTTCTTTGGGTAAGAAGACTGGCTAATAATAAGAACGTACCAGAACATGAGGTCTTCGTCGTCACTGAGACTTCTTTCCCTCTCCCGACTTGTTATATTATTTCCATGTTAGGACGAAAGTCGTATCCTCTTCTCCTTATGCTTTTTCTATCCAAGTTTCCAGCTTAAGAAATTTTCAGCAGAGTTTTTCCTTCTTTTTTTTTTCGTCCTCGTTTCCACTTTCAAAGCTTCCAACTCTAGAGAAAATTCAACAAAGTTTCTCCCCTCTCTTTTTTTCCGTCCCCTTAACTCCAAGTCGTTGCCCTTTCTTATAGGCCAATTCCTTCTCCTTCATATCTTTTAGGGAGATCTCTTCCATTAATTAGAGTTGCTCCCCGTAGGACTCTTATCCCCAACTGCTGAGGCAAAGTCGCCTCTGCTATTTCTACACCTTCGTAGGGGCTCGAGAAGCGCAATCGCCAAGAGAGCAAAGCATTGGATGTGCCTTTTCAGAAAAGTAAATATTCAACAATTATCGGTAGCTACTTGTTGGATTCGAGATCGTTTAAGGAATGGAAGAAGGAGCTTCTTGCCCACTCTTCCTTTTTTTTCAAAAAATTTTAATTTTTTATTTTTTATTTTTTTTAAAAAAAAAGACGAATTTGAATATAAAATAACATTTGGAATATAAATAGCTAGCATCAAATGTGTGGTGTGTATTATCTATGCTTATGAATAAGATATTATAATTAATTTATAACTTAAAATATTCATAAAAATATATTTAACTGAAATTTTAAATCAAATAATGAATATAATTCTCTTATCATTAATTATTGTTTCTGATTGTGTATTTAATTATTTAAAAATATATTTTTTCTTAAATTGATCAAGGGTTTCCTTCACATAAATCGAAAAAAAAATGCTTAACGATACGAAGTTACTATGCACGAAAAAGTACGAACGATTAAATCAACGGTTATCCGATTATTTTTGTCAAATTTAATAGAAACTTTAATTAAATCAACATTCAACCATTAACGAGTATTTCATACCTTTTTATTTGGAGAAAAATTTCGTATCATAGAGCATTACTCATGTGATAAAATAAAGTTAAAATAAAATGGCCAATATCATACTTTTCACCCTAATATCTTTTATAGAACACATTTTTTTATTGGTGAAAATTTTATTCAAATCAAGTAAAATTATTCTGAACGATAAAACTGTATTTGAATATTTAACATAGTTATATATCAATATTTAAATTCAAGATTAAACATTAAACTAATACGACATGCGATAATTAATCTACACAGTTGATGATAAGATAATGTTTATAAAATAATAAATGGATATTAATTAGACTAATTTATTGTGCAGCTACAGCTAGCAAAAATTTTAGTTTTCTAAACGAAATATGGAAGTTAATTAATATAACTTAATAATCATGACGATCATAAAATCATCAAAGAAAGTAAAATAGATTTTGATGCATATGTTATGAGCAGGGGTGGCAGAAGAGTTTTAAACTAAAAAGTCATTTGATCTAAAACTTAAAAGATAATATGCAAAATTTAGTTTGGTTTAAATTTTTTTTAAAATTCAATTTAATCTAATAAAATGTGGTCAGTTTTTAATATATATTCTAATTTATTATGTCTTTAATTTAAATATTGAATATATTTTTAAATAAATAAACTATCTTTATGTTTAAGAATTCTAAAAATTTATTTAAAAATAAAGAATACTTAAGATAAGAAAAAATTATTAATATATTGATTAATTATCTTATATAAGAACGAATATATTTAGATTCAAATTTTTTAAAGAGAGAGGAGAGAATTTTAAAAAAAGAATTCAAGTTTTTTAAAAAGTTCAATTTTCAATATATTTTTTAATTAAGTTGTAATTTTATTTTAAATTAGAAATGAACAGCGGTATTTTCTAATAGGGATATTTGCATATTGGTTTGAACTAATATTGAGACAAATCATCCAATCCAAAAATTAAAATAATATATGATTCACCGAATGTTATTAATATAAGTGGTCGATTTGGCATGAAGTTGCACCTAAAGGTATCACTTTATTCTCAAAGGAGCGAACCTGATGAAGATGAATTAAACCTCTTGGTTTACAAAAAAATATATATAATCCAACACAATCCAATCAAATACATTTTAAATTAGATTATTCGATTTTTATTTACATATCATTACTAACATTTTTATTTGTTATTACTAGACATTTTTAACTTAAATATTAAATATTATTTTTAAAATAAATAAATTATCTTTAAATTTTAAGTATACTAATAATTTATTTAAAAATAAAAATATAAAAAATATATTAATTAATTAACTAATTATCCTACAATTATATATTAAAACAATATCGCTTCAATTTTGAAAACTTCATTCAAAATTTATTTTCAATCGATGGAATAAAAAAATGTTCAATTTTTTATTTTTTATTTTTTAAATTGATTTATTATTTTATTTTAGATTAGATTTGAATGTGAACATGCACGTGTACGTGTCGGCTGAAACTCTAAGTTTATGTGTTAAAACCTTAAATTTGACAGATAAAATGAAATTATAATCAATAAAGTAAAACCATGTGGACATGTGTTAAATCCTTAAATTTGACAGATAAAATGGAGTTATAATCAATAAAATAAAACCATGTGGACCAGATTTTGTATAATAAAGATGTTAACTAGGACGCTTTATAATGCTGTTGAGTGAGAAATTTGGTTATCAGGAGGGACAGAGAAGGAACTTTAATCAAGGGGGGGCTTATCTCAGACATTTGATTTTATTAGACAATAAAAAGCTATTTTCTTCTCAAGGGACTCTTATTTACATCTTTTGACTTGTTTACTGGTGGATTGGTTACACTTAGAGGGACCAAGGAATCTTCAAACTCTTCATCTCAATCAAGGGGTTGAAACTTGTTAATAACCCCAATTTGAAGCTAACTAAGGCAATAATGTGACAAGATGGATCATACATAATATAGTCCACTGAAACAACCTCGTGGGACCAGACCAGACTCTAACGTCAGTCTTTTTGGGATTTTAAGCATTATTATGAAAATAAGTGAATGGATGAAGTAATTTGTTCAAATAAATTATAGAATCAAATAAACTACATAATTGGTTTAAAGAAAAACCTGTTGAAGAGTTAAAAAAAATTAGTTAAAAATCAACAAAATGAGTCAATTATATTACTAAAATTATACATAAATTTATATAAAAAATAAAACAATTACCAATAATTAATGGATAATGTTTCTACTTCTCAACAAAAATTTGCCTAAGAATATGATCAAATTTTAAACCTTAATTAAAGAGTATAAGCATCAAACCACTTGTATTAGCAACCTTTGATTTTATAGAATAACATTAACTATTTTAGTTACTTATGCATACGCTGAAAAAAGTTTTTCAAAATTGAAATTATTAAAATTTTATTTACAATCTACTATGTAACAAGATAGATTAAGTTTTCTTTGTTTTGATTTTAATTGAAACTAATTTTTAAAAAATATTGATTATGAACAAATTATTAATAATTTTACAACAAAAATACAATAAAGACAATATTCAAATGATTATGATGAATATTTTCTCGATTTGTCTAAGACATAAAAAATCTCAAGGACGATCCTAGATACATATTGTTAAAATTTAGACTTAAATAATATGATATATTTGATTTAAACTTTTGTATGTTATGTAAATATTAATAAACTATAAAATTATGTTTAATTTTTAAATTTTAATATGATAAAATGCTGATATTATGTTTTTTAATTATATATTATTATTATTATTATTATTATTATTATTATTATTATTATTATTATTATTATTATTATTATTATTATTATTATTATTATTATTATTATTATTATTATTATTATTATTATTATTATTATTATTATTATTATTATTATTATTATTATTATTATTATTATTATTATTATTATTATTATTATTATTATTATTATTATTATTATTATTATTATTATTATTATTATTATTATTATTATTATTATTATTATTATTATTATTATTATTATTATTATTATTATTATTATTATTATTATTATTATTATTATTATTATTATTATTATTATTATTATTATTATTATTATTATTATTATTATTATTATTATTATTATTATTATTATTATTATTATTATTATTATTATTATTATTATTATTATTATTATTATTATTATTATTATTATTATTATTATTATTATTATTATTATTATTATTATTATTATTATTATTATTATTATTATTATTATTATTATTATTATTATTATTATTATTATTATTATTATTATTATTATTATTATTATTATTATTATTATTATTATTATTATTATTATTATTATTATTATTATTATTATTATTATTATTATTATTATTATTATTATTATTATTATTATTATTATTATTATTATTATTATTATTATTATTATTATTATTATTATTATTATTATTATTATTATTATTATTATTATTATTATTATTATTATTATTATTATTATTATTATTATTATTATTATTATTATTATTATTATTATTATTATTATTATTATTATTATTATTATTATTATTATTATTATTATTATTATTATTATTATTATTATTATTATTATTATTATTATTATTATTATTATTATTATTATTATTATTATTATTATTATTATTATTATTATTATTATTATTATTATTATTATTATTATTATTATTATTATTATTATTATTATTATTATTATTATTATTATTATTATTATTATTATTATTATTATTATTATTATTATTATTATTATTATTATTATTATTATTATTATTATTATTATTATTATTATTATTATTATTATTATTATTATTATTATTATTATTATTATTATTATTATTATTATTATTATTATTATTATTATTATTATTATTATTATTATTATTATTATTATTATTATTATTATTATTATTATTATTATTATTATTATTATTATTATTATTATTATTATTATTATTATTATTATTATTATTATTATTATTATTATTATTATTATTATTATTATTATTATTATTATTATTATTATTATTATTATTATTATTATTATTATTATTATTATTATTATTATTATTATTATTATTATTATTATTATTATTATTATTATTATTATTATTATTATTATTATTATTATTATTATTATTATTATTATTATTATTATTATTATTATTATTATTATTATTATTATTATTATTATTATTATTATTATTATTATTATTATTATTATTATTATTATTATTATTATTATTATTATTATTATTATTATTATTATTATTATTATTATTATTATTATTATTATTATTATTATTATTATTATTATTATTATTATTATTATTATTATTATTTTAATATATGCTTGAACCATTAAACCTTAAATCGATGTTTTTACTAGTTCAATGGCCAATTCAATTTTAAAAACATTGGTTTAAAGTATGCATGTACAACTATTAGTAATGTATTTTTAAATTTTCTAATCACACTACTACATAGGTTGGCTCACTATGAATTATTCAAAAATTGAGCCAACTTAACCTAACTTGTTTGGGTTGACTCAACTTGCATAAAAAAAAAAGTTAGCAAACCCAACTTCACTCACTTTATTGATAAGTCAAAAAAATAAACTCAACTCACCATGGATGAGAAAGTTAAATGAGTTGGTTCACAAATTGAATCACTTAATTAAAAATAGAAAAAAATATAATAAATTCAAAATAACATGCTAATTCATAATAACAAATTCAAAGAATAAAAAGTAAAATAAAAATTAAATATAAAAAATTCAAAACCAAAATAAAAGAAAAAAAATTAAATATAAAAAATTCATACAATAAGTTCACAAATTAGATTAAATTTTCTTTGTTTTAATTTTTATTGAAAATATTTTTTAAAAAATCTTGATTATAAATAAATTAATAATTTTACAACAAAAAATGCAAGGACAATATTCAAATTTTACAACAAAATATATATATATATATATATATATATATATATATATATATATAATATTTATTTTTTGAAAAACATTTTTCTTCTACCTTTTTCTAGAAAACTCCCCTTCATTTTTTTTTCTTTTTCTTTCCATTTTTTCTTTGTATTCTTTTAAATGAATTCTCTCTCTTTATTTGATGTTGAAAATAAAATTATGTTAACTAAGTAGTTTGGACAAAATCAAATGTGGACAAAATCAAGTGCACTCTTTATTTGATGTTGGAAATAAAATGATGTCAACTAAGTAGTTTGGACAAAATCAAGTGTGGAAAAAATCAAGTGCACACACTCCATTGGATTTCTTGGAGTTTAGAGATAAGTTTGAATTAAAAAAAAATTGGATAGATTCAAATTTAGGATGAAATGAAAGAGAAGTTGATACCATATGCCATTTTCTCAAGTACACACAAAGAAAAAGTGATTTTTTTAAATATTTTATATTTAAAAAGGTGAAAATACATAATTAAGTGATAGTAAGTGTTTTTTAAGTTTTAAGCCATACTTTAAATCTCATAAGCTCCGAGACTTAATGCGCATAAATTTTTTATTAATTATAAAAAAGAAAACATTACTGCTCGAATTCAACTTGAGAGAACTAATGTGTGCTTGATGGTCATTTTAGGAATTGTGTTGGCGGCAAGTAATATTCTATTCTAGTCCAGTTTTTTCTTTGCTACTCCGTTGTATTTTAATGAAGACGGGGCAAAAGTTTAAAGGTCAGGCAAAGGGCCTAATCATTTGGGGGAAGGATGAAGGGAAAGAAATGGGTTTCCAACCCTTTACTTTCACTATCATTTTGTGATCATCATCACTTGAAAAGGAAGCTTTATAGTTGGTCTTGGTTGGGACTGTGTGAAAATGACAATGCTTTTATAGGAAAGACCAGTAGCTTCCAATCCTCGTAGACCCCGCTCATACTTTTGTTTTTGGGTGTTATGATATGCCCACGAATATTTATATATATATATATATATATACATATATACTTCTGTTTTAGGGTGCCATAATTGATATTAAATATCAAATTTGATAAAATGGCATTTTAATATTTTTATAAACATTAAATTTTAACAATTAAACTATTACATTAAAAAATCACGATGTAAATTAAATTTATAAAATTTCATATAATGTAAAAAAAAATAAGTGCAATAAATGCTATTTATACACGGGGGCGTGTGAGAATCAACCTAGTCACATAAACTCAAATTTATCATAATTAATGAGTTAAAGTATTTGATACCATGCAAGGAGGCAAGGAGTACATGAAAGGCACGTTGGTTCATACAGGAATTATTTTATTTGATTTTATTTACATATTTGAGCAAAGCAATTAATAAATAAACATAAAAGTTCATGATGATATGTCCTACATAGTGTCGCATCGTTCAGTAGGACAAACGAGATGGTGTTAAATCACATGCATGTCTCTGGATTTGATTGTCAAAAATGCAGGCTGGAAATTGTTGATAGATACATTGAAATGTACTGCCATGGCAGCGTTGTCATTTTCTCATTTACAAACACTAAAATAAACTAAATAGTACAGCTAGAAGTAAACGAAATGAAGTTGGAATAGTCAACTTCTTGAGAGAAAGAATACCCCTATCGTTATTGTACTTGTACTTGTTTCTTTTGCTTACTTTTGAAAAATGAATGGAAATGGTGTCAAAGAGAAGTTAAGGAAAATTTGCTTCGTCTCCTTATTGTCTACTTTTGTTAACACTGAAAGACAAGGGATAAGGGGGGAATGAAAGTCTATGCCAAGGTACATCGTGCTGATGTTGCCATACGAGGACTTATTGGCACCACTTTGCAATAAGTAGCTCTTACAAAACAATCACTTACCAGCGGATCTGTTCTAACAGCGAGAGATACTTAAAAAGAAATTTTTGAATTTTTTATTTTAAATAAGTTTAAATTTATATATTTATTTTTGTTTAATTTATGTGCTATTTTTATTTTATAAAGATTAAAATTTTTTTTTTATAGTAATTTTACTGTAGCTAGAACTTACCATCAAAGAGAAAAAAAAAAAATATATATATATATATATATATATTACTTTTTTATATTAGATATGAAAAAGATATGTTGAGAGACTTAGTTACTTGTATTGGATATGAAAAAATTATATTAAAAAGAAAATGTTTATCTTCTGGTTAATTATTGTTTTTTTTCAACAATCGATATTTCATACATATCTTACGAATACTAATGTATGTATATATTGGTTACTCTAAGAGACTTATTTTTTATTATTATTAATTTTCTTGTAATTTAATTATTGTAATGAGTAATACATTTTATCCGTTAGATTACAAAAAATAAATGGTGAAGATAGAAAGTAACTCTTTTAAATTTACTCTTCATCTTATTTTTTATTTTTTGCAATCTAACGAATAAATATGTGTTATCATTAAAATTGTTAGACGATAAAAAAATGATAGTAAAGATGAAGATGAAAAATAAGAGTAAATGGATATATCTCTATATATAGTCATTTAGTTTTAAATATAAATAAATCAAATAAGCGATAAAATCTAGTTTAGTTGATTTAACAGGTACGTGAGTGATCTAGACTCCTTCATACCAGCTGTTAAAAAAATATCACAAATCTCAACTTATTTTTCTCTATTTAATAAAGATATTTTCAAAATATCTTTCGTTGGATATTCTATTTTCAATAACTGTTTTTTTTATTCGTAATATCAAGTTTCAATTAAGAATAAATTTTAAAAAATTATTTTTAAAATAAGAATAGTAAAATTAAGGAGTTGACTCTTCTAAAATAAAAAAATTATACTTTGAATAAAGTGTCCAGATAGTCATTAATTAGAAAATTAATGATGAATATTCTAGTTAATTTTAGATTTTGATATTTATCTACTTGATTTTATTGTAATTTTTAATTATTGATCTAATCAAAATTATGAGTGTACTTTATTTTCTAAAGTATAATTTGCTTACTTTAAAATAATCAAATCTTAATTTTAAATGATACTAATTAACTTTTCTTAATTAGTATAAATTATTTTTTTTCTTTTTTAGAGAAGTGCAATTCTAATATGATGATAACTTGCCTATTTCTCTTTTTATTTTTTTTCTGTATATTAGATAAATTTAAATCTTGTGATTTTTTTTGGATTATATGATAATCTCGTGTTTTTATAATTAAATTGGTTTGTTTGACCTGAAATAAAGGAATTAAGGAGAGGTTGGGGGGTTGATATTAAAATAACCAATAACTGGCTCCTTCTAATTATTATCAATTATATATGATGAAGTACTTTTACCTAAACCACCGAGAGAGGAAGTATGTTTAAATCACTAATCAATATCTTAATTTAGATTTAATACACAAGTTGATTTATTTGTTCCCTAGTTTGGCGCACTGGACACGCATTTCATATACCCCAAAAAATATTGGTGCTTCAATCCCTAGGACTGTGATGGATAGCATCCATATTTAGAATGAAAGTGAACTTGCTCCAATCTGGCGTTACCGAAATTACCATCAATTTAAAGAATCATGAATATGGACAAAGATGTGGATGAAAAGGCAAAATTTTTAAACATGTTGATGCTTCTTCCATTATTCCCCCTATTCAATTGTCTTACCTAACCCTTTTCTGAATTTTAAATGCCAAATAATAATTAACTAATTTTAAAATTGCTGCACAACTAGAAATATAATAAACTCCTATTTATACCATCATAAAATTGGAAATGAAAATCTATTCACATTATTTTGTCAGATTTCAACACAACAAGCATATGATGTTTTGTTTCACGTAAAGACACGTTATTTTTCATGTGTAATTAAACAAAAATGATTTTTTTCATGTTAAAAGTTTATATAATCTTATTATGGAAAATTGTATATTTATCTCTTTTTATAAATATTTATAAATTTAATACTTATGAAGGCAAAAAAACAATTTTTATTGTAATAAAGTCATGTAAAATTTCAATACTCATGTTATCTAAGATACATGCTCCAGTACATATTTGGTATTCTCTCTTCACTCAAATATTAACAACAAAAAATTTGTGTAATGAATTAAAATAAAAGCAAATTTTAATTAGTTTTATCTTATTTAATAATACCATCTCCTAGATATATTTGATTTAATTGAGATTTTATTTTTAATGATTTTTTCTATTTCTGATATGAAGATCCAAGGAAGAGTTGCCTAAAAAATATTTTTAAAATAACATTAATAAAATTAAATAATGTTAACTATTATGTGCCACTAGGTTGAATAATAAAGAAACAATATTTTTACAAAATTATATTTGCATGTCTTTTTATCTATTCCTATCTAAATTATTGAACAATGTAAGTTCCATATCATATTTAGTTTTTATAAATAATTTAAATTACACATGTATTTTACAAGTTACAAACATAATTTTAACATGTAATTAAATATGTTTTTAATTTTTTAAAATTTTTGAACTTTTATTTTAACTTCTATAAAAAAAATTTAATTTTGAAATTACTATTTTTAGTCATACAAAACGAGTGAAATTTGATTTTTATTTCTATAAACTATTTTTTTATTTTCATAATTTAAAATTTTGATTTTTTTTTTGTCTCTGATAGTTATTTCAAGGTAAAATAAATAACATTCATCTTAGAAATCTACAAATATTTTTCATGATGACATGATACAATAAACAATAGTAGATGTCGTTTGTGTTTGTTACTTCACTTTCTACTAAACACATAAATAGTTAAAAGTTATCACATGACGATAGAGATCACAAACAATAATTTTACATTTTTAAGAGATGAAAATTAAAAAAATATGATAATCAAAATCAAAAGCATCTCATTTTAAAGGGATAAAAAATATATTTAAGCATAATTTGAGTTTCCTCGCATCTTTTTTCTTTTTATCTTTAATTACATTATTTTTATTTTATTTTACTTATTTTCATGTGTATCTCATGTCCATGGAAAAGTGTAATAAGATAATAGATAAAACCAAGGAAACTCAATTCGTATTAAGGATAAAAGGTTCATGTGGTCATTATCATGTTCAAACATTAAGTACACATAAAAAAATTATCACATAAATTATTAATGTTGATCTAAATACGTGATTCATTCATGTGTTTGACACATGTTTCAAATATATAAATCCCTATCATTTCTGTATACATTTAGTGAGTTATTGATATGCCCATCATTTTCAAATATTTAAGATGCAAAAGTACATAAGAAAAGACATAGAACCACTATTCTAGATCCCAAGCCCTAATGTCACACAAATAAGAGCAAGACCCCGCCTCTTCAAAACTCGACACTTAACATTATCTAAAAGAAAACCAGAAGAGAGTACGATGAGAAATAACATTCATTCATATATAAATGCAGATAATACCCCAAATCTCACCCATTACCGTACCCAATTACTATCAGTTAACAAGTACTCATACATCAATCACACGTTCTATCGCATTCAAAATCAATCACATTCCATTCATGTTTACAAAATGCACATACTCGCACAATGCATATACTCATCACCACACTCTAAGAGTCTCGATTCGAAACTCCACACCATGGGCGAACCTCCTCAATCCCCTTAGTTATCACTAATGATGGTCACACCATTAAACACCACCTATGGCCCGTGCGAAGACATTCTACACAACCGTTAAACACCACCTATGGCCGGCGTGTAGCATAGTTAAACACCACTTATAGCCCATGCATATGAATGTGCCCCATCATTAGTCCACCCTGTTAAACACCACTTTTGGCCAGGGTCTCTTGTTAAACACCACATATGGTCAGGGTATTATAGCCACGTCTGACTTCTTATGCATCTCATGTCTATGCTCAATGCATTCTCATCCACATTCTCAGGATTTATTCATCATTCACACAGTCCATAGTCATGCCAAAATCATATCAATTTAGCCATCATTACCATAAATCATTTATAAGAACGCATAGAAACGCATATAAAACGCCATTGAATTCCACCCAATTTCATCATTACACACAAGAGTCCCAAATTGAACCTCAACCATGAATAACCATGAACAACCACGAGAATCAAGTAATTAAGATATTTAACCATACAATTTCAAACGAAAATCACATTAAGACAAAACGTCAATCCAAGAATTTAATCCTCCTTCAAATGCCACAAGAAACCATACAATAACAATTATTAATAAGGGCCCTAGGGAAGACCCTACTACTCTTTGTTATGTAAATGAAACCCAAATAGTGAGATAAAACTGACATCTCTGCATACTTGGAAGCATAATGAAGAAAACATGTTCATCAAAGTCATTTTTCTTGTTCCTTTGGGATTCCCTCTAAAGGTTTTCCTTCACATTAAAGATAACCGATTACATTATCAATTAAGTCAATCAAAACTACGGTACACATTGACGAATCTTTTCTACTGATTAAAACATTTTTAGAACATAATAACCAAACAAATTTGAGAATTTAGATCCTCAGAGGTACGTAGGGATTGCCCTCCATTAAAATAAAATTAAATGTATATATTTAAATACTAAATTAATTTTCTGCCATCATTAAGAATAATAACAATAATAATAACATTTCAGTTTCAAAATGTAATTATTTAATAAAATAATTTTTTGAATCAATTAATAATTAAAATAAAATTGATAGTAATAATAATAATATAATTTATTTTCTAAAAAAATAATTAAATAAATTTTAGGATGTTACAAAAAGTGTAAGAATTTTTTTGAGTAAATGACTAAAAATATCCAGAAATTACATAAGGCAGTTTAATCCTAGAAATTGTATTAATATCAAAATAGTCTTTTATTATGTATTCTTTTATTATAAAAGTGATCACTTGACCAATAAATCCCCATGGAGAGTTGTATAATTATGTGTTGAATATAGATTGTTAGTGATGGTTATGTGAGTTAGAGTTCTTTGATAATCTATAAAATTTATAACTATTGTAACCATACATGTTCTTATTTTTCTTTTAGACTTAAGGCCTTTTTTGCAATAATTTTCCCTTTTGTCTTTGTGTTGTATGTGTGTATGTGACTATGATGATCGTGACTTGATGTTCATGGGTGTAAATGTTGAAGCTACATTGTGGATAGAGGTTTTTAGGCCTTTTGTTAATCAAGGTTCACTTAGGACCCTTCGACATCTAGTTTCAAGACACCACAGTGGGTCCAAAAGGAACATGGAGTATCAACATGACCTTCAACGAGTCTCGTACCAAGGAGAAGTGAGTGTGGAGCATGTAAGAGTAGGAGTTTGGGTGTTCTTTGTTACATTTTTTTACATTGATATAGAAATGTTTTTGTTGATCCCTACTATGTGGGTCCAGCCCACAAGGATAACGAGATCGGAGTTGCCTAGGAACTGACGTCGAAATCATGATGCTTCATGCCCCCACCCAATGTTGCTTCGGAGGACTAAGGGAGATGTTGAAACTTCTACATCTACACCATTGTGCCCTCAATGATATGTTTGTTTTTTATCTTTTGTAGAGGCTAGCTTGAGTTGTATAGGGTATTTTGTTTTTCCTTTCCCCTCTGTTGTATCTTTTACCATGGGAATATGTTTAGTCCTAGGCTTCATTTTTGTTACGATGATGTAAGTGTCATAAGACACAAAATATTTGGTAATGGTTGTACATACTTTCTGCTTTATTTTATGATGATACATGTTCATGTTCAATTGTTAAGTAGTATTCACGTCGATGTTGTTGATAGCACGCTTCTTGAGAAAAAAAATTAATACTCATTTTCAAAATCAAATCAATTAAATATCTTATTAAAATTAACCTTATGTGTACAATTGTTTAGTTATGCTGATCTTTGGGTCATTACACCATCACCATTGTCACCATACCACCACTACTACCACTTTATTAACACTATTGTCACTATCACCATCCTATTGACACTACTCTCATTATTACTACTATTATTGACACCAACATCACTAGCATTGTCGCTACCACTGCACTATTGACATTATTGCCACTACCACCATTACTACCATTGACACTGCTACCACCACTAGTCCTACAACCACCACCGCAATTGGCATTGCCACCTCCATCATTACCCTCAGTGATACTACTGTTACTACTATTGACATAATTACCACCACCACTACATCACATTGTTATCATTGTCATTGTTGTTGTCACCATTATTGTTGCATTGATATTTAAATTTTTTTACCAATAATTAACAATAAATTGTATTACAATATAAATTATTTATCATAAATCTAAAATATAATTTAAATATTAAAGATACTTATTTTTATTATGAATCTTAATTATAATATTATATATTAAAAAGTATTTATTGATTATAATTTTTAATTATATAAAATAAATATTTATCATCTACAATCTAAAAAAGTTAACAATTTTAGTATAAAATGGAATATATGATTAAATGAGTGTGTAAAAAATGGATTGTAATTAAAATCAGTAAATTGATAATTTATGATAGATGATTTGTAAGTAAATAACTATTATGATATATTCTATTTATTTCATACTTATTACAAAATTATCAAATTTACCCTACATGGTAATACATTATTAGATGAGTTAAAAACTTTTACGCATATGTAACCGTAAAAATGAAAAAGTAACTAACCTCAAGGTTGACATCATCCACCCTTTAGGTTAGGATCTTCGAGTCTTTGTAAACTAAAATATATGTTTAAGAATTGCATAACAATTAAATATTTTAAAAGTAATTATTTTCTCAAAATTTAGAAAAAAAATAAAAATTTATAAAAACTTATGCAAACACATTGTTAGTTCGAGCGAAAACCACCTTTACACTTTCTTTTTTCGAAAAGAAAAAACGTTTATATTATCTTAATCTATCGAGTTAACAATTTTGTATTAGCAATTAAGAACTTCAATGATTAAATCAATACTGATAAGTTGTCATGGAAATATTAGGGGAGGCTTCGTATGCTGGTCTGATTAGAGATGATCGCAGGTAATGGGTGAAAGGCTTTGGCTTTCATATTGGTTAGTGTTCTGCCTATACTGTGAATATTTGGGCATTTTAATTAAAAGAGTTGAAATTGTCAATTAAAGGCCGTGAATTCTGAGTATAATATAAAGTTCAATGCAGTCTGATGACAAGGATTCTAATAAAATGCTTAATTGAAGCATTCATCAAGACGTGGGATTCCATAAGCTCACCGATGAAGATTCCACTCAGACTTTTATGGGTACCTGAAAACAAATCTATAACTAAATTTAAATAGAATGCATCCCGCCTCATACTTCCATTTATATAAATATTTAATTAAAATATTATATATACATATATAATTATATATTTTATTAATTTTTATTTAATTAAATATAAGACTGTATTGATTCTATTATATATTTGAAATCTACAAATTTTCTCTTTCAGAGTTAATCCTAACCATTTGATGATTTAAAAATAAAATTTTAATTTAGTTATAATAATTTTTTATTTAATATTTTTTATTAATTTTACACATAAGTAAAATATGAATAACATGTACAAATATAAATATATTATTTATAAATACAGATATAAAAACGAGTATTATATTACTTTACCTAAATTCTACTCATTGTCGTTTCTACATATGTTTCACACTCTCCTACACCACATTTTGGCTCACTTAGACATTTTTTGGATAGATTTTTTTATAAATAATTATACATAAAAAATAACTTTTACATAAATTAAAATTAACTATTGAAATAAGTTAAAATCATTTAATTTTTAAATTTTTTTAACTCATAAATAATCTATTTTTAATTTATAAAAAAACTTATTTCATTTTAACTTATATATAAAAGCTCATTTTAATCATTTTAATTTGTTTGAAGCTTTCATACCTCGTTTTTCCTGTTTGGGTTAACATTTTTAAAATTAGTTTTAATAAAATTGATTTTAAAGTGATGTACTTTATGTTTAGATATTTTTATTTCAAAAGCAAGGTAGTAGTAAAACTTAATATATTTTTTTTTATTTAACATAAAATATATTTAAAGTTGTTTCAGTCCCAAATAATTCATGACTCGAATTTAATTCCTTAAGACAAAACTAAACACGTAAACATTTATGTAAACATTAATCTTAATATATATATATATATATATATATATATATAATTTATGTGTTTTCAAATACCTAGCACCTCTCATTTGTTTCCGTTTTATAATATGCTTCTGCACCCTTTTGTTATCAAAAGAAAAAAAAAGTAAAAGAAAATAATTTTTATATTTTCTTAACCAACTTTTATTTAGTAACTAACAGCTTCAATAATTAGATCAATAAATCATCTCACCTTATAAAAAATTATTAACCTCTAAGATCCTTTTGTCATAATATTTTTGTTCTCTTAATCAGTATAAAGTGTTAATTCCATAAATACTTTTGATTTGTTACTATTTTTAAAATAATATAATAATTTAAGAATTTAATTTATATATATTATTATTTATTTTACATAGAAATCTAATAAGAATTAATCTTATTGCTACATTATCCTATTCATTTATAAGATGCGACAACAGGGTGAATTCTTATTAAATATTTGAGTCAAAAAAATGTCACTCTGTCAGTAGATATAAATTAAACTCATAATTTAATAATTTGAGCGAAATATAAATAGTAAAAAAATAATTTATTAGCTTTTTTATAAAAGATAAAAATACAAGAAGTTAACGTGCTTGTATTCTTAAAACCAGTATAAAAAATCTATGAACTATTTTCTAAAATAGTAGTAGTACAATATTATATAGAAAAAGTGTAATATGTTTTATTCTTTAAATTATCTATTATTAAATATGTAGAAAGATATGCTAATATTTTGAACAAAAATATAGCATGCTTTTTACTTTTTAAATTATTTAATATTACTCAATCATTTTTATTGTTTAGTTTAATTAATTTGTACTCCATTTAATATAAGGGTATTTAGCTTTTGGTCTACATTAGTTTTTTTGTTGACTTTTATTCTTATAAATATTTTTTTTACATTTGATCCTTGTTGCCAGGTTGTAAGTGTTAAATGCTAACACAAATATTGGAGATCTAACTCGGCGTTGTCCTGTAAGATGGCACGTGCGATTTTGTTTACGTGTCAACAAAACATGGATAAAGATTAAAATGAAATAACAAACTATAGAAACTAAAATAGGATAAAAAAATTATTGAAAAATAGGAAACAAATTAAAAATCAAGTACTTTAGAATCTATAAAAATTAAACTTACAAAATAGTAGAATTTTTGTTGACTAAAGTGTCAATTCTTTATCTTTTTCGCGAGGAATATATATATTTTTCTCAAGTTTTGGTTATTTATTGTCATCTTTTGTACAAAGTTCCTTTTAAGTAATGACACTGTATTCAAGTTTAGTTCGTTTTGACGAGGAACATTTCACTTAATTTTCTCCTATTTTAGTTATATGTTTTTATAATTTGTACAAAGTCTTTTCACATAATCAAACTATATCTCAACTTGACTCTTTCACGAGAGGGTTGAAATTTGCTTAAGCAAGTTTGAGCTGACTTATTTGTACAAATGTCTTTGACATTGTAGCCATTCTTCAGGGTGACTAGGTTATGGCCAACTAGAGTGACCTTTTCTAGACACTTTAGTTGCTCAACAATTCTGTTTCAGTTAGTTGAAGCCCTACTCCCATCTCCTTTTTTAAGGGAGAGATCATTTCTGAGCACATGACTAGCTGCCCCAATTTTAAGAAAGTCCATCGCAATTAACTACGAAGATAAGAGACATGAGTTTTTTTTTTTTTAATTTCAAATCATCTTTGTACTCAACCTATTAGTTTCACGATGGTGGTTTGAGTATGATACACCATATGTACCCCTTTTAAAGAATACATTCGAAGTAAGCATCGAACCCTTTGTTGGAGCAGAATTAATTATATATTTATTTAAATAATTTATGATGATTGAGAGTTTAATTTTGATAAATTCTACAAGGGTTAAATAACTTTTATTCATATAATGTAAGGATAATTTTATTTTGGTTCTCATCCAATTTTGTTTTTATTTTTGTCTTTAATAAATTTTATTTTTGTATTTTGGTTCTTATAAATTTTTATTTTATTTTAATCTTCGTCTCTAAACGAAACTATACTTGTAATTAAACATAACAATATTGAGTTGAACCTCCATTGATATGTTAATATTTAATTCTTACAGTTGACAATATCCACTAAATACAAATGAAATATATTATAAGAATGAGAATGAATAAAAAAATTAATTAGGACCAATAGCAAAAGTCTTCCATGTTATTGAGACTAAAAAAAATTAATTTTATCTTATTATCTTTAGAAAATGAGAGAAAAGGATACAAGGTTGATAATTTTCAAGAAAAAAAATTACTCATAATGTTGCTAATTATTAAGAAGAAACCTTATTATTTTTTTTATCAATGATAGGAATAGACTGAATCATTAGATTTAGCCTAATAATTTTATAAAAAAAAGAATTAATCTAATAATAAAAAATTATATAGTATATACAAAGTCTTTTGTTCGAACTGGATGTAGTCATTCTTAAAATAGAAACGAAAAGAAATAAATTATGGTTTAATTTGCTTAGAAGTGATTGTGATATTTTTGTAACATAGGCATCAATTTAATTATTATTACATATATTTATTTGTTTTAATATTGTATTTACTCCTTAGTATCCCGAATTTCTAATACCTTTGTCAAAACCAATCATATTTTTTCCCATTGTGAACGTATGTGTCAGTCATGGTGACAGATGGTAACGCCTTCAAAGCTGCCTCCAATTCCAATCATTAAAATTCACCTGAGAGAGTTCATTCATCCATTGATTGTTTTGGTGGAAAATCATAAGAGGAAAAAAAGAGAGAGAGAAAAAAAAAAAAGAAAAAATAATCATGAAATCGTCCATTTGGTTCTACAACAAATCAAGATAAAATTGAAAATTTATCATGTCATGAATTGACTCTTTTTTTCTTTCTTTACCTATCTATGATGAAAGTGAACAGAGAGAAGAAAGTTTTCCATTTTTTACCCTTTGTGAAAAATGAAAAACCACCTACTCCATTACAATGGTGAAGGGATTGAGCAAATTTCAGTGTATAGCTTTTTCTTTTTTCTTTCTTTTCACTGTTAAAAAGCACTCCCTTCTTCTACAAGAGATGATCGTGGGATGACGCAAGAGACGAGTGTTAGGAGCTAATGTAAAGAATCAAATTGATAACACATGGGGTCCTTTTTATTTCTTTCCTTTCCTATTTCATGTTTACCAAAGAAAGAAGGATTTTTGTAAGAATGTGTCCTTTTCTTTTCATTATTTTTCTTTTGAACCAAACAAAATGTAAGAGTGCAAGACAGAATGCAATGGCACAATGCAAGGCTTCTTAGGATTTGATAACAAAATTATCAAACTCGTATTTTACAAACACATGTGTAAAATTTTATTAATAAATAATTTATAAATGTATATTATAAATAAAAAATTAAAAATTATGATATTTTTGTTAATTTATTTAAAATAATTAAATAAAAATTTAAAATAATTTTTAAATTTAAATAAAAAAAATTAAATTTGATAAACACATTGTAATAAATGATTATATTTTAAAATAAAAATAAAATAAATATTTTATTATATTTATTTATAATTTAAAATCATAATTACTTTATAAACACATTGTTTTAATTTTTTTAATATATTAAATATTATATTTTCTTAAATAATTTTATTATTTAATTCTTTAAAATTATCATAGTATTAATTAACATATCGTTTAAGAACATTATTGTTACAATATTAAAGGAATTTCTTAGTAAAAAATATAAAAAAATTGTATCAGAGAGAATAAAAAAAATTTTGATGTTAAATAAAAAAATAACCACCACATTAATATATTTATAATTTTAAAATTTATAAAAAAATATTTTCACAATAATACTTATCCAAACAATATTTTGATTAATTTTTTATTTTAAAATTTATCTTACGTACAAGAAAATGTTATAATACATTATTTATAAATATTATTATTTGTATAGTGTTTTTTTCTTACATATTATCCATAAAAATTATTTAGATTGAACTAGTAATACCAAATCTTTTACACAAGGAAAATAAATTATTTACATAAGAAAATTACTAAATAATTTATATTGCACAAATTTAATTCTTATAAAATAATTTTAAAAGACTATTATCTTATAAAATTAAATATTTTTTTTCAAAATAAATTATTAGTAATAACTATTTTTGGATTTACTTTTATTTTATTATCATGAAAACCACATATTTTTTTGAAATATTTGATAATCACAATCTGGTAAATTCCAAACTTTTCTAAATTATAAAAAGAATAGACGGTTTATTTTAACTTCACTTATTCTTTAAATTGTGAGAAATTTATGTTGTAAGGTTTGAATTATGATAAATTATTAATTTTTATATTTTTAAAAATAAAATGAATGACTTTGTTTCATATTTTCATTATAATAATGTTTTAATTAAAATTAATCAACTATAAAGTTTCCAAAAAAAATTATATAACTTCAATTTATCATTGCTTGTAAGGATATGTAGAATCAAGGAAACATATTTGTCTAGTTAAAAAAATATTTTTATAAAATTTGTTTTAAATAATAAAGATTCGCATTTAATAAAAAATTTAAATAATAAAATTTTATAGAGATATATCTAATGAAGATATTTTTCTAACATATATTAAAAAAACACTCGTATATTCAAGATGGTTCTGTTAAAATTAAACGTGAAAATTTTTTATCCTCAATAAATATATATAAACATTATTATAAATGTTTATGATTAACCAGATTTTTCTAGCCATTCTTAGAAATTATAATTATCAAAATTCACATTTCTCAATAATTATGCTTTTTGAGTATGGAGTTTATTTTCTTCTACTAAATATATCATAATTATGTCTGACAGAAAAGTGAGAAATGTTCGTAACTTAATGGTTAAATATTTTTATTAGAGTATAAGGTATCAGGTTCAATTTCTACCTCTTATACTTTAATAACATTTTCTCTTATTTTTCACACAGAAAATCATCATAACATGTATCCATTGTCGTATCAATGTCACGTCATCTTAATGAAAGAAACAAAATCACACATGAAGAAAATTTTACTTATTTTTAAAGTTAAAAAAATACATTGAGGTATAAAATATTTTATTTAGCAGGTGTAAGTGTTGTTGTGATTTTAATTATAGTTGAATTTATAATTAAAATGTTATGTCGTGTTTTTTTGGCACAATCTATAAAGAGAATCTATGATTGAACGGATTTTAACTTTAATAAAAATTTAATAGGAATAAATTCTCAGTATAAATTTTTTTATATTATAGTTTAATTATAAATTTCCATACAACTAAAAATTATTAAATTTTATAATTATTATTTCAAAATAATATTTAGAATAATTTATAATTAATTAACAATATAAAAAAATTATATTGACAATATATCAAAATTAATCCTTTTAATAAAAATGAAATCAAAATCAAGATTAAAATCATATTTTGAATAATTTTTAATTGATTATACATTAAATATGAGTTTCTCTCGGTAAATGTTCAAAATGTGATTCACATTTTTGGGAAATCAAATTCTACTTAAAAAAAATTATATACTGACATTTTGACATGAAAAAATTAACTTCAGTTAATTTTATGTATATCAAATATTAATATAGTGTTCCATATTATTGGTGTGGACCTCCAATATTTATATTAATGTATAATTTAATTTTTGTTAAATGAAATTTATATTCACAGAGACAATCTTAACACTAGATTTTATTTTTATTTATTAATAAATGACAATTTATTTTACTAATGTTGTCCTTTTGTTAAACCCAACTCCTCTTAATATCTATAATTACAAATTTGTCATATAAATAGACCCTTTAAAGAAAATGACAATTGTAAATCAAAATTTGCATGTCATTTATATACAGTTTATTTTAAATAAATAATTAATAATGATAATTATAAATAGTGATAATAATATTCCAGTTAAGGGTAAATTTTACAACCAAATATAAAAGTTTTTGTTAATAATATATAAGTATAGATTTTTTTTATGTTCATAATTACAAGAAAATGTAAATTTAAAGTCACGTATTGCACGCCAAAATGTTAAGATTTAGTTAAATACGTGTGGGAAAAAAATTAGTAGCTCTTTTCCATGTGTTCGCATTCTTCAATTCGTTTCAAATCTTTAGAAAGTGACTTAATTGCTAGTATAATATATTGGTCAATGGGATCGCGATTCTATATTACTTGTGACGGAAAATACATAATAACTTCCTCATATTAAATAATAGTGAGCTTTATATAGATCATATGTGTCATATTTATTCACACTAACTATATGATGTTTACGTCAAACACATTATTGTAAGTACGATTAAATAAGTACAATAGATAATTTAATACGATATTTAATGAACCTCTTGCTATTGCTTGAGTATCGGTGTTGTCTTGCTTTGATTGAATCCAATGGGATGATTGGATTGTAATAACTTAACGATACTTAATTGATTATAGTACAGTCTAATTATAATTGAAAGGCATCTTTAAACCGATTAAAATAATTAAAATTCAGTTGAATTAACTAGCCATTGCCATTATTTTAAGAAAATCCAAAATATAACTTATATATGTTATTTGAGTATGATATATATCCTAACTAAGTGTTATTTGAGTTTGATACCTATTATAATTCTAGTAAATTCTTAAGATCCAATTCATTTAATTTTTTTTTTTATAAAAAAACGAATTCCGTGTTTTGACTAATCAGCTTCGACGATTAAATTAGTTGAATATGAATAAGAATCCACCAATTAATGTTTAGTCATATTTTATTTACATTGTTAAATAATCAATTATATAGGGAAAAAATCAAATATATGGTAAATATTATGGAGATTTGAGTTTTTCTAATTGCTTTCTATTTTTTATTTTTATTTCGTTGAGTTTACTCGACAAAACTTATACGTGAATCACGTTCTATTAGCATAATATAATTATATGTAAGAGAAGAATTCAAATATTGATTTTAGATATGAAATAAATTATATTAAAAAAATTTAATATTTGATGAACTCAAATTTTCCAATAAATATTAGTTATGGCATTGCTTTTGATGATAAATATGTTTCACGTATCCTATATGTTTTTTTTTTTAAAAAAAAGTTCGTTGCCAAACTATTGTATTTTCACAGTGAATAAACTATTCACGTTATATTATATAAATTGGGGAGTTATAAAATGAATGATTTAGAAATCAATAGCAATAACTGTAAAACAATGCAAGTATTATTACAGAGCGAATTGAAATATATCTATTCAGTAAGAAATATAGTTTTCTTCTTTTTTTCGTCTGTTAATCCTTTAGTCAACCATCAACATAAGTTTTTAGTACCACCGTCACTCAATATAAGAATTTTTTGAGAATTTAATTTCTTTGTCCTAAGATCATTTTTAAATTATTTCTTACATTAATGATTTTTTATCAGAATATACTCTTAATTATTTTACAACTTTTATAGCCAATGGCCAATAAATATTATAAATTAATAAAATACTTTTTTTATGAGAATTATAAATAATTAATACATATTAGTTAATTAATTAAAAATGAGATAATAAATTCTAATAATTTAAAAAAATAACATAAATTATTAACAAATTCAATATTATTAAATAATTAATCAACTATGTGAATTAGTTAAGTGTCATATAAAAACGGAGGTATAAGTGAACTTATGATAAAAGTTTCAATACCTCTTATAAATTCAAACGTTAGAAAGTAATAAGATAAACAAACTAGTGGGAGTATTTTATACTAATAACCAACATTAATTGTTGATTTTTTCAGACAAAATAAAAACTTAGTGTACACAACTTTAAATGAGTATAAATTTTATTGGTTCCTGAACTTTTCCAAACACAGAATGCACTGAAATATATGCGGGAGCAGCTGGTGCTGATGGTTTAAAGAAAAGGAAAAGATAAAAGAAAAATAAAAAGGAGAGATTAAGTTTTTGTAAACATATGAGAGAGAAGTTTCTATACTATCATTACTCAACATACATTAATATGTTGTTATTATGTTATTATTCTTCCCATTACCAAGTCCCTGGTTATGCTTTGAAGTTAAAGTTATCTTCTCTTTTCTAAAGAAAGGGCTACTGCTAAAATTAGGAAATGTCTATAGCATGGTCCCGGTACCCACACATGAAATGCTTACAAAGTAGTTCACGTTAAAAGAATCAAATATATATATAAACAATTTGAAATTCAATTATATATAGTCTTTATCAAACAAATATTAAACTAGTAATATAAATATTCACAACGTAAAACACTGCAAAAAAGCCACAAACAACCTGACTGTTGTTACACCATTTTTAAATGTAAATGACGATTTGACTATCATTCACGAAAAATATTTTAAAAAAATATTTTTAATTGACGTTTAAGTAGTTGCTTATTTTTGAATTTGAATGTAAAAATCAATAAATATTATATTTTTTATCATTTGAAAATTTAAATTTTACACACCAATATAGTAAGAGATGACTAGGTTGTCATTCAAATGAATTTTTTTTATAATAAATCATCTCTCATTCTTGTATCTTCCTCTATACTCTTTCTTTTTTTTTTTTCTTTTTTCCTTTAAGACCATTTTGTTGATAGTAACGATTGGGGGTGACATTAGCGACGATAGGGAAGTGGTGCTAGCGACAATAGATTGTCTCTCTTACTGACATTTTTCTTGCTCTTCTTCCTATTTCTCTTTTTTTGTTTTTTCTTTTTTCAATGTTAGGGAAGTAGTGTTGGTGCTTGTAGGTAATATTGTTGGTGGCTTGAAAGTAGCAATGTTGGATTTCCTTTGTAATGATCTTTCTTTTTTTGATAGAAGTGATGATGACAATGATGATTTATGGAGGAGGTTTTAGATAGTTTGGTTAGATTTTTTTAGGCTTGGTTTGACTTTTTTGGATAGTTTAGTCCTTACTAGAGAAACACCATTGACATTAATAATGTCTTTTTTGTTCTAGTTATCATTTTAATTGTCAACTTATATGATAAATTGACTATTGCAACTAAGTGATGACTAATTTAGGTCGATATAAAATACTAGTGTCGACTTCAATAAAAACAACTATGTGGTCGTTGCTTAGTTGACACCAAATTACATTTTAGATTACTTTGTAGTTACAATTTTGATTGTCACTTTTTTTCATGATTTCTTATAGTAATTGTATATTGTTATCGAATGTTGACACATATGGACAAGTCTTCTCTATTTAGTGACTTGAATTTAATTATTATATTTCTTTTACACAATCCTCGGAAAAATTTATAATCTTTCTTTACCTTACAAGAGGATATGCTTTCCCCTAATCTAAATTTAATCATAACAAAAATATATTATAAATTTATATTACTAATATAATATATTATATTAGTATTAAAAAAAACTCTTACAAATAATTTTTATTAAGGTTTTTTTTGTCATAATCATAAGAAATATAAATTTATTTTCGAATATATTAATTACTCCTATTTTATTGTGTAATCTATGTTAACAAGACACTCATATATTTCTTCCACAAGTGAATATATTTAACCTTAATATAATTATTGAAGTATTTTTTTTACATGAAAGAGATTAGTAAAAATAACATGTTTTAGAATTAAGAGTATTTAAGTTAGTGTTATTTAATATACAAGATACCACTTAATCCATTTAAGTATAGGTATTTCTAGAATAAAATTAAAGTTTATGACATTATTAGTTAAATTTAACTAATTTAATTATTTTCTGATAGCCTTGATGAATTAATTAATTATTTTATATAAAAACTGAAGGAACCAATATATTCAATAAATACATCAAAGATTATAATACATTTCGTGTATAAACTTATAATATTTATATTAATATTTTATTTTTTGTTAAAAAAAAAGATATTGACAAAATTTTTATAGTGCTTAAAATTACTTTATCTACTAATAAATGATATTTTTTTTATATAATACTAGCTAGTTAAACGTCCAACATGAGACATTTTTATATTGACAAGAATCTTTTCTTATTACATATGTCAATTGTCAAGGTTAATTTTAAAAGGAAAAAAAATGTCCAATTCATTGCTTAGGGTTTTTTCCGTGCATAGCGACAAAAATCTTCTCTGCAAGATAAAGGGCCTTTATTTAAAAATTGAATGATCAACAACTTGTATTATAAGCTAACATAATCAGTAAAATGCATATATACAAATACTTTGTGCTAGGCAGCATTGTCATACATGATCTATTATTGCTTCGAGAAGAACTTATCTATAAATATAATTGCCACGATTGGCCAAACTCGCTGAGAAGGAAGTTACCGTGGCAATTGCAGAAAATGGTAAAGTGGCAAGATAGAAAATATATTGGGACCTAGAGTAGAATCCCATAGCAAGGGATCAAATTGCAAAGGTTTACTCTTTTTATTGGACTCTTAAATTAATTAGTACCATTTCAGTCTTTTTTAATTTAGAGTCAACATATCCTTCCAGCCCACACATCCTTCCATCTACCACTGTCGGCTGATTTTATACTATTCATAACATTCACACAACTAAAAGCACCTATATCTAACAAATAAATTAAATCTATAAACATTATATTTCACATATCTAAATTTCAAATGTATTGCAATTTGCCCTGCGTAAAAGTAGCTGCCAAGCGAAGCACAATTCTTTCATTATTTTAGTGCTTATTAAAGTTCACGAAAAAATGGAGCCAATTGGTGACATAAATGAATAAATGTGTCGAGGGATGTGATAAAAAAGAAAGAATAAAATGAAAAAAAATAAAAAGAAGATAAATTAAGTGGATGTTTTCAATTTTTTTTTTATCGTATTCCTGTTTTGAGTTTTTTAATTTTAATATTACTTATTGTAAATATAAAGTTTTTAACATGTTATCACACACTAATAAAAAGTTTATAATATAATAATAATTTGAAAGGTCAAATTTAATAATAAAGTAAAACCCAATAAAAAAAAATAACTATCCCTAGTTAGAAACAAATTACTGGTAACATTTATTATCTATATTTGTGTGCACTTCTCCCACACTAGACATAAGTACCCGAAGCATCGTTACATCTTTAATTAATTTTAATAATACTAAGACGCAACCTTCTTTCTCCAATGACATATAAGCACTAGATCATAATGTGAGAGGGTAAAACTAAAGATCAATTATACGCTGAGGTCATGATTGGTCCATATTATTAATTAATCAAATATAGTGGCAAAAGGGTCGAAATTTAACATGCAGAATATGTACATGATTATGATTTACTATATGAGGTTATAATGCAGACGGAATCGAAAAGAAAAGAGACTTAGTAGTTAGTGCTTAATTGACAATTAATAAAAACCGGAAGCACTTAACTCTATTCTCACTCATAGAGTACAAGTTTATAGAGTCATTCCCCTTAATTATTTTTTCTTTTAATTTTCTAGAAATAGGGATATCTTAAAAACCAATCCATTCCAATGCAAAAGCAGCACCGGATTTGCGTAAAACCCACTTGATTGCTGCACCTTCCTCAGGGTTCTCTCTCTCTTAACTTCAATCCTAAGTATGATTTATGATTTAGCCCCCCTCTCTTTAAATGAACACAATTAGTTTGAGTTACTCCCTCTACACCCCACAACATAACAACATTTCTACCTCTTGAAACATTTAAATGACACAATCACTGGGTAATATTTCACGCTATATAGAGGCAGTGACCACTTCAGAGTTTACACTCTTCCTCCAATATTAAGTAACATTGGCATTCCCACTGTCCTCTCTCACAAATGGGTCGCCATTCCTGTTGTGTAAAGCAAAAATTGAGGAAAGGTTTATGGTCCCCTGAAGAAGATGAGAAGCTATTCAATTACATAACAAGATTTGGTGTTGGATGCTGGAGTTCGGTTCCCAAGCTAGCTGGTAATTAACAACTTACATATATGCTTATCTATTCCAATTCTTTCTTCTCTTTCATTACATATGAATATGATACTTCAAATGAAAAACATGCTAACTCATTTCATGAATGAATTGCAGGACTGCAAAGATGTGGAAAGAGTTGCAGGTTGAGATGGATAAACTATTTGAGGCCTGATTTAAAGAGAGGGATGTTCTCACAGCAGGAGGAGGATCTTATAATCAGTCTTCATGAAGTTCTTGGAAACAGGTAATTGAAGGATGATCAATATGATATATAATAAAACAAATTTAATTCTCTTTCCTTTGATACATAAAAAGAAATTTGTTAACCATGAATTGGTTTTCTATTCAATATCAGGTGGGCTCAAATAGCAGCACAGTTACCGGGGAGAACTGATAATGAGATTAAGAACTTCTGGAATTCATGTTTAAAGAAGAAGCTTCTGAAGCAAGGGATTGACCCAACTACACACAAGCCCCTTACAGAAGGTCATGTAAAGGAAGAAAAGAACATCACAGAGACATCACCATTGTCTCAAGGGCCTTCAGTTCCATTAACCTTTCCTTCATCACAGGGATCATCACTTCTAATGGATTCCAATTACTATGATGGAGGGCTAACAGAAGCATCCAGAGAAATTTTCATGAGCAAGCCAGCATTGGATCCTTTGTCCTACTATGATTTCCCAATGGGTGTTGCACAATCTGCTTTCAACATACCTGTGAGTGTGAGTCAGTATCACACAGGCCTTAAAGCATCTGACCAGAGCCACTTTGGACCCAATTCAAGCTATGGATTCTCTTCAATGCCAAGTCTAACCAATTCTGATCATGGGAACGTGTCGGTGACTGAGTTTTCAGACAACAATTCAGCTTCCAAAATCAGCTCATTGTTTATGAACGATCAGGTGAAAGAAAGTTCCAGCAATAGCTCAAACATGAGCACCATTTACCCTGGAGGAGGGTGTCACATGATGGAAAATGCAGGGTTCTCGTGGGAGGGTGACAACAAATTTGAACCTTTGTTTCAGTTCCAGGAAAATGGCATAAAATCCGAGGATTTTAAGACAAGTTCATGGGAAGAAGGGCAGCTGCAGACTCACAATTCCATAGATTTCACTAGCTTTCCGTTAACGTCGCTTTCAGAAGATCTAACAGGAGCAAATTTTGATGTATTCCAGCATATATGAACTGTAAATTCTTTCTTTCTTTCTTTTTTTTTTTATTTTTATTTGAACTCTTTTTTCATGTTGAAACGAGGTAGAAAAAGTAGAATGATGTTGATAGTACAGGAGATTTGTAGCGAAATATTTGAGATGATCCCTCCTCCCCCGCACCTATTATTCCTATTGATGTATTTGTTTTCATCAGCCAAAGTTTGAATAACGATATATTCTTGAGTGAAGCTAATTTTGTTTTATCACTGTAATATCTCCATCTTGTCCAACTAGTGAATTACTAATTACATGCAGTTATGTATTATGACTATTATCCTTTTCTCCTTTATCCTAGCTTGTCGTGCTTCTTCCTTTAGCTGTCCTCTAGAGAAGCTGGTCAAAGACTCAAAATATGATAAAAAGGACAAACACCCATACACTGCAACAAATTACGAATTCCATTTCCTTTTCCTCGATCCTTCCTTTTATAATATATATTATATTATATTATATTATTATATATCACGCATGGGGACACACGCTCGTGTGTTTCTCAATATATATCAGGTATACAGTGGGCTTTGGTAGATATATATTAGCGCTGGCTGGCAGTGTTTGAATAAGAAGATTATCCTGTCCTATCGTATAATGAGAGGATGATGCTTTCGCTGGCACATGACAGCACCATGTATTTGGTGAATCCCTCCAAAAGGCTAAAATTGGCTGCCCAAAATCTGCATTATTGGAGAGAGGTATCATATAACTGATTAAAGTCTAAAAGCTAGGGTCCTCTCCCTCTGTGTAGCATATACGGTTCCAAATTTAAACCAGCTTTAAAATCATCTTTAATTTGCTGTCACTAGAAGCTGCTCCAAGACACGATATACCAGTCACTCCATGCTTATGTTTTGAGTTATGACCATAACTTGCATGGTGATTTTATATGATTATATGCATATATTTTCTTACCTCTTTATGGTTCTGACAGTTTCTTTCAAGAAATTATGCTTTCAAACACACGGGAGGATAGAACTGTACAATTTACAGTTGTCAATCTGTTTGGTTATGTTGCTTATATATGCATGTTCTCTAATTATGAAAAAGATAAGCAATTAAAGCAAATGAAACGAGAGAAGATCAGAACCCACACAACGACGTACACCAACTACTCTAGTACTTGTTACAACCACATATGCATTGGGCATAATATAGGCCATTATTGAGTCATAAATCAGGATAAAGCTGCTCTCAATTCTCACGCGAACCAATCCAAAAAAGTCAATTGGTCCTACAGATTTAGAAAACTATGGCTATGGCAATGATAAGATATTTAGAGATAATCATTTTATTTTATTGATCAAAATATCATCGATTTTGTTGATAACTAATTTTTATTAAAAAAAAAAAAAACATGATTAATCACGTATAATAAGATCTTCTCTTTCAATTATGTCTTTTTGGTCCACAAAGTTGGAACTCGACAGTTCACTAAAATGATCTAAATCTGGTACCACTTGCGTTGGTATGATGATCATGGGATGAGAGATGATAGATGATGTTAATAGTTTTGAGGCAATGTTGACTTGGCTAGCAAACAAAGTAGAGTGCAGTAACTCCGGCCCGGACCACAAATGGTCCTACCCTAGGTTGCTACTTTTGCCATGTACCAAATTAAGACGGTGAAAGTCACTATTACTTCAATTAGAACAGCTGTGAACTAAGGCATAACCATACCATAAAAGCAAGAGAAGGACGGTACATAACCACACAATAAATTGATTAACTCGAAGTGTTTAGGCTAAGCTCACGCTTCTGATTTATCATGTATGGCTGTTTGGGCAATTGATCTAAAGGTTCAAATTATGACAGACATTGACAAAAAGATAGATAATTAAGCCACACCTAGCATGACACATATTATTGCGAATTACGAAAGGTCCTGCCGCCAAGCCTCAGTAATTATCAAAGAGCTTCTCATTGTGGAGGTAGTTATACGTGTCCTATGCTCAAAAGTCATCAAGATTCTCAGCAAAATCAGGGGCAATAACATCCAAGTTATGATTAAATTAAGTAAACCACTGGGAAACCTTTGTTATTGAGCGTGTCAAACCTTCTCTCATTTGTTTAGGTCAAATGAAAATATTAACCTATCCGCGGTTAATATGTGTTCAAAAAATATTAGTTAAGGATCATTTACTATGCTTTATTAAATATTTTAATTATTTTTATAATATTAATTTTTTTGTTTGTATTTTTAATATGATACATATATTCTTAAGGACACTTGTTAGCATTTGTTAGAAAGAAGAACATATGCCGACGCAGCTGCTAGCTAGCTTCCTGAGGAGTTCGAGTACCATTTGAATTAGTCATAAAAGTATAATTAACAAAGACAACGTAGGAAAAAGGGAAGAGAAATATTGAAGATGGTTGAAGTGAAATACTACTTAGTGTTGTAGCCTTTTTGGGTCAACTAACGGTGCATCCGACAAGTGATATTGAAATGCTTTTGCTGAATAATGGCTTTTGAACTTAGCAAATTCTTAACTATATGATATAGGGACACCGACAAGATGCTGTCTCATGCATAAAAGGAAAAAAAATGCCCACTAGTTATGATGTTAGTCAAATGTATATACAGATTTTTTTTCTTTATACATGATAAAGTTTTAAACCTCAATTTAAATCGTAAATTAAATTTTCACATGCTCTAACCATCTAAATGGTAAAAACTGTAACACATTACTCTAAACTATATGAAGATGAATAAATAAATATTACACAATCACAGATGTAAAAAGTGTGTATAATCTTGAATTACACTTATTGACCCCGTGAAATATTTATCTTGTGCAAGCTAAGCACAATTTACACGTTGAGGTTGAAATGATAGCTAACAATTGACTTCTATTGCGATTGGCAATGGCACCAAAGTAAAGAAGTCGAGAAATCGAATGAAAATGAAGTTAGGTAGAAGCCAATGATGCATAGTGTTTGGGCTTTAAATTGGATGCATAAGTGAAGCGTTGAACTTAACCTGAGAGCTTACGGTTCTAGAGGAAGTAGATGGACCATGGTCATGAGATGAAAAAAAAATGTCAAAGACACACTTTAACTGCCATTGGGAATGATGAATTTGAGCCCGAAAGACCTTGCGAATATAATTACAAGCACTAGTAAGAAGAATGGACGATATATGTTATAATAAAGTTATGATAAAAGAAACACACTCCCTAGAATGATTGCGAAATATCTAATAACGATTATGTTTGACATTTCGGGATTCTTTTGCCTGGTAAAAATTGCTAGAGTACTTTTACCGAATGAATTCGGCTTTATGGCTTAAAAGTGATTATGACCATAACCCCGCAAGGGAAACAGAGTGCTTTTTCTATTTCTTTTTTTATTTATTTATTTTTTATTTTGGGGCTAACGAGAAAGCGAACAAACTTAAAAGTACATAAAGCATTTCTTAAATTGAACGTCTTAATAATAGCTACTCATCAAAGATAAGCTGCCAGTTGACATCCATGGAAATGTGTTTTTCACTGATTGCGCTTTCCTCACTCAAACCACGAAACTTCTAATTACGTATTCAGGGAGTGTCTTCTTTTGCATATACGAATACTGACTGTGACTTTCTAGTTTCATCATACTTCCTAATGAATTGTTTTAGCTAAGTAAATTGAAACTTGAATTCCCTTCTTACTCGTTACTCTCAACACAAGTCACCAGGAATAGCCCAGAAAATAAATAAACAAAGGTTTATAGTAGTTTGCAAAAACTTACATGTACAAACCTCGTATTCACCGAACAAATTAATAAAAATAAAGAGTTACACCAACCCTAAATGACATGATTTCCCAAGGGTATTAGTTAAGAATGAAGGTGATAATTTGTGCTAAGTGCAATCCAAAATATTGGCAATTCACAAGATAACTTGTTCGTCTGGGCCATCTTACTTAGCCCTACACCATCATCTTCAGAAAATAAGGGAAAGGAAAAACGATTTAAAGTTGAAAGTTCAGCGTGGAATAAAAAAATCAGTATTGAAATTGGATCTAAACATACTTCTTTATTTACCATAGGCAAAGGGCAGCTCGATTATACATCCGATGGTTTAGGGGAAATGGGAATTGAATTTGAGTTAACTATCTTTGTGGAGGACCATTGAACCAAGTGCACACTATAACGATGTGTAATCAAAATTTGATAGTATTAGATACGTAATCGAGCAACTAAAAATTTGTTGTCACGTGCTTAAATGGTCTTTGCAATTAGTTAAACTCAAGGAACGTCATCGCAAATTGTTTTCTGAAAACCAGTGATAGGGCCTGTACAACAACAAACCAATATTTAGCATACTGAAGCAAATGGGAATTCAGAGTGCTGTCATCAACTAATCCGTCGTCTTCAATATGATTACTATGTTACAACCAACAACAAAATCCGATTCCGGGGATGACATTTAATAACAATTAACAGATTAGGTCTAACCAAGTTATCACACTAATTCCACGAAAGATAATCTTCCACCCCTGTCACAAGTATCTCCGGGATAGAAATACCGCCGCCTACGAGTCCACTCCCTGTTTACAACTTGGTCAAAGACTATTTACTTAATTCTTTTTCAGTATATAATGCAAAAGCAAAATGAAAGTGATTCAGAATAACTTAGAAAATAATGCACCCCGAGTGAAATAAATACACAACAAGACTACACGTTCATGGCTTTAAACGATTTATTTGTACAAATAATCACCTTGTCTATCCAGAAAGACAGCTGCAAGCTTTGGAGACACACTTAATCTTATGACAATTTTGTATAAGCTTCAGACAGTCCATTATGTAGATTTATGCAGCTCATAATACCAAGGAATTCTTTAGAAATTTTACAGGATAATTTCTGAATCAATATTGCTAGTAAGCTAATGTCTTGAACACCTCACCAACCGCCACACTTTACTTCTCAAACATTGGATTGCCTCTCAGAACATCCCAAGATATTCTCAGGTTAACTTTTCTTTTTTCTTTATAGTAAGGTATCCCCAAGGTGAAAGACACGAGACTAATTCTTAAAAAAGTAGAATACTAGTTAAGTAACAACTTCTTTATCTACACATGTTACTCTATTTATATAGTCAAGAATCAACTCCTTACATATATTTAAAGAGTCCAAGTTACTAGTCCTTGTGTCACACCTTGTCCTCAAATCAACTTTTATCATCAATGATGCTGTACAAACTGATATTATGCTTCCACAAAACAATGCAAGATGTTCATGCTCACTGTTTTTTTTTTTTTTGGCTGTAAAATAACATATCTGTCCATATATTTTATCTAGCCTATCCAGAATGCAAGCTGCAACTTCTAAGACACTCTAATCCATGACACGGCAACTGTGTACAAACTTTACCCATTGCATTATATGTAGGTTTATATAGTGAACAATAACAAGGAACTCTACAGATATGGCAACCAGGATAAATTTTGAATCAAAATTATGACTGCCACTAGCCTTCTCAAACAATAGATTGCCTCTTGAAGTACATCCCAAGAGATCCTCAGGCCAACTTACGTCATCAGTAGTATTGTACAAGCTCCTGTTGCTTCCACCAAACAATGCAAAATAATCATACAACCTCCTTTCACTTAATAACAGGAGAACAAATTTGAAATCTAGTCTTTTCTTTTTTTCTTCCAAATTTGATAACAGAAGTAGCAAAATCTGAGGAATACATGGCTTCAGCTTATTCATATATCATATCTGCAGGAATTAGATCTCTCGAAGGAAACCCTGAGCAAGTGGGACATTTAAATGAAAAACTTTGTCAATAAAAATGAATTGCAACTGAAATAACTTAAGTACATTGATATCCACACAGTGAAGAAGAATTTTTTCCCCAGGCAAGCAGATAAAGCATTAATCTAACCTTCTTTATTTTGATTTTAGACAAAAAAGTTTCACCACATATATCAGTATAATAAATTTAATGTAGATGTAGGCATGCAGCATCAGCCATAATCCTATGAGAGAGTTTTTTTTAACTTTGGGAAAAAACAAACGCTTTTATGATATGACTTCTTTTAAGTGCTCTTTCAAGCTGCTATTCGTAGCTTCTGGAAAAGGTACTAAAACAGCTTTTTTTTTAAAAAAAAACAATCTAATTATTATAACTTTTATACATGTTTTTTAATTATAAAACCACTTTTCCCTTAAGAAAAGCATAAACAAACAGGCCCTGCATCAACATGTGGGAAGAGCATAAATTCAGAGGGAGATATGCGTAGTAAAATGCTGTCGTGCATATAGACATAATTCAAGGCTTTGTTTCATTTATTTTCTTTTGAAGGGAAGGTTTATGACATAGTTTAATCTACATAAGTAGCAACTATGGCTTTGTACATGTATATATTGTATAGACTAAGTCAAACAAAGAACAGAAGTCTATAAAATAGAAAACAAATTATGGCAGTATTACATATAGGAGAAAAAAGGAAGGGCAAGAAGTCACAACTCACAAGAAATAGAAAATTTGGAAATGCCATCAAATATACTAACGTGTAAGTTATATCATGTGCAACATTTCTGAATTCATATTAGCAAAATTACTCGTCTTGTTGAGCCAACCAGCCTTATGTATATAAATTGAAATTTTGACATTTGCACAATGTAATAAATAATTTTCTTAGTACAATATACTCTTACTTTTCCATTCAAAAGACTTACAAGGATCATTATTTTGATTAATGAAATCAGTGGCGCTTACAGCCCCAAGGGCTGTCTGTGCAATTGAGCTCCTGGCTGATAAAGAGTGAGATGGTGTATGGCCTTTGCTAAGAGGTCCTTCAAATCAGGATGTTGGGCTTGAACAGGACGAGCAAGCCTTTCTAAGGTACTCAAAGTGCGTTCTTGCTCAAGGACCTTACTGTTGCCTACATTTAAGGCAAGGTAACAAAGTAATTTTAGGCCATGCACTTGTTGACGGTGATTTATCTGCAGCAGGCTCATTAGCTTAGGAATTCCATCAAGCTCCTCAAGTATTGCCTTAGAATGGTCAACACAGTTGTAGTTGTCCGGGGACACAAACTTTTCCAAAGCAATGGCAGCCTCAGTGGCTACATCAACATCTTTGCTACCAAGCTGAGCAACTAAAGGACCAAGCACTTGCGGAACCTTTCCAGAGAAGTTTCTGGCCAAGGAACCAATTGCCTTAATGGCAGGAATCTGCAATGCCGGATTTCTCTCTTCATTAACCACCCTCAAAAGCTGATCCAAAACTGCCTTTGCAGCCGCTGCAGTTCGTTTAAAAGCAGCTCTTCTAAGATCAGCATTGGACTCTGCCACTGCAGCAATCTCCATGACAGCCATAAGGCAATTGAACTGCAATTCCCCAGTCTCGGACTCAATAATCTTGGCCAGACAAAGCAAACCTTTAGTCTCGGTAATCTTCCTGCAAGTTGAAAGACAACCTTTGGAGAGTTTCCAAAGAGCCTTAGCACAACTGACTTTGACATCATTCCTCAACTCCGGGCTCTCAACCTCTCTGTCCCTTTCCCTTCGATGGTGGCTGGAGCCACGGCTACTCCCATCAGAATTGGCCTCCCCAGAGTTGGACAAATTCATAACAAGTAAATGAAGGCTGGCACGACAGGGATTGGGTTCGGCAAGGACAGCATCCATGGACAACAATGACACAAGAGGCCTAGTCACATTGGCCCTCACGAACTCCTCGCGAGCAAGTACATTTTGGTCGGCCATGGCGGAGACCAAATTGGCAACAGAGACACGAACCCTCATGGGGGAATCACCAAGGACCTGAACAATGGTGGGAACAGCATGGGAGTCCACTATGAAACTAACAACCCTATCTTGATTGGTTGTAATATTGACAAGAGCATTAGCAGCAGCAACTTGAGCATCAGGGGAAGAAGCTTCTTTGAGAACCTTGAAGAGAGGCAAAACCCCACCTTCCTCCAAGATGATGAACTTGTTGCGGTCGTTGTCTCTGGCTAAGGAACCGAGCTCGATGGCGGCCTCGGCGCGGTCCTTGGGCTGGCCCAATTGGAGAGTATAAGTGTAGGTCCAGACCCAAGCGAGGATAGGGTCATTGCTGGCAATGGGGGGGAGGGAGAGATTGGTGCCCTTGGAGTCGAAGATGCTGAGGAGCCACACCATGTCGCCATTCGAAGATTCCAGAAGGTAACACACCTTCCGGAAGTCGGCAGTGGTGGTCATGGAGAACACCTGGCGGAGTACGCCGCCGTGCTTCTTGCACTTGCGGACCAGCGCCAGCGTCCGCTCTAGGTTTTTCGAGACCTCGCCGACGATGCGGCGGATTGGGCGCTCGTTTACGCACTGGCTCCCCGACACGACGCGCACCACGGAGCGTAGGTTGTCGCACACCATCAGCACCTTCCTCGCCAGCTCCGTGAAGTCCATCTTCGACGACTCCGCCTCCTGAGCCAGCTTTATCACTCTCTCTCCCAGTAAGATGGGACCCAACAGCTCATCTTGGAGGCTCTTTTCCTCTTCTGGATTAGGGTTAGGGTTAGGGTTAGGGTTACCCATCATCGGAGACAACACCAAAACTACCTCACTCTTTCCCAATTCAGTCTCTTATCTTATCTGAACCAGAGACTTTTAATTTAAGAAAATGGGAAATTGAGTTGTGGAAGAAACAAAGCAAGAAGCTGGTAATCTAGTACGACTCCTCCCCGTACTGTTGTAACCAGTGTACAAGTCTGCAGAAGGTTGTTGGTAGCTCCTTCCTACATGACTCTGCCTCCTAAACTCTGAAAATAGTAACTCACTAATATTAATAATAATTAAGACAGGGAAAATTAAATTAAAATATCCACAAACATACATTCCCTCTTCTTCGTACCACGTAACCGGAAAGTGCGAAGCTTTTCATTATTGATTTAATTTTGGTTAATGCGTTTTTTTATTTATTTCTCAGAAGGATAGTTTTGTTAGTTGAGATTAAACAAGAACGCGGGATTATTAATTTATCATGCTGCAGATACTGCGAAGGAGAGGAATAACAACGGAATAGAATATTTTAGGAATGAGGATGGATCCCCCGTTTGAGAATTGGAGTCAAGTCAACATAGGGTTGTTGTTGACTCAAACCCCAACTCAAAATATTAATATTTTAGAACATCATTCTTAAAAGATCTTTTTAATTAAATTTAAATAATGTTATGTTCTTTTATTCTATTTCTATATTCTTTTAATGTTTAAAAAATATATTTAATTCTTTTTATTTAGTAAATTGGAAATTTTATAAGAATAAATTAATATAAAAAGATTTAAAATTATTCATTAAATTTACTTCTAAAATAAACAGGAGGTTAGGACTTAGGAGATATATTTATTTTAAATTCAAGAAATTGGAATTATAATAAATAATTTTTATTTATTTAATTTAAAAATATTCTTCATTAAAGGATCTTATTTTAAGATATTTAATTCTTCTTTTTTTATTAATAAGATATTTACTTTCTTTTCTTTTTGAAAAAAATGGGTAAATAAAATTTTAAAAGAATAATTTTTTTAATAAAAATTAAATTTTAAAGTGAATTTAATTTTATTTAAAATTTTCAATTAAAATATACTATTGAAAAAATTCAACTTAAAAAATTAAATTTGAAAATAGAAAAATAAAACAATTTGAAGGTTATTTGTTTTGAATTAAAATTTAAAATAAAAGAGGAAAAGTGAGGTGGTGGAATCTGACGTGGGGAGTAGTAGAGGATTCCAATGATAGGGTGGCACGTGTGAAATAACCCGGTAGTTACGTTTTGAATGGCGTGTAATGTAATAATGTTAGTGCAAGTCTGCAAAGGAATGAATTTGATGAACGGCCCGGGCCCCAGTGGACTTGACTGCTTTATAGGAAAGAAGCATATCAAAGTCTGATGCCGGATTTTAAAATTAATACTTCATCTTAGCCAAAACAAAACCTCCAGAAACTTTCCAAAATTAATCCTACTTCCCTTTTAAACATTCTCTCTAAAATTAATAAATAACAAATTAGTTTCTTAACTTACAATAGACATTGAAATTAATCATTTAAATAAATAAAATAATTTTTAAAATTTTAATTTTTAATCAATTTAATAAATAAAATAATTCTTAAACTTATAATTTTTAATCAATTTAGTTCTTTAAATTATAATCAACTACCAAATTAATTTTTTTAATAAATAAAATAACAAAATAATCATTAAAATTATAAACTATTAATTAATTTAGTTATTCAAATTATAATATTTTCTTAAATGGGTTCTTAAAAAAACTCAATTATACTTTTTTTATAACTTCAAAAATTTTACAATTTTCTCGTAATCTTTTTTATAAATATACTATCTAATTTTAAATTCTCATAGATTTTTGTTTCTTCCAGTGATTAAGCCTTTAGAAATGGTAAAAATGTTTAAAATTAAGATTTAAATCCTTTAACTTATTTGTTTTTCATAACTATTACGGTTACTAAGTTATTTGATTTGTTTAATTTATATAAAATATATTATATATAGTTATTGCATTTTAAATTTTTACTTTACCTTCCTTAAGTATATATTTATATTAAAAGTTAAAATAATTTTAAATATTTTAATTTTAATTATATATATTTATTTATTAAATCATATAAAATTATTTATTAGTTAAATTATATAATATCTTATAAATTTATTTATTAAATATTTTTATTTCTAAATAGATACTTTACAAATAAAAGAAGTATAAGTAGTTTATAAATAAAAAATAAATTTTGTATAATTAAACAAATAAATTTGTATAATTAAAATAAAAATACTTAATAAATAATGACTATGATGATCATGAAAATTTAAAAGAAATGAACAAATTTGGAAAAACTATATATGTTTCTAGGATCAAAATGTGCATTAAAAAAAACTGGGGGATAAGATTCACAAAATTTAAAAATTAGGAGATAGAAATTAAAACTAAACATTTTTTTAATTTTAGAGATTAATTTGATCAGTTATTATAATTTTAAAAATTATATTGATTTCAAATGTAAATATTTACTATATTTTTAAGGACTTAATTAATTGATAATATACAATTTTAAAGATTATTTTGATATATTATTAATGTCAGAAATCAATTTAATCAAATATTATAATTTCAAAGATTAAATTAGTAATTTATTTTATAAAATATTATTATATTTAGTTTAAAATATTTTTCTTTAACATAAGAGCTAAATAAGATTTACTTTTTATAAAAATATTTTAAAACAATTTTTAAGTATATAATTATATTAATAAAATTATTAAATAAAAACTATAAAATAATTAATAAGACTTGAAATTTATAAAAAAAAATTACTTGTTTTTTAAGTAGAAAAGAGGTTACATAAAAAAAATTTAGAATCGAAAAAATATCAAACCTCTTGACAACTAGTATATTAAAAAAATTTAGTTAAAAAAATTTAATGAACAAAAAAATTACGGTAATATTTATTCATAATATTTTTATATTTTTATTTTTAATAATAGTTATTATATTATTTTTATAATTGTTTTGCAACTAATTTTTTATTTTATTCTTCTTCTTTAGATTAAGATCTTTAGTTAACTTTTTATGGCACGACATCCTGACCATTTAAAACTCTCTTATATTATATTAAAGAAGGTAAAAAAACCTTTTTATGCATTTTGGTAGCCATCCTATTATAATTGTACTTTGTGCAGTTCAAATTTTAATTGCAAGGCATTCACTTCTTCTCTTGTATAATTTATTTTTTTCACATTTTTCTTTCTTTTTCTTTCTCTTATTTGTAAAAAAGGTGTATAAAAGTAAAAAAAAAATTCTAAAAATTAATTTATAACAATAACCACAACAAATTTCATTGGGGAAAAACAGAATTATAGACATTTATAGCATAATTAATAAAAAAAAGGTCTGCGATAATTAAAAATAGTTTTACGATAATAATGTTATACTCTCTCTTTCCTACTCATCCTTTTACGATTCTTCCTGTTACTCTATAAAAAAAATATTATATAATAAATAAATATATTTAATATTTAAAAATATAAAATACATTCAATATTTATTTTGTAAAAAATGATTATTACTTATTAAAAACAGAGTTGGTAAAATAAGTTATCCAAACCAGCCAAAAAATAAAGAATGAAAAGCAAGCTAGTTTAGATGAATTTGAATTATAGATAAATTGATTTTTTATTGGTTTAATCTGGTATGATAACATGACAAACTGAGTTAAATTGACTTTTTTTATATAAATATATGAATTTAAAAAAATAAAAAAAAATATAAAATTAAATAAACTTAATTATTTTAAAGCGAGATTAAGCGGCGGACCTGTGGAGTGACTTGGGATACTCTAATTAGAAAGATGTGGTAAGAAAATTTAGGAGTATTTTTTATTTAAGAAAAAAAAAACTTAAACAAACAGACATTATTATAGATTTGAATCCGTATACAAGTGATGTAGAAAGGGAAAGAAATTGAATAATGGGGGAGCTACCTAGCTAAGCTGAAGTTAGAGAGTGAAGGACAGAGAGAATATGATTATGACCCACGTGTCTAAAGTTTTGCCGTTAATCCACCCTCCTCATTCTGCTTTGAACCCCCTGATTCCACATCCACTGCTGGTGACCAATTGAAGAATCCATCAGGCTGCCACCACACCCAGTCAGACTATTGGACAACATACCCCTCACACACTTTAACATAACTAATATATATCAATTAAAAATTACCAAAATAACTAAATAATTAAGACACATTAACTTCTCATTCTCTTTATCAAGAGTTTGAGCATGTCATTTATTGGACTGCTTCATATGATTGGAAAATAACAGACTATAATTCAAAGAACGTACAGTAAAAAATTATGAAAACAATTCAAAAGGCAATTACCATGAGCATAAAACCGACGCTTTCTATTGGCATAACTGGCCAGTCTTCTATTCGAGGGACGTGTGTAATTCCAAATACATACCTGAAAGTAACGAAGTTAGTCTCCACAGTATGCATCATTTTCATCCGCATAACAATAAAGTAAATTGAAACAACAGAATAAATAAACTTAACTAACTAGTACATTTTATATAATTGATCAAACTTAAGTTCAAGATTATGTATACACATGATATTATTATTGTTCCAGTGCGATGAAACCTCCATACGACGGCATGGAGATTTGTAATTAGAATAGTTAAAACTAGGTTTCACCTACTTTACGGATGTCATTTTAAATTTGAGTTGGTTCACATTTATTTGAATTATGGAGATTTATTATCAATCTCATCTTCTTAATCATCTAATAGTGTAGTAATTTATTAGTTGAGGTCTCAAAAAGTATTAGAAAGTTGCCTTAATATCTGGTTACAAGTTATTTTAGGATTACAAAGCGTTTATTACTCATTCTAAAATAGAAAAGATATATTATCTTTCAATCTTAAGTAAAAAAAAAAATGAAAACTTATAAAAAAGAAAACGTAATTGACACATAACTCAACTTAAAATTGAAAAAATACACCATCTCTAAGCCTGGGTAAAAAAAATCCTACAAGAGTATAAACAACTGAAAAGGTTAACTCATGGAGCTGTTGCCTTGCTTAATAGACTTATTTTTTTCTTATACTAGTCTGGTGGTAATTTACTAATTTAGTTTTAGAAATTTGATAGAAACGAAATAATTTTCCCAGAAAAGTTTTCATAAAATGAATGTGCATGAGAGAGAGAGGACCAAAGAACTATATCAGTTTCTTCCAAAGATCGGTTTTGCTTAACCCATGTAGGTAGTCCTTGGTTGACACGTGGATTTTGATTAGGAAATTCTCCTCCAGGAAACATTTCATCGTGTGAATAGGGTGTTACCCAAAGATTATGCCTCAAGAAAGCAGCTCTTCTTAAAAACTTGGCCTCACAACCTGCTAACGGTAAGCAGTTTGAGCCAGGTACTAGCTTATAGCCTGTAAAATGTCCAGTTCTATTGCCTGTCCTCGTGTTCCTTACCTGAACCATCATTGAAAATTTTAAATAGTAACCAGTGTCATTTAAAGAATTAAGTCAATAACTATGTTCTCTAATGCATCATTTTTAACTAGTATAGTTTGCTTTTACAATTACCAAACTAAGATATATTTTTGGAAAATTTACTAATATGGGATAAGTCGTACTTATTCACTTAGTATTCTTATCTCATATTAATATATTTTTTAAAATTACACTAGTTTAATAATTTTAAATGCAAATTACACTAATCTGTTAAAAAAAAATTATTAAGAAAGCAAAACTACGTGCAAACTTGTTGGTGGGGTAGTACGGAAAACATCAATTATTTCACCATAGCAAATACAATTCAATTTTCAAGTATGAAATAACTAACATGAATAATAAGAAATCGGCCTTAGAAAAAGAAAAAGCCTTACAAGCCAATGTCTAGCCGTCAAAGGATTACAATCACGCATGGCTTCCAATTCAGATTTGAGCAGAGTCTCTTCGGCATAAAATGCATTATCGTAAACATTATTCTCCCCGGGTTCCTCAACTTTGACATTGATCTCCACGACCTACCATACCAACCATCTTGATAGTGTAAGAATGAAAACTTGGAAAAGAAATAAAGACGTAGTAGCAAAGGCAAAGCTATATAAATTTAATAGGAGAATTCTGATTACAGGTACAGTTTCGATTAAAACATTGAAAGTAGCCACATTCATGTAACTTTAAAACGAAGCAACCTTATCAAAGAAAGTGAGAAACAGGACAGACAAGAAGAAGACACTAGTTTTGATACAATCAATAATCCTGATTTAGATGTCTTACAATTTGGATTCAAATGTAAAAATTGTTGTTCACTTATATATTATATCATATTAGGATAAGTTTTTATATCATTTTATAATATAATTTTGAGTCTAACTCAATTCTATAAAACTAACTTGTAAGACAATGGTTGTCTTTATTCATATACTCTATACTAACTATCTCACCAATATTCATCAAGTTGCACCTACTTAAGATAAAAGTGAGTAACAATGGTATCAATGGCTTAAATTATTTAAGATAACTGCTAAACAAGTGTTCATCCAAGCAGTATAAACTGAAATAGTATGAGTGTAGGACAAGAAAATTTTGTATTTCAACTGAAAGTACCTGATTCAAAGCATCACCAGGTTTAGAATCCACAGCCATGTCCATGCGGGCTACAAAAAAGTGTTGATGAACTGGGGCATATAGACCTGGCGCAATCATGGTTCCATATTTACGAAACTCTCCAGGTAACAAGGTTCCTACGCTTAGAATACCTGTTAGCTTAACCTCAGCTTCAATTTTTCCATCCTGGAACAACACAACAACACACCAACACACCACCGTCTTCCAGAGAGTTAATCACCAGTTAACAAGAATATTAGAAAAAAGAAATACCGAAAAAGACGTTATGTAGTTAGTTCATGATGAGAGAAGCAAGATTAATTAAATAATGCTGAACTTCCTCAAAGGAAGACCAACTATGAGGGCATAAAGATGTGGTCACATTGTACAAATGGTTGATAATTGCCTCACAATAATTCAAAGGATGATACAAGAATGGATATTTGTGAAAGTATGCAATAAGAAAAAGCAGATCAACATATGGTGTGATTAATGTTAATCATATTTCTCTTATATCAACATGTGATGTTTGACTTGCCTGATAAAAGTACCAAAAAAATCCATACTCATAGTTAGCCACAGTACACGTAAAAGAAACTGAAAGTCTTCTAGACCTTCGGACTTCTGCTGAGCCAGTTCTCCAGTCTTGATGCTTCCACAGAATTTCATGATCCTCTTCGTGCAAACATATACAATTTTCAATTGTCTCAACTCCACCAGTAAAATTTGTGAAATGAGCATCAAAGTACTTGATGTAGCCCGAGCAATCACATCCCTGTAACAAAAGTTGACTTTAGACCAATTGAATTTCATTCAGAAAGAGGAACTTGCCAAATAAAACACACTCAAAAAGGATAATTATAGGTTTCTTTTCTTAAACCTTCTTGAGAGAATGTGCATTTTTTCCCAAGCCATTTTCCCCAGCAACAAAAGCATTCTTCCTGTAATGCGGTTCATTTGGATCTCCATAGGGCACAACCATCTCCACAAAACTCAGTCTATGAGCTATAGGCCTTCGCCCTTGACTACCATCAACATATGCAACCGAATATATAACCAAACCTTCTCTGGGTGTGCATCCAATACGAAAGTTCCACTATTAACGAGCAAAGAACAAAGTGACAATTATAGAACAAGTTGGATAATAGGAAATAAGTAACTAATTCAATAAAGAAGTAATTAAGCATCAACCTTTTGCCATTCAACATAAGACCCATCGACACGAAAGCTTGGACCTTCAAGCTGAACAATTTGCAAAGGTTTTATATCACTTCTATCAGATCCACCTCTAGTTTCACCAGGTGTATAGTTCCTCAAGGGATCAATCGGAGGCAGAGGAATAACTTTACGGTCTTCAAATTCAATGACCACCATGTTTTGCATATCAACAAGCACATAGATGCCCTCAACTGGGAATGCATAGCCATTTTCCATAGGGCAGTCACTTTCGGCTCGGCAAAATATGAGTGGCTTAGTAAGTCTATGCTTGGGACCATCAGCTTCACTATAATAACCAACACACCTGCAGCGGAATTATGAAGAACAAAGTTTAAATAGAGAAAAGGCATAGCAACTTATGCAGACAAAGATTTATAAACAATGGACATCCAACTTAAATTACCAGGCATCAACCATTACAAGGTCCATGTTTTTAATGCCCCTTTTCTCCATAGCCTCTTTAAATGGAGGGAAATCTTTAACAACAGCTTCACATTCTGCATATTCCATAGCATCCTGAAGATGGATAGAATACAACATTACGGAATTGAAAATTGCAACTTATGACATAAAAAGCAAATATGTACACATCCTGACTCACTTGAATTTCAAGATTATGATCTGATCTTTTATTTAATACATAATATGGAATTTCCATTCATAAACAAATGAAAAATGTAACAAGCTAAAATTGCACTGCAGACGTTGTTCCTGTTGATATAACATATTCCATGTAATGTAAGTTTCTCAAACTATGCAAAATTTCTCCGGAGCAAAACCCAATTATAAGGATAGTACCAGTAAGTAATTAAATCGGTTTCAAATACTGAAACTAGTACATAATGGTAAGAAATGGAGTCAGAAGCCATGAGGACAAAAGAACATAATACCATTGGAGGCTGAACATCTGGAACAACGTGTGATGAAATTACTTTTCCACGGTGATGACCTCCTCGAGTTACTGCATGTACTTGTGATAATTCAACAATCCATATACTAGTCTCATTTGTCTTCTTATTGTAAATAACTAGTCTAGCGCGTCTTGGAGGGAGTTTACTAGGAATTACAGGCCCTCCTTTAGTTCTAGGAAGTAATGATGGTTGGAAAGGTGGAAAGAAATAAGCATCTGCCAGTGCAACAACATGTTTATCTGGTTCCATCAAAACTACTTCAATAAAGCGCATACTGTCTCTGACCTACAAGATATAAAGACAGTTGGGGGGAAAAAATAATCAATAATTAGGGACAACTGCTTCAAAAATATACAAATGTTCAATTTTAATTATCTGTATTAAAAAAAAACCAAATATACGAATATATCTTTTAATCAAACATGTCATAGCGTAGTTGACCTCAGGAGTGGCTCTAGCTGCCCTCACAGTTGCCACTGCCACAGAGATTTCTGCTGCAGATAAAGGGTCTAAAGGGTGGCTTGATTGGGCCCTAGCCTTTGTACTGGTTCCTGTTCAACGTTGCAACAAATGTAGTATAAGAAAACACGCAGACAAAAACAAGTGAAAGTAATCATAACAGGATTCAGGTACTTGAAATAAACTCTGAAAGGAATACATCAGTGGTGTAACTGTCAAAACATGTTAACATCAGTTGCTTCTGAAGTTCTGATACAAAATCAAATTGGCTTTGTCCTGAGATAAACAAGCACATATCGATATAAACAATTTCGAGAAGCAATTAACAACAGGCAAGACTTTATCCTTAATTTTATTTTAAACTGATTAAAAAATTGGCAAAACATAATAAAAGCTGAGCATAGAGCACAAAGAGAAAAGGATAAAAAATTTGTCACTCCCTTTGCCTTTCTAGAAGTTTTATAGAAACAAGAGGTTAGTAATCAATAAAATTCAGTGAAAGATATTGGAAAAGGATGGATAGACACAAATCACCGGTGTTGTGTCAATTATTTCTGTAATGCAACATACGTACCTAAATACATGCATGCACACATGCATATACAAATACTAAGTGCATATATAATACAACAAGGAAGTGCATATATAATACAACAAGGACTGAGAACTTAAGACATAAGAAGAGAAAGGCACCATCTAGAGTAATTCATGTTAGAATCTGGCGTATCTAGAGGAAAGAAACATAGCAGTTAAGATAAGAAGATGGTAGATACCTTTAGGAGGAGGGGCATCAGTGGAAGGTTCAGCTATGGGCATAGGTACCTTGTTGGCACGACCACGGTGGGTCCAATCTGGTGGTGCGGCATTGGTTTGCGGAACTGAGGCCATTGCTCGCCGCAATATGTCTCAACACAGTCTATTCACATACAGCAAACTAGTCCCTCTTCTACTTATTATTCTCTTTTATGTATGGAAAAGGTGTTGGTGCGTAGAAGCAGAAGCGTTATTTGGAGGCATAAACATATATATATCGAAGGCTATCATAAATCGATTACAACACAAGAATTTTGTGGTAAGATGGGTGTGGACATGTTATATATAATGGCAACATCAACATGAACTGAAACTGAAGCTGAAAACAACGTTCTCTACGATCTATAATGTATCTCTCTTTTTGTTTGTTTTTGTGTAGAGGATAAGGGCAAAGAGGGAGGAGGGATTCATGGTTGGTACTAGTGGAGAGTGGTGCATTATAATCACTCATGCCTTCATGGTGTTACTTTTGAGGTTGATCGTAAAAAGTTGATGGAAGGGGGCTTATCAGCGGGGTCCAATACGATAAGTGGGGGTTGATAGGAGGGTCTGCTTTTGATAATGGACATTTTCAAACAATTAACTTTAGGAAATGACAATAAATCATAATAGAGAAGGCTTATATTAGATGGTAAATAGTTTATTAATTAAATTAGGATTGCTCCTCTCATATGACTTCAAGATATTATCGCAGGGTTTTATTTTTTTAACTTCCTACGTAATTACATAAAAAAATAATTAATATTTAGTCAATTTTGTCTAATTAAATTTTTGATATGTTATTTTTTTTTGGTACATATCTAATTTAGTTTCATTTTGGTGACACTTTGTTTAAAAAATTATTTTAATACTTGTTTTTATAATTATTTTAAAATAGTTATATCTTAATACAACAACAAAGTTTTATCTTACCAACTAAGTTGTTATACATGAATCATACAATGTCCTTCCACTAGGTTAAAAACCAAAACTTCAACTATGGTATTTGTCATGAAATTCCTTTTGACCATTTCCTCCAATGTTCTTGGTCTCTTTTTCCTCCTCCTCATATGACAATATCATATAATTTATTCTTCTTGTAAGTGTCTTTCTAAGTCTCATTAATTTGTATATGTTTAAATCACTTTAATCAATTTTTTTGTTATTTTTTCTCAATTGGTGTTACATCAATCTCTCAATGTATATAATTATTTTGTATTCTATCTTTTCTTGTATGACCACACATTAATCTTAACATTCTCCTTTCTGTCACTTTAACTTCCTTTAAAGTCTAACATTCACCACCATAAAACATATATTAATATGTTAAAACTTGTCTTTTAAGTTTTGTAGGTACTTTGCGGTCACAAATAATCATTAATGTCTTTTTCCATTTTAGCTATCCAACTTGTATCATATATGTGACATCCTTGTTAATTTCTCCAATTGTATTGTAAAAGTCTCATTAAAATTCATTATTTTTTTTTATCTCTCTCATTTCATCACATCATATCATATCTACATTTCTCTTTCTTTATCTTTCTAGGTCTCAAGTTGCATATGAGAATCCATCCATCATTTTCCTTTTTTTATGGGATGCTCAATAATAACCTTGTGGATGAAAAAAAATGGTTAAGAAGAGAAACTCCACTAAAGGTAGTTTACCAAGTTGCTCAACAGATATTGATTAATGACAAAATTGATAAATACTTCACATTTATAATACGATAAAAAACTATAGACTTGACTCTACTGTTTTTTCAAGCTTTTCTTCGTCTTGGAAGAAAAACCTAAACCAAATACATTTAGAAAAAAGAAGAAAATAAATAGACTTTTAAAGAAGTTTAGTATAAAATAACTTTTAAAAATAAGTTGTACACTTCAGTGATCATCTTCCATTCATATGTAACTAATAAATTTTAATTAATATGAGATAAAGAAATAAAATTTTTAGTTTTAGAGGAGTTTTTTAAATTTGACAAAAAATTTCCTACTTTTATTTTTTAAGTTATTGTTTTAAACTTTAATTTTAAAATTACTCTTAAGTCATAAAAAAAAGTTGGATCAAACATTTTTAATCATAAAATTTCACCACCATGAAAATGATTTTATCTAATTACTGCCCTTATATTGTGAATTTGATCATCAATTTATATCTAAAACCTAAATTGAGAAAGGGCAGAAAAAAAAAACAATTTGGGATAACCAAATCCTAACTATTATTAGACAGTGATCTCTCACTTTGCTATTGAGTTTGTTCTATTTTGTGTGAAATTAACCTTTATTAATATCATTTGCTAAATGTTAGTACTCGTTCAAAATAATTCAAACTTAAAACTCAAATATATAATAGTGGTACAACTTGTAAATTGGTACTGAAGTTACAATTCTCATGAAAATTATACTCACTCAATTTTATATTACTTAGAACGATTCGATACATTTACAAAAATTCACGCATTATCTGCACTGAATTAACTCGAAACTTCTTTAATTTGCACTCATGAAATCCTTCATTTGAAAAAACTCGTCATTATCAAATTACAAAATATTTATTAAAATTGAAAATGTTATCCTTTCTATTTTTTTTCTAAGATTCTATTCCAAGTAATTATATACACTTAAATAATATATATATATATAATTATTTTAAATAAGAGATTAATAATCATAAGTGTAAAACAATTTTAAATTATTATCCAATCATCAATTAAAAGTTTGTTGATTTTAAGATATTTATTATAAAAATTAATAAATTTATTATATATTATTGTGAGTTATGATAAGAGAATTAGATAAAAAAAATTATTTCATATTGTGAGTAAATAATTTATTTTCTTTCTAAATAATATGATTTCTACTCCTAAATATATCTATATATAATCATAATTATTTTAAAATTAATGTATCGTCATTTATTAATTCTAAATAAAATTGATTTCAGTTATTAATGTAAAAATATATAAACTCATATCGTCTTTTCTGCTGTCACTTGATATCACTAAAAAAAAACACACCCTGTTCAAAGTAAGGAATATCCTATCAAAGAAAGTTTTTATATTGACTTAAAAATTACCTTGTATATATTAATAAAGAAGGAGCGAATATGAAGCCCTTAATTTGCATTAGTTGTGTTTCCACTAAGGGTACTTTAGTATACAACTGGACAGGATGTTTCTGCAATATAATAACTTCAAATTGCCTTTATTTTATCCCAAATGCCGAGGACATGGGTATCTTCAAAACGGAGAGGAATAGGCATAAATATATGGAAAATGATTCTTTGATTGATGATGTAATAAGAAAGAAAATGAGAAAAAGAGGAATAAGAAATATTAACCGACTGTTTGTATTTAGTGAGTCTAAAAATTAACAATTTAAATATAAATGTCCATGGCCTATTGTTAGGAAGACTTAAATAGTATGAGGGGTTGACTATAAAATTTCACACAATAATGTCATTTAATTGTGAATGTCATTATTTATAACTTTTAAAATAATGATAACGGATTAGAGAAGAAGAATTAACAAAGAAAATCAACAACATTTAAATATTATATATAAAAAACATATAATTATCTCTATAATAAAAAAGAGAAATAAAAAATTTGTCTAAAAAATAAATAATGACAGTATCTTTACAATAAAAACTATAAAGAAAATTTAATATTTTCATCAAAAATAGGGGGAAAATAACACTTAAATGTTATCTCTACAAATGAATATAGTTATCTTAATATTAAAATATATTACATATAAAAAAATTAATATGAAAATATAAAATATAATACATAAAGAAATAAATTAGGGTGTTAGATCCTGCATCGACTTTGATACATAGGTTTATATGTACATGACCTCCTTGTTGTTTATATATGTATTTATTGAACACCTGAATATCAAATCCGTTTCCATTTTCCATTTAGAAGGGACCTTCTCACTAAATTGGACAGTGTTAATTTAATTCTTGAAATAAAAAGAAACAATTCAACTCTCAAAGAAGGCATTTTAAAGAAATGAATTGGAATAGTAGACAAGCAGAAGGATGATGTATACTTCCTTAATTTTATTGATACGAGCCAATAAAAAACAAACAGAAGAACAAAATATTAAAATAACTCGTAGAGAAGGATACCGAATTTAAAGAAATTAAAGGGAAATGCCGAGTACTTAAAGGAAAAGAAAAGCAGTGCAACACAAAACAAAACTAGCCACGACAAGAGTGATAAAGCAATCTAATATTGTGTCGTGTCACACACCAACAACAAAAGACATGAGTTTAAGTGTTGCTGTTATGTAAAAATCTGGTTAGTAAGTAGTTTGTAAATATTTGTTGAGTTTAAAAGTCTATTTTATCCTTGATGAATCTATGAAACTCAACTCAACTTTTAATAATAAAAAAAAAATGTGCTGTGTCACCAACCAATCTGGCTGCGTAGAAAGGAGAAATATATACTAGAGACAATGGTTTGGCATTCTTATCCAACGAGAGGAATTGAATTTATAAAATATTACCTCTATGGTGCAGTTTTGTAAGCTTCAATAAGTACAAGACAAGCATTATATAGCATTATTAGCGCATGAGTTGTACTCAACCTACTTTGCATTTAAAACTCTTGTGGTTCACAATTCCATTGTGCAATTTTTTTTTAAAAAATTACTGCCTTATTTCACGGTAAACCTCGACCAATCTAAACCAAAAGTCATGAATTCATTTAAAAAATAGAAGTTCTCTCAACACTTATTTTTTATTGATAATATTCAAAGTGGGTTTGAGGTCAAATTTTAAGATGTAGAGATAAAAAATTAAACTTAACTCCATTTTCGTTGAGGTCGGGGAAATCAACGGAGAACCCACCTCGCCTATTTTGTTTCTTAAAATTCACTTAAATATATTATTAAATAAATTATATATCAAATAAATTTTAATTTAAATAATATATATAAATATTTATTAACAATCTTAAAAATTAAGAAACTTAACAAAACGTGTGATTTTAACTTTTAACTATTATTATAGTTAATTATTTGTTAGTATAATTTCGCAAAGAGCCAAAGTACAAAATAAAATCTATTGAAATAGAACTTGTAGGATTTTAAGATTTTGAGATAAGAGGCAACGAAGATGAAGTAGGATCGATATTATCTTTACGAGTTTGTGTCACATGAAGGAGTTCAAGTAGGCATGGAATTCGAGAGATATTCACTCGAGAAATAAAGGGAAGAATATTTTACCGAGAAAAGGTTGTATTAAGGTAGTTTTCTAAAAAAAGAAATGCAATTCTACAGGCAATTATGTACATTTGAACATTGAATTTATATACAATTACTATATTATTATTCTTAGAACCCAAAGATATATTATTTTCTTTCCTAGATTGTTGATATGAAAGTTTAACTATAATTCATTTTTTAACATAAACAAATTGGTACGCTTTGTAAGACCTAGTTTGTAAACACTGTCCATTTATCAAAGATAAATTTTTCGTGCGATTACACAGTGAAAAGACTTTAAGAATGGCAGTAAATAATTAAACTATTGGAGGAACCAATTATTATCAAATTAGAATAAACATGAATGGTTGAGCCCATTGTCATTAAGATAATGGTTTCTACAGACAATACATGAAACTTTCCAGGACAAAGTCCTATTCAAAGAACTTCAAAACCACCATGTAGATTGCCTCCTAGATTTTGCACAAATGGCTTCTTGGCCTGTAAGTGGTGTTCAAAATACTTATTTCCTTTTAATTATGGTTACTTCAAGGGCTCGAACTCTTAATAGCACTTTGGAAGGAATAAGTTATATAACTAAATATATATTTTTTTGGGTACATTTTACTTTTTCTGGTACATTTAACTAAGGTTTGTTGTTTTTATAAACTTCAACAAAAGATTGGTTACCTTCGACTACATTTGACTAACTATGCTCTAAGTACTAGTCGACAACAAATTAATGAAACTAATCATGATATGATAAAATTTTAATACAACAGATGACGACAAACATTACTCTGTTAATTGTAATGACAAATACGATCGAGTTATAATAATTTTTCTAGACAAAAAAGTTGAATACCATATTTTATTTTATTTTTGCAATATTAAATCTATGAAACCATAATGGTTAAATGTTAGACTTGTCCAAATTGGAAATCAAAACCTCTTTGTTATTCAACTTGTTGAATGGTAGAGGAATCTTATTCCTAATGATATACAATTAATACAAAAATATGTCAAGATGATATACCCTTCTTTGTTTCTATGTTGCAAATGGACCCTCATTATTGAAAGCCCCAAAATTCACTACTAGAATTGAGAGTGAATGGCCAAGCATATTGCCTTACTACATTCGATACAATGTGGAGACAGTGTTAATAATGAGACTTTAAGAATGAAATATTTTTCTAGTTCTTTGACCAAACATGCTTTCACGTGGCTTACCATTTTCCCTTCTGATTCGATTCATTCATGGTATCCGTTATAGAGAAATTTGCATTAGTATTTTCTTAGGGAGAAGCAAGAATTACTTATAAACTAGTGAATGCTAAAATACTTCAACGACAGTCTATGATGATTATCTCAGTAGAGTTAGACAAATCAAGGCTTGATATGTTCAGCCTAGATTCTAGAGACAAAAATAAGTTAAAATAGTAGCTAGTAGATTAAAGTATTTAATTAAAAAGGCATTAGTTAATTTATAATTAGTCGATATGGTTGAATTATCGAATGAAACAAATTGAATATTTAAGAATAAAAAATATATATTTAGAAGGAAAAAAAATTATAACTTACGTTGAATTCAATGAAGGACTTGGATCAGCTGCGGTCATTATCTCTCACTTTTGGAAAATTTAAAATTTACTATAAAATAATTTTGTGATTAATTTTAAAATTAATATTAAAATTAATAGTTATTTTGTAACTAATTTTTAGTAAAAATAATTAGTTATAAAATTACTATAATATTGATTAGTAGCATGAAATAAGTAGCAAATTAGATAAGAAAATAATCTTAGTTAATTTGTAGTAAATTTTTAAAATTTATAGTTATTTTTTATCTAATTTGTAATAATAAGAAGCATAAATGAATATAACTTAAATTTAGGTAAAAAAAATAATATTCTAATTTATTAATAGTTAATTAGTTAAGATTTAACTACTAATTTAAATAATAACTAAAATTAATAGTAAAATCAAAAAATTCTTATAGTGTTTATGTCTCTAACTTTTCTTTATCTCTCTGTCATCTTATTACATTTCTTTTATTTTCTCTCCTTTTCATTTTTTCTGCAGAAGTAGCACTGCAGCAGATAATCTATTTTGTTCAATGAGAGTGAAGATGTTGAAGAAGTAAAAATGAATTATCTAAATATAGCATAAATAAAGAATGGACTTCTCTATGTTGGCCAATCTTTAAAACCATATTAATCTAACAATAAGAACAAGCATTTGACTTGAAAATAATATAATTTCGATATAATGCTTTAACCAATTTTTTTTGTTATGTTAAAAATATAAATATTGTTTTACCTAATGATCATAAGATTTATATCCCTGGACAATTAAAGGGAAGGAGATATTGTAAATATCATCATAAACCTAGTCACTCAATTAACTATTGTGTGGATTTAAGGGATATAATCCAAAAAGCTATTGAGAAAGGACGTTTGAAATATTTATATTCTTATATTATTTTATATTTATTATGTTATATTCATTATATTTAAAATTAAAACAAAAATAATTATTTAAAATAATAGTTGTAACACAATATAATAATTTTCATAAAATTTAAAATATTAAAAATATATGACATGATAAATATTATAAGTAAAATTTTAAATATAATTTTATAAATTTCAATATAAAAATTTTAGTTACTGTCTTTTATTGTCATATTTTTATATTTAACATCAGAATGGTTATAATTTTAAAATTATTGTAATTGTCAAAGTAATTAAATTATCTAAATATTAGTTTTATTTAAATAATAATATTTTATTTTAAAATTAAAACTATTATAATTATAGCTAAAAACTGATTATTTTAAAATTATTATTCTTTATTATTTTTAATTGAAAATTAAATTTATTATTGTGATAGTTAACTGCTAATATCTTAAAATATAATTTTTAATTAAACTATAATATTTTCTTGTTATTTTAAATTATAAAAATAAAATTATTATAGTGGTGGTTGAAAACTACCGCTGTTTGTAAGTTAATATTGTTTGTGTAAGTTCGATCGTGTTACTGTTACTAAACAAAAATGATAACATTATATTTTTAAAAATTAAAGAATAAAATTGAATTCTAATAATAGAGATGAAATTGAATGTTATAAATACATAAAGAGATCAAATATATAATTTTATTTTATTTTTGAAAAAATTCTCACTCAAATTTTAACTAGAAAAAATAAGATAACCATAAAGTAATGTTGTGCTCGATGTGTAATGATAATCTGGAAAAAAAATAATTGCAAAACAATTTGAAGTTTGATTTTTTTTTTTATGAGAAAACAATGTCCTAATTTCTATTAGGTGTATTAATGGCGTTGACAAAAATGAAATGAAAAAAATTCTTAAATAAAAAATATTATATTGCTGACTAAAAATCAATTGCAAAAGAAAGAACTTGCTGGTATGATACAAGTCAATATCACAACATGTAAGATTGCATGTCTTCAAGTAAATATTAAAAGTTCTAATCTCATAAATAATGTCTTACAATCAATTTTAAATACTAAAATAAAAAAAAATTAGAAATTCATTTTATGCATAAACAGTATGGCAAGATGTTCATATATAATATTTATTAAAGGTTTCATCAGGATTATCAAAACGAATTTTCTTAAAATAACTGGATAAATGAATGAAACTTAGTCAAATTCATTCAAAATCATTTTCACAAATGTCTATTGGCAGGTCGACAACAACCCTATGAGGCTATGACCATCTATTTTATATAATTATTAAAATCATAAAATATTTAAATAGTCTTCGTATAAGTCTGTAAATATCACCTTGTATGTGTTCATAAAATGTGAAAGATTTATTATTAACAATGGTCAAATTATCAATTTCTTTTGAAAACAAGTAGATAAAAAATTATTAGACTAAATCTAATGACTCCTCCATAGGTATTCGCGCAAATTTTCAACTATTCAGTATCATAATAAACTTAGAATGACCCAATCGATCGTGCAAAACAAAACTACTTATTTGTATTGGCTTAAGTTGATCAAATATTGTCCGATGCCGTATAATAAATTTTAATCTTAATAGCTTTCATCTGGACTTTTATTTTAGATTTTTTTTTTCTTTGACACTTCTAGTGTCTTGTTCAAGGGTGAGAACATACGGGGTAAACATGCTAATTTAAAATCTACAGAAGAACGAATTGTAGGTCTAGGGCCAGACGTATATGCTTATAGGGCTTTCTTTCAATGGGGTGGGAATTGGGGGGCTAAAAGCCCAAAATAACAGAACCATCGGGACAACCTACGAACATCATAGTAGTAAATAAGACGAGAGAACTTAAGAAGGAATCGAAGCAAAAGACTCGAGAACTTCAAAACACTGGCCACCAAAAAGGCGCAGTAGCCATGCCATGTTTAGGAAGGCTATTTGTAACCAAGTTTGCCTTCCCTATAAAATATATAGCCAACAAAGAAGGGATATGAACAACCTAATCTCTTGGACTACAAAGCGCTTGTGTTTTGAGAATTGTTTTCGGTGCTCTGCCACAAATGGAACATGGAGAATCATGGTGTTTTTTTTTTAGGCGAGGATCAGTTGTTATACCTCTCTAAAACCATCCCAGGTTATCATGCCCAAGGATCAAAAGAGAGAAGGTTCCCACTATAAAATTTCAATAGTTTTATTTAACCAAAAAATAGCCATCATTTTCCCTTCCATGCCACCGAATCAATGTAGTAATACCGGAACAAGGATATTTTCCCAATATTCTATTATAGATATCATCAAGGCACCAATGTTTAAGAGTTTTACTAATCCCATTTGCCAATACTAGCTCAAAAGCTGCACTCGAGAGTAAGGGCTCCCAAAGAAAGCTGCTAAATTTTATGTTCAATCCTTTCACAGGTTCATCAAGGAGGAAAGGGAGCTTGCATACCATAATTGCAACAATTGATTTCGTGCCCACTATCACAATGTCCAGGAAACTAGTTTATACAAACCACAAACTGGTTGAAACTAGCATTGCACATAAAGAGTCACATGAAAATAGACAGGTAGGATGGAGCATGGTATGTTCAGATTGAGTGAAAGGGCTAAAATGAAATAAAATGAAACAACAGAATTCCATTGTTTGGATTGTTTAAGCTATAAAATCAAACTAAACCTGATTGAATACTCTCTTCTAGCATGAGAGTGCCAGTCTTATTTCCATTCCATAGAGTAAAGATATCACAAAACAATGAAACGATAAATTTATTCCATTTCATTTCTCTCCATTTTTTATCCCATTCCCCTCATTAAGCAATCACAGAAACACACATTCTTAGTTTAATAAAAAAACCCTAAAAATAAAAATAAAAATAAAATCCAACCATGCGTTGAAGCATTACCAGTTTTCAATTTGTCCACAAGCATTGCTCACAACAGCACTGTTTTTAACTTCAATCCAACGTTAAGCTTAGTTGCCATATACACAGAATAAAGAAATAAAGTCCAGCGTGAGATGCCTCATTCCAAATCAAGACGATAAATGGTGACAGTGATGTCTAAGGGGATGCATATTAAAAACTTATATGAATGTAAAAGTACCATCCAACAAGCAATAGGTTAAATTTACGCATGTAAAACTCGCATTTAACAAAATAACACGAAACAATAACGATATAATCCAGAACATTAAGCATAAAAACCATTTTAATTCAACTACTCCAGTTCAGAGAGATTAAAATAAGAACAAAAAAGGCACGAAATAACAGATCTCAAAATCCTTTAAATAAAAAATAAAAATACCCTAAAAATCAAGCGGTGAGGACGACGGCTCCGCCGGCCTCCTTGATCTTCTTCTCAGCGATTTTGGAGACAAGCTTGGCCTTAACGACGAGAGGCTGGTTCTGAGGCAAAACCCCTTTGCCGAGAACCTTAAAGTAACCGAACTGTGTTACGTCGAGCAAGGGGGCCTTGTCGGCGGAAGCGTTGTCCTTGGCCTCTTGGGGAAGAAGGGACCAGAGCTTGTCGATGTTGACGATGGGGCAATGGAACTTGTTGCGGAGCTTGTGAAAGTAACGCATACCGACCTTACCGAAGTAACCGGGATGGTACTTGTCAAAGAGGATACGGTGGTGATGCATGCCACCGGCGTTACCTCGACCTCCGGGATGCTTCCGGTGTTTCCCGATACGGCCGTGTCCGGCGCTCACGTGACCTCTCTTCTTCCTGTTCTTCTTGAACCGAGTCGTCATTTTCTCTTTCTCCTCTCCCTGCTCTTCTCTCTCACACTATCTATCTCACCCAGCGGCCGCACCAACGAATTAGGGTTTTCGGACTTATAAGCCAATCCATTGCTGCTCATTTTACTAATTTGCCCCGCCTCCTCTCTCTCTCTATGTTTCTATCATTAATAAGTATATATTCTTGAAAGCATTTATTAGAAAGATCAAAATAATATTTATTATATTAAAAATATGTATTTCTAAAATTATATATGTCATTATAATATTTAAAAATATATTATTAAACATCTTTTTAAGATATTAATTTTTCAGAAGTTTTGTCACTACGATAATGATAAATACGACTATATTTCAAGTTTTTGAAGAAATGGTTTGGTTTGATATTAATTAAATTTTAAGAAATTATTTTTCTGATAAAAGTTCTAAAAGACTAATATAATGAGATTTAAATTTTAAATAAAACTAGTTTAGTATCAAGATTTTTGAAAGATTAATGTAATGACTCTGACACATAACTTTAAAAAATTAAGTTGAAAATTTGTTACATAAATTATGTAATATTTTTAAAAAAAATGATAGGAAGTTTGCTATAAAATGTTAAATATTTCTTAACAAAAATCTTTAAAATACTTCTTGATATGATTCTAAGAACAAAACTCAAACCTTTAAAATGAATACGGAAGCGTGATCTTTTCTATAATTATAATGACAACGAATGAGTTAAGAATAAAGAATATACGTATTTAAAGTATAAAAATATTTTATACTATTATTTAAACACAAATAATAATATATGATAAACGTATTGATGTTTATAATATTTATCCTAATTTAAACATCTTTATGAAGAAAAAGTAAAGTATAGTTCTATCTTGGAACATTTAGAACAAAAACAAAAAACTATGATTAAGGTAGTTTCAGTTAGATTTTTTTTTTTTTAAATTGCTAAACAATTCGACTGATATTGGGTGGTTCAAATTGGAAAGAAAAATAAATGCAAAATACCAACTTATATATTATAGTCGCGTTTGTTGGATTAATTTAGTCGGGATATCAAATGAAACTCAAGTCAATGATCAATCCTATAACCTTGATCATTTGAATTTAAACCTTGGTTAATAATTAAAATATTATATTATGCAAGTAAAGAAGGTAGGAGTGGGCAAATAAGAACTTTTAGCTCCTTTGACGCTATCACCTTGTTTGGTTACGTAGAAAACACAGGAAAGAAAATATTACGTGTCTTGGTCTAACTTTATTTCCTCTTACGAAAAGAAAATTGAAGACAAGAAAAAAAATTATCAGTTAAAGCCAAACAAAAATTAACAAGTGCCTTTTTCCTTTAGAGTGCTATTTTCTTCTTCTTTGTTATAATTCTTATTTTTCTGTGTAATCAATCATGTATAAAAGCAAATGACTTCAAAGAAATTGAGCTTTTCTATTTATTTGTTCTTTCCATATTTTCTTCCTCCCTAGCCAAATCAAGGATAAAGGCATAGTGTATGATAATATTTGATCATCTATTATCAAGCTACTACTGTTCTTATCAAGTCTATGAAAAAATATATATATGTCAGTTTGTATCCTCTCCAGCCAAATTTTCTCCACAGCAGAAATGAGAACCATTGGATTGTTATGTTGTGATTAATCCAGGGCTGAGATATTGAAGGATGATTGCTGGAGAAAACTTCGGCTGCAGAGGATCCAGGTCCATCAATCAGTCATAACACATGCTTTGCGGACTTCAGTCGTTGTAAGATTAATTGTTTTTTGTCCTAAAATCTAACAATGTGTTGCTTCAATTGTAATTGTGGTCAAATGCATGCATGCATGCTCAAAATTCAACAACCCCAACATTTTTCGAACAAATAAAACTCGGAATTTGCCCAAAGCAGCTTCAAAACTATAGAAACTGCCAAGGCCTCTTCGAACCTAGAGGAATGGCATTGGAACCTGATATTGAACCTCGATTTCCGTAGCCTCCTCGTCCTCTTGAGCGAAAACCTCCCCCAGATCCTGCAAAATGATAAGAACTATTTACAGATTCATCCTAATGAAAACCTCAAGAGACTTCAGTCTCAAAAAAGTAATTTTATTTACCAAATTGACCAGAACCAGCTGACCGAACCAATGCAGACAATGCAGGACTCACAACTTGACCAGCGTCTTGTAAAATTTTAATCAGATCCCTAGCAAACTTCGCATTGGCATGTGTAAAAAAGGTATATGCAGTCCCTTTAGCCCCTGCACGACCAGTTCGACCAATTCTGTGGACATAATCTTCCAGGCTTGATGGAAAATCATAATTGATCACACATTTTATGTCTTTCACATCTACAAGCAACAAAGCAAAACATCATTAGAAATCAAGTGAAAGGCTAAAAATGGAGAAAACTGCAAAAATCCTTATCCCTGCCCTGTAAGATTCTAGAGATCAAATAGATCAAACTCAACACATCAATGTGCCCACCTTAACCTTCCAGGGATAAGGAGCAGCTTCACCATCATGCCATCTACCACATCCAATTATTGACTAAGCATGTATGAGTCAACCGGGCTGCAAAGACAACCAGATCCATAACTGTGGATGGGGGATCAATCAATTCGACCATCATATGACTTGTATCACTTCAGGCAACACTAGCAAATTATTAATAACTAACCTTGTTTTGCCAATCATGCAAATCACCACGCATTAAACCATCCTATGAAATTTTCTGGATCACACATGATATACTACCTCAGAAGTTAAAGATCAACATCAAAGCCATACCAAAGGAACTCTGCCCCAGGCATCCATATAACTTGACATCTCTAGAAAAGATAGTTCCCAAATTAACAACAGCAGGCAGTCTACTGACTGCAGCAAAACAAATTCATCTCAGTATGCAGGTCATTAATCCCTTTGTCAAGTTACAGGCAGTTCCAACACACTGGCAATATTGCCTCGCACACACCCAAACCACAAATTATATCAAGGGGAACTGGACAGCAGCCGGCCGACTCACCTATGTTAAAATTTTAGACATATACCAAAAATCCTAAGCTTCTAAACACACAGTGATCCTACCAAGACCCCGTGCAGCAACATCAGTGGCAGTCATTATTGGACTTCTGCCACTCTTAAATTCAGCCAAGACCCAGTCCCTTTCAGCCTGGTTTTTATCACCATGGATGGATAGTGCTGGCCATCCATCTATTCTCAATTGTCTCGTAACTTGATCACATCCCTTTTTTGTCTCCATAAATATTAGAATTCGGCTCCCATTCATCACTTCTTTCAGCAGTCTGATCAATCTGCATTTTCAAGCTAGTGTTAATTTGGCAAGCAAAAGCATTGGTCACTATATTACCTGGTGAGGACACAAACCTATTGTATTTATCCATGTCTGTCATAACTTCAACAACTTGATTTATAGATTGATTTGCCTTCAGCTCAGGTGACCCAATAATTACCTATAAGATCATGATATCCCACAGGAAAACACCCTCATCAATAATCACCCAGATGATATTTAATTAAGTCAATTCATAGGACAACGATTTTTTTTTCTTTGAAAAATGAACATACAAACGTAAACATCCATAAGTGATAAATGATAGCAAAGCAAACATAAGAATAGAAAAGTGGAAACACTATTGCAGTACCTTGTACGGGTTGCGCAGAAACTGCCTTGCCAGAGTTTCAACTTCCCTTGGCCATGTAGCACTCCATAATAATGTTTGCCTATCTGGTCGAATCTGGTATTTCAAATCACCAATGTAATTAACTGTGCCTCTTAAGCTATCGCATAAATATAAGATACAACAGTATATATCAGCAGTTCTTGAATTTTTCTAAAGCTAAATTTGATTAAAAATGAAGAAAATAGTAATATATACAAAAACTGAAAAACGTTCCACTGACTTAATTGTGTGACCTAGCATAAGCAGATTTGGTGGGGGTATCACATTCACATGTGGTACAAGAAAATCCTGTTAGGATCCAATTGTAAGCTATGAGACTTCAGCCCCACATTGGAAGTATGAGATTCTGGTGTAGGGTTTATAAGGACTTTGGCTCTCCAACTACAATAGCTATTGTACTATGGTTTTCCCAAGGTTCTCATCAATTACTACGAAAGGTTTTCATCATGCTTCTCAGCTACAAATGAACACTGTGGGTGGTGATGCCATCATTGCAGGGTTTGCCCTGAACCAGTCAAAGGGCTAATGCACAGCCAACATGTATGGGCATTAGGGCTGCGAAGTATGATGGGATGTTAGGATTCAATGGCAATGTATGAGGCTCAAGTCTCACACTGGAAATAGGAGATTTTAGCATGGGGTTTATAAGGCCTTAGACTCTCTAAATACAATGACTAGCTTTTGTCGTACAGTTCTCCCAAGGTTCTTGTCAAGTTTATTTGCCATGTTGGGGAACCTAATGATTTCACCCTCCCAGTGTGAAGTGATTTAAAATAAGGGTTGGTGCATGCCACACTTCCAATAGTATCTATGATCACATTAACTAAAATAATTAAATAAAATTTTTATACATAATCAATATAAAAATCACCATTGTTTTGAAAACTGGATCACCAGTACGGTAACGCTAAAAAATCAGATGATCTCAAAATTAGTCAAGAGACAAGAACCAGTTCAAAACCGGTCAAAGACCAGTGCAAAATGCCAGTTTGAACCAGTAATTTAAGAAAAAAAAAAATCAATTATTTTTAAATTTTAAATTATGATGTTATATTTATTAAATATATTAGTTTATATTATTATTATTATTTTATTAATACCCGTTCAACCTCAGTTGAACCTTTAAACCAGTGCCTTGATCGATTCAATGACCTGTCCAATTTTAAAAACATTGAAAACAGAGTAGTCAAAAGCGGCCAGAGCAGCCACTTTCGTGGCGGGCCAGAGCGGCGAAGACGGCCGACATGTAGCAACACGGTTCTCTATTGCGGTTAATGCGGCCACGATTGCGGCAGCGCAGAGCGGGCGTGATCCAGGAAATCACGAATGTCGCGGCTGCTCCTATTGCATTTGGGTAGCATACGAGTAAAAGATGAAAATGCCCTTCTATTTAAAACATTAGTGAGGATATTTTTGACTTTTGGCCTTTAGGGTTTCAAATATTGTTTTCAGCCCACGTCTTCTTCCCCTTCCTACCCGTTTTCCTTCTCTGGTTCTTCTTTTTGCGTTTTCACCTTGCTTCTTCTTCTCTGGGATTCTGTGTTTTCAGCCTGCATTTTCTGTTCTCTAGTTTTAAACTGTCTTCTCCAACCACTCGTCTTCTGCGACCACTCTTCTTCTATGGCTTTCAAGTAACTTTTTTCCTTTAGTTTTTTTTTTTTTTTTTGTTTCTGCCTACCCCATTTCCTTCTCTGGTTCCTCTTTCTCTCATGCTCACAATACAGCAATATATTCTTTTTTCTCTTAACTTTTGTACCTTCTTTTTCTGGCCAACAGAACCTTCTATTGTTCAATCATGGCATCTGGTTCCTAACCTTCTATTGTTTGAGCTTTTATATATATATATATATATTAGAACAGCGGCCATCCCGCTATCCCAGTTCAGGAGCCGGCCGCTCTGCTACGCTATCTGGAATTAACTACTATGATTAAAAATCACGTACACATATACGGGACATATCCAATGAGTACAATTCTCATCTTAATAAATCTAGATCATTCGATCATACATGGATGGTGAAGATTATAAGTTAGTGGTCAAGAACACTTAAAAAAATGTGTATATTTATATTTTAATCTTAACAATTCAAATATGATTTTAATGGTTTATATTTGTTGTTCTTATTTCTCACAATAATCCAAAGTTCTCACCTAATATGAGAGAGAGACAGAAACAGCACGAGTGTATGTGTGCTAGCGTATAATTGACCTCTACTCCTTCATTACTAACACTAGGCCAAATAAACATTAAGGCCTATGGGTATGGTAGGTAGATTGGAATAAAAAACAAAGTGTCAAAAAAGCTCTGATTACGAAAAATGGGTGGAGCCAGAAAATCATTCTGCATTTACCTTCATTCAATGGGAAGTGAGGCCAAAAATTGCTTGCACAGAGAAAATGAGTCACAGTTCGTTCTAAAAAAATCCAATATATCTATCATACCAAGAAAGCATAGGATATGAATTTTTTTATTCCAAATTCCCACCTGCCTAATTATTTCTTGATCCAGCCCTCTACATCTCAAATGTTGATGTAGAGTCCTAGACAGTCAAAATAGTGTTATTTAAGGATAATATTTGTGATTAATTAGGGTTATCCAAGGAGTTCCATTGTGTGTAATATATGTAACTGCATCATTATAACAAGAAAACAATTCACTTAGTTATGTGCAAGACAAAGTGTTAGTCTCTTAATTTCACAAGACACCAATGTAGTTACAGAATTAGAATTCTCTCGGATATATCCAATGTGTCCAATGGATCCTTAACATTTCTGCTTCTGCTGATGATCAAGGTGATAAGTGTATATGTACTAGATATGCTCATCATGTGATAGCAATATTTTCCTGACCTTCCATTTGGATTTGAGCTGAGGATCGTTCAGTTTGTTAAGCAGTTGAGGAAGGTAGAGTGTTTGCCTCTGATTTCTGAATTGAAATTTTTGAACGAAGGGCAGATTGAAGGTCAGGAAAATGCCATGGAACAGGATCCTTCAGACCTTTAACTATAACTTTTGAAATAATGTTGCTTTTGATTGCCACACTTTTTAATTTTTTATCATTTTTCTCTCCTCCCTGCAATTTTCATCATTTTCTAGCTTCTCATTGCTAAGAACCAAAAAAACATAGAAGAACCATGATTCAAGACACATAATCCAGACCACAGTTCCCCCATAGGAAACTTGAGTCGGGGAGGGCAGGGGACTGAACCTGGTTGGTAAACTATAGTAGCACACAAATGAAAATACATTTGAGGTTTTTTCCCCACAGCTTAGTAATTACAAGTTACAGGTTAGTTGCAAACAGTACCTGGCTAACAATTTTCCGTATCTGAGGTTCAAAACCCATGTCCAGCATTCGATCAGCTTCATCCAAGACAAGGTAAGTCACTCTCTGCAGGTTTGTGTGCTGAGCTTCCAACATATCTATTAGACGACCAGGTGTAGCAATAACAATTTCAACTCCTGCCAAGCACCAAAAGTTAGTCATCATGTTCATGTTATTCCAAAATTTTGATCAAAATACAATAGGTTAGTCGTAAATACAAGTGTAAAGGTAAACCAAGTACCTCTTCTAAGCTCACGGATTTGGGGGCCCTTTGGTGCACCCCCATATACGCATGTACTTCTAATATTTGCCCGAGACCCAAATTTAAGAGCCTCTTCTTGAATTTGAACAGCTAACTCTCTAGTTGGTGCTAAAACTAAGACAATGGGACCGTCCCCATGTACTGAAAAAGCAGCAACACGTCCATCAAATCATAATAAAATGGAAACCTAGCACCAGATAGATTAGGCAGGGAATCCAATACATACGCAATCGAGGTTGTGCGTTGACATGCACTAAAGCAGGAAGCACATACGCCAAAGTTTTACCCGAGCCAGTCTCCGCAATGCCAATTAAATCTCTACCCTTCAGAGCCATGGGCCAACCCTGAGCCTGAATTGGAGTGGGCTCAGCAAAACCCAGATTGGCAATGACCTCAAGGCAGTAATCTGACACGAACAACATAACATTCAATCAGACAAATGACGCAAGAATAGGCATCAACATTCAACAAGCACAAAGGCAAGAGCATAAACAAGCAAAATACCAGGGAAATTCGCCTCATGAAACATCCGTACAGGCTTCGGCACGTCCTGCCCTTGCACGGTGATCTCTCTATTGACACGGTAATGCATAACTTCTTGATCAGACATGGCCCTTACCGCAGGGCACTCAACGTAGAAGTTCTTCTCAAAAGGGACCAAATTCTTGAAATCTTGCTTCGGGAGTGCAATGTTGTTCAAATCGTCCCTGGAAGATCCACCACCGTGTCTACCTCCTCTCCCGGAGCCCCTAAAACCATGACCTCCGGCTCTACCGCCACCGCCGCGACCTCTTCCACCGCCACCGCGACCTATGTCATGTTTTCTATCACTCACGTGACCATTGCCCACTCTACCACCCCCTCGGCCTATGTTAAAGCTCCCAGAAGGGGGTACAAAGGGTGGAATCGGGGGAATGGGTGCGGATCCAAAACCGTTGGGTCCAGAGACGCCGTAAGGAGCACCGTAGGGTATCGCGCCACCGCGGCTGACGAAAGACGACGGCGGAATAGATCCAACGAAATCACTATGACAAGAAAACGATAAAAAGGGTTTGTTGTCGATCAACGAATCAGAAACGAAAGATAATGAAATAAACGAAGTACCTGCGACGGCCGCGAAAAGAAGAGGCGTCGGAGTATCTACTGTCGTAGGGATTCATCTGGTGAGACGCTAGGGTTTCTGGAAAAGCTGAATCTGAATGTGTTGAGGAATTGGGTGGGAGAAATGAAAACAATATGAGCTAGTTAGGAACACCCGCGCCCACGTTTGCTATTTGACAGTGACGGAAGGACACTCGCTTCTTTTGCTTATTCACACGTCCTACTATGCTCCTTTCTCTCATACTCACCACCGCCACCGTTCAATGCCCGTGCCTGCCCTTTATTCTCACCACTAATAATATTCTCCTCTACTTTACAATTTTTACAAAAATATCCTACAAATCTTTTTAATATTTTATACAAATAATAAATAAATAAAATCATTTCATATTTTTTACTTTTCCAACATCTTATGTTGCTAAGTAACTAGGACGCTCTTGCGGTGGTAGTCATGTGATAGAGTCTCCAAGAAATATCTTGTGATGAAATATTTATCAGTCTAACTTGTTTCTCCCATGTTTATTCCTATGCTGTTTAGTGCTTTCAAAAGCTCATTGTGTGTCAAGGAATAGTCCATGATTATGTGATCCCAAGGAATAGTCTCCAATCCTATATTTGAGTCCATGCACCATTACAATCGTTGACATGGTTGCTAGTATTGTAGAGTGTTTGAAATGAAGCTATCCGCTTTAAAGTTCATTTTAATGTATCTATTTTGGTACATAAAGAAAAGTCCTACCTTGCTTACTAATCTAAACTAATAATAGATATAAAAATTTTCCACGTATATTAAGGACACATTTTAAAGACAATAAAAAATCGTTAAAATTTACATAAAAGACCAACCAAACAATACTTTAAATGAAATAAATCTAATAATGTATTAAATATGAAATTGAAACATTGAAGCTAAAAAGTAAAGGTAAGCATCGGTTAAAATTTTAAAAATTTAATTCATATTCAATTAAATGGATTGGATTTAAAATTTTTATCCATATCTATATTTATATTTATATATATGATAGTTTATCTACTAATTATTATTTTAAACTTAATTAAATATCTACAAAGTTTTTAGTTTAAATTATTATTGTTCATCAAATATATTTCAATGTAACAAAATAAAATAAAATATTATGAATTATTTTAAATTTAAAGCATACTTATAAAATATTATTTTTAGTTATTATTGTTTATGAGATATCTTTTAACAAATAAATTTAATAATAAAGTATCCTTAAATATGTGCATCATAATTTATTTTCGTAGTTATTAATTAAAATAAACTATTATGAATTATTTTAAATTTAACAACATATTATAAAATTATTTATTTTAATTATTATTGTTCATAAAATTTATTTCAAACTAACTGATTTGAAAAAAATTAAAATTGAGCATAAGTACTAATATAATATTTATTATTATTATAGTACTTATATATTTTAACTTTTTATTTCATCTTTAACTTTTGAAATATATGTTATTAACTTACGATTAATAAATTTGTATAATAAATATAAGCAATTTAATTATGTATCAAATATAATTAAGTTAGTTAAATTTGATTGGATCCAATCAAATACTATAATAAAGTTTAAGTATCAATCATCCAGTAAGAAGAAAATGATAAATTTGAAATACATATAATTTATAACAATGAACATAATTAATGAAGAGTTGTAACAATAGTAAGTTCTCTCTATATCCTGTCAACCAAATAGTGATAGTTGAAGTGAAAGGTAGATTATTGATTTTTTTTCCTCTATATTGGTTATAATATAGTAATAAAAGAATATATATATATATATATATATATATATATATATAAAAAAGAACATATATGAAAAAAAGTAATAATAAAATAAAAGATGATAAGAAAAAATGGATAAATTAGTGACCCTCGCAGAAAGAACAAAAGAAATAATAAGAGACAATAGGTAATTGAATTAGTATAAAAAATAAAAATAGTAATTCATCAATGTGAAATTGAATAAATTATGTTAAATGAAATGAATGACAAATTATAATAAATAATGAGAAGTGTGACAATAAATTCCCTTTTATGTCTTGTTAAAAACAAAAACAAAATATTATAAGTTGAAAATATAAAGTTAAAGTCATTATTAATTATTTTGTTATTGAAAAAGAGAAAGGATACAAATATATACACATTACTTATAATATAATAGTAAAGGAATAAAAACATATACAAATAATGTAACAATAAAATAAAAAAATAATAAAAGACGCATTAAAAAAGGTGATATATATAATATGTGTTATGTGATGTTAAAATAATGTATTTGTTATCAATCTTATCTTTCCATCATGTATCTATAAAAAAAAACTATGGCATATTGAGTAAGATTCTCTTTTTATGAAATTGCAATAAATAAAGTAAGAAAAAATATTAAGCCAATAAAAGAAATAATGAGTAAATAAAAAAATAAAGAACAAAAGACGCATAATTAACCTAAACATTAGTGGGAGAATACATAAGAGAGAATATAAACACCACCACAATTCAAGTATTTATTTAATTTTACAAAATTGAATTAGAAAATTAATTAAACCTAAAAAGATATATTAAAATGATATATTAGACGATAGAATGGTAACAAAACATTAATTCCACATTATAAAAAAAATTATGATAAATAATGGTGACCTTTCACTTTATTTTATTGTAATTCAATAAACATATCTATTTTATGAGAAATAATAATTAAAAATAAAGATTTTATAAATAATAATTAAATATTATAATATTATTAAATTAATATATATTTAGGAAGATGTTTTAATTAAATTCATAATCACATTGATTCAATAATTTTAAATTTTTGTTGTTTCTTTCTTATCTTATATATTTGGTTAATAATCAATTAGATTACACTTATTAGGAAAATATATTATTAACTCAATTAAATTTTTTAAAATTGTATAATAAGAAGTATTAATGTAAGAAATTAAATCTAATTAATGATTGAATTTAAATCGCATCCAATCAAGTTGTATAATAAACAACCAAATTTTAGTTGCATCAAATCAACAACTATTATAAAAATAAAATTTCCATCAAAAGATATATACGTTAATTTGTATAATTACAATTTTATCTTCGATGTTTTTTTTTCCTGAAAATACTGATTTACTTTTATATATATTAAGATATGGAGCACAAGTAACTTGATTGTAATTCAAATTAAATTAAGTTGTTTATACGGTTTACATAATAATAAAATATAAAATTGTGCAACTAATATTTTTTAAACAGAAATTCCCTCGAATCCATTTCAGAGTGAAATTCACAATAGTTTTATTCCCAAAAATGAATTCGAGGGGTATGAGTTTTCTATGACACTAAGATCCCACTGTTAATTTAGGTCTACGGTTTGCGAGCCCATTTACTTCCTCTTGATTCGAAGTTGAAAGTTGCAACATGATTTCTAAAGCTGGCTTATTCAGCAAGTCAATGGACAATTTAAATTCAAAATACTTTAGTAGTTGACCCTCCTCTCGCTTTAGCTAGTGCCAGAAATGTACTAGCTACCATTATTTTCTCCCACGCACCCTGTAAGCAAGGCAAAGGAAATTGCCAGAGTGAGAGATTATAAAATTAACCAAAACACCCAACAAAATAAAATAAAAATTTAAGGTACAAACATAATTGCGTAAACAATTAAATTTGTTCTCAAAACATATAACTTGATCTTGTTAAGGTTACTGAACAGTTAATTAGCAAATGTTAAGGTTATTATACATATTTGTTACAACTTAAGTGTTACAAGAGTTTAGAGAGAAGATAAATAGTTGACTGGACTTGCCTGAAAAGCACATGCATTGAAAGAAGTTACTTTTCAGTGACTTTTTACTTTGAGATGCTACGCCGTAGGATACCAAGCCATCCATATAAGAATCAGACACAAACACCTCGCCGTTATAAACTACGGTAACTTCACAGGAAATCGGTGCGTTTTTCTTTACAAACTCTCCTTTGCTCATTTTATTATTGCGCCTATCCAAAAAATAACAAATTAGAGATGAAGATGAATAATCCTTAACCTATTGCAAGTGCTTGTGACATTGTCTAATCAAGGACACTTCAAATAAAAAAAACACGTGATTAGCTGGTTTTGTGTAAAGCAGAACAAACAATCCCTATTCAGGATAAAATTTTATACCCTTTGTTATCTATTTGTGAATGAAACACAAACAGTGGTAGCATACCTTGTGTGGGGTAGCTTTTTGATTCCGATGACAAGGTTTGTTATGTCAAGAATAGAGATGAGATCCAGAATTGCTTTTCCTGTGTCATTGCTTTCCAGAAGCAACGTTTCTGCAACTACCTAGGAGATAAATAGGAAGGGGTATTAGATTAATTTTCGCATACATATGGTTTGTGGTCTAACTCTAGAGATATCATTAAGTAACGAAGTCAGTACCTTGGCTTCATTACTCATCTGAATGTACTTCTGCAAAAGATCCTTCCTCTTGTTGTTCACTTCATTCACGTATAGTCTCACTTGGTGCGGGGTCAGTTGGCTTCTTTCCAACTTTCCAACTGTCAGATATGCCATCACCATTTACCACGGAGCACATATCATTTCAAATTTGAAATTCAGCGGTTAAGATGTATTTCTTCATACACAATGCACTATTTTGTTATACTCATGCTACAATTTATAAATGCTGTTCAGTAGTAACATCATGCAAGCTAAAAGAATGTAATGTTTTCGAGTTATAATAATATAGTAGTGGCATATTTTCGTTTTCTTGTTACTAATTAAGAATTTGTTTGAATAAATTTTTTTAATTATATATAAATTAATTAATTTGTAAAAATTTTCTTATATTAATTTTAAAAAATTGTATATAAATTATAATTTATGAAAAAAATATTTTTTTTTTCCCTGGGCATAATACTGTGGAATGACTGTACGAGCAACCTATTCTCAAATTACTCTCGAATGTAGGTGTCACTAAATCAAATTCCAAAGGAAAAGTACCCAGCAAAATCTGTTATCTGTTTTCTGTGACACAGTACTATATAATCTACTGAAAAATAGAAAACTCTTCCTATAGAAACAAGAGTAAAAATATTAGTGATTACCTGGCGTAGGAATCAATGTGATTGGAGAAGAGACATGGATGAGAAAAATCCGGGCACCGGGAGAAACAGCATGATCAAGAGCCCATTTCACTACATCCAAGTCATCTTTGCCAACAGCCACATAAAGATCACCAACTCTTCTATCTTCGTTGCATGTTATGCTCTTGCCATCCTCAACTATTTCCACAATTTCTGTGGACAACATTTGTCTAGAATAGTGGTCATAGACATCTTTTTCTTCGCCAACAGCCTCAGGGATGTCATTAACTCCGTTTCTGATACTAATTAAACCTTTGATTTCTTCAAATGTTTCAGAAATTTCGGGAGTCATTATTTCTTGGGAGTTATAGCCATAGGAATTTTTGCCAGCAGTAAAATGGATGCCATTAACTCCATTTCTGTCACTTCTCCCGAGTTCTCCAAATGCCTGTGCAGTTTCTGACAACCATATTGATCTAGAATAGTAATCTTTTGCTTCTGTTGGGGTGCGATTCACATCATCCATATCTCTGCCTCTGTCTCAACTTCCCTCACATTACAAATGAGGCTAGCAATAGAAAGAGAATGATTTAGTTGATTCTAAATTGGCATTACATGAAGGCTTCGTTGCCATCGAAGCCTCAAACTAAGTGAAGAAACTAGATTCTCTTCTGTCAATATATATAATCTTTATGTTTTGGTGAACTCTTTTGTCAGTATCGGAGGCTCATTATTAAACATGTCATCCTATGCTGACCCCTTTTTGTTTTTTGTTTTTTTTTCCTTTGGTGGCAAGAGTGCCTTTTGGCTATTTAGGGGTAACAATGTCATCTTGCTATTTAGGGGTAACCATGGCCGGTAGATAATCATGTCTTTTAAACATGGTTATAAATTCAATTTTCAAGTCCATGTATATAAAAAAAAAAACACCTGTTTAAATATATCCATATACACATCCAGAAAAAATGTACACATCTTGCTATAATCGCTTTAACTTTGACTCGTTTAGGATTAGTTATATGTATGGATCTCAAATTCTGAAAGGAACGTTTTGGTGTCCCTGTGTTTAGGAAATCAAGCGTAGTTTCTAAGATCATAGTGGTATCAAAGGAATGTTTATGTAAGCATTACATTCTCTAAAGTATCATGGTCACATGGATGCTTGGTCTAATGCAAGCTTAATTTCCTGAAGTTTGGCATGCTTTACGTACCCTTCATGATTAGAATCTTTGCAGAAAAAAGACAGCAGGAAAATCAACCATCTAGCAGAAATTTCTGAAATGTTATTTGAAATGAAGAAACTAAACGGGGAATTGTTTGTCCTGCCAGCAGTGTAATAACCTTTCGTTGATGTCAATGCTACAATCCCTGAACGCCTTAAGCTGTCGTGTATGACAATTTCTGGATATATAATAATGACATTGTTTTCTTTAGGTGTTAACATGCAACAACGACTATTGGCACATCATATGAAATAACAATCATTTGGATGTACTTGAAAAAGGCCTTTATCTTACCCCGGTGAGATGCAATAAATTTCGAATATTGTAAATATATAGGCCTAAGTTTAAGGTATGTTTGGTAGAAAGAAAAAAAAAAAGATTTTTATGAGAGGAGGAAAATAAAGAATAAGAGAATGTCTCCTTATTTGGTTCAAGATGAAGGGGAGAAAAGAAAAAGTCTTTTTATTTGGTTTGTAAGAGAAGAGAAGATAAAATATAAGGATATAAAATATAACTAATTCATTATTTTATCCTCATAAATATAAGTGAGCTAAAATAATTTCTTTTCTTCAATTTTTTCCCAAGAGAGGCAAAATTAGGAGGGAATAGTTTTTAGCACTTTTATTTTCTTTCTTCTCTCCTTCAAATTTTTATCACAAGGTAAAATAAAATAAAATAAAATAAAATAAATAAAAATCCTCTCCTCTCTTTGCTACTTCAAATCAAATTATTAATCAATTTATGGCTTGCTTATTTTAAGGTTTAATATAATTAATTTTGATAAAATGAATTTTGAATGTAATTATGATGTATGTCCAAATTAATGTTAGACATTTATATTGGAACATGTATTTTTCGTTAAAATGAACAATGATTGATTTTTCAACGACAAAACAAATAGAAATTCAGTTTGTGATATTATTAGAATAGCAAATTTAATTCATAACTTTAATAATCATCGTATTAGCCTCGTTAGTCAATTTAGCCTCTTACGGTAAAAAAAAAGTAAATAAAAAATTCATTTAAATAAATTTCTCAAAAATGTTTATAAAAAAAGTAAAACAAATCAAAGTTATTATATACATTAAAATTAATTTATGTATTTCAATTTTTTTAAAATTTATCACATAATTTCTTCATAAAGACATATATAAATTCAAGCTGGAATCTAACCCAAACCTAGTATACCTTAACTTTTGATAACAGCAATTCTAACACACACTAGTATCATAAATTATATTGATATACATTCATTAATATTAGAGATTAAATTAATTAATAATTGCTATATAATTATGGACTATTTTTTCATCAAAATACATATTAATAATTAAACTGGTTAACCATATCAATTTCAAAGATAAAAATTAATATTTTTTCCAACCTCAAAAAGCAAAATGGTTGATATAGGCAGTACTAATTTCAACTTTCGAGTACTATATTATCAACTCTTCTATTGGGATGAGAACATAAAAACAAAATTTAAACTTCACTTATTTATTTATTATAAACTCTATAAAAGTTAAATTTGCATAAAATTCTATTTATTTATTATAAACTAACCTATTTTATCATAAGACTTATAAAAATGTTAATAGGTTTAGACTAATAAGCATACCAACCTTTTTATTATTATGTGTGCTTAGGCCTAAATAGGCTTATTAGTAATTACATTTGTTATTATATCTTATATATGTATTATAAGGAGGGATTTACTTATTTCAAGAGTAACTCTTTATTTTTATTTTCTTACAATTTAATAACTTTAATGAGTAATACATTTTATTAGTTAGATTGCAAGAAAATGAAGGGTGAAGATGAAAAGTAATTTGCTTATAGTTACTTTTGGAGTAAATGTATTATACATAATTATCCATAGATAATGTAACATAATGTGTGCTTAGGAATGAAGTTCTATGAACGATTTTGGAGAGGTATGTGGGTGGGTGTAGGGGAAACTAGGAATGAGAGCACAAATGGTGTACAACCGAAATCAAGAAGAGTGAGAAGAAAACTAATGTCGAGAAATATCCACAATATATTATTACTCTAACTATTTAATACATAGATTAAGGTGCAAAATATTTTAATAAGTGAAAAATATAAGAGAAGTAATATATAAGTAATAGAATTTAATAGTAATATGCGTATAAAATAGTTTTACATTATAATTTAATGATAAATCATCGTCAGTATAACTTTTTTAAAGTATCTATTATAAAAGTTAATAAAATCACCATACATATTTTCATGGTAAGTTGTAATTAGATAGAAGTGTAAAATTATTTTACATCATGTATAATCTATTTTCTCCAAATAATAAATCTTCACCTTTCAATATTTAATTAATAAATCTAACTACTATTATATATTTATTCATCATTGATTATATGAAATACTTTCCCACCTTAGCTTTCGAAACATAGAATAAAATATAGAAATTTTTTTGAATAAACTTCTCCCTAAGTACTTATAAGAGATAAAAATAAGAAGAAAAAATAAAATAAATTTATCTATAAACTAAAATTAATTTTATACATAAGTTAAAATTAATTTTTGAAAAAGTTAATATAAAACAATTCTTACAAATTAATTTATACGTAAGATAATTTTCACTTAAAAGAAAAATATATTTTATTTTTTCATAAAAACAATTCCAAAGAACATTAGGCAAACATATCCTAGATTTTTTTATTGCAAATCCACGGGGCATGCCTAATTGCTTTCAGTGGTCCATCATCTACTTTATTTTGGATATTACAAATTTGTGATAAATCCTAAATAGAAGATGAATAGATTTTGATGATTGGATATAAGATACCAAACACAAAAATAGTATGATATTAATATAAAAATATAATGAATTTCAACTCAACAGTTCAATTTCTATTTTTCTTTAAAATTGAATCAATTCGGCCAGACCCATTCCGGCAATGTAATATATAAAATTAATTTTAATACAAATCATAAATTTAAACCAAGAAGAGAATTAATAATTTTAAAAATAAGTATGAGTAATTGTAAGTATAATAAATATTATAATTTACTTAATTATTATAATATTTTGATTTGTATAAATATAAATATTAAAAATAAAAATTAATTAAGAGTATTAAAAGATATCCATAAAGCACTTGACAAAGATACTCGTTATGGCTAGGATAGACTAATAGAGGCAAAGCGCATTGTCGATATATATATGGATGGAGGCAAAACGTGCGTGGCAGGGACCAGAATCCCACTATCTGATTCGGATGGAAGAACCAATCTAAGAAGAAAAAAATGGAAAATTATAACCAAGAGCTGCCACATTACTACTTTGTTAAAGTGAGTAACACAATTAGATAAAAAAATCATCATGTACTGATTGATTGATTAATATTTAGTAACACCATAGCCCAAACGTCAACTGCTAAATGTGAATTCAGGTGATCTGTAAATGATGAAAACGGAGAATTAACATGTGGACAGACATAACCCGTTCTAGTTTGGCAAAATTACTTTTCTAAGATGCTTCGTAAGGCACTAAAGGGAAGTGGTGGGGCCAAAACATTACGTCCTAAAGGGCAACCAATCTTTCTATTCAGATGGCTTTATATATAGACCTTTATCATATTTAATGAAGTGAACATAAGGAAAAGCTTGTGGCGAACATGGCAAGCAGCACCACTTTACTTGCTGCTATTCTAAAACTTGTCATCATTTTCTTATTCGCGGCTTGGGTTTCTCTTTGGCTTCTCAAGCCAACCCAAATATGGACAAGAAAATGGAAACATGCAGAAGATATCGCCAATGATACAATTTTTGGATACTATGGTAAGAACGTGGAATGAGTCATACCTTAAATATATAATCCCTTCTTGTTTCTCTTGAATGAATCTGTTACTACAAAACAGCTCCTGAAATGCTAGTTAGAAGTAAAAAGATTGATGGTACTGTTCTGCAGGTCTTAGCTTTGCCGTGTACACGTTTCCTATAATTGCTATTGCTATAATTGGACTTCTTTTATTGGATTTGAAAGCTGGATATCAAAGAAGCAGGTAATAATATATTAATATCTATAAAGGGTAGTTTAATTATTCTAAAGGACGTTTTACTTCAAAATTTGTTTCCTTGGTACTATAGAAGCGCAAGGAGTCCATCAAGAACAAATTTCTTCTCAAATCCACTGGTGGTGAACAGTACACTGGGAATCTTATCCAGTATTGAAATACTGGTAGCTTTCCTTTTTATTGTGTTCTTAGCATGGACCTACTACTCTCGTATTTCTGTGGACTTCAAAAAGTTGATGCCAGACAAATCACTGAAGTTGAATATGTAAGCTTTGATACTCTTATGTTGGATTTGTAGAAAAGACGTTATTTGACCAAATGAATAACTTGATTTCAGATGGCAACTCAAGTATCTCAGAATAGCTACCCGATTTGGCTTGCTATCAGAAGCTTGCCTGGCTTTATTGCTTCTTCCTATTTTAAGGGGGTTGGCTGTGTTTCGCATACTTGGCATTCAGTTTGAAGCTTCGGTTAGATATCACACCTGGGTAGGAACTGCAATGATACTTTTTGCTACAATACATGGCGCAAGCACTTTGTTGGTCTGGGGGGTCAGCCACCATATACAGCGTGAGGTGAAGTCTAAATCATGTTCCTTCTGTTATTAGACAAAATTTTCAATATTATACTCAGTATTTGTGGTACTAGCAAGTGATTAGTTCTATCCTCTCGTCGTATTTTTGAAACAGATTTGGCAGTGGCAAAAGACAGGACGTATATACCTGGCTGGGGAGATTACACTTGTTGTAGGGCTAGTTATATTGGTCACTTCACTTCCACAAATTAGAAGGAGAAAGTTTGAAATCTTCTACTACACACATCATTTGTATACAGTCTTTCTAGTATTTTTCTTGTTTCATGCAGGGGATAGGCACTTTTATACGGTCTTCCCAGGAGTATTCCTTTTTAGCCTTGATAAACTGATCCGAGTCATTCAATCAAGTCCAAAAACTTGCATGGTTTCAGCTAGAATTTTTCCCTGCAAAGCTGTGGAGATAATTCTTCCCAAAGATCCAGGTATTTAGTTTCTTTACGGCAATCTGAAATTTACCATTACAGTTGAAATAAACGGTTTGTTTTTAACGATTTGCAGGGCTTAAATATAACCCTACAAGTGTTATATTTTTGAAGATACCAACCATATCGCATCTTCAATGGCACTCTTTCAGTATAATATCTAGTTCCAGGGCTGATGACCGCATTTTGTCTGTGATAATTAAATGTGAAGGGTGGTGGACTAATTCTCTTTATGACCTGATACATGCTGAACTAGACAAAACTGCAGATAAAAGGAAGGGAATAACTGTTGCAATCGAAGGACCTTATGGACCTGCTTCATTGGACTTTTTAAGGTGAGCAAAAACATTATACCTAACACTTGTCACTTGTCATCATTTTTTCAAGGTCTAGTAATATTTTTCAAATGTGAAAAAACAGTGAATAAGTATAAGATTATCCGGAATAATGAAACAATTTGTCTGCAGATATGACACCCTTCTTCTGGTTGCTGGAGGAAGTGGAATAACCCCATTTCTGAGCATTTTGACAGAAGCTGATTCAGCTACCAGCAAAAGTAGATTTCCCTCAAGAATACAACTTGTGTATGTCATTAAGAAGGCACAAGACTTCAGTCTGTTACATTCAATCTCACATCTGCTACTCAACCAATCATCTGAAAATTTTCATTTGAATCTAAAATTGTTTGTAACCCAAGAAACACAAACAGGGGTGGGAATTAGGGAGCTATTAAACGAGTTCTTTAAAGTAAGAACCGTGCAAGTGAACAGAGTGTGTTCAGATTATGCAGCACACGGGCCAGAAAGTCCATCTTGGATGGCTGCCATTGTAGCATTTTGCTCCGTCTGTTTCCTTATTTTCCTCATCTGTTTCAACCATATTATAATTCCATCAGGAAAGCACTCCAAAATGTCCAAAGAAAAGACTCCATCTTGGGCTGTGGATCTTCTTCTGATAGCTGCTTTTGTCCTAGCTTTAGCTTGCAGCGCCTCGGTGGCAGCTTTCTTGAGATGGAGAAGGCTTAGGAAAGGGATTCCACAAATATCGCATGGAGAAATTAAACCCCTTGATCTAAGTTCAGCTGAAGCTAGGAATGCACTTGAAGAACATGAAGTGCATTTTGGGGGAAGGCCTAATTTTAAAGGTAGTGATCTCATCGTTTATTTCCTTATGTTTCTAATACACATTGACAAAACAATTGACAGCTTAGTAGCTTTGAATGGAACAGATATATTTGGCAAGCTCCGTAATGAAAGCGGTGGATCTAATATTGGAGTTTTGGTTAGTGGACCTGAGAGCATGAAGGAATCAGTGGCGCTCGCATGCCAGCAGGAATCTCAGTGTGTTAATATCAGTGCAAAAAGAACAGAATCCTGCTTCACTTTCCACACTCTCAACTTCACGCTTTAGTAGTCCAAGTATGGCTGCCCAAATTTATGTGGTTTATCAAGCCATGGAGCTCAGTAAGCTTTCATAAGTATTCTCATTAGATATATGAATGTAATAGTCAAAAGGCGAAAGATTTAGGTATTGTTCTATAAGTGTTGTTCTCACTATGTATTTGAATGCAATACTCAAAACGTACTGTTCCACATAGATACTGTTGTTATTTTCCAATAAAAACACAATAGGTGTGGCAGTTAACCAATGAAAATATAAGACATATAATAACTGTTACTCATGTTGTATTTTTATTAGAAAACAGCATTTATTACGATGTTCTCCTACCAATGTTCACATCTGAATGGAATCAAAATATCGTATACAAAGATTGCATAAAAAATATCCTCCTCTTTTTATCTTTGGATATGATTTTCAAGTTGATCATTTACAAATATTCTCGTTTTAGACAATTACCTATATACGAAAGATTTTTAACAATTGGAAATTTCCAAGTATGCGTGCAGATCGCGGCACCTGGTTAACGCGCATATATATGTGTCGTCATTTTCATATGTTGATAGGTAATAAACCAGGCCAATTCCACTTTCAGATGCAAGTGGCAAATTTCCTAACATAGTCGGCGTATCTAATAGGTTGAAATTTGTTGAGTAAAACTACAAACCAATTTTGCCTTGATTAGGTACAATGCACCCTGAAGAGTCCAGAGGAGTTTGATTGAAAGTATAAGCAATCCAATAATTGAAAGAAAACAAGTAGATACACATCAAACTCTCCACAATCAAACCGCAATCCAATGATAAAGTAAAAAAAGTCCAATTTATGTACAGTCAAAACTCAAACCCGAGTGGAGGGTTGCAAAGGGGCGGCCTCATCGAATTCGTCGGAGCCGCGAACCAAATCGGATAAGACTTTACGGGGCGCCTCCGGCGGGTCTTCTCCGAGGAGAAGCGCAACGACTTCCTTCATAGTGGGTCTCCTCTGCGGGTCAGGGTGGCAACAAGCCAACCCAAGCTTCAACACCATCTCCATATCTCCTATATCGTACTCCCCCCTAATCCTGGCATCCGCAGCCTCACGCGCGCACCCTTTCGCGTACAACTCCCTCACCCAATCAATGAGCACCACCTCCTCCTCCGCCACCGACGTCTCTATGGGCCGCCTCCCGCACGCAACCTCCAACAGCACCACCCCAAAGCCGTAGACGTCACTCGCGGAAGTCGGCGCCGCAACCGTTGCCAACTCCGGCGCCAAGTAGCCCAACGTCCCTACCACACGTGTCGTGTTGGGAACCTCCCCGTGTTGGTAAAGCTTAGCCAAACCGAAATCCCCTAACCTCCCTCGCATGTCCGCGTCCAATAAAATGTTGCTGGACTTTATGTCTCGGTGAATAACAACCTGGTCCCAACCATTGTGAAGGTAGTTGAGCCCCTCTGCCACGTCGACAAGGATACGACGCCGTTGCTCCCAACCGAGTAGCTTGTCGGGGCGGTCGAAGACCCACTTGTTTAAACTCCCATTGGGCATGAAATCATAAACCAACATAAGCTCGCTCCCCTTTCTGCACCACCCTCGCATTTGAACCAAGTTCTTATGCTGCAACCTCCCCATACTCGATATCTCCGCCATGAATTCCTGCAACCCCTGCTTGGAATCGTGGTTCACGCACTTCACCGCAACTTGCGTGTTGTTCGGTAAACTCCCTCTGTACACTCTCCCGAACCCTCCCGAACCTAACAACTGCTCCTTCCGAAACTCCCCCGTCGCTGAACTCAACTCCTCGTAGGAAAATCTATGCGGCCAGTACAGTAACTCCCAATCTTCGATCTCCTCATCTTCTTCTTCTCTCCCTTTCTCGTTTCGCCAACATAAGTAAATACCAGAAGCGCATATAAGTACAAACACGAAACAACCAATAACAATTCCCGCTATCGCGCCGCCAGAAAGCGAGGAAGAAGACGATTCTGGCTCGAACACTGGTAAGTTCGTTGTGTTGAGCTCTCTTGCTTTCCCCGAATTGCTGAAGCTCCACGCCAGAACTCTCTGCGCCTCGATCCAGTTCGTTTTGGAAGCGGAGAACCCGACGAACATGTCAGCGGAAACGTAGTTAGCTATGGCTGGGTCGCGATACGTAAGCGTGGGCCTCGAGGGACGCGAAACGCCGATTGGCGCCACCGTTACGTTGAACTCGAGACTCTGGCCGTCGAATTCGATCCAGGCTCGGATGTTCTGGCCGGTGCGCATGCGCACCGGGACGAAGGTGCCGGAGGAGTTGTAATACCCGGCGGTGGTTGCGGATTTGGATTCGATGTTGTTGAGGTCGATTCCGATGTGGTTGTCGTCGATGTCGTTGAACTCGGGGTTCTGGCCGGTGTCGAACTCGACGGCGATGAGGGGGAAGAGGGAGGGGGAGGTGGCGTTGGTGAAGAGGCCAAAGTACTGGCTGGCGAGGGCGCCGGGAGGGTCGGTGGTGTTGCAGAGGAGGAAGGCGAGGCCGAAACCGGGGCTGGTGGGGATTTGCGGCAAGATGGAGAAGACGAAGGAGGTGGAGAATGAAGAGATTGAGGAGGAATTGGAATAGGGTTTCATGGGGACCTTGGTCGGATAGAAGGCTCGCCCGTAAGAGTACTGGTTTGAATCGTTCGTCATACGGATCACTGACACGTCCACTCGCGCGTCTTTGATTAGAGTCAGGTTCCTCACGCCGCCAAAGGAATTGAATATGAAGTCCAGGGAAACTGCTGGAGTTGCAAACAGATAAAATTGGAGAAGAATCAAGAACCCCATGCCGGAATATAAAGTGTCGCCGGCGACCCGGGTGTTGGAAGGAGGCATCCAATGTGGGTTGGGAGTGGAGTAGTTGTCCCCCTCAAGCCCAAGTGTGTTGTGGGTAAGTTAATCACATAAATGGTTGGATTTGGTTTGGTTTGGTTTGGTTTGAACGCTTCCTTCAACGTTGAATATACTAATATATTCTTTAAAATCAGAGTCACCCATCTCAACTCTCTCATACACTAATATATTTTTTATTTTATAATTTTAATTAATAATAATTTGTGTACTAACAAGAATATTTTAGATAATACAGTATGTTAGTAACATTCCATTCTACTTTTAAACACACCTTTTTATAAATGCACTTATTTATTAAGTTAAAAGTATTTTTATTTAACGCTTACTTTGTAAAATGTTAAAAAATTAATAAAAATATGCTATAATAAAACTCAATTCAACGAGCATATAAATTATTAGGGAATAATTTTTATATAATATATAAAAACATTAATAATACTTTATTACGTGTAAAATATATTATTAGTTGAAATCATATTTATCCAACAATAAATAATTTCTCGAATGAATCCCCGAAGGTTCCTAAAGAAAAAAAGGAAAAGCAATCACTGGATACCTTCAGCAGTCTTCTTTCTTGCTTTCGTATTGCCTTGCTGCCTTTTCAAAAAGTCCACTTGTAATTTGACATATTTACATTTTGAGAATATTTATAAAAGGCTTCTTTTTAAGAAGGTTTAAATGTTTTTTTTAAGCTATCGAAATATATGTTTCAAAACGTCTAATCTTAGTCTTCTATTCTTAGAAATATATTATATGTGATTTATTTTACCAACACGGTTGATTTGAATAGATAAAAATAATAGAATAAATTATACTCAAATATCATAAAAATTTTTTTTTTTATAAAACATCTAGTCCTGCCTCGTAAATGTTGAATAATTTAATTGTTTCTAAAATTTTGTGAGAACTCAATGTTCCTCGTGCTCTCTAGTGAAGTGAATTGAAAGAATCGATGATGAATGACTAGGATTCATCTAAAATAAGAGAAATTAGGGTTGAATCAATGTGAAGAGAGATCGATTCAACGGTTGAAATGGCAGTGATTCCAGAGACAGATAAGTTTTAAAGTAGTGTGTTGTGAACATATATAATTGAAGTATGAAGAAAGATTAAATAAAGCACAACTATTGTGGTGATGGTGGTTTAGATGTAACGAAGACAAATGATTGTTCAATGTCACAATTTTGCAACTTTTTTGTAACTTTATGTTGTTCAAGTGGTAGTAGGGAGCACTATTTTTTTAAAACATTTTCGTTGTTAGACTACACTACAGTTGCAGGTAGGATGACTCCCATGCCATATTTGGGACATGAACTGGGAAACATGCCAATTCAACGAAATACATAACGTGAATCTTGATTTATTTATAAATTTTAATGCACACGAAACAATTAATATTCTACTTGAGGATAAAGGTTTGCCTATTTGTCACCCTTTCATATTTTTGTTAGAAAGAAAGAATAGAGATGTAATACATGTGTGCACAAATACAAACCGCAATAAAGTAAGTTTTATATAAATTTAGGGAAATAATTACAAATAAATATATAATTTCTAATTAAATAAAAAAAATTAATAGAATAGTTCAAAATATTTTAAAATGTAAAAATAATATCATTAGATAATTCTCTAATTTTTAACTTGCCACTTGAGTTTATTAAGTTTTTGACTTGTTATAAAAAGAAAATTTTATTTTCTTATAAATAAAGAGAACACGTAAAATTGAACATCGAAAAATAATAATTTGAAAGAACTTAGGGGTGCTAGAGAAATTTTAGTCAAATAACTAAAATGACCATAATTTCAAGAGAAAAATTTTAACAAATAAAACAAAGTTCAACATTTTTAAAACCGTATTTAGAAACTTTAAACTAATAATATAATTATTTTAATTAATATTATTTATTATAGTAGTCATATCAATACTTAGTAATAAGGACTAAAAAAACACTGAATAAATGTTAGGATTTAAAAAAAATACAAAAATTACAAAAAGTAAAACCAAATAATGTTATATTTGTAGGGACTTAAAACATATTTAAACATAAAACTTAATAGTAATCTAAATATACTAACAACCTTTCTCCTCAAATTTTTGTTTCTCCTCTAGCAAGCCAAGAGACCCTTTGTTGATCAAGTTCTTCTAGCTTATTCCCTAAAGTATCCATCCTTTTGTCTGCAACAAGTAAGGGAAATTAACCTTTTGTGATTCTGGTAGATTTTATGTTTTTATTTTGTTTAATTACATAGAAATGCATGACAATGAGTTATGGGAATTGGTAGTCATTATTGTGAATTTTGAGATTCCGAAAAAATTGTTGAAATGATCATGAATTTATGGTTGCACGTGAGATTTGATGTTATTTTAATGTTTAGATATTTATTATATGTTTATCTCGAGTTTTGGTTAAGTTGCATGTAGATTTGGTTGAGTTTTGATGATTTTCATTAAATTTGCATGTTGTTGTCGAGGGCATCCACTAGGTGAGCCCTTTACTCGCTAGGCAAACACCCATTTTCTGGATTTTTGTTGAAGGTTTGTTGGGAGAGAGGAAACTCTTGCTGGACGACCTTGCACGTCTAAGTAGATTTTTTGGAGTTTTCACTAGGCGAGAGCCTCTCTAGCTAGGTGAAAGCTCAAGAGCATATGAACTTAACGAAGACTTGCTAGGCAAGTCTAGTGTTTGGCTAAGCGATTCTAGTGTTTAGTTGGGTGATTCTAGTGTCTAGTTAGGCAAATCTATTGTTTGGTTGGGCTAGTTTAGAGTCTAGCTGGGCAGGTTTAGAGTTTGGCTAAGCAAGAAATCCCTTTGGTTGGGCAAAGGAATACCTTCGCTGAGCCAGTGAACCCAAGTTAAGAGTGTGAAGTCAGTGTGACTTCATTCGCTAGGCAAGACATCTTACTCATTGAGCAAATAAGACGTGAGATTTTAGGGTGCTCTTCGTCCATCCTTTGACTGAGTGAGAATGGATATTTGCTAGGCCAATGTGTGAGGTTCTTAGGAGTTAAGCCATTGTGACTTGCCTCGACAAGTGAAACACTCGTTGGGTGATTAAATGTAGTAAGAGCTCTTTATGCTTTCATTTGCTAGGTAAGGCTAGGTTCTTGTTGAGTGAATGTGTATACTTGAGAAAATATCATACTAGGGGTAGGATTTGTTGGCAAATGATCCCTTTACTAAAGCGAATCCATTGACAATGAGAAAACTTGTTTAAGTTGGATAAACTGAAATATTTTATTTAATATATGTATTAAAGACTTGTTAAATGTTGTAAAAAATTAATTATGAGCATGAAGGGTATAAAAGACTCAAATGGAATACTAATTAAGATGAAAGTCATAAAGCTTGGAATGTTGTTATCCTTGGTGGATAAGGCATGTGTTATTATTGAAGAGTGAGATGTTGGTCACACTCTTAGGGGAACTGGTTGATGAACTAGCCCTTTTTGTTATGGCTTTGGCTTGCCTTGCCTTGTAAGTGTCCGTGATACGATGGTAGATCCAGATTGTTAGTATCCGAGTTCAAGGAAATTGATGGCACTAGATGTATCATTATTGTTGATATTATTGTGATGGAAGTCCAGTTATGGACGCTAAAACAAGTAAGCATGTAAATCGAATGGATTGCTAGAGTTAGTACTTATATGGAATCCTCAACTAGTTCTAGAAAGCAAAGTGAAGGTCTTAGGGGCCTAAAGGATAAAACAGACAGACGAACTCCACATAAGGTTGAGGCCTCTATAGACCTTAGATTGCGGTAAAGACATTACCCACATACATTTATCTTAACTAATTTCAATTGTTCATAACTTTCCATAGGATCATGTCCTACTTTCCTTAATAACGAGTAACATGAGTCCAAGGGAGCTCTGTTGATAAAAGTCATATTAAGGAATGAGGTCAGAAATAATTGCTTGGTCTATAGAAATCTTTATGGAGTAGTTATATGTGTGTGTAATGCTTAAAATTGTGTATACGATGAATGTTGTTTTATTACTTTGTTGCTTAGATATAAAGATAATCTTATAGTAGTTTATCATTATGTCTACGTATTGTATATGTATGATTGCGATGACCTCGAATAATGTGTTTGTGAGAGTAGATGTCAAGGTTTCCGAGAAGATGGTACATGCGTCACACTAGTGGTTCAACTACTCGTGAGATTTTCTCCTCCAAATCTCATAATAGTTACGTTCTGAGTAGTTAGTAGTTGTTGTTAACTAGCTTATATATCATATATATATATATGAGTATTGTATTATCAATCTTTTTTATTATTATTTTTGATAATATGATGTAAATCACAGGTGATAATAACGTCTTGTAATAAACTCATAATTAAACTCTGATTAATGTGGATGTTTTGTATTTTCAATGTATGCTTTACGTGATTACACGCAAGAGTAAATTATGTGTAAAAAATAATTTTTTTATAAATAAATTAATTACACATATCCAATAAACATGCGTGAAATAACACCTTTTTTTTTTCTATAATTTTTAATTTGTTACCTAAGGACTTGAATGCTCTAGTAATAGACCTCCCCACTATCTAGCACTCTAGGTACGGGAGAGTATATATCGGAACAGCTGCTTTGTTGAACAAAAATTATGTTTTAATTTAAGCACTAAAGTCGTGCGACTATAACAACTAATTTTCAAATAAAATAAATCCTCAGGAGAAAGCGTACATACTTTTAATCGAAATAATTTGTTTATAAGGTTTGAATTTAATTTTTCCTTGTATAAAAAATAATAAAAATTTCCGTAACAACTTACTTTAGTTAGTAAGCCGATCCAGGTTTTCTTTGTCCACTGAAAACTTTAGTTTTACATAAATATAAAATTTCACCTTTAATAACTATAAATTTTAAATAATTAGTGTACGGACGTTGTGCGGCATTTATCTATCTATAAACCTTTCATATAAAATTAATATAATGAAGTTCTCATATAATTTTTTTCGGCCCACAGATCGAAACCACCAAAAATCAAGGCATAAAAGCGGCCGACCATCAGCGACATGCATGGCGGAAAGACACAAACAGACAATACAAGCAGATATCGTTACATGAATGCTTGGTTTGGTAGAGTAGAAATAGTAAAATAGGGAAGAATAAGAAAAAATGAGTGATAAATAAAAATTGTACACAAAAATGTTTATCAGGAAATTCTTTTAATTTACAAGCAACATCGAACTTGTAGCTATTTGAAATGGATGTAGGGGTAAATCTGGAATGAATGGCTAATGAAACCGAAATTGAGTGCTAACTCGTCTAATGTGAGTTGTTGATTTCATCTGAACTCTTTGGTTGTCGGTTAAGGTTATGAGATGGTTTAGATGCCCAGAGTAAATGGATGAAATATACGTAATAACCATTCTATCAAAGCGATGATATATTAAACGCGTACTTACTAGTGATACCAGTGACATGTACATAAGTCTCATAGTTGGACCGACTTTATTTGCATAGGATTCAAGGTCTCTCAGATAATTATAAGTTGTTTTGGTGTAGTGATATATATTAGGTAATAAAAAAATTATAGTATTTAACAATACAATCTAAAAAAAACTAAAATATATGTTAAATTCGAATTAAATTAATTTTTAATATTGTATTTATTTAAAATCTAAATTTTAATTTAAAAATACTAACAATAACAATCTATTTTTTAAACTCTTATTATTATTAGCTAAGATTTTTGAAAATTATAAAATTGGTGAGACTCATTCTTATTTAATTAGTCTTTTTCTTGATTAATTGGTGGGTCCTATAAAAAAATTATAATTTTAAAAATATATTGACCACTAAATTTTATCATGAATGTGAAGAATAAAACATACAAGTTGTGTAGATTTTTAAATAATTATATAATATTAAATATTGACAATTCATATATATTATATAGTAAGATTTAATTATTTTTCTCATAAAAAAATTATCCTCTTACGAGTAGAAAGGCATATATATTGAAAAGTCTAAAAATTATAAACTAGATTATACAAAATGTGCATAAGTTGTTAAAATTAAAGTCACTTAATGGTCAATAATTACCTCAAAGATCATGTGTATTTTATTTTAATTTTAATTATTATTCAATATAATTTAATATTTTATATCTATAATTTTTATTTATTACAAGAATAATTTTCATTTGATATTTTGTTCATCTCTCCCACATAGGCATATTTTGATATTTTATGTGCGTTATAAATAAGTTAAGACTTTATCTTAAATAAATTTAAGGTGTTCCACATATTTTGGTCCTTATTGGTGTAGTGTATTTTTAATTTGGTAGTAGTTCTTGAAATGTTAATAAATCAATTTCATAGGCATAATCCTTACTCATTTAATATTTACAATTATGATATCATCTCTAATGATCATATATGGATAGTTACGTCTTTACTGTTTTGTATTTTCTTAATTTTAATTTGTATACTAAAATAATTATTAAATTAATCCTTAAAAGTACAATCGTTATTTTTTAGTCTCTATTGTCATACCAAGTTTAGGTATCATCTTTAATGGTCCTATGTGAACTGTTAACCCTTTACATGAAGTTTTAACCTTACTATTGACCTCTAGGTAGTTTCTCCCTCTTTAACCTTACATAACTTTTATCTTCTTCCATTTTGAATAGGAATATCAAGAAAAAAAAAATCAAACCAACCAAAATCTAAAAAGACTAAACCATTCAACATCGACTGAGCACTCAAGCCAAACTTGTTACAAACCAACTACACAATTTTCAAACCATTCAAGATACTTTATCATTACCTTGCACCAAAATGCATTATGATGCCACCTTTGAGATCATCTTTCTTTATTCATTCATGATTCAAGTACAATGAAACTTTACAACCTTTTTTCTTCCACAACATCAATGGTAGTAGTTTCTTTCTATCAAATTTTTAGTCTTATGGTGTGTGACGTATTTACTACCTTATGGTTGAGCTGAATGAGGGACTTGAGAATATGTTTATCTTTCTCGGTTGATTCCTTATAGGTCTTCTCTTTGTCGGCGAGGTAGGCTCGCCAATGGGCCTCGTCGATCTCGGGGGGCCTGGGGAGGCCCACAATCTCTTCGAGTTGGCGGGACAAATGGGCTTCGAGGTCGACGAGCTTGGCCTTGGCGTCATCGACCTCCTCGTGGGTGGGGCGGGGCCCGATGAGCTTGAGGACGGATCGAGACTGGGCCACGTCGAAGATGACGCGGGTCATGGAGGCCAACATTTTGGGGTCGGCAAGATTGGGCATTTTGCCCACAATGGATGAAGGAGAAGAAGAAGAAGTGTCGGAGGGAGGTGGCTGTTCGATGTCGACATGAGAATGGGAAGAGGTGGCGATGGGCGTTCTTGGGCTGAAGGAAGGGAGACGGGACATAACGTAGGAGAGAATGGGGAAGGTTCCTGGGTTGGGATCCATGGCTAGCGGTGTCAACTCAGAGCCAAAATGTGAATCAATGTTTTATGCCTTTGCTTATATACTTATGGGGACTTGAGATTTATAATAACGACTGTTCAGTTTGTTTAAAATTAGATGATATCAAAACTAATTGTAGCTCTCAAGCTTATTTTATTCAATGGAATGAGTGGCTTTATATAACCAATACAGAAACAAAAAAAGCGTAAAAAAAGAAGGACCCATGACTATATCATGGCTATTTCTACGGAAAAAAAAATCAACTAAGAATCCTATTCCTAGGGGATAGGTTTATTTAAAAAACAAACAACTAATTTTAAACGAGTCAGAGCGTGTTCCACAAGCAGCGAAATTCTTCCAACAAACCCTCCCTTAAACTGAACTGTTATTCAAGTAAATACAGTTAGTTTATCTCTTCAATACTGCATAATCCAAGTCTTTCTCTCAATTGCACGAATACTTCCAGTTTCAAGGCCTTGGTCATGATGTCAGCTAGTTGATCCTTAGTACCATAATGTACTAATTCAACTTCTCCTTGATTTGTCAATTACAAAAGAAAATGAAATCGAACATGAATATGCTTACTTCTATCATGCATAACTGGATTCTTTGAGAGTTTAATCGTTGAATTATTATCACAGAAAATAATACACTTATTTTTCTTAATCCCCAAATTCTCAAGTACACGCATCATCCAAATGCTTTGAGTAGCACAAGCTGCTGCAGAGATATATTCGGCCTCAGTAGTGGACAATGATACCACAGGCTGCTTCTTTGAACTCCAAGCAATTAATCCATTCGACATCTTAAAAACATACCTTGAGGTACTTCTTCGGTCATCAAGATCTTCGGCATAATCACTATCACAGAAAGCTACTAAATTCTCACCTCCTTTTCTTTTGTAAAACAACCCCAGTTTAGTGGTTCCTCTCAAATAGTGCAGGACCCTTTTCACAGCTTGTTGATGCATAATCGTTGGAGCTTTCATGAAACTAGCCACCAAACTCACAACATACATTAGGTTCGACCTAGTGGCAGTTAAATACATAAGACTTCCCACCATTTGTTTATATGCGGTAGCATCAACCTTCAATCCTCCAGCATCCTTTGTGAGCTTGCACCCTAAAACGATTGGATTTTTGACAAATGAACAATTTTGTAAACCAAATCTTTCCAGTATTTCATTAGCATATTTTCTCTGACAAATAAGAATGTCATTTGCAGTCTGTGTGACTTCCACGCCAAGAAAATATCTCATGCTTCCCATATCAGTCATCTCAAATTCCTTTTTCATTAAGCTCTTGAATTCTTCAAACATTTTCTCACTACTTCTTGTAAAGATGAGGTCATATACATACAAATTCACAATAAGAACATCTGCTCCTCCTTCTTTCTTTGTAAACAAAGTGTGATCACTCGTGCTTCTTTCAAAACCTTCCTTGACAAAGTATGATTCTATCTTGTTGAACCATGCTCGAGGGGCCTGTTTAAGCCCATAAAGAGCTTTCTTTAGTTTAGAGGCTTGTTCGTGTCCCTCTATTATGGTCTGTGCTTCGGTAGTAGTGTTCCATCCGAGGGGCATTCCGTATTGTGGGGTGAATCCCGGAGGATATGGGGGTGTCCCTTGGACAGTTGCGACCGTGTTTGGGGCTGACCCTTGAACAATTGCAGCGGGGTTCAGGGTTGTACTTAAGGTGAGAAGTTTGAACATCTTGTCGATGTGTTCCTTCATTTGTCCCATCTCTGTCCTTAGTTCCAGATTTTGTTGCTCAAGATCCTCGATGGCTTGTTCCATGTCTCTTACTTTCGACCGGGTATGATACTGGTGGCGAGGCGCAATCGTCCTCCCTTTCCTGGAGTTTAGAGCAGAGGAGCCTTTTTGTCCTTCCGCCCAATACTTCCACTTGCTCCTCAATTTGGATATGGAGTTTCCGCCTCGTTTGCTTTGTACGGTCGTCAGTTTTCTTCTTTCTACGTTCGACTCGGTTCAAAATTAGTTGTTTGTTTTTTAAATAAACCTATCCCCCAGGAATAGGATTCTTAGTTGATTTGTTTTTTCGTAGAAATAGTCATGATATAGTCATGGGTCCTTTTTTTACGCTTTTTCTGTTTCTGTATTGGTTATATAAAGTCACTCATTTCATTGAATAAAATAAGCTTGAGAGCTACAATTAGTTTTGATATCATCTAATTTTAAATACTGGTATTAGAGCTCACACAAGGGCGTGATATTTAGCAAACACAAGAGAGAAAAGTTGAGTGAAACACATGGCTGACGGCAATAGCTTCCTCGGTATTCCAAAGTTTGATGGAGACTATGATCACTGGTCCATGCTAATGAAATATTGGAAAGATTTGGTTTACAAAATTGTTCATCTGTCAAAAATCCAATCGTTCCAGGGTACAAGCTCACAAAGGATGCGCAGCAACGTCATCCCTTTCAAAAGAAAAGCACTTGGAGAGCATCCAAACCTCTACAACTCATTCACTCAGACATATGTGGTCCAATTACTCCTGAATCTCACAGTCATAAAAGGTATATCATTACTTTTATAGATGATTATAGTCGAATAATGTGGTCCTATTTTTTACACGTCAAGTTCGAAGCTTTTGATACATTCAAAAGGTTCAAGTCATCAGTTGAGAAAGCAACAGGATACAACATAACCTGTTTGCGCACTGACAAAGGAGGAGAGTTCACCTCATCAGAATTCAATGACTATTGTATCACTAATGGAATCACAAGACAACTCACCACAACAGAACGAAGTTGCAGAAAGAAGAAACCGAACCTTGATGAATATGGTGAGGTGTATGCTTGCAGCATGAGATGTTCCAAAGGAGTATTCGCTAGAAGCAGCAAACCTGGCCACTCATGTTCTGAATAGATGTCCAACCTCAACCTTGCCAAACATGACACCTAAAGAAGCTTGAAAACCATCAGTGGTACACCTCAAGGTGTTTGGATGCATAGGATATGTTCATGTTCCTGATGTTACAAGGAAAAAGCCGGATGAGAAAAGCATCAAGTGTGTATACATGGGAGTCAATGAAGAGTCCAAAGCTTTCCGAATGTATGATCCAAAAACAAAGAAGATTATCATCAACCGAGATGTAGTTTTTGATGAAATGGAAAAGTGGGATTGGAAGAAGTCAGGAGAGACTAATTCTCTTGATTTTATGTGCAAAGAAAAAGAAGAAAATAAGGGAAATAAAGATTTAGAAGCTGAAAATCAAGTAGATAATGACGGTACAGAATAAGCTATAGGAGATGAGAGAATCAAGGTCGCTGAAAGGAGAAGAAGACCGCCAATGTGGATGAGAGACTACAAGTTTGGCGCCGGATTGTCAGAAGAAGAAGAAGAAGAAGTGGAGCAGCTTACCCAGGAGATGCAACAGCTTGCTATGTTTGCGTCATATGACCCCAATGATCCCACCACCTTTGAGGAAGCAGCCAAAAGTCAAGTATGGAGGGATGCAATGAAAAATGAGATTGCAGCAATTGAGAAAAATGGAACATGGGAACTAACAACTCTGCCAACAGAAGCAAAGAAGATTGGTGTTAAGTGGGTATTTAAGACTAACATAAATGAAAAGGGAGACGTAGACAAATATAAGGCTCGTCTTGTAGCAAAGGGGTATGCTCAATAGTCTAGAATTGATTACATTGAGGTATTTGCACCTATGGCAAGATGGGATACCATTCGACTAACCTTGTCCATTGTAGCTAGTCGAGGATGGAAAGTTTATCAACTCGATGTCAAGAGTGCATTTCTACACGGAGAGTTAGCAGAGGAAGTATATGTGGAACAATCAAAGGGATATGATGTGACATTCAATTTGAAGACATTTCCCAGCTTAACACTGTGTCTGAATGATTGATCAAGCTCAGTGAACCATTTCCTGTCTCCACTCATGTGATTACTGCATCCAGAATCCAGAAACCATATTTCATCTCGTGTGACTCCTTGCACTTCCACATGACATAAGCAACATCTCCTTTCCTTCATCCAGCTCTGTGTGTTCTGCATAATTAGCATAGGTGGGACATTCGTACTGGAAATGTTCTAACTTGTGACATCGATAGCACTCAACTGTGGATTTGTCGAATGCTTTACCTCTGCCTCTATATCCACCACGCCCTCTGCTTCTGTTACCGAATTGTTTGGCAGCTCGTAAAGCAGAGTTGTCTCTTGTAACCTTCAATGCTTGTTCAGTCACTTCCTGCCGTTTTATCTTGTGTTCATGTATAAATAATGAATTGTGCAGCTCATATACTATCATCTTATTGATATCCTTGGATTCTTCAATTGAGCATACGATATAATTGTATTTGTCAGACAATGTGCGCAGAATCTTCTCAACAATATGTCCATCCTCCATGGTCTCTCCTGCTCCTCTCATGTCATTTGCAATTATCATGACTCTAAAGATATAATCATTTACGCACTCACCATTTTGCATTTCTAGAACTTCAAATTCCCTGCGAAGCCTTTGGAGTTGAGCTCGTTGAACTCAGCATTCCCCTGATATTTTTGCTTCATCGAATCCCAGAGTGCTTTGGAGGTGGCTTTGTTGGTGATCATTTTCAAAATATTCTTGTCAATAGATTGAAACAACTTGTTTAATGTTATAAATGTTTGTAATAATCTACCAGGGGGTCTAGCCAACTCAGTTGGTTAATGGATGTTGTAGATTTTCTGATATCATTATATTTGATTTCAATTAAAAAAATGTTTGTAATTATATTTTAAAGAAATTATGAAAATATCTTATAAGTTTATAAGATGTTTAACTTATTTTCATAAATTTTCCAAAAGAGTTAAAAAAAAAAACTCACTTCTAAATCCTAGTGGGCTAAATATGTATATTGTTTTTTTTTCACTTCTTTCAAATTAAATATTTTAAGTTTTTAATATTTCAATTAAATTAATATAAATATTAACTTATACATAAAATAAATTATAATTATCCGTTATTAGTAAATCAACAATTATTTTTTATGTTTCTTTCGCTTTTACTAAAAAAATTAATTAAATTAAATTTATGTTTCTATATATGGCTAGTCATTTCTTTCCTACTATGCTAATAATTTTTATATGTTTTTTTTACAATGGTGCATAATAGTACAAATTTTATAATAATACATTATTCTTATATACTTATATTTATTTATTTATGGGAATGATAAAATTTTTAAGTTTATATAATAATTTTATAATATATATGATTTTAATTTTAACATCTTAATTTATATTTTAATCATGTTTTTATTATTAACTATTTTAATTTTTAAAGTATTAATAAGTATGTGGTGAAGTTTGTGTCTCACCATTACGTATTAAAATTTATGATACTTGATTTTTTATTTTTAAAATCTAAAAATAGATAAATTAAGACTAGTAATTTTTATTTTTGATATATATAATGTTAGTTTATTAATTATTTAGTTATTAATATATTTTTAATTTTTTAGTTTTTAAATATTTATTTTTAATTTTGAAATCATAAATACTTACTATGTTTAAAATTTGAAAAACATTTCTCAATCTTTATATATGCAAATAAATATTTTAATGAAAAAATTATCAAAGGAGCCTTGACTATAACAAGAATTAACTCACAATTTGGTTTTTGAAAGTGACAAATTATTTATTTTTGGTCCCTAAATTCTAAAGTTACTTACTTTTAATTCCCGAATACATTTTTATGTACAATTTAGTCTTCCACTACTTACTTTGTAGTCCTTTATGTGAATGGATATTAATGGAGTAACTAAAACGTAAGTAATTCTAGACTTTTGGAAATAAAATTGTACAAATATTAAATTAATTTTTTAATTACCATTGATATATAAACATTGAATTGGTAAATTTTTAATTACCACTGAAATAATTTAAAAAAAATCATAAATGAAACAATTTAAAAAAATATTAAAAATTATTGTTCAATAATAATTATTATTATAATGATGATGATATTAGTTATAAAATAAATTTGTTGATTTTTTTTATTTACGAAACTAAAATTCGATACCTATAGTTTAAGAAAAACTAAGCTCTTTGGATCACTAAGTACCGATAGACATAAAAAAATGACATGAAATTTAGCCTTTTAAAATAAATATTTTGTTAAAAGTATTGAGTTAGTTTATTTAATAAATAAATTTGAAAAAAATAATTAGCAAACCATGGACTCCCTCATAGATGATCTAACATATATTCACATAATTATGGATATATGTTGACATATGTAAGAGAAATTCAATACCTTGTAAATATACCATATGGATATAATATACATAATTACGTTTCATTTAATTATATTCATGTCCTTTGCCGGAGACATTTAATAAAAGAAGTTTTATGCCTACATAATTAGATTTAATTAAGTAATAATAATAAGAAGAAAAACAAATTTCTCACCTTTAAAATTTAAAGTAATTTAAATGTGACTAAATAAGAATGTAATTATGTGATAGTTTTAATTTATCTTGATAGTATACGTAAAAGAGTAAGACAATAATATATATTTGTATGTTATTATTTAATTAAAATTAAAGTTCTACTTTTTTTTTATCACCGACTAAAGTTCTACCTTAATAATTTATACCAACCTAGAATATATACCTTTAATGTTGACTTTTATTATATAAGTTATCAAAATAAAATTTCAATTTCAATTAAAAAAAAATATCAACATACTTATGATATTTATACCTAAATTTTATCTTATATATAATATAATTAGGATAAAAATATATGTTACATCATTCACAAGAGAATCTTTAGTTTGTTCACCATATATTAAGTAGTTATTTAGGTAAATTTTTCTATAAATATTGTTTTATAAAAATAGAAAAAAATAAAAATTTTTAAATTAAAATTAATTTATATAAAAATTAATTTATAAAAATTCTCTTATATTAATTTATAAAAATTCTCTTATATTAATTTATCAAAATAATTAACTTTTAACTTATTATAAATTAATTTTAATTTATAAAACAAAATTATTTTAGTGAATTGTCTATGTAATGTAATAGTTACCCTTCACAAGTTGAAGCCCAAGTTCTACTTAAAAGAAATCCAAACTTTAACATACAACAATATGATTATTTATCGTGTATGCGACTATTCGAAAAGAAGTTCAAAGTTAAAAATAAAAAGTCTTATTAAAAAATGTTTATTATATTCAAAATATAATATTATTTAATACGTTTTTTTAAATAACTTGAAATATTTTATAAAATATGTTTAAATATTTACGTTGTATATCCATAATAAACACACACTAGACAATCACATAATAATAAGTTACATTGAGATAAAATGTTTTTTTTATTGAAAAAAGTAATCGATTACGAGAAAGTTTTAAATATTCATGTGAAGGAGTTTACAGTTTCCCTTAACCTTCATTTTATTTTCTATGTTAACATTGATAGTAATTAGTACAAATATAATACCGGCTATTAATATTATTGTGAAACACATACAAATATTGTTTTAAAAAATCATTTACATTAAAAATTAAAATAAAATAAATATTAATTACTAAAAAAGGACATTGGACTTAAAATATATTATATTTTTAATTCTTGCCATTAATTTTAGTTAATTTATAATATATAGACTATAAGTATTTTTCAATTGAGGTAATTTTATTCTTGCTGAATAAGATTATTATGGTCAGTAAAACTCTTTCTCTAGATATGTAATACATTTGCAATATTTGCATACTAAAACTTAAAATCGACATCACTAGTTAAGCGTAAACAACCTCATTGATCCATGTAGTTAACATAGTCAGTTAAATTGAGTGATAACATAATTAATAAAATGAATAATATTAATTAACATAATAATAAATTTTTTAAATTAAAATAATTATATTATTTTAGATGCACAATCCAAGTAAGTAATGTATTTATTATTTTATATAAATACAGTGATTATATATAAATACAGTGATTATGGTCAATGATTTTATTGGTTTTAATATTATTCTTAAATTTTAATTTACTAATTTACTATTAATATTATATATATATATATATAATATTTAAACATTTATAATTTAATTTTGAGTTTAATGATTATACACTAATATGATAAAATAATTGAACATTATCATTCAATTACATATAATTATTAATATGATTTTTAAGATAGTTATTATAAAAAAATACTATAAATATTGATTTATGAGTAGATGACTCTAAAATTGTTTTACAGGTTATGCATAACTTATTTTCTATTTACTTTTAATATATTATTTTAAATTTAATGGTTATATATTATCAATGTAAAATAATTTTACACGGTTATCCAGTCACAAATAATTATTAATATGACTTCTAAAATAGTTACTTTACAAGTCAACAAATACTCTAAGTACATAACTTATTTTCTCTTAAGAATTATATTAGATTATTTTAAAAAAAAACAAAATTAAAAATAAATAAATTAATTAAAAAGTAAGACATCATTGATCTTATCATATTAAAATAAAAGAATAAATTATTATATTTTTTATATAAAATAATGAATATATTACTTAATTAAATTATATATCTAAAAATAATCTAATTATTTTAATTTAGTTAATATTCTTTATTTTTGTTAGTCATGTATTAATATGAAATTAAATAGAATTAATGATAAAATCTAAAAAGAACTTTAAAAAATAAAAGATATAAAAATAATAAAAAATTTTGTAAAAATTAAAAATAAAAAGAAACATATTTACAAGAATTTGAAATATACTTAAACTTATTTAAAATAAAGCATATAATTTTTCTAATAATGAAATAAAAATACTAGTAATTTTTCCCAAAATAAATTAAAATTCCAAAAAAAATACTAGTATTTTTTTTGTCAACGATCTAATACCAAAAAAAAATGACCTGTCCCCAATCAAATTATGACACGTAAATTAAAAATATCCACGTCATGTTTGTGTGAGTGGGTTATTCCTTTCTTTCTTCCCCATGTATTTCCTCCCTCCCAATCCTGGAATTTTACTGTAGATCTATGTTCTGAATCGGTGATATGGTAATGATGATGAACTTGAAGCTTGCTCAAAGCTCGATCTGCTGTCCTCTCACGACAACCATCACACGAAGATTCCGATAAAGGACATGGTGTCTCTGCCATATTCGGGGCAAGCCGAGAGGAGAGGGTTCCTTCTGACAGCGTAGTTGGTGGAGATTAATGTTCTCTTATTGATAAACAAACATTTTGGTCTCGCCCTACTATATGGAATTGATTGTGAATGGAAAACATGAACGTAAATGTGGAGAGAAGAAACAGATAAAAAGTGTTAATCTTCCGTTAAATCTTATTGAACACGATGTGGATATTTTAATTTACGTGTCATAATTTGATTGGGCACAGAGGATGGCAGCAATAAGTGATTTTCGTCCTACTACTAGCATTTCATAGATCATCCATTTCCAACAATTTTTTTTTGTTTTTATTATTATTCATTCTTCCTCTAGTATCAAAATAGATCTTGAAAAGTTCTAGAATAGGTTAAAGTGATTTTTAGTATTTATCAGTCCTATATTAGTAAATTTTCCTATCAAAATATATTAGTAAGTTTTTACTATTTATTAGTCCTATAGTGTCAAAATAGATCTTCGCATGTGGAATCTCTTGTGCCAAAACGATGATTTGTAATGGAGCTATTTATGATTATATTTCATTGTTCTTAATAGAATTTGCAGTCAATTTAAGTTTTTGTTAGATGATCTAAACTGAATTATGGAACAATAAAAAAATATTTGTCTTTTAACTTGTAATAAAAATTTCCTTAATATCTGAAAATGAACTATCATACCGCTGTTATAAGATTGAAAAGTTGACGAAAATGACTTGTCATACTTTTTGTGATGATAACCAGGTGGCAAACATTCATCCTAACTTCATGCTATAGTTTTTATCTTTAAACCTATTGATTCAGTTCTGCATGTCACTTTTTCTTTTTTGAAGTTATTGAATTTATTGGAAGCTTTGAATCCTTTAAAAAAAAATGTACAAATTTCTATGCTCAAACTCTGTTATGGTGTAAAAATATGATATTCTTGTATCGTCATCCTGTGAACTATAATAGAAATCTAAACAAACCCATATTTGAATTTCTCTCCACAAATAACTTTGCGTCAGTGGCAATAACAATTCCTTTGAGGCCCACGGTAAAGGAATCTTGGGCTTCCGTCCAATTGCCTCGTGTACCAACAGCCTTTCACCGCCCCGTTACGGACGCCAATTGGATACGCAACCGGCACCGGCGAGCAATTCCGCAAACGAACCGCAGGGAATCGGCGGAGGAGTGAGTCGAACCAGACGGAGAAGGAGAGAATGGCTTTGGGGTGGAAAGAATGGCTCTGATCTTCAACCGATGAGGTAACGACGAAGAAGCCCGATCGTATTCATCAATTATATTATTCAAATCTTCGTCGCTGGTGACGGAAATCAAGGTGTCCAAGTCTCCGTTCGGCAATGGACACCGAAGTTTGACCGGCGAACCGCACAACTCCCGAAGCTTTAGCATCAACTCTGTAAATAAATATATAAATAAAGGAAACCAAACCAAGACGATGGTGAAAACAAAATTGGAAAGGCGAATTAGAAAGTAACCTGAGAAAGGAGTGGAAGGATGGAGAGCGAGTACTCTGGTGTGGCCGCCGTAGTATCGGAGCTTGCCGTCGTTGCGGCGGGGGAAGAATCTTGCCGTCGTAGCTATAGAGGAACTTAATAGTGTTATTATTATCTACTGATTGGGATCCCATGGCTGGGTCTGGAGGTTTGGTTAACTAGAGAGAAGGTTCCTGAGGAACGAACAGGAAAGAGTTTGGACTTGGATGTGTTGGTGCTTGAAAACTCTAGTTAGTTAGTTTCACGGGTATTTATAGCAATTGGAGAGGATCTCCTACCGTATTTATATATCCCTTAGGAAAACAAATATTTTGGGGGATATATTAAATAAGTTAAATTATATTTTTTATTTTTTATTTTTTTATTTAAACATGTTTTACATTTTTATAGATATGATTCTGTATAGTTTTAATACTTAAAATATATTTTAAAACTTTCACATTTTTAGTATTTTTAATTCTTATAATTAATTACAGTTAATTTAAAGTTTATTTAGTATTGATATAACTAATAAAATAATAAAAATATTTTAATTTAATATAATTAAATTATTTTTAGGTGCTTAATTTAATTAATTAATATATTTATTATTTATATAAATAAGATTATTATATATAATTTATTTTTGTAAATTATCTTTTAATATATTATAAACAGTGATTTTAAAATATTATTTTATTTTCAATTCATTAATCTAGCTTTGATATTTTACTTTCTTTTACAAAATATATAATTTTTATTTTTAACGTTAGTTTTATATTTTAATTTATTAATTTTGATTTATTTTAATATAATTTATTTTTTAAATATATTTTAACTAGTAATTTTATGCTAAAGGAAAAATGAATTTAAATATAATATATTAAAAGTAAATGATAAATTGAAATATAAAATAATACATTAAAATTAAATTATTAATTTCTGAATAAATTATAATTTTTTTAAAATACAATGTAAAATTAAATCAATGAATTAAAAATAAAAATAATACTAAAACCAATGAAATGTAGTGTTCATAATTTATTAAAAATAAAAATAAAATTAAATATGATTTTTTTATTTATATAAAATGATAAATACATTAATTCTACAAAATAAATAGATTAATGAACTGAATTATGCATTTACAAATAATTTAATTATCATAATTTAAAATATTATTTATTATTTTAATTATAATATTTAACATTATTCATTTGATAGCAGTGGTAGTACTAAATTAATTAAAATTAGTTATAAGAACTAAAAAATAACACTAAGAAAATGTTAGAATATAACAAAAGCAAAAAAATCCAACAACAAAGATCTTTTTATTTTTTCGAAAAATTTGGTGTCCCCTCCAGTGGAGAATTAGGGTCTCTCACAATGAATAGCCAATATGTTTGCTTTTATCTCATGTCTTTCTTCGTTCATGGTTCGATATTTTGGTGTCCTAGGTGTAGATGAACCACATCAATCCATTCTGAACTTATTGGTTAAACTCTACTGCGGTGACGATACTGTAGGGGAGACATCCTTGTTCCTACATGATCCGATCAATTCGATCAGACACTAATAGAAAATGATAAAAACTAAAAAACTATATCTGTAACGACCTAAAACATATTTAAGCGAACAAAATTAATTTGATTTTTATATTTTTAAAATTTATTTAAATTTTTAACTTTTAAATTTAAGTTAATATTATCATTTCAAAATAGTTATTTTTTATTTTGATATATGATTTTTGTTTTTTTATTGTCTCAAGAAATAGCTTTTTTATTAAATTTATTTATGTGAAAATTATGGAATTCAAATATGATGTTTGGATCAGAAAAGTCATAAATTTAGAATTTTCAATATTTGACTTAATAATAAAATTCACTTTTCATATAATTTTTAATATGTTTATAACTTTTTTTTAATATGTTTATAACTTTTTTTAAAAAAATAATTAGATAAATTTTACGTATTTAATCAATTAAAAAATAATTTAAAACTGTGTCTTATCATTAAAAATAATCATAATTTTAGAATAATAATATTAACACAAAGTTAAGAGTTAAATGACTAAAATATTTTTTAAATAAAAAAATAAAATAAATTTATAATAAAATAAAAGATAAAAATATAATTTATCTTATTAGATATTTATTTAATTTTACTGATTCAATGAATTGACGTAAGAAACTACTATATTTATTAAATTGAGGACGATCTTTCTAAAACATTATCTATGTTCAATATTCTAAATGTATAAAATTTTTCTTGATGTAGAAAACCGGAAGAAGCCTGTAGAAGAAAAAAAAAAACAAATTGACTTGAATTGCTCTAGTTTTTATTTAATTTAAGTTGTTTTCGATTTGAATTAATTAATTATATTTTAGGATATGAGTAATGTTTAACATCGAAATTTGTCGCAGAATATGTTAGTCATGCACAAAAACGTTATCTTCAAATGTTAGGTGTTGGAGAGTTTTTATTTCTGGAGAATGTCTTGGCTTGAGGGCAAGTAGATGCAGTACCTATAAATATCTCGAGACTCAAGTAAGAAAACACTATATCAAATTACGTTTAATACGTTAGTCAAGATTTATAATTTAATTTTTAAAACTGACCAAAATATTGTTTTATTTAAATAAGGATAATATAAAAAATTAAAATGAAAATTGAAAAGAATAAACTGAAAAGAAAAAGTTTCAGACAGAAAAATTATATTTTAATCTTTAAAATTTATCCACTAGCCAATTAGCCAGCGTCTTCGATGTGCGGTTTCTTTGATGAGTCAGAAGTCAGAAGCATGTGAGGTGCTTACCGAGACAGCAGCATATGGAACCGGGTCGGTTTATTGAACAACACGCGTAGCAAACATAGGAAATCAGGACAAAACAAAAGCTTATACGTGTTTTTCTTATTAGCAACAACAACAAAAAAGCTTATACTAATGCGTGCTGAGAAGAATTCTTTGACGGATCAGGATGTCAGGCCAACTGGGCCAAGGGTGCTGAATAAAAGTGGTAATGTTGTACTCCAACATGGATTCACACAGTGCATAGTTATTATGGCTCCAAGCTAATTATGCTAAGTTGGGGATTGAATAAAGGGATGCATGAAACATGATACATGATAGAGTTTAACATGGCTCTTTGATGCCAGATATTTCAGTTTTATTTGAACTGAGATCTGGACACAATACAATGGACGCTCACGGTCTCTTTGCTTCAAAGGTTGTTACGCCAAGCTCATTCCAGATGTTTCCTATGTGCATATATAATATATAATATTTATAAATTGTGCATTAAGTAAAAAGAAATTAATTAAATAAAAAATATAGTACAAAGACATACAGGTTTATCTCAGTTTGTGTATGATCCATTATTCGAACTTCAAAGGTGGTTTAGATTTGATTCATCATCTTTGCTAACTCTCAACACACTAATATACATAAATATTATTTATTTATTGTTCTTACACGAACTGCTCATGTTGATCCTTCTCCTTGTGATAGACTTTAATAATTTTCCTCCTCCACTGTAGAGCATTGACAGGGAGGAAGGTCCTTACAAAACACAATCCCTGAGGAATTGTTTCTTACCTTTTGGTTACCCATTTTTTTCTATTTATGTTTATCTTATCTTAATAGTCATTTGCTTTGGGTATGAGTAGTTTTTTGACTTTCATTAGATATCCGGAATTACTTGATACATTTATAAATAATATTTTCCTAAAAATAAAGAATGTCCTATATAATCAAGGTATATGTGACACTCATACGTATGCATAATTTCAGAAAATAAATATAATCTAAAACAAATTTCTTAATTATGGTTGTAAAATGTAGGAATATATGAATATGATATGATTGCGGTTTCAAATTGCATCAACCATAAGAATATTAATATTAGAATTTAATTGATACGTAAAAATAATAAGGAAGATGACGGATAGAGTGTGAATATAAAAATATAATATTTATTTTTATATTTATGTTTAAAAGAAAATTTTGTAGGAATATCATATTCACATGTGTACCAACTTTAATATTTATTTTCATACCCGTTAAGTATTTATATATCAATTTCTGTATTTATTACTAGCACAATTACTTTCTTTAATTGTAACTTTATGACAAAATAAATAGGTGAAATTTATATTTCATATAATTTATCAAATTTCTTTTTTATTAATTAAGAAATTATTGATACAAATTTTATAATTAAGTATTTTATATTGTAAAAATATTAAAGGACAAATTCATTTGATCTATACTTTAATATAGTTAATATCAACTAAAATTTAAAAAAAATTAGTTAAAAAATTATGTTCAGCAATAATAATAATAATAATAATTACAAGTATTTTGAAATTTAATATATATACATTATTCATATAAATATTTTTATAGAAATCTATGAAATAATTAGAAATTACTTTATGCATTATTTTTGAAGTACCAAGAATATTCATAGTACTGTCAAAGTCCATCTAATTAAATTTATTACTTTAAATTTTATATTTAAAATATTTTTTATTGGTTAATAATATAAAATTATTTACATTAGTAATGTATTATAATTAAAGTCTTAATATTAATATTGTGATGATTAAAGTGTATTTGGAAATTATCTAGAACCTAATATTATTTATTTATTTTAGTTATTTAAAAATATTTAATCCTCTTTCTGTGACACTCTTCTACCTTGAATACTTAAATTAAAATAATTAAGTAAATAAAACGAAGACAGGGTAATAGTTAAAACCAAAAAGCAATTAAGGATAAAAGGTTCACATGATAATTAAAAGGTAGGCACAAAGTTTTCAAAGAGGTTTTAGATCTAAATATTATAATTGAGAAAACTAAAGTCATCATCATCTTTAAAATAAGTCATTCAAACATCAAGGCAGAACAACTATTCTAACTTCTAGAACCCCGATGTCACACTAATCAGAGCAAGATCCCGCCTTTTCAAAACTTGGTAACATGAGTGTCCTCAACGTTACCTAAAAGAAAACAACAAGAGAAGGTACGGTGAGAAATTGCACTCACTCGTATATAAAGGCAGATAATGTCTCAAATCTCACCCATTACCGTACTCAATTACTAACCGTTAAGAGATGCTCATATATCAATCACATTTCATTCATTCAAAATCAATTCATGTTTACAAAATGCACATGCTCGCACAATGCATATGTTCATCACCACACCTAAGAGTCTCAAGTCGGAACTCCACACCATGGGCGAACCTCCTCAATCCCCTTAGTTATCACTAATGATGGCCACACCGTTAAACACCCCGTATGGGCCGGTGTGTTGCACAGTTAAACACCACTTATGACCCGTGAGAAGACATTCCACACAACCGTTAAACACCACCTATGGCCAGCGTGCAACATGGTTAAACACCACCTGTGGCCCATGCATATGAATGTCCCCCATCATTAGTCCACCCTGTTAAACACCACTTTTGGCCAAGGTCCCCTGTTAAACACCACATATGGCCAGGGTATTATAGCCACGTCTGGCTTTTCATGCATCTCATGCCTCTCATGTCCATGCTCAATGCATTCTCATCCACACTTTTATTCTCATGGTTTATACATCATTTGTACAATCGATAGTCATACCCAACCATATTAACTTAACCATCATCGTTATAAATCATTTATCAAAAAGCACAGAAACGCACATAAAACACTATTAAATTTCAACCAATTTCATCATTGCACACAAGAGCCTCAAATCATGAACAACCATAAACAACACAAGAATCAAGTAATTAGGACAATTATCATACAGTTTCCCAACAAAAATCACATTATGACAAGACGTTAATCAGACCACAGAGCATATTGACAAATCTTTCTACCGATTAAAATTTTTTAAAACATAATAATCAAACGAAATTGAGAATTTAGATACTAGAGGGACTTAGGGATTGCCCTCACTACCCGTACACTCCCGCATTCATATATGATCAAACCCATCTCCTCCGTACCTTAGATGCGAAGAATAGTGATGATCTGATGCGGCTCTAGGACGGTCTGAATACCCTAACTCCTCTTCCTTGCAGGTCGGCGTTCTCTCTCCTCTAGGTCTGGCTGTCTGACGCGTAAAATACCAATTAGAGTAAACTGATTACCCCTTGTCTAATATTCTAGCTGGGTCGGGTCAACCCCGACCCGTCCGTTAGTCTCCCCCGTTAATTCAATTAATTAAATTAATAAATGAAAATAATTTAGATAAAGCCTCCTCAGTTTATAAAATCATTAACTCCTCTATTAAAATAAAATTGATAATAATAATAATAATAATGTAATTAATTTATAAAAATAATTAAATAAATTTTAGGATGTTACAATTCTCCCCTCCTAAAAGAAATTCGTCCTCGACTTTACATAGAGTAAGTACTTCTCATACCCTTACAATTGCCCTCCCCTTACTCATTTAGTGTTTCTAACGACAGTCATTACTCGATTTGCATTGGCTAAATAATCATCTCACCTCTCTAAACCAGTTAACCTTAATTCTTTTACAATTTTTAGTATCAATTCTCATACCTAGTCTTCTTTTAACCTTCAAACAAGTTAGTTCGATTACTTGCCAGAATAACAATGTACGTCCAGAGTTGAAACATGTGCAATTATTGTGTACATGGCACGGGTGAAGTGGTAGACTGAACTCAATCCAATTAGATTCCTCGAGTTTAACAAAATCGCTCCCCCAAGTTCTAAAATAACTCTAGGATTCCAACCTGTCAACCAAATAGGTGCTCACACTTATCCACTCTTCCCATGATTTAAGCTGCCATAACATCTTCCAAAGATCCTTAGGCATCTATACCACCTCGATTCGATATTAAATCTACCGTACGATCCTCTTCTAAGACTTACTAAGTACATAACTCCATTTCTAAATTACTTAATGCCATCTAGAAAATCATATTTCCTCGTCTTATGGTTTCTCTTCTATCCACTAAAATAGGTGTTCTAACTAGTTAACATATCATGCCCTCTAATCACATGAAAGGATGTGAAAGGATTTACTATTTACGACATATTCTACTGTCTTGATTCTACCTAGTAATGGCTTCCTAAAACCTTGGTCATTTGGAAATTCCAATCACCTCATCTATTTTAGGTTCCTCTCCTACTAGTTGAATTTCCACTTAGTGTTTCTACGTCATCGAGAATATCAACTTAAAATCATGCAAGTGGTGTCTTCGAATCTTAAGAGTAGTCATTATTGCTACTACCTCCAAGCTAGGGGTCACATAATTCGTCTTACAACTCCCAATTGTTTGTAAGATTAAAATACATCCTCACTATCTAGTAACAACACTCTTCTCAATAACTAAGGTCATGTATTACTAAGGTTGACATGCTATATAATGTTTCTCCAAGACATTAGGAACTAATTCCAAATTATCAATTCACCTAAACCTTGCTCCCTTCCTAGATTCTTGAGTTAAAGACTATGCTAACTTAAGGAATACGTCTAGGAATTCACCACGGTATTTGTCCAATCCCAGGAAAATTTATAATCTTACTCACTAATGCAAGGTTTTTAACTTAAGAGAAACTCCTACCTTAAAAGGCTGACTATTGGGTTCTCACACTAAAGATGACATAACTTAAAGAACTCATATCTTCCATTTAACTTTTATTAAACAACTATACCATGACTCATCTCAATAGTACTGACTAGTATCCTTAGATGCTACTCAAGTTTTTCTCAAACTAAACAATCATTAACAAAATTCGCTATGTCTCTTTCCATTTAGGCCACCACAATATCAAGAAGAGTTAAAAGAAATGCCTCAATAGCTTCAACCAAAAGAGTTCCTTTGTTTTCAAATGAAGTCAATGGGGAAAGCAAAATTGTCAAAGCAAGAGATAAGGTTTCTAAATGCACAATGGCACACAAATATCGTACCTTTCTTACTGGCCTTGATTTTATGAAATTTAAAGCAATGACTGTTATTGTAGAAAATGTTTGATAGAGAGATCTAACTAGTTGTACTACTCTCTCTTGCATAAATGGCTCCACCTGTTTGTGTTCACCCTACAACAACTTTACTAAGTTTTCAATAGTGAAAAATGATACCCCTAATAGCAACCCTTCTGCTTGCAATTTTTCCCTTATCCCTCCATTTAACCACAGAATAATAACCAACGAAATCACCCCAGAAAATGTTGTCACCCAACTTATTCATCTGTTAAAAAGAACCGTTGTTGCATGTCACCTTCTGTATCCACTGATGGGTTCTCTCCAGCGTCATCAATGGGTGAAAGCAATGGTTCCCATGAAGATAAGGGAATCATGGCCATAAATCCTTGTAGTGAGATAAAGGGAAGAAATTCTGTTTCTTTTGACACTTCAAGAACTTTAAAGCCTTCTGGTCTCCAAATCTTAAGAATGAACACTACAGCCGCCAACTCAAGATCATAGGTAAGGTAATTCCTCTCGTGGATTAGAAGCATAAGCTACCACTCTACCCTCTTGCATCAGCACTCCACCTATACACATCCCAGAAGTATCACAATATACTACAAAAGGTTCACTAAGATTTAACAATACTAAAACTGGTGCACTAGTCAATTTTTCCTTAAGGGTTTGGAAGCTATACCCACACTAACTATTCTACCCAAAACAACTCCCTTCCTAACCAACTCCATCAAGATCAAGCTAACTTAGATAAACCTTCTCTCATGACCAACTAGTCCAAGAAAACTTCTATGCTCACTCACCGATTAAGGGATCTCCCACTTAAGAACAACTTCTGCCTCAGAATGATCTACTCCTATACTTCTTCTAGAGATTACATGAGCTAGAGAACTCACTTCTTCTAACCAAAGGTCACACTCATAATTTAGCATGTTAATCTCTAAGAGTCTGAAGCACTACCCTCAAGTATCCTATCTAACTCATTAATTACTTAAGGCCCTTGCCATGAGTTGTGAAGCATGAATCTTCACACTCTCTTTATTGCCATCTTAATCTATTGAGATTAAGATAATAATAAGCACCAAAAACACAATAAACAATAATAAATACAACAATAAAACACATTACATCGTCACTTTCCAATTTTATTAGAACAAGGATGAGGAACTCATTCCTCAAACTAAATAGCTACTTAGGCTAGTCACAACAAAATGTTCATTCTTCAAAAGAAAACATTTCAAATCAATTGATCCACCGGCTCGCCAAGAGATCGGCTCGCCAAGAGTCCTTTTTGCCTTTAACAACATATTGAGGTGATCAGGCTCAATAGATCGTAGTTAGCAATAGGGATGCTTGATACAACAACCAACAAAGGAACATCTATATTACCTCAACATTTCCTTAAAATACATTTGATTACTGCACTTGTACATCACACTTAACATAAATAAACACTAACACATGATAGACACATAACTCACTGGTCAAAATGAATCACCCAGAATTCAACACAATGTAAAACAGAACAAACAATTTATTGTCATCTTTCAAATCAGTCCAACCATGCTAACAAATAAACGCAATGCAAAACGTGTTAGACACATATCTCACGGCCGAAATGAATCGACCTACTCTGATACCACTAAATGTGACACCCTTCAACCTCGAATACTTAAATTAAAATAATCAAGTAAGTAAAATGAAGACAGGATAATAGTTAAAACCAAAAGCACAATTTGTATTAAGGATAAAAGGTTCACATGATAATTAAAAGGTAGACACAAAGTTTTCTAAGGAGGTTTTAGATATAAACATTATAATTGAGAAAACTAAAGTCATCATCATCTTTAAAATAAGTCATTCAAACATCAAGGCATAGAGCAACTATTCTAACTTCTAGAACCCCGATCTCACACTAATCAGAGCAAGACCCAGCCTTTTCAAAACTTGGAACCATGAGTGTCCTCAACGTTACCTAAAAGAAAACGACAAGAGAAGGTACGGTGAGAAATCGCATTCAATCATATATAAAGGCAGATAATGTCCCAAATCTCACTCATTACCGTACTCAATTACTAACAGTTAACAGATGCTCATATATCAATCACATTTCATTCATTCAAAATCAATCACAGTTCATTCATGTTTACAAAATGCACATGCTCGCACAATGCATATGTTCATCACCACACCTAAGAGTCTCGAATCGGAACTCCACACCATGGACGAACCTCCTCAATCCCCTTAGTTATCACTAATGATGGTCACACCGTTAAACACCCCGTATGGGCCGGTGTGTTGCACAGTTAAACACCACTTATGACCCGTGAGAAGACATTCCACACAACCGTTAAACACCACCTATGGCCAGCGTGCAACATGGTTAAACACCACCTGTGGCCCATGCATATGAATGTCCCCCATCATTAGTCCACCCTGTTAAACACCACTTTTGGCCAAGGTCCCCTGTTAAACACCACATATGGCCAGGGTATTATAGCCACGTCTGGCTTTTCATGCATCTCATGCCTCTCATGTCCATGCTCAATGCATTCTCATCCACACTTTTATTCTCATGATTTATACATCATTTGTACAATCGATAGTCATACCCAACCATATTAACTTAACCATCATCATTATAAATCATTTATCAAAAAGCACAGAAACGCACATAAAACACTATTAAATTTCAACCAATTTCATCATTGCACACAAGAGCCTCAAATCATGAACAACCATAAACAACACAAGAATCAAGTAATTAGGACAATTATCATACAGTTTCCCAACAAAAATCACATTAGGACAAGACGTTAATCAGACCACAGAGCATATTGACAAATCTTTCTACCGATTAAAATATTTTTAAAACATAATAATCAAACGAAATTGAGAATTTAGATCCTAGAAGGACTTAGGGATTGTCCTCACTACTTGTACACTCCCGCATTCATATATGATCAAACTCATCTCCCCGTACCTTAGATGCGAAGAATAGTGATGATCTGATGCGGCTTTAGGACGGTCTGAACACCCTAGCTCCTCTTCCTTGTAGGTCGGCGTTCTCTCTCCTCTAGGTCTGGCTGTCTGACGCGTAAAACACCAATTAGGGTAAACTAATTACCCCTGTCTAATATTCTAGTTGGGTCGGGTCAACCCCGACCCGCCAGTCAGTCTCCCCCGTTAATTCAATTAATTAAATTAATAAATGAAAATAATTTAGATAAAGCCTCCTCAGTTTATAAAATCATTAACTCCTGTATTAAAATAAAATTGATAATAATAATAATAATGTAATTAATTTCTAAAAATAATTAAAAAAAATTTAGGATGTTACACTTTCTATATAAATTAGAATAAATATATTGAATAAAAACATTGTTAGAAACTATTATTCAATGAGAGTGTTTTAAGAATAGTATTTTTAGAATATTTTCTTGACTTCTTATCTCTTTTAATCTATAATTTTTATATTTATTTTTTTAAGAATAATTTTTTTAGAAAACTTCCTTAACTTATTATCTCTTTAATCTATAATTTTCATCTTTATTTTTTTAATTAAATTTTAATATTTAAAACTATTGAAAGTAAAAGAAATTTTGTATTAATTAAATTGAATAATACAATTTCTAATCTCCCTTTTATTGGGTAAAGATTACTTAAACATAATATGAATAATAGAAAAATAAAGATAATCATTGTAGATAAATTACGATGATCACGATCTCTTAATAAGATATCTAGATATTTGTAACATCTTAATCTAATGAGATATTTAGATATTTGTAATTTCTTTACCTATCATATCTTATCAAATATCTATAATATTTTCAACATAAACAAATTATTAATAGTTAAAATAATGTTATATCATAATATAAACTATATTTTAAACTATTTGTTATACATATAAAATTATATTTTAATAAATATTTATTAAAAAAACTAATTATAATATAACTTTTATATTTAAAGTATTTATTTATTATAAATTTTAATTATATAAAATAAATATTTATACTTGCACGGCTAAAATACTAATACCGTTAAAAGTACGATAAAGATCATCCACCTAAGGTTCTGTATTGGAAAACACTAATTAGTCGTATTGTTAAAAGTACAAGTTTAAAATCGTCCACGTTAAGGTTCTGTATCGGAAAACACTACTATAAATTAGGATTACTTTTCTCTTTTTAGTAGTGAATCAAACACAGTGCTTCTTCGTTACAAGTCGTATATATATCGAATTTTATGCAACATAGTGCATATATTTTGACTCACGGAGGGGACACATTTCCAGCTAACGTGCAAACAGAATATTGCCTAACATGATAATTAAAAGAATCTGTTGTGAGTCATAGGTTTCATGCTGTTTGCGGTCATAATTGAACTAAGATGGTGTTTTCAGGTGTGAATAAACAAACATTATTTAAAAAATGTATCCAAATTGTCCTCTCTTGGTTTTCTACGTTAGAATATATATCATGTTTAGTAACCTAGCTAAGAGAATAAATTAACAAATTTTTAGTCTAAGTGATATATTTATAAAAATTTTCTAACATCTTACTCCCACAATCCTCTTATTTATATAATTTTTTTTAATCTATAATCTACTGACTTAATACTTTGTTTTCTTAACAACTTTTTTATTCTTTTCTCCCTTATAAATTAGAATAGTTATTTTAAATAAAAAAATAGTTGTTATTTTTTAACAAAGTATTTTAGTTTTTCTTCATGAAATTATTTTTAATATTTTTAATATTTTTTAATTTATTATTTTTAATATTTTTGTTTTAAATTGATTTTTAATATTTTAACAAAAATATCAATATTTAAAAATATTGTATCACAATATATTATTATAAATTTAAAATATAATTTATAGGTTAAAAATATTTACTTATTTTAAAATTTGATTAAAATATAATTTATGTATTTAAAAATATTTATTTATTATAAATTTTAATTATATAAAATAAAAATTTATCATGTAAAATGTACATGTTAAAATACCAATTATTTAATGAAGGACACTCCTAAATTTAAGAGCAAATAATTTTTTAACAATATCTTTCAAGTGTAGTTTTCCTTTTATGTCTGTATTAACTTTTTTGTTTCCCTTATTTGTAACGTAAATAATAAATATGTGACTTGGATATTATCTATTGGTTCATCAATTATATATTCATCCTTTGGATTTTGATGAATATTGTTTTGTTGTCTTCAATTGTTGTTTAACCATAATACAACCAAAGAAATAATATCATGGAGAAAGACTTTAGGTGAAGAAAACTCACAAGTTTCTATAATATCTATCTTTGTAATTTCTCATTCTTACTAAATTGATTGTACTAAATTCAATTATTTTCATACTATGCTTAAAACAATATAATTTGTAATATTTAAACTTTTGTAGGATAATCAATAAAAAAATCACTAATAGTTCTTGTATCAAACATTTTTTCATGTGTGTGAACTATACATATTTACTTTTGCATGAGAATCCTAGACATGGAGATGTCTTAGGCTAGTTTTCCTTTCTATCTACAATTCATAATGGGTCTTCACAAATATTTTGTTGAGAACTTTATTAAGTAGATATTCTTCATGAATGTTGTTTTAACTATGAATTCAACACACGAAACTCAATCATAATTCAGGACGATGATTAAATATTACAAGATAAAAAAAAAAAAAAAACATGTTATTTGACTCATCTTTAGTCAAACTTACTTTCATCAATTCAAATTCTATTTTAACAAAAAAAAAATAATACTGATTATATTGTTGCTAAACTATCCTTTAGTTTGTTGAATAAATAATTTTGTCAGTAAAATAATCTATTTTATATTAACCAGTGTGGCTGTGCAATATAAAGAAATTTTGAAAAAAAAAATAATGAGAAATTGAAGAAGATTCAACAGAAAATAAAAAGCTACATTTATTATTTACAACATTCAGTTTGAAAAATAAACAGTTAAAAGAAAAAAAAGAGAGAATAAAAATTAAATATAAAATAAATAAATAAAACCAGTTATAATATGTAATTAAAGAAGTAGAACAAGTAAAAAAAAATGAAACTAAAATGGGATATTACCTTTATTATCTTTTGTTGATGTTATTGATAACAATAAGTGTGAATTGTGTTCAATTTATTCTGAACATTATTTTATCAATAGAGAATTTTCAAAAATAAACAATTATTTCTTTTATAATATATATATATATATATATACTAAACACGCATTAAGAGTCTCAGCTAGGTATCTGCCCGTTCCTTCCTTTTTTTGTTTGAATATTTGCTTACTTGAGTCTCGAGATATTTATAGGTACTGCATCCACTTACCCTCGAGCCAAGACATTCTCCAGAGATAAAAACTCAACACCTTTGTGCAATATTCTACGACAAATTTCGATGATAAACATTACTCATATCCTAAAATATAATTAATTAATTCAAATCGAAAACAACTTAAATTAAATAAAAACTAGAGCAATTCAAGTCAATTTGTTTTTTTTTTCTTCTACAGGCTTCTTCCGGTTTTCTACATCAAGAAAAATTTTATACATTTAGAATATTGAACATAGATAATGTTATATTCTAACATAGAAAAAATTATATTCTAACATTTTCTTAGTGTTATTTTCTAGTTCTTATAACTAATTTTAGTCAATTTAATACTACCACTACTATCAAATGAATAATGTTAATTAATATAATTAAAATAATAAATAATATTTTAAATTATGATAATTAAATTATTTGTAAATGCATAATTCAGTTTATTAATCTATTTATTTTGTAGAATTAATATATTTATCATTTTATATAAATAAAAAAATCATATTTAATTTTATTTTTATTTTTAATAAATTATGAACACTACATTTCATTGGTTTTAATATTATTTTTATTTTTAATTCATTGATTTAATTTTACATTGTATTTTAAAAAATATATAATTTATTCAGAAATTAATAATTTAATTTTAATGTATTATTTTATATTTCAATTTATCATTTACTTTTAATATATTATATTTAAATTCATTTTTCCTTTAGCGATAAAATTACTAGTTAAAATATATTTTAAAAAATAAATTATATTAAAATAAATCAAAATTAATAAATTAAAATATAAAACTAACGTTAAAAATAAAAATTATATATTTTGTAAAAGAAAGTAAAATATCAAAACTAGATTAATGAATTGAAAATAAAAATAAAATTTTAAAATTACTGTTTATCAAAGAAACCGCACATCGAAGACGCTGGCTAATTGGCTAGTGGATAAATTTTAAAGATTAAAATATAATTTTTCTGTCTGAAACTTTTTCTTTTCAGTTTATTCTTTTCAATTTTCATTTTAATTTTTTATATTATCCTTATTTAAATAAAACAATATTTTGGTCAGTTTTAAAAATTAAATTATAAATCTTGACTAACGTATTAAACGTAATTTGATATAGTGTTTTCTTACTTGAGTCTCGAGATATTTATAGGTACTGCATCTACTTGCCCTCAAGCCAAGACATTCTCCAGAAATAAAAACTCTCCAACACCTAACATTTGAAGATAACGTTTTTGTGCATGACTAACATATTCTGCGACAAATTTCGATGTTAAACATTACTCATATCCTAAAATATAATTAATTAATTCAAATCGAAAACAACTTAAATTAAATAAAAACTAGAGCAATTCAAGTCAATTTGTTTTTTTTTTTCTTCTACAGGCTTCTTCCGGTTTTCTACATCAAGAAAAATTTTATACATTTAGAATATTGAACATAGATAATGTTTTAGAAAGATCGTCCTCAATTTAATAAATATAGTAGTTTCTTACGTCAATTCATTGAATCAGTAAAATTAAATAAATATCTAATAAGATAAATTATATTTTTATCTTTTATTTTATTATAAATTTATTTTATTTTTTTATTTAAAAAAATATTTTAGTCATTTAACTCTTAACTTTGTGTTAATATTATTATTCTAAAATTATGATTATTTTTTAATGATAAGACACAGTTTTAAATTATTTTTTAATTGATTAAATACGTAAAATTTATCTAATTATTTTTTTAAAAAAAGTTATAAACATATTAAAAAAAAGTTATAAACATATTAAAAATTATATGAAAAGTGAATTTTATTATTAAGTCAAATATTGAAAATTCTAAATTTATGACTTTTCTGATCCAAACATCATATTTGAATTCCATAATTTTCACATAAATAAATTTAATAAAAAAGCTATTTCTTGAGACAATAAAAAAACAAAAATCATATATCAAAATAAAAAATAACTATTTTGAAATGATAATATTAACTTAAATTTAAAAGTTAAAAATTTAAATAAATTTTAAAAATATAAAAATCAAATTAATTTTGTTCGCTTAAATATGTTTTAGGTCGTTACAGATATAGTTTTTTAGTTTTTATCATTTTCTATTAGTGTCTGATCGAATTGATCGGATCATGTAGGAACAAGGATGTCTCCCCTACAGTATCGTCACCGCAGTAGAGTTTAACCAATAAGTTCAGAATGGATTGATGTGGTTCATCTACACCTAGGACACCAAAATATCGAACCATGAACGAAGAAAGACATGAGATAAAAGCAAACATATTGGCTATTCATTGTGAGACCCTAATTCTCCACTGGAGGGGACACCAAATTTTTCGAAAAAATAAAAAGATCTTTGTTGTTGGATTTTTTTGCTTTTGTTATATTCTAACATTTTCTTAGTGTTATTTTTTAGTTCTTATAACTAATTTTAATTAATTTAGTACTACCACTGCTATCAAATGAATAATGTTAAATATTATAATTAAAATAATAAATAATATTTTAAATTATGATAATTAAATTATTTGTAAATGCATAATTCAGTTCATTAATCTATTTATTTTGTAGAATTAATGTATTTATCATTTTATATAAATAAAAAATCATATTTAATTTTATTTTTATTTTTAATAAATTATGAACACTACATTTCATTGGTTTTAGTATTATTTTTATTTTTAATTCATTGATTTAATTTTACATTGTATTTTAAAAAATTATAATTTATTCAGAAATTAATAATTTAATTTTAATGTATTATTTTATATTTCAATTTATCATTTACTTTTAATATATTATATTTAAATTCATTTTTCCTTTAGCATAAAATTACTAGTTAAAATATATTTAAAAAATAAATTATATTAAAATAAATCAAAATTAATAAATTAAAATATAAAACTAACGTTAAAAATAAAAATTATATATTTTGTAAAAGAAAGTAAAATATCAAAGCTAGATTAATGAATTGAAAATAAAAATAATATTTTAAAATCACTGTTTATAATATATTAAAAGATAATTTACAAAAATAAATTATATATAATAATCTTATTTATATAAATAATAAATATATTAATTAATTAAATTAAGCACCTAAAAATAATTTAATTATATTAAATTAAAATATTTTTTATTATTTTATTAGTTATATCAATACTAAATAAACTTTAAATTAACTGTAATTAATTATAAGAATTAAAAAATACTAAAAATGTGAAAGTTTTAAAATATATTTTTAAGTATTAAAACTATACAGAATCATATCTATAAAAATGTAAAACATGTTTAAATAAAAAATAAAAAATAAAAAATATAATTTAACTTATTTAATATATCCCCCAAAATATTTGTTTCCCTAAGGGATATATAAATACGGTAGGAGATCCTCTCCAATTGCTATAAATACCCGTGAAACTAACTAACTAGAGTTTTCAAGCACCAACACATCCAAGTCCAAACTCTTTCCTGTTCGTTCCTCAGGGAACCTTCTCTCTAGTTAACCAAACCTCCAGACCCAGCCATGGGATCCCAATCAGTAGATAATAATAACACTATTAAGTTCCTCTATAGCTACGACGGCAAGATTCTTCCCCGCCGCAACGACGGCAAGCTCCGATACTACGGCGGCCACACCAGAGTACTCGCTCTCCATCCTTCCACTCCTTTCTCAGGTTACTTTCTAATTCGCCTTTCCAATTTTGTTTTCACCATCGTCTTGGTTTGGTTTCCTTTATTTATATATTTATTTACAGAGTTGATGCTAAAGCTTCGGGAGTTGTGCGGTTCGCCGGTCAAACTTCGGTGTCCATTGCCGAACGGAGACTTGGACACCTTGATTTCCGTCACCAGCGACGAAGATTTGAATAATATAATTGATGAATACGATCGGGCTTCTTCGTCGTTACCTCATCGGTTGAAGATCAGAGCCATTCTTTCCACCCCAAAGCCATTCTCTCCTTCTCCGTCTGGTTCGACTCACTCCTCCGCCGATTCCCTGCGGTTCGTTTGCGGGAATTGCTCGCCGGTGCCGGTTGCGTATCCAATTGGCGTCCGTAACGGGGCGGTGAAAGGCTGTTGGTACACGAGGCAATTGGACGGAAGCCCAAGATTCCTTTACCGTGGGCCTCAAAGGAATTGTTATTGCCACTGACGCAAAGTTATTTGTGGAGAGAAATTCAAATATGGGTTTGTTTAGATTTCTATTATAGTTCACAGGATGACGATACAAGAATATCATATTTTTTACACCATAACAGAGTTTGAGCATAGAAATTTGTACATTTTTTTTTAAAGGATTCAAAGCTTCCAATAAATTCAATAACTTCAAAAAAGAAAAAGTGACATGCAGAACTGAATCAATAGGTTTAAAGATAAAAACTATAGCATGAAGTTAGGATGAATGTTTGCCACCTGGTTATCATCACAAAAAGTATGACAAGTCATTTTCGTCAACTTTTCAATCTTATAACAGCGGTATGATAGTTCATTTTCAGATATTAAGGAAATTTTTATTACAAGTTAAAAGACAAATATTTTTTTATTGTTCCATAATTCAGTTTAGATCATCTAACAAAAACTTAAATTGACTGCAAATTCTATTAAGAACAATGAAATATAATCATAAATAGCTCCATTACAAATCATCGTTTTGGCACAAGAGATTCCACATGCGAAGATCTATTTTGACACTATAGGACTAATAAATAGTAAAAACTTACTAATATATTTTGATAGGAAAATTTACTAATATAGGACTGATAAATACTAAAAATCACTTTAACCTATTCTAGAACTTTTCAAGATCTATTTTGATACTAGAGGAAGAATGAATAATAATAAAAACAAAAAAAAATTGTTGGAAATGGATGATCTATGAAATGCTAGTAGTAGGACGAAAATCACTTATTGCTGCCATCCTCTGTGCCCAATCAAATTATGACACGTAAATTAAAATATCCACATCGTGTTCAATAAGATTTAACGGAAGATTAACACTTTTTATCTGTTTCTTCTCTCCACATTTACGTTCATGTTTTCCATTCACAATCAATTCCATATAGTAGGGCGAGACCAAAATGTTTGTTTATCAATAAGAGAACATTAATCTCCACCAACTACGCTGTCAGAAGGAACCCTCTCCTCTCGGCTTGCCCCGAATATGGCAGAGACACCATGTCCTTTATCGGAATCTTCGTGTGATGGTTGTCGTGAGAGGACAGCAGATCGAGCTTTGAGCAAGCTTCAAGTTCATCATCATTACCATATCACCGATTCAGAACATAGATCTACAGTAAAATTCCAGGATTGGGAGGGAGGAAATACATGGGGAAGAAAGAAAGGAATAACCCACTCACACAAACATGACGTGGATATTTTTAATTTACGTGTCATAATTTGATTGGGGACAGGTCATTTTTTTTTGGTATTAGATCGTTGACAAAAAAAATACTAGTATTTTTTTTGGAATTTTAATTTATTTTGGGAAAAATTACTAGTATTTTTATTTCATTATTAGAAAAATTATATGCTTTATTTTAAATAAGTTTAAGTATATTTCAAATTCTTGTAAATATGTTTCTTTTTATTTTTAATTTTTACAAAATTTTTTATTATTTTTATATCTTTTATTTTTTTAAAGTTCTTTTTTAGATTTTATCATTAATTCTATTTAATTTCATATTAATACATGACTAACAAAAATAAAGAATATTAACTAAATTAAAATAATTAGATTATTTTTAGATATATAATTTAATTAAGTAATATATTCATTATTTTATATAAAAAATATAATAATTTATTCTTTTATTTTAATATGATAAGATCAATGATGTCTTACTTTTTAATTAATTTATTTATTTTTAATTTTGTTTTTTTTAAATAATCTAATATAATTCTTAAGAGAAAATAAGTTATGTACTTAGAGTATTTGTTGACTTGTAAAGTAACTATCTTAGAAGTCATACTAATAATTATTTGTGACTGGATAATCGTGTAAAATTGTTTTACATTGATAATATATAACCATTAAATTCAAAATAATATATTAAAAGTAAATAGAAAATAAGTTATGCATAACCTGTAAAACAATTTTAGAGTCATCTACTCATAAATCAACATTTATAGTATTTTTTTATAATAACTATCTTAAAAATCATATTAATAATTATATGTAATTGAATGATAATGTAAAATTATTTTATCATTTTAATGTATAATCATTAAACTTAAAATTAAATTATAAATAAATAAATAAATATATATATATATATATATATATATTTTAAATACAATATTAAGAATAAATTAGTGAATTGAAAATTAAAAATGATATTAAAAACAATAAAATCATTGTTCATAATCACTGTATTTATATATAATCATTGTATTTATATAAAATAATAAATACATTACTTACCTAGATTGTTCACTTAAAATAATATAATTATCTTAATTTAAAAATTTTATTATTATCTTAATTAATATTATTCATTTTTATTAATTATATTAACACTCAATTCAACTGACTATGCTAACTACATTGATCAATGGGGTTGTTTACGCTTAACTAGTAATATCGATTTTAAGTCTTAGTATACAAATATTGCAATTGTATTACGTATATAGAGAAAAAGTTTTACGGTCCATAATAATCTTATTCAGTAAGAATAAAATTACCTCAATTGAAAAATACTTATAATCTATATATATTATAAATTAATTAAAATTAATGGCAAGAATTAAAAATATAATATATTTTAAATGCAATGTCCTTTTTTAGTAATTAATATTTATTATATTTTAATTTTTAATGTAAATTATTTTTGAAAACAATATTTGTATGTGTTTCACAGTAATATTAATAACCGGTATTATATTTGTACTAATTACTATCAATGTTAACATAGAAAATAAAATGAAGGGTAAGGGAAACTGTAAACTCCTTCACATGAATATTTAAAACTTTCTCGTAATCGATTACTTTTTTCAATAAAAAAACATTTTATCTCAATGTAACTTATTATTATGTGATTTTCTAGTGTGTGTTTATTATGGATATACAACGTAAATATTTAAACATATTTTATAAAATATTTCAAGTTATTTAAAAAAACGTATTAAATAATATTATATTTTGAATATAATAAACATTTTTTAATAAGACTTTTTATTTTTAACTTTCAACTTATTCTCGAATAGTAGCATACACGATAAATAATCATATTGTTGTATGCTAAAGTTTGGATTTCTTTTAAGTAGAACTTGGGCTTCAAATTGTAAAGGGTAACTATTACATTACATAGACAATTCACTAAAATAATTTTGTTTTATAAGATAAAATTAATTTATAATAAGTTAAAAGTTAATTATTTTGATAAATATATACTATTCGAACCACCATTCATTGTTTATAAATTGACTCCTTACTACATTTAAAAGTATTTTATTATTTATTGAATTTATTTTAATTTTACTGAAATAAAGTGGATGAAAATTATATATACACCTGTACAAAATTCAAACAACAAAAAAATGTATGGTTAAAATTTCTGTATTCACGTGACATCCAAAAATCAAAGCCCCGTGGTGAGTTCAAAAATTGGTGCGTGAAGAAAAAAGAAAGCACCTGCGCTATGGTGCGATGACGCCAACAGAACCAACACTATGAAATAAATAAATAAATAAATAAATATTTTATAATTTTGTCCCATACAATACACAGGAAAGAGACTAACTAACTGAACAGTTGGTATTATAAATGTCAAGTCCCCATATGTATATAAGCAAAGGCATAAGACATTGATTCACATTTTGGCTCTGAGTTGACACCGCTAGCCATGGATCCCAACCCAGGAACCTTCCCCATTCTCTCCTACGTCATGTCCCGTCTCCCTTCCTTCAGCCCAAGAACACCCACCGCCACATCTTCCCATTCTCATGTCGACATCGAACAGCCACCTCCCTCCGACCCTTCCTCTTCTTCTCCTTCATCCATCGTGCGCAAAATGCCCAATCTTGCCGACCCCGAAATGTTGGCCTCCATGACTCGCGTCATCTCCGACGTTGCCCAGTCCCGATCCGTCCTCAAGCTCATCGGGCCCCGCCCCACCCACGAGGAGGTCGATGACGCCAAGGCCAAGCTCGCCGACCTCGAAGCCCATTTGTCCCGCCAACTCGAAGAGATCGTGGGCCTCCCCAGGCCCCCCGAGATCGACGAGGCCCACTGGCGGGTCCACCTTGCCGACAAAGAGAAGGCCTGCAAGGAATCAACCGAGAAAGATAAACGCATTCTCAAGTCCCTCATTCAGCTCGAGAACATGCACGAAGCCTACGGTAAGCTCCTCAAGGACGCCGAGAACCGATTGGTCAAGATTTACGAGCACAACAACATCAACGACTATAACAACGACAACAACGACGATGATGACACCAGCGATGACAAAGTTAATGAACAGGTTGAGGGGATATTGCAGGAGGCATACGGAAAAGGGGTGGAGCGTGTGGATCTTTCGGGGAAGCGCCTCAAGTACCTGCCTGAGGGATTTGGCCACATTCTTGCATTGGTGGTTCTCGATGTCTCCACCAATCAACTTACGGTAATTACGCCTTCCTTTCTCTCTTTCTATTCACGCACGCATTTCTTTTATTTTTTGACGCATCACGCACTTATGTACATGTACGAGCATTCTTTCCTACGCAACAGGTGATTCCTGAATCCATATCTGGATTGGTAAATCTTGAGGAGCTTAATATCTCTGCCAATGTTTTGGAGTCTCTGCCAGATACAATTGGCTTGTTGCAGAAGTTGAAATTCCTCAATGTCTCTGGAAACAAACTGAATTCCCTTCCTGATTCCATCAGTCACTGCAAGTACGTGCAACAAAGAGCACCATTATTAAATATCTGCATCCAAACTACCTATAATTGATGGAACTGTTTTTGTATTAAATGAACAGGTCATTGGTGGAGCTAGATGCTAGCTTTAACAGCCTCACATATTTGCCAACAAACATTGGATATCAATTGCTTAATTTAAAGAAGCTCTTGATTCAATTGAACAAGATTCGATCTCTTCCTTCGTCCATTTGTGAGATGAAATCCTTGCGCCATCTGGATGCTCACTTTAATGAGCTGCAGGGGCTTCCTATTGCAATTGGGAAATTGACCAATCTTCAAGTTCTCAACCTCAGCAGCAACTTCACTGACCTTAAAGAACTTCCCGAGACATTTGGCGATCTGATTAACCTCAGGGAATTGGATCTCAGCAACAACCAAATTCATTCACTTCCTAATACTTTTGGTCGCCTTAATAATTTGACCGTGCTAAACTTGGAGCAGAATCCTCTTGAAGTGCCACCAATGGAGATTGTAAATAAAGGGGTCCAAGCTGTTAAGAGTTTCATGGCCCAGAGGTGGATTGATATATTGGCAGAGGAAGATAGAAAAAGCACCAATGAATTGCAAGAGGAAGGACAGAATGGCTGGTTAACACGAAGCACCTCTTGGCTAAAGAATGTTTCTGAAAATGTAACTGAGATGATTATGTCTCCCAGAACTCCCAAAGATGCTTATCTTGATCAGCAGCTATGAGCCTATGAGGTGGTGGTCCACTACAAATTGGGAACTTTGAGATGAACATTATAACAGAGATACTATCAGCTACCAATTCGCTATTCCCTGCTTAGCCTTCTTTGATTGATGCTTGCTACTGCATAGTACCTAATGGAGGCTGGATCCTACCATCATTTACTATTTCTATTACGTTTTTTTCCTCCGACCCTCCAGTTGTTTTATATAGTTTGATCCGAATAAACCCAAAATTGAAAAAGCTTTCAGTTTGAACATCTTTTTAGGGGTTATTTGCAGTTTTATGGCAACAGCTCTAGATACAAATAATTTTTTAACGCCCTCACTCTGGGTCTGCCCCTAGATTCTTTTGTTTTATCATATTTGTAAAGAATTACTTTAGGTATATATAAAGAGCTATTAAATCTGGCCATTCAAGCCTAATTTTACCACCTCTGCATATAAAGATCCAGGACCATAAAACATGAAAACATAAATCGAATCACGCTTTTCGACACTTCCTTTATTACAAGGTTAATTTCAAGAAAATCCCATTAGTAGCTAGCCGTATAAATGCCATTTAATAATAATAGAACAGTATGTTAAAAAAGGTGACTCATATTATCTTTTCAATATTCATCAAATGTAAACTTGGAACATAATGAATTATAGTGTTCAGGTAGGGGAAAAGAAAAAGCAAAAAAGAATGCTCATATAAGATTATATTAGATTGATATGGTGCGCAAAATATATAATTCGAATATTTGTTTATACCAACAATTATACAAAAGATGGGTGTTCAATAAAAGTCCAAGGGAAGTGGAATATTAGGTGAGATAGAATATTTGGTAAGAATTTTACCGTTCAAGTTTTACTATCGCTGCTACGAAAGATCTTAAGTGTTTCTAGGAAAGATCTTACTTAACCCTTAAGTTAGTGTTGGTAAGAAATATACGACTATTCGTAAATATTTCAACACTTAAAATTAATGTTGGAAGAAAATAATAGTAAATAATTGATAAAATTGTATTTAATGAATTTATGTACATAAAAAATAAAAACTTATACAATCTATAAAAAAATAGTTTATATTTGATTTAATTGTTTTTTTGTTGTAAATAAAAATAATCATGAAGAATTTTCTATTAATTTGTAGAAGAATAAAACAAAATACTTGTAAAGAGAATGCAATGTTTGAAATAATAATTTCTCCTAGAAGTTAGCATTGGATGCTGAGTCTAAGTTTAGAAGTAGGCTCCAGTGCTAGAAAATATTGATTTTCACTGGACATAATGCCTGGGAGACGCTATGGAAGATTTTGTGCTAGAAAATATGCCCAGTCATGAGATTTACACTTAAGTATTTAGCATTTGGGAAGTTGTACTGCCATATGGTTTCAAGAAGCTTTCCATACATTTTCTATCCAACATCTCAAGCATTTAGCAAATGTTGGACATTAGCGGTTAATTTGTCCATGAGCTGTAACTAAATCTACTATGTGTTGAACTCATTTGAACTATTATTTAAATTTTTTTATGAGATTTATTCGTCATAATGCGTTAGAAGACGACTTCTTACATCACTCACTCATATCCTTCCTGAAATATTCTTCATTTTCACTATTAAAGAAATAATTCTTGGAATAAGAGCTTTAACAACTCTTGGAATATTCTTCATCCATGACAATTTCTATCTTTTCCACTTGTAACTTTTCCATGTTTTGTTAAATTCATTGTAGTTAGGGCTAAATGAACTTTGTGGAGTTCTTCCATGATTAGAGTAATATACTTTGTTCTTAATGCTTTTTGTCAATTAATCATTGATAAGATTAATTCTAAGATATGTGCATGATAAGGAATTATAAATATGTATGTTGGATCTGAGTGAGTTGTTATGTGTTGAGATGAGTCTAATAATAGTTCTTCTTAATACATGTTTTATTGTGGATTTCACACTTATGCTTGGATTAATTCTAATAAAATTGTAGAACATTAAAGTTAATCAAAAGTAGTTCTATGCTAAGGAATTGAGTTTAACTTATTTTAGTGAAATCTAAATTTCTATTTCATAAGTATACTTGTATTAAATCTAGGTAAAATGCAGAGTATGAACACAAATGAATTCGAATCCCTAACCACTCTTATCACCATTGATACTTAAACTCTTGAAAATACTAATAAACATGACATTAAATTTAACTTTTGCATTTAAGTTGTTGCACTTATGTTAGTGATAGACATAGTTTATTTTGCTTTTTATAGTAATAGCTTGATTGAATTGATCCTTGTTACCCCAATCTTTATATATACGACACTTGACTTGTCGATTTTAAAACTTGTTAATTAGTGCATTTACTGAAATTAAACCAATTAATTATAAGAGCACTCCAATGTTTTAACAATAATCAAGATAGTGGATTTGATGTCACTTATGTTTACTTATATAATCCATTTGATGCTAGGTGGTGTCACATGTGTTTGCATGATAAGTGCATTAGTATTTGTTCTTGCAATTTATGGTTGTTCATTGTCAACAACCTTTTGTTGTGTTCTAGTGCTTTGCATCTATGTTGATCTTTTTACATCACATGAAACATTCTTTAGATGAGACATTAAGTTATTTGTCCCAAGATGATGTATTGGGTCTTATTACCTTTGAGTCAATATGTTGGCTTTGTTATATTTAATTTGGGTATAAAAGTTAAGATGAACTCATGGTATTGGTCAAGAACAATTATCCCAACCTACTACGTTGACTTTGGTATATTAAGTTTATTTTGCATGTTTCTTAGGCCAAACCTGGTTTATTTTTTAACTAATGGTGTATTTATTGGATGACTCTCAATATTCATTGTTTTTTTTTTTTAGAAATAACTTAACTTTGTTCTTCCTTCATCTTCCTTTATTTTTTTTTTGCTTTTCTTGAAGACTTTGTTTGTTTTTAGATATCTATTTTTCTGCTATTTTATGATCATTAAATATTATCCCTTTCTTTTTATCATTGTTTTTGTTTTTAAATGACTAGAGAATTCTTTATTGTTCCTTTTGTCAACAGGGTTATCATTAAGAATGACCCTTCCACTTTTCGGTCAATAGAAATTTGTTTTCCCAATGTCTAGCACAACTCAAAAAAATTTTCTTTTTTTTTTAACCAAATAGGGTTATTCTTCTAAGATCTTGTCCTTTATTGTCTTTAATGAGTTTTTTTTTTTTAATTAGGATGTCCAATGTAAGAGACCTTATGCTCTAATTCTAAATTTTTTTTAACCTTTTCTCTTAATCAATATAAACTCTGTAAAAATCTTTAAAGAGAGTTATATAAATCATAACAATAACAATAATGGTATAACTTAATAAATGTAAAGTTTTAATGTCATAGTCATGGAATGTTGATATTTAAATTCATGAGAAAATTAATAAAAAAAATATATCATTATTTTACATGGAAAAAATTCTAACTTCATGTTAGGAATGTGACCAGATTGACGTTGACGGATTTATATTTAATTGAAAGTAATAAATATTTATTATAAAAAATTAAATATTTTATTTATGATTTATTTGTTATTATAAGTGTATTTATTTATTATTATCAATTTCAATGCATATGCATCGAGCAGAGGACCACATAGTTAGTTACTTCTCAGTTTTTCTAATAGGCAGAAAAGTGTAATATATAGAGAGAGGAAAATATATTGACAGCGGAATAAGTCTAAAAAGTTATATAAACTATTAATATAAATTAATCTTACGGATTATAATATCTTTATATATATATATATATATATATATATAAAACTTTAATATATTTTATTCTTTTAATAAATCAATTAAATTATTTATTTTGATTTTATTAATTATTTGATTGATTAAATTTTTGTTGTAATTATTTATAAAATTATTTTTTTGTGTAAAATAACGAATATTGTGATTTTTAAAATTATTAATAGATTAATTTTCTAACAATTTTTCCTATGATAATATATATATATATATATATATATATATATATATATATATATAGTCATATTTTATTCTAATAAATCTATTAATTTTTAATTTAAATTAATTAAGTACAAATTATTTGAGTTAATTATTTATTTGTTCGGTTAATTTTTTTGGCAACAACTATTTACATAAATTATTAATAGATTGATTTATTTTTTATAATTGTTCAGTTATTAATAGTAAAATTACATATAATTACACTAATTTTAACATATTTTATACTAATTAATACGTTAATATTTTAATTTAAGTAATAAATTAAAGCAAAACCGCTTTTAAAACAAATTTATATAATTTTATGTAAAATGTAATTTCGATAGTAAATAATATGTAAAATATAAAAAGTAGCTACTTTTTTAATTTTATACAAATTAAAGGTTGCAAGATATTTTTATAATAATTAATCAGTTAAATAAATTTATAATAATTTAGTTGAAGACTTGTTTTTATGTAAATTAACTTTGACATAATTTATGGAAGTATTATATTCTTTTTGTACATACTATTGTATATTCTTTACTAACAAAGACTTTACACAAATGCAAAATTGTGCAAAAAAATCAATTAAATAATTATTTAAATTATTTAAATAATTAATTTAATTTCAAAATTAATAAATTTTTATGATAAAATATGTAAAAATTATTATAATTATTTTTTTACTATTTATTATGTAATATTTGTAAAAATTAATCTGTTTATAATTTTCATAATAATTACTATAAAATTTTAAATCAATCAAACAATCAATAAAATCAAATCAAATAATTTAATAAAAATAACTAATTTTTACAGAATATGTTAATATATATATATATATATATATATATATATATATATATATATATATATATTATAAATTGTAATATTAATAAGTATTAATGATTTAGATTTAGTGTATTAGACTCTTTTCAGATGTCAAAGGATGATATCCCTATATATATAAATTTATATTATATTACACATTTTATTTTTTTAGACATAATTTGATTTAATAATAATGTTATTTTAAAAAATTATATTATTAAATTTAATTTAGATTAAAAATTAATAAATATTAATTTAAAAATTTTGGATGACTTACATATAAATTAACATGTAATTAAATATAATTAATGACACTTAAAATATAATAATATATTTATAGCTAAAAATTTAGCCATTTGAATTTAATCAAACATATTAAAATTTTGGATGCCTTGCTTACATATTAATTTGTATAATACAATTCAAATTTAATAATATATTTATAGCTAGCCATTTAACCATTTAAATCCTACACATATTTAACACATTTATCAAAACAATTGAGTTAGTATATATTCATATTGTAAGGATTTTTTATACTATCATCAAATAGTAAATTATTATATATGAAATTATTTATATAAAATTTTATATTACAATATTAGTTAATTAATATATTAGATGATGATGATAAATATATTAATTGATTATATTTTTATCGATTATGTTAATTGAGATTTTTAAAAGTTATAACAATTATTATACATTTAAATACAAATGAATTGTATAATTATGTCTAATTTGTAAGTATATTTTGTTAAAAAAATAAATAAAATTATAAAATGGAAATTAAAAAATTTCATAGGTAGAATGATAAAAAAAGCTATAAATTAATAATATAAATAGTTTTACACCGTCATCCAATTTATAAATAAATATATATAATAAATTTGTTGACTTTACATCAGTCATATTAAGATCATACTAATAGTTATATGTAATTGGATGACAAAATAAATTATTTAAAAAAAAAAAGAAATAATTAATCTGAGACATATATTGAATACAAATCCTAGAAAAAAGAACATGTAACCTACTAGATGATAGTATACCTATCATAGGTGAACACATACATTTAGATTTAAGAGAGAATGTTGGAAAATAAATGTCATATTGAATAAATAAAAAATAATTAAAAAAATATTAAAAAGTTAAAAATTAAGACTAATTAATTCAAATCTTTTTGTTGCCACTTTTTGTTTAACACAACTAACGATAAATATATAACCATTAAATTCTAAAAAAAACTTATTTGATTTAATTAAATTATTAATAGTTAATATCTTTTATTAAATATATTTTGAAACAAAATATTCAATATATCAATTAATCATTAAAAAAACATATTCAAATAAATATATTTAAATAATATAAATATATAATATTCGGTTCAATTAATTTGCAATCAAATTATTTATCCTGATAATTAATATTTAATGGTATATTTATAGCTAACAATTTAACCATTTAAATTAAATAAAATATATTTAATAATACATTTATGAATAAAATTAAATTATAATGTACATAAATTTTTATATTATTATTTAATTATAAATGGACGATAAAATTGTTGATTTTATTGAAAATTTTGTATTTCAAATCAAGTTTTATGAATATTTTATTTTTAAGTGAAACTATTTATTATATATTCATATTTCATTATCTTTGTAATTAAATAGTTAGATATATCTTCCAATATTTAGTTAATTAAATAAGTGCACCTAAGTATATATATATATATATGAAAATGATAATTATATTAGTCAATTGATACTTGTATTGATTATTTTAATTAATATATATTTTAATTTATAGCCATTAAGATACATATATAATTAGAATAAATATTGATTATAATTCTGTCAAATTTTTATGGATAATTTTTGTTAAAGTAAATAAAACTTAAAAATAAAAAAAATTATATGTAGAATGATAAAAAAAAATCAGGTTGATTGAATTAAATTACAAAAATAATAGTTAATCTCTTTTAGTAAATAAATTTTTAAACTAAATAGATTCAATGCATCAATTAGTTATCATTCAAACACCATTAACATAGTTAAAGAAATCTAATTAGGAAATAATAAAATTAAATATTCAACATATTAATCAATTTACAATCAAATATAATTAACACGAAATTCATTAATTGTTTTTTATTTTATTTATGTGAGTTTATATTTTAAGCGTGATCTTTTAACTTTCGTGTATAAATTAATATGATTAAAATTTAATTTAGTTTTAATAAAAAATATTATTCATGTGTGTTGTCATGGTAAAATGATAAAAAATAATAAAAAAGGAAATATTATTATATAGGAAGAAGATAAAGAAGAAAAATAAACTATAAAATGAAAAATAAAACGAATTGAATAAGAATGTAAGAGGCATACAATAAAAAGATGAATAAAGTAAAACGAAAAAATAAAATTTTTTAATAAAAATATTATTTATTATTTATTGTCATGGATTAAATTGATAAAAAAAAGTAAATATAAAGAAACATTACTTTAGGGAAAGAAGATAAAACAAATTGAATAACAATGAAAAAGATTATACAATAAAAAAATTAGCCCTAAAAATGTTTTACATCTATAAGTATATATTTTTATTTGGTTTTAATCATCACCAACAATTTTATTATTTTTAAAATTTTGAATAATATTTTAAATTAAGATAATAAATTTTTTTAGGTGTGTAATTCAATGAAGTAATATATTTAATATTTTATTTAAATAAGGTAATTATATATAATTTACTTTTATAATTTATTTTTATTATATGTCAATTATTAATTTTAATATTATTTTTACTTTTCAATTAACTAACTTGTTTTTTTTTAATTTTTTAATATATATATATATACAAACAAAATACTAAAATTAAATTATAAACATATAAGTAAATCATATATTTTTAGAAAAATAATATTTAAAAGTAAATTAATGAATTGAAAAGTAAGAATAGTATTAATATAATAAAATCACTGTTTATAATATATTAAAAATTATAAAACTAAATTGTATTTAATTATATTTTCTATATAAAATAATAAATATATTACTTAATTAAATTGTACACATAAAAGTAATTGATTTATTTTAATTTAAAATATTTTTTTTGTTACATTTGTTATCTTAATTAATTTCATTTATTTTATTAATTATGTCAGCATTAAACTAAATATAGTTAATAATAAAAATTAAAAATACTAAAAAAAATACAAATCTAAAATAACAAAAATTTAAAATAAACTATACTTTTATCTCAAGAAATATGTACGCATTACTATGTTTCTTTTCTTTTGTGTTAAAATACATAACTAAATTTATTTATCTTAACATTGTTAAAAAAATATTTATTTTAAGGTTTTAAAATATGTTTTTAATTAAAATATACATTAGAATATTTTTAAAATCTACCTAAAAAATTAATAAACCAGACCAAGGTAAAAATACGGTTAACCAGATTTAATTGAGCTCAAAAGCAAGAATAATTGTATGATTAGAGTTAATTACGTTGCTTCTTATCTCCCTTGATACTAGATACATGAATTCCATAATCTGATATTGGGCTGGATGGAAGGTTCCAAACTATGACAGAGAGAAATATTCGATAAGGATTGGAGGTCGCTTTAGGTATATTACCTTTTTTTCTCATTCCCTAATACACCACCTTTCCTGTGCCATAGGCATTATATTAGCAAAACCACAGCTACCACTAGCAACCGTCTCTTCATGACTCCATGTGCAGCACATGCCTGTCATAATATAACATACTTCACCAATCATATATAAAAACAAAGCACTCACACACAAATTCCTACAAACACCACTATTTTTCTATGCGCATTCCTCGGTCTCTGTGCTTTCGTGAGAGCCTGCAAAAGCATGACCAAGCTTGCCATAATCTTAACGTTGTTGGTCGCCGTGGCCGCGTCCTGTTTTGTTTCTGCGTTACGTGATCGGAATATTGGAGGATTCTATTTGGTGGTGGCGGTTGTGACCGTTGCATCGGCGATGGTGTTGGCTTTCCGAGCCACAATGGTGACATTTATCACTGTCTTGGTGCTGCTGGCATTTGCAGGTAACCGTCGCAGGGTTTTGATTCAACAAAGATGGAAAATTAGCTTTGATGTGGTGTGGTGTTTGGTCAGCGTTATATTCAGATCACAGAAGGGGCTCTTCGCTCTCACTTGTGCCGCACTTCTCAGCTTGTTTGCCACCTATCGATGAATGAAGTTCATGTCTCTGTTAGGTTCAGGTTAGTATTTTTCCAAGACAATTAGGTACTATATAATCTTTGTATGATTGGGGATAAAACCTTGTATAAATAATTTAGAAAATAGGCTAGTAGTGGTAGTAAGTAAACAATTTGTATTTTTCTAATGGATTATTAATGGATCCTGTTTGTCAATTTTGTAATATGCTTTGACTCCCCTAACCCAAGCAAAAAGCCATTGCTGTCAAATATATCAGCATATATACACTAGTTGTAGGATCAAAGAAGGAAGACCTATCCCAACGTCTCTATACGGAATTACGGATCAATCTTCGGTTTTATTGGTTTTTTGTTTTTTGCTTTTGAGAATCTTAGATTCAGTATATGTTAATATATCCAGTTATTAAATGTATATATATATATATATATATATATTTGCAGAACATCCTCGTCCCTTTTTTAATGGATCATGAAGGCATTAAGGTACCAAACGGCAAACGCTATTTATTTTTTAACAAGAATCCTATTTTGTACGAAAAAAGACAAAATCTTATTATGACCAATTAAAAATGCAGAGTTATACATGGTGGGGGTTAAGGCAGAAAGTTTATGGATAAAATGTATTTTTAGTGTTCTTATTTTCGGACAAATTATATTTTGGTTCTTTTATTTTCAATCTCATGAATTTAGTTTTTTAATTTTTGAAAACCTATATATTTAATTGCTCTCTAGTGACCTTATTAATATATTTGTGGACATGGCAAACAATTTTCATGCTGGCATCTTCATTTGTCACACTATTTTTCATTAGTGTCTACACTGAATAAATTATTTAATTTAAACTCGGGTCCTATAAGGTTGAAGTTTACAATCAGTATTATTTTTTTATACTATTATAATTTTCTATTGTACCTTTTGTTGCAAATTTCTCCTCCCAATTGCATCCTCTTCTCGTCGATGTGGGCAAGGTCTTCATGTTCTTCATCTCTTCCTCGTATCAACAGTTGCATATGACACTATGGATGTATTTTCATCAAGATATATTTGCATGAGATGTAATTCAAAATTAAAACTTGCTCGATCCACACTCAGGATGAAGAACTCGTGGGTACGGGGGAGAAGTTATTGCTCTTCATGTCCAAGTAATAACAAGAAATTCACTTAACTAGTTCTAAATTATATCTCAATCCTTACTCTTTGTTGTTGTCCCTATTTTTATCATCATTATTAATGATGGTGAAAAAAATTGCAGCAATAACAGTTACAATAATAATAATAATAGTAGTGATGGAGATGACTACTAAGATTATTTTGGACACAGTAAGTATGTTTCCTACTATTGGTATCATTGTCATAATTATCGCCAACAATTGTAAAATCATGGTAACAAAAATAATAATAGTAATGGTGGTGAAGACAATAAACATGTACTACTACAATTATGGCAAAGACAATAAACATGCACTACCACAACTATTAATCAATTACACACACATTATTAATCAATCACACACCCTATTAATCAATTACACACATTATTAATCAATTATAATATTATAAACACACATCCTATTAATCAATTATATTATTATAAAATACATACATTATTAATCAATTGTATTATTATAAACAAGATTTTACGTTGACAAATATCATGTGATAGCATCATGTGAATTTTTTTTCGTCAAAATATTAATTTTTAATTCATAAAAATAGATAATTATAATTATTAAGATGATGGTATATATTCTAATTTAAAATAATTAAGGTAATTATGATCTCATATATATATATTAATATAACATAAAGATATTTAAAATATGCTAAATTATATTTTTTTTATCCCTTATCTTATTTTAAAAATTTATTTTGGTCATTTATCTTTTAAAAGATTCATTTTAGTTCTTTTAACTCTTAAATTTGAATTAATGTTATTATTTTGATGAAACAATGATCATGTTTTGATTTAATAACATTATTTTGAATATTTATTTAACTAATTTCAAGATGTGAAAATTCTTATTAGATTTTTTTTTTACATAAAAACTACAAAATCAAACTAATGTTTGAGAAAAAAAATACACCATAAACAAAATAAAAATGATGTACAAAACAAGTTAGGTGAGAAATTAGAAATTTAAAAAATATAAGTACCAAAATGAATTTTCATGTAAGAGACCAAAAAATATAATTTAACCTTTAAAATATTAAATATCTCTAAGTTATTATATAATTAATAGTAGTATAATCTTTCAAATATATACTATAAAAATTAACATAAATTTACTCAATTTGATAATTTTAATATATATATATATATATATATATATATATATATATATATATATATATATATATATTTTAGTAAATGTAAGTTTTTTTTTTATAATGTTATCTAATCCTAAATTAATATGTAGGATAAATTAATTAATTTTTATATTAATAATTTTAAAAATCACACTAAAGCTAATTTTTAATTAATTGTATGTGTAAAATCCTTTATATTAACAATCCATCCATTAAAACCATATATATATATATATATATATATATATATATATATATAATTATATGATAGTTTTATAAATATATAAGAAATGAAAATATTAAGTGATATTATACATTTATAAATTATATACATGTGTATCAAATTATTATTCTAATATTCATATTTCTAATTAATCATAATTGTTAAATATGAAAAATTATAATTTTAAAAATATATATACAAATATTACTAAAAATATTTATAACTAATCAAACGAATTTTAATCCTTTCTATTAATTATAATTTTCATATTCATATTTTCAATTAATTATAATTTTTGAATATAAAAAATATTTTCTTCTCTTAAACGTCTCATAAAATCATATCAAATAAAATTTGTAATTGAATGATTATATAAAATTATTTTATAATATCACTATTAATATTTATATATCATATTAAAAATTCACATAAAATTCATCAATATTTATCAAAAATAATTTATTAAAATTTATATTTTTAAATTTTAAAAATCATTATAAATTATAAAAATATCAAATTTTAACACTTCTTTAAAAAAAAAAATCCTAACTAAATACCTCAAATTCTTTAAAAATTTTATTTAAATGCTACAAAATTTTTTGTTATCATAAAAAATAAAAATCATAATTCAATAGATGGCTAACTCTGTTTATACAGACGCTAATAAGTAATAAAGGGATAAGATACGTGGGCGGATCCCACCGTTACCTTTGCGACGAAGTTATATGAAAAAATAATAAAAAGTCAATAAAAAAATTTCTTGTTGGCAAAGTCACAAGAGTATATATGTCACTCCCCGGCTCCCAGAGCGTTTAAAGCGGCTAACGGGTACGCTAACGCTCACAACTCTCTTATTTCTGTTCCGAAGAAGAAGCCTCGTTTCCGATTAGGGTTAGGGTTTCTGTGTTTTCTCTTCCGGGTAACTGCTACGCTTCCCTTCCGCGTTCTTCTCTTCTGCTCCGAGAGCTATGGAGTTTGCTCTAGTGATCAAGGTTCCGATCTTAATTTTCCTTTTTCCTCTTCTTTTTGTTTCATTTTACGCCCTTCAATTAATTTCTTTCTTTTATATTATTACTTTTGTTGTGTGATGTACTGCGTTTAGTCATCTATATATTGCTTGGAGAAAATGAATCGTTTTTTATTCATGACGATTTTGCTAGCTGATACGAAGTTTTAAGTCTGATAGTCATTATACTGTTTTTATTTCCTTGTTGATTTTGTTAGAATCGTGTTAAATAAAAATCGACGTGCATCCCTTTCTTGTTTCGTCTTTAATTTTATTGTTCTGATGATCGGATCACGGAATTGTAATTTACACCCCTTATATGTAGTGAGTATTGGAAAGGCAAACGCGAATGAAACCCCAACCAATGCTTGTCGGGTTTCGGTGTGAACAATTTTGTTTTGCCCAGAAAACAACTTTAGTGTGGTTTTCATGAAAATCAATTCACTCCTGGAATTTGCTTGATGTATCATGGTTGATTTATTTGTTTGTTTTATTGGTTAGTTGTACCTTATGTGGTTAGAACTTTTCACTTTTTTGAATTTTTACGTGTATGAAAAATATTGTGACTAGTGGAAGTCTCCATAACACTCAATTCATTTTACGGGGGTTCTGTTTTAATTTTATTAATGGTATATTCTGGATTTATGTATCAAGGATTCTGTCCATCAAATATACAATCATACATTTTAATTTTGCTTGTAATCTTTTTATATATCGGTATTTTTGGAGACCTATAGCCATTTTGTGGAATTTCATAAAAAAATTTGGTACTAGACTTTGCTGATAAAAAAAATTCTTGTGGTTTTGGACATACCATAGTTGTTCTTCAATTATGTTAGTCTTAATGAGTGTTCTATAATCATGCAAATCTTAATTTATTGCATCACTTCTTGTTGGACAGGTGAAATATGGAGATACCCTCAGGCGCTTCAGTGCTCGTGTGGACGAGAATAATTGTCTGGATCTTGACATGGTTGGGTTGAGGGCCAAGATATGTTCTATCTTCAGTTTCAGTGCTAACGCAAATTTAATATTGAGATATGTTGATGAAGATGGGGACTTGGTGACTCTAGTTGATGATGATGATTTGCGTGATGTGATGAGGCAGCAATTGAAGTTCTTGAGAATTGAGGTACATATGAATAATGATGGTGGTGGTAAATCAAATGCTGGGCGTAGTGGAATTGCCACCCCGCAGCTAACATCTCCTCGAGTCTCAAACCCATTTCTGGGTAGTGATGTAATAGCTCCGAGTTCTCTGCCAGACCCAGTATATGAGGCCTTTTCTAAATTATCACTTTCAAAAGCTTCATCTTCAAGTCCTGTGGTTGAAAATCTTGCCAATTCATTTTTGAAAATGGGAGAATCCATTCTAAATTCTCATTTCCAGCTTCGTGATGCAGCTGGTACAAGTTCAAGAACTGGTGTTCCTGTAGAACCTATCACTTCTGAAACATTAGCTCCACAATCTTCAAGTCAGCTGCCTGCTAATCTCACTAATTTAATATCTCTAGTGGGACAATCTGTTCTAAATTCTTATTGCCAGCCTCATGTTGCAGCTGGTCCATTCTCAAAAAATGGTGTTCCTGAAGAACCTATCACTGCTGAAGCAAGAGGTTCACAGATTCCATCTGTAGACACAGCTTCCAATGGCAGTCAACAGGTGGAGGCTGGGAACGTAATTAGAAGTGTAACAACAGCTGCAGAAGTTGCTGCTGTTGATCTCAATATCCCTCCTTGTGATCCCTCTTCATCTCAGTCCACAAATGTAAATAAGGCTCTGCTATCATCAGAAGTCCCTGATGGTGATGGCAAGAAAGATAAAATGTCTACTTTTGGTAGTTTTGCTATTAAGGGTGACAGTTGTGGGACATCGACAAGTTCTGCAGGTCCTAATAACAGTTCAACCCAGACCACTTCATTGAGTTCTGGTGCTGTCATTGACTGTCCATTTTCTGGGACATATCCTATTAATTCATGGACATCACCACCACTTGGAAACTCTCGTATTCCCTCCTTTAAAAGGAGCCATAGTCACACTGAGGCAACGACTGGTATGTTCCATAAGGGGGTCCGTTGTGATGGCTGTGGTGTTTATCCAATAACTGGACCTCGTTTCAAATCCAAAGTGTAAGTACTCTTTTTGTTTGGATATATTCTGAAATATGTTTCAGTGTCATTTCCATAATATTTTGTCATCTATGCAGAAAGGAAAATTATGACCTCTGCAACATTTGTTTCAATGAAATGGGTAATGAGTCTGATTATATCAGAATGGACCGCCCTACATATATCAGAATGGACCGCCCTATGTCTGCCCGAGCCCCTCGATGCATATATGAACACACATTAAACATTGTAATCTCTTTTGAACACTATTATCTTTTCTTTTCTCCCTATGGGAGTGAATCCATGCATTTTCATCTTTTTCTTTTATGGTGCAGCCAAAATTACCACCACATGTTTTTAAGAAAGGTGCAATTTTGAAGCATGCAAGGCCAAAGCTAGATAGTCGGTTCATTTTGGATGTCAATGTGATCGATGGTACAATGATGGCTCCATCTACTGCATTTACAAAGATCTGGCGGATGCGCAATAATGGCACTTTAGTGTGGCCCAGGGGAACTCAACTTGTTTGGATTGGAGGAGACAAGTTTAGTGACTCTCATTCAGTTGACTTAGAGGTTTGCTAAATATTCGTGTTGTACTTTAATTACTTCTTTAAGATTTATTAGCTTTTCTCTAGATTTGTTTTGCTTGTTATAGAATCTGTTTTTGAGTGCTCTCTTTGATTAAACATCCCAGGTCCTCGAGGGTGGTGTCCCTGTGGAGAATGAACTTGACATTGCAGTTGACTTTACAGCACCTCAGTTACCTGGGCGATACATATCATACTGGAGGATGGCAACTTCATCTGGACATAAATTTGGCCAACGTGTCTGGGTCCTTATACAGGTAAAATGAGTGTTGAAGTAATTTTTTTTCTTCATGCATTTTTTGGCTGAGCGACACTAGGTTTTGCTCTTAATTGTTTAATGATATCTTTGCTCTCATGCATTATGATACACACAGGTTGATGCCTCTCTCAAGGACTCATTTTATGATAGCTCTCAGGGTCTGAACTTGAATATTCCCCTTGATGTTAGTGGCTCTAAAGGACCTCAGGTTATAGATATCAATGTTCAGCCTATCGAGGATGAAACTTTTCTTCAAACCCGCATTCCTAATGCTCCCACTGAACCTGTGAATCAAATGGTTGATAAGGAACCAATGTTGGAGCTGAAAAATGAATTCCCTATAAATGAAGCAACATTTGTTGCCCCTGCTGCCTCAGCCCCTGCTGCTACCTCGGCGGCACCTTCACCAGTTTCTTATCCTACTATTGATTTATCTGAAACAGCCCCAGCTGTTCCCTCTCATCAGCAATCCTCAACTGGGGATGTGCCATCATCATCTGTAGGAATTGGTGGAATTAATTCTGTGGAGGAGAGTCTACTTAAAGAGCTTGAGGAGATGGGTTTTAGGCAGGTTGATTTGAACAAAGAGATCTTGAGGAAGAATGAGTACGATCTGGAGCAATCAGTAGACGATCTCTGTAGTGTTGATCTCTGCGATGTTTCTGAGTGGGATCCTATCCTTGAAGAGTTACAGGAGATGGTAAGTTGTTCTGGTTCTATCTTTTACCATCAAATTTGACCTCTACCCCCCTTTTTTTCATTCGGTCCTCTGACCAAGCAACATGTTGTCCTACTGATTATTGTTTTGATTTTGGATGGGGTTTGTATGCAGGGTTTCCGTGACAAAGAGATGAATAAGAGGCTGCTGAAGAAAAACAATGGAAGCATCAAACTTGTTGTTATGGATTTAATAAACGGAGAGTAGTTTTAGTTCAAATATCAGTTAATAGTTAATGTTAAGGTGTCGACTTGTGCTCCTAGGATGCCTGACATTCGCCAGGCAGTCATAAATATCTAAAATACTAACTAGTTGATCTTGTCTTGTGGTGATATTGTCATCGCAATTGAACAATTTAATCGATCCTATATCGTATTTATGTATGTATGAACTCAACACTATGCTTTCGTATATAATTATATTGCTAAATCGTTTTGGTTATTTACTGGTTAAGCCTTATGATTTTGATTTGGAAAAGTTCTTTTTATTTTTTATTTTGTGGTCTGCATGTGTGCAAACCGCCAAATTATTTCCTACTGTGGTCTGTGGGGTTGTGGTTGGGTTAAGTGAACCCTGAAAAGGAAGGGTGGATAATGCGCAAGGATGTGATATTTTATTTTTTTGTATAATAATTTCATACAATAGTACCTAAGTCACCTTACATCTCATCTTTGAGGATACGCCCGAATTTTGTCTTTTATTGCTAATAGTATTAAGGAATGAAGTTCAAATTTTAGAGCAGAATATAAGTTAGCAATGTTTAGTGGACTACAGGAAGTTCAGAGCCAAATTACTGATCTGTTTACCCTTTTACCATTTCTTGACAATAATATTTCTGTTATCACTTTATTTAACCGAGGTTGTTAGTTTAGTAACATCTTAAGATTAGTGTAGTATATTTTTGTCATTAAGTGATTATTTTTAATATAATCTAATTTATAGTATGTCATTTTTTGCTTCATCGAAAGTTTAAAAAATTATACTATTATTATTATTATCGTCTTTTTCTCAAGTGGTAATAAATTGTTTTTAGTGTTTAAAATTTCAAGAGGAAAGAATATTGAGTCACGTTGAACGCAAGGGTTCTTTAACGATGTACTTTGATGCTAATAGTGTAGCAAATGTTATGTCGCGCGGAAGTTAAATTTACTCTATAAATGAAAAGCTTGAGAGCCTATTTATTTAAATAGGCTATACTTCGATTTATAAAAGATTTTATTAAATCTAATAGGTTAGTCTATTTATTTATTTAATATAATATTTGTTTATTTAATATTATAATATTCTTATATTAAAATAAAATAAATTTTTATTTTTAAAAATAAATTATTATTGTTAGTCTATTTAAAAATAAACTTAAGTCTATTGATATATTTACAAATAAACAGAGTTTATTTAAAAAAACTAATTTTATTAACTTGGTTAAATATCTCAATATTTGTCTTTGTTCAATCAATATAAAAGACATAATTTGAAATCTGCATCATGTAAGAGAAGGATATTGAGATGTTAAATGGAGACTCCTATGCGGCAGTGTACTCAATATAGAACATACATGCTGATGTCACTAATACGAAAATGTAATAAAATCCTCTTAAAATGGTGCATCATTCTTACTTGTGTGGGTTGTGTTATGTCCGCGGTCTACCTTAACAGTCGTTCTTTTATGACAGTGGGGTGCCTATTACAACAATCTTGTGGCTAGAACGCTATGTTCTTAGATGGATGGAATCATGTTAGTGTTGGCAAGAATACGTGACAACAATTTTAAAAGAATTGTGTGAACTGACATCCAAATTAAAAAATTGTAGTGGAGGAATTTCTCCATCTCTTGATAACTTTGTACTTGTTTGGCCCAAAATATCTCTCTACTATGCAGCTACTTTCAATTATTCACATTTCAATTCTGGCCGTATATCTATTTTCTTTTTCATTACAGTACCAGAGATATATTATTAACCCCATTATGTTAACTCCAACTTTCTAGTCTGCCTCTTCCTCCTTCGAGAAATACCAGTAACATACATAAGCTTATTCTCGCGATGTTGTAATTTCCAATAACTTTCAATTAGTAATGTGCTAGACTGTTCCTATAGCCCATCTTCCCCCTTATGTGGCTTGCTTTGCCATGGAATTGGATTCCCTGGAGGAATGGAATCTGCTTTTGGGATCGATACGTGTATAAGGAATTAGATTCAAAAATCAATGTGTGAATAAAATAAAGGTTGTTATAGCTGCCATTCTGGCTATAAATTGCAGCAAGTGATAGCAGATTAATCGTGTGCTTGTGCTTATACCTATCCTTGTGTGAGGAAAACCATAAGAAAACAATGATGCGGTCGGAGGACTACCACGCCCACATATCAAAAGTTCAAAGGACACAGAGTGTTCTCACCGATGTCCCTCGGTACCCGAATGCTCACCTGGCCTTCAACAACCAACACGGCCATCACAACCCACACTCTAATGAAAGGGTCCAGTATGAGGATACCACTCATGAGACTGTGGGTGGTGAAGTCTACCAAGAAGAAACAGTGGATATTGAAAGGGATCGGAAGAACAAGGGTCGCTTTGAATTGCACAAGTGGAAGACCTTTAGGCCTTGAGAAGCTTATATGGCCACCACCCTAGTTTGCTATAAAAACTACCTTAATACATCAAAGTCATCAATATAATTTTGTGAAATAAATGCCTGCTTGGCCAGCCATTATGTTTGCTTAACACGGGAGTAGTACATTAGTACTGAACTATCCCATGTATAAACTATTAATGAAGCATATCCATATTTTAATAATAGCATGTGATGGTTTATTATTGTTTATTTCAACTGCAAGTATCAATATCCTATTCCTAATACATCCTTCAAACAGAACTAAGCCAGAAATATCAGCATGCATGCATGCATGTTGAATAAATAAAAAGTAAATCAAAGTGGGTATTGTAAAAAAAGAAGATAAAAGTCAAGTATCATTTTTGTGTTTAATATTGGGGGCATTAAATCGCCTAGAAGACATAAGATTGAAAAGGTTCCTGAGGCTATTCTTACTCTCAGGCTTGCGCTTGTTTTGGATTGGAGTGGAAACGCATAAGTCATCAAAAGGGTTATCCAAAGCCAAACCAGTCTCGATCCTTCTGGACACCGTGACGAGCTCATAGGAGTCCCAAAGTGAGTGCTGAAAATCCCAATAAGTATCCTTAGAAAACGTTGGTGGCTTGTTGAAAGCTTCGAGCTTAAACCGTGAAGGCTTGCCTTTGAAATTTCTTCGATGAGCATCGAATTCGCTCATTGGCTTGGAAGTGCCGGAGTGGCTGTACCAGGCCTGTGCAACGGCTTTCAAAACTTCCAAGTCTTGGGGCTCTGGCCTCTTCTTCATGGCACTAAGAAACCCTTTTCTTCATGTTACTTTCGTAGATACCATGGCTTCACAGCTGCCATATGGAAAGGGATAAGCTGAGGCAGACGCAACTTCTTTCTTCTGGTTAGTGGGGACTGCATTTTGTCTTTGTTATCCTAATTTTTGTGATCATCACTTTCTTTCTGTGTCCTTGGCAACTGCCTTTCTCTCACTCTTCTCAACCAAAGGTAAAAAATCTTGCTGGTAAATATACTTTTTCTGTTAGAAAATTATTTTTTTGACATTTCTTGGTATTTATATACTGAGAGGCATAGACAGAGATATAAGATAAATAATTGAAATAATACTATAAGAAAAAAGATAACAAGAAAGAAATATATATTTATAAGGTGTTTATAATTTGTTTGTGTTCAAATATTATCTTTTTTATGTTATGAATTAAAATTTATTAAAAATTATGAAATTATTTGTAACTTATTGAATAAAAAATAAAGCTTACAAAATTTTGTAATTTTTAATAAATTTTAATTAATAAAAAATATGTTAAAAAAAGTTAGCTTATGATTTCAAGCCATTCGGCTTGGCAGATATGAGAACTGAGCTCTTGTCTTTTAGCAGCATATCTGGTTAGTTCACTTCAGAGCTATTTAGAAGGGGAAAAAAATCCCATAATCCCATTTGAAAAGCTTAATCAAGGGTGACAAAAAAAAAACAACGACTTTTGGTTACAATTATTTAAGGAAATTTTGTGGTCTTCTTGTGTTTTAAACCTTAAAAGTTAAAATCCTTTATGTGTATTTTAATGTTCAAATTTCACAAGACTTTATCAGAGACTTTTTATATATGATTTACTAAATTAAAGTTCATTGGTTTATTTAAAAAAATGATTTTATATTATAATATTAAAAATTATTCTTTAGTTATTAAAAAATACTAAAATAATTTTTTTACCTATAGTATAAATACAAATTATCCATCACCGAAAATAATTAATATGTAACAAAAAATCATGAGTTTAACAAATGGTTAACATTCTTTTCTCCTTCTCAAAGTATAACTTATTGTTTTAATTTATCTTTCAGATGAAACAGATATTTTCATTCTATTGCAGATATTTTGTAGATACAGCTGATAACAAAGCATATGTTGGTCCCCCATATATTCAAGCTCACTACGAATTATTAAAGCCCTGCTTTCAGGAACTGATGCGTACAGGAATCTTAAAAACAAGTGCAGAGAATTCTCGGATCTTATTCATCTTCTATTCCTTTTCTGAAGAAAAAGTTCAAATGCATTATAAATACTGAAAACTTTACTTACATTCCCATTCGTGCATGTTATCATTTTAATCCTATGGCTAATCATACTGAATTGGTTAGAATTTAAGAATGTCATGCTTCCAAATTATGATAATGAAAAGGCGAGGTTGAACGAATCTGGTTTTCATGAGGTTGCACATTTGTTTGCTAGTATGAGCCGAACGCCTTCAAGAAAACTTCCATTTTTAATGCCAATCTTTTTTAATGCAACCATATTAAGTTTCTTTAGTACATAGATAGGAACTAAATGGGGGAAACATCTGAACTTCCTGACTGAAATGATTTTCCAATTTTACCCCAAAAATAAAGTGTCAATCAAAAGTGTAATCCTTGATTTGCTGCATTTTAGTATGGTACGCAGCAGTTGTATTTATTTATAGTGTAATGATGTGGATCAGTAGCACTACATGGCTGATAAGATGCATTGACCATGGCAATGTTGAGATTTCATGGAGACAGAGGACCAGTATCATGTAAACCAGAGACTTCTTTTTAGCAAGGCAACTACTGATTGGTATTAACAAGAACTATGTACTATATGAGCTCTCATCTTTTCTAATGATGCTTAATTCCCATGGAGTATGAAATTAAAATTGCATAAAGTAGAGGGTTTAAAAGGGGAAAATCTTTCTGATCTGATTGAGTAGGAGTGCCTGGTATCTTAGTTTACTAGTGTTGCGAACGGTACAGGAAGATCATCTATCAACTGTCAAGTAGAAAGATGTAATCCCTGTATTAAAACAAAGCAGAAACATGTATCACTAGCATTCTTAAAATTGGTTCTGGCTAAACTGTCGTAAACTTTGTTCAATAAGTCTGACATGTTTAATAACATTGCCTCTTACTAACTTGGGTAATTAAAGATGGCAATAAGAAAAGATACAATAGAAAGTCATGAGTGAGATCCATGGTTCATTGAAAATGATTCAATAATAACATTTTTGTTCCAAAGCAAACAGTGAGGCATTTGTCAAAGCACAGTTGAAATTCAAGAGTGAAATTACTAACCAGGACTACTAAAGCCAACAAAATAAACAACGAACTAACATTAGAAGCCAAAACAGCATTCCCCTCAAATATTTTCCATGTTCTGAATTGTCAAGCATGTACATCCATCTCCTTAGAAAAACACAAAAGCTGCAATGGATAAATCTTTTGAAAAAAATAGCTATTAATGGTAACATTACTGGTCATAGATGAAAATTTCTTATAATTTAAAAATGAAGCTTAGCCCGACATGATATCTTGTGTCCCAGTGATTTTCCAACTTTCAATGATCAAAACTACCCAAAAGCTTGATTAAACTTGATAGTATGAATCGTTTGAATTTTGAAGAAAGATGATATACATACTAGGAGAGAACTTTCTAGGGATCAGGCAGCAGCTGAGTCTGAGTGTCACTCTGATGAACCAAAAAGTTCACAGATTTTACTATGCTTACGTATATGGTGAGGAGACTTGTACAATAGATCTTTGGCCTCAGAGAGTCTACCTTCCTGGAATAAGGATTTAAAAACCTGATTGTAAACGGTGTGGGATGGGTAAGATTTTACACTCAATGCCTTCAGGAATTGTTCAGCATCCTCCACAGACCCAAACTTTGAAATATACGGCACAAAGGGTTCATGGTATGGAGGGTAGTTGTGGCTCTTCATCAAACGAAGAAGTTTAAGTGCTTCCTCAAACTTCATGACTCCTAATAGCTTTTCAATCAGTTTCTTATATGTAGCTTGCCATGGAGATATACGACACTTGCTACTTATCTCTGTAACCAAATCATATGCACCTTCAATTCTCTTTCGACTAAGAAAACCGTCAACCAGAACATCCAACAAATCAGCATCTGGATCGCAGCCCTTTTCAATCATCTTAGCAAAACAAATTGACGCTTTTTCTATTTCATTGGCATCACAATGCCCTTGGATCAATATGGTCCAAGTCTTAATATCAGGGACGCATCCACAAGATTCCATCTCCTCCAGCACTTTACATGCTTCTTCAAACCTCCTCATCTTACAAAGTCCAAAAACCACTTGACTGTAGGTGATGTTATCAGGCTCATAGCCAGCATTTCTCATAGCCCTAATAATATTTTCAGCTTCATCAAGATTCCCAGCACCTGTCAAAGACCTGTGGATTCCATCATAGATTGCCTTGGAGAGAGTGTGCCCTGCAGACTCGAATTTCTTCACAACCCTGAAAACTAAATCCAAATTTGGCTTATCACTTGCAGAGATGCTCTTCAAAAGGATACTGCAATCCTGAACCAACGGCTTACATGAACCATCCATCATCAGCTCATAAAGCTTGACAGCATCCTCCATCATCTTATTCTTTTGAAGCTGCCTTGATACCTTTATGTAAGTATCAATATCCAATTCATGACCCACACTCTCCATCTCCTCAATAACACTCCAAAACTCCTCAATTGAGTCAGTCCTCGCAAGAACTCTCGCAACTGCATTGTAAGTCACAGTATTATGCCCATAACCAGATTGCTTCCCAACCCAATGGAAGAACTTGTAAGCCTTTAAAGGAGTATTTCTAAGCTCTTTCAAAACCCTTATTACAAAATTATCCGACAGCTCAATTTTAAGCTTTGCAAGTTCACCCATAACTTCATCACCCCATTCAGACAATGAAATGATACCGACCACCTTGGTGACAACACTCTGCATTGCGTTTTCCTGCAGCATCCGGTCATAGAAATGGGACAAAGCAACGGAGTCACTGTTCATTTTTGCCTTTTTAAAGCCAACAGAAATTGTCAAATATGTTTCTTCGTCAAGATAAAACCCTTTTTCCTTCATCATCCTTAGAGTAACCCAAAACTGCTTCATCGTATCCTTGGTAGCCAAGACCCTAACAATTAAGCTATACACTGAAGAACTTGCCCTAAACCATTCTTTCTTACTGACCCAATTGAAAAAAGACGAAGCTTTTTCTGGGTTTTTATCCAACCGCTTTATAACGTAAAGAACGGTTTCGTGGGTCATAGACGGGCAACGATTTTCTAACTGGTGCTCTAACGCTTGGGACCAATCGTTGGTCAAAAGAAGCTCCAAAATGGAGTGCGGTTTCGTGGAAAAGTAGAGTTTGTGGTGAGTGATGGGAAAACGTAAATAGTGAGACCTATCAGAAAGGGGTAGTGGATTATGGAGAGAGAAGTGAGTCACCTGGTTCCTGGTTACCGGAATTCGGGTAGCGAGTGACAACTCCACCATTCTCAGGGAAGCAGCAATCGCCTTAACGCGGTTCATCGTTACGCCGAAAATCGCTAGTCACACAGTTAGGGAGGGTTTAAGGAGTAACCACTTTTTTTCGGGTATGGATCCAATCCATGGGTTTCCCATATTCTACGTGCTTAGTCAATGTTTTTTTTTTTAGAGAAATAATCTTTTTTTATTTGTTTCATAAAATTAATAGAAATAAATAGTTACTTCTTTAAAATAAATTAAACTACACACTATAACCCAATTGAAACATTGTTCCTGTGCTGATTTTGATGCCAAATTAATCATAAAAGTATTTATTTCAGCCAAGGAAACACTCTCATAATTTACGTATGAAGTTTTGGAGGATAAAATTTACGTGGAAGCATTTTGACATAATAGATCAAAAGTTTTAAAACTTAAATATTAATGTCATTTGGAATTGCAGCAAGTTTTTGGTTTGTAATTTTTAAATATAATCTTTTAAACAAAATAATTTAGTTAAAATGAAGGTAAAATAATTGTTAACTTAATTTTAAAATAATTTTATATTAATTTTTAAAACAAAATTTGTTTTTTTATTTTAAAAAATAATCTTTCACTATATTTAACAATCATCAATGTTATTGTCATTGTCATATATGTCATATTACTGTTACTATTATTCTCAACACATAAATACATTCTTAAATTAATTTTAATAAGATAAAAAAATTTAAAATATTTATTTAAAAAAAGTAAAACTAAAATCTAATTTTTGTTCTATAAAATTTTAAAACTTAACCACTAAAAAGCACCCAAATCAACCCTTCAATTTTTATTTATACTTTTGTTACGAGGTTTGTTTTCGAGAATATGTTTTAAAAGGAAAAGAAAGGGAAGATATTTTTTTATATTTAAATTAAGAGAGTTCTATAATATTTATAGAAAAATATAATAGGGCATTAAATTATACTAATTTATCATTTTATTTCTTTTATTTTAAAAAACCATCGAATTGAAAATTATATATTAAATTTTTTCTATTCTTTCAGAACTCAACTCACTAAAATATCCTAAGTGAATTATGGAAGGATTAAAGTTTAATAGAAAATTTATGAATTCTTTCATGAACCAAAATTCCTTTTCTTTTTTTTTTAAATATATTTCAACCTCAATAAATAAAAGACTAATTTCTTAAGATACGATTACATATAAAATATGAGATTCCTTCCAATAGTTTAAGTTTGATGTGTGTTAAATTTAGGCACAACTCAAATTGAAAAAAAACAAAAACAAAAAAACTAATACTATCCTTACAGAACTTATTATTATATGAACGGCAGTAGTAAAAGTAATGGATGACCCTGAATGAACTTTACTTTTATATTACGGACTCAAATTCTGAATCACCAACACATTATCGTTGGCGCAAAAGTTAGTCCGATAGCTATGTATGCAGTGATGTCTAATTGAAGATTAAAAAAATAAAAAAAGAGACGAGAGTTTTCATAAACATCACCGAACTACATTCCAGAGTATAATTTCTTCAGCCGATAAGGTTCCTCCAAAACTATTGAGATTCAAAACTCATCAAAGTGTGCTTTGTCTCAATTGCCTTCTCCAAGCCAAATTCAAGACCTCCTATGTAACCAAATATCTTTTAGTTGCAGCAGTAAATGACTAAATATCAAATCATGTATTGCGCTTGAAAATAAAAGAAAAGAAAACATCAATGAAACACAACTATTGATATCAATACTCTCATCAAAATAATTAGTATCAGAGGCCGAAGTGCCCTTGTAGTACAATAAATAAATAAAGAAACAAACAAATGCTACTCTATAGTCTAGACAAATATTTAAAAAGCAAAAAAATGGAAAGACACAGACCAAACAGCAACATGATTAATTTATTTTAGATGAAAAAGGTGTGTGCCCTTAAGCATTCTGGCTACAATACAATGATGAACGGCAAGCAGCACTAGATGGCTCTGGCTGATCCAGAGAGCAAGCTGGCCGAAGCATTCACCTTAGCAATCTTGAGTGTTTTTGGATTTAAAGATGGGATCAGTGTCCTGTAAACTTCTGACTGATCGGACTTTAATAGAAACTGTGAACTTCATCACCTCTTAATTCTTTTTCCTCCTTTTTAAGGCAACTATGAAGTGAAATATAAAAGACATAAAGTAGGTACAGTAGCATTAAATTTTAACAATAGTTTTAACATCCTTCATAATATTGCCACATGCTAACTGAAGTTAGCATTAGCAACGAGGGAAATCCTCTGAAACAAAACAAAAACAATGAAGAGCTTAATATAGGAGATCAATGGTTCATTGAAAATTATAACATCATTCTTGTTCCAAATTGAGTAGTTAACTCAGGCTCTTAGCCAAACACATTTCAATAATTGAATTTAACTATAAAACTATAAACCATTACCTGGTAAAATATCAACGTGACATAAGAAAGTGAACTAATCTTGGAATCCTAAACACTACAGATCCTACCTCAAAAGAAATTCCATATTATGAGTTGTCAAGCATGTACATATCCATCCTTGTTATGATCAAAGAAGCTGGAAAGTATAAGCCTTCGAAAAAAAATGCTACTAATGATGGCATTACTGGCTCATAGAACCAAGGCTGTGCACCGTGCAATTTTCCACTGAATCAAAGAGTTCACGAATTTGTTCACGTTTACTTATATGACAACGTATCTTGCTCAATAGATCTTTGGCCTCAGAGAGTCTACCTTCTCCAAGTAAAGATTTAAAAACATGAACGTAGGCCGAATGGGACTGGGGACTTCCCTTACTCCATGCCTTCAGGAAATTTACAGCATCTTCTACGGACCCAAACCTGGAAATATACTGCACAAAGGGTTCAATGAATGGAGTGTATTTGTGTTTCCTCATCAAACAAAGAAGGTCAAGTGCCTCCTCAAATTTCTCAATTCCCAATAGGTTTTCAATCAGTTTCTTATATGTACCCAGCCAAGGAGATGTACCACACTTACTAACCATCTCTACAAGCAACTTGTATGCATCCTCTATTCTCTTTTGACTAAGAAAACTGTCGATCAGAACACCTAAAATAGTGGCATCTGCATTGCATCCCTTTTCAATCATCCGATATAAACAAAGTAATGCCTGATCTACTTCATTCACAACACAATGCCCTTGGATCAAGATGGTCCAAGTCTTAATATCAGGGATGCATCCACAAGATTCCATCTCCTCCAGCACTTTACATGCTTCTTCAAGCCTCTTCATCTTACAAAATCCAAAAATCACTTGACTGTATGTGATGTTATCAGGCTCATAGCCAGCATTTCTCATAACATTAACAACATTCTCAGCTTCATCAAGTTTCCCAGAACTTGTCAAAGACCTGTGGATTCCATCATAGATTGCCTTGGAGAGAGTGTGCCCTGTGGACTCATATTTTGTAGAAACCCTGAAAACTAAATCCAAACTTGGCTCATCACTAGCAGAGATGCTTTTCAAAAGAAGGCTACAATCCTCAACTGATGGCTTATATGAACCATCCATCATAAGCTCATAAAGCTTGACAGCATCCTCCATCATCCTATTCTTTTGAAGCATCCTTGATATCTTTATGTAAGTATCAATATCCAATTCATGACCCACACTCTTCATCTCCTCGATAACACTCCAAAACTCCTCAATTGAGTCAGTCCTTGCGAGAACTCTTGCAATTGCATTGTAAGTCACTGTATTGTGCTCATAACCAGAATGCTTCTTCTCGACCCAACGAAATAACTCTAAAGCCTTTAAAGGACAATTTCTAAGCTCTTTCAAAACCCTTGTTACAAAATTATCCGACAGGTGAATTTTAAGCCTTGCAAGTTCACCCATAACCTCATAACCCCATTCAGACCCTGAAATGATATTAACCACCTTGGTGACAGCCCTTTGCATTGCATTTTCCTGATTACTCCGATTATAGAAGCGGGTAAGAGACGCGCAATCATTGTTCATCTCTTTCTTTCTAAAACCAGCTAAAACTGGAAAATACATCTCTTCATCAAAATAAAACCCTTTTCTCTTCATAGTCCATAGAGTAATCCAAAATTGTTTTATCGTCTCCTCAGTGGCCAAGACCCTAAGAACTAAGCCATACAGTGACGAACTTGCTCGAAACCATTGTTTCGTACTGACCCAATTGAAAAAGCACCAAGCTTTTTCGGGGTTTCCTTCCAGCCGCTTCAAAACGTAAACAACAGTTTCATGGGTCAGGGATGGGCAGCACTTTTCTAAGTCGTGCTCTAACCCCTTGGACCAATCGCTGGTCAAAACAAGCTCGACGATGGAATTCGGTTTCGAAGAGAAGTAGAGTTTATGATGAATGTTGGAAAAGCGAAAATCGTGAGAGCGATCCAAAAGGGTAGATGGAGAATAGAGAGAGAAGTGAGTAACCTGGTTCCGAGTGAGTTGGAGAGACCGAGTTGCAATGAGTCGGGTGCCGAGTGGCGAGTCGAGGAATCTGAAGTTAGCAACAATTGCCTTTAGATGATTCATTGCAGATCAGAAGAACAACGCCAATTTTGGAGCATTGCATTCCCGCTGCTGCATCCAAATTGGTGTTAGGCAGAGGGTTTAACAATACTGTCTTCTTCGGGTACGGGTCCAGTCCCATGGGTTGCCATAACCCCATTTTGCCACTACACTAATAACATTTAAGAAGGTCAAGTAAAATATAAAAATATAAGACAATTTTAGTGGACACAACATTCATCTTCTTTGAGAAGCCATCAAATTTTTCTTCTCAATGTTTAATATAATTGCATTTTCACGCTTTTAACTCAAAATTACTTATTAAATTAGAATAATTTTATATTAATTATTTTACACGTTTAATGATAAATATATTTTTTTACATTAATAAAAAGGCATGAAATATAGAAAAGAAGATTGATCTGTGTTTTAATTTATTTTTTTAGTAAAACTAAACGTTTTTCAAATTTCACAAATTAAAGATACAAAAACAAAATAATTGTCTTTAAGGTATGAAAGGATCCTATGATGTTTCGGGCAGATTTCTTAAAAGTGAGTTAGATTTAAATTAGAAAACAATTTAAAAAACAAAACGGTCTTTACAAAACTATCTCAGAGTCATAAATAAATAAGATAAGAAACATAAAATTATATTAAAGATTTATCTTACTCACTTTCAACTGAGAAGGTAATTGTTGCGGTTTTTAATAAGTAGTAAATTACCTTATCTCTTTTTTATAGATGAGTCCAGCGATGGATAATGCTTAATTGTTAAAAACCAATCTTACTTTAATTGGATATCTCCTTACCCTGTAGAATATTTCTAATCTTTTCTTAATTGGGGTAGGTTTCATTGTATCTGTTTATACATGAATATTTATAGTCATTTAACAATGTCAGCATTAAAAAAAAAAAAAAAAACATAAGCAGGCTTAATTAAATTTTGGTAATGTCAATATATTAATAACCAAGTTTTATTAAATGGAACAAGTGTCTACAACATTAGTGTTTGATGGATGAGAAGTTGATAGTTATTTTACGACTAGATCTTAATTGCTTAGAACTCTTTCGCATATTTGATTTCTTATATAGGGAAAGTTCATGCCTGAACTTGAAGTGTTATTCGTGTCAGTATGATGCAATTGCAAAGAGATGATGTGTAGCAATAGCATATTGTAGACGGAGGTTACGAACCAATTACTCTTCTCATGGTTGATAGAGGTCGGTCACATAAATTAAATATTTCTTTTTATCCTAAATCACCAAAACTTATCTGACAATAATAGTTTTTGAAAACTATTTTGAAAAATAATTAATATTTTTTTAGTTTTTTAAAACCCCAAAACCAAAACATCTCTAAATTAATTTGATTTTTTACTTTTATTTTCTCTTTACTCATTATCGCATGCACTTTCACATCTTCCTCTCTCACTTCTACTTTCTAAAAGTTAATTTTTAAAAATTATTTTATAATAATAGTTTCTAAAAATTATAAAACAAATGCACAATCAAACATACTTTGACATTGTTTACCCTGTAAGTTATCTATATTATTTGAAATTTGTCCTTACTAACATGACAAGTATTGATACAAATGATTGTTCTGTTCAATTTTGATTTCTATTTGAAAAATAATTGTAGTATATTAATGATTTAAATTTGTGGTCATTAACCATTTCTTTGATATAATGATATTTTAGGATCTAGATTTTATGAAGTAAGGAAAGCACGCAATAGTAGAGTCACGAAATTTAGATTCTTCAATAAATATCAGCACGTGTGACATCAATTTTATTGGACGTGATAAGCATAGTCGTGTATAATTTGTGTCAAATATGTGTTACAAATCTATGAACTACGTTATTACATGTTCTTGACTAAAGAAAATTCAAATATTATATTTTATTGTATTTCTGAAGTATTAATGGAGACATTTTATTTAATATTACTCATTGAACTCTTAATTTAAAGAAATTTCAAAAAGTTCGATGTATACATGCCTAATTCTTAACGTGTTATTGTATAATTTTCTCCTTAGGTTAAGTTTCCACTGTCATCAGAGGTTTGATATAAAAAAACTAGACCCAAAAAATGGTTCTTAAGTAAATATGGTTTTTAATTACTCACTTGCACACATAATTTGCAAAAAAAAAAAATGTATGGCATATTTATTTAAAAACATAGAATTGCTTGCTAAATTATATTACTATTTATAAGTTTTGATGTCCTCTCATATGAGACTTGGCAGACCAAACATATTTATTAAAAAAGTTAGACAAAAATATTTTTAAAATAAAAAGGTCAAGATGCAAGTTACTTAAATTTTGTTGACTTGATTGGTCAGTATATTTCTAAACCCTAAACCCAATAATAATAATTTTTGTAAATCTATTTTTTATTTTATAAATTTTAATTAATAAAAAATATTAAAGAATGTGTCGTCGTACTTCTCAAAATTAAAATCACAAAATTCATAATTTGAAGACCATAAAGAGAAAAGGCAGACAAATAAAATTGATATATTAATAAGATGAGATAAGGTTAAACAAAGAATATGTTTTGAAATCAATTGTAATGATATGCCTAGATAAAATGATTGTTGGAAAATAAAATAAAATAAGGTGACAAGCAAATGACAGAAGATATCCATGATTATGACTATGACTAAGAATTTAATTTAATAGTTGAGTTTCATAAATTATCTAATGCTTTTACATTTTATAAAACATATTGATCACGAACTATCTAATTTATTACACAATTCAAATATAATTTAATACAATACTATTACTAAAAAAAACATTTTTTGTTTACAAGATTCGTGTCCCTTTTATATTTATTTTTTGTCAAAAAAATATTTAATAAGCTTCTTCTTACATGTTTATTTAAATAATTAAGATATTCGATTAATGTTGAAACAAACAAATAATTAATTACAATTAAACCCACATTAATGGTGTAGTTATTGTTAAAGTGACTAAAAAACGTCATAAACATTTTTAATAATTCAGTTTATTTAAATTAATCTGCAATAATCAATCAATTAAAATTATAAAGAACATGTATAGCAGGAAGAAATTACTCCTTAATTTGGTCCTCATCGGACTTTAACAAAAAAGAAAAAAAAATAATCGAAAAAGAAATAGAAAAGTGGGCTTTTTAGGCTTAACGTGCACTGATGTACACTTGGGCTTTTTAGTGTGGTGACATCAGAGCCACAGATTCATATCCACTAATTGTTATTGGAAGATGGTGATGCTTCAGCCCATTTCCTCATTTTCTTCTTTCCCACGTTCTTGATTGGTTTATTATTAATTTGGTTTATCAACTTGTTCGTATTTTATTATTGTTATTATATATGAAAAAATAACAAGTTTTAATCCTTAAACGAATAAATTTAATATATTTTGATTACATTATCAATTATTTTTTATTTTGTTAATTTATTTTTTTTGCAGTTTAGAATCTAAAATTTTTCTTGCTGTTTAACAACTGCAAAAATAAATTTTCTATTATAATTTTTTTTTCAGACAGTTTAACAACGGTTATAATTTATTTATTTTTAATTCTACGTCGCTAACAAAAAATTGTAGTAGTGACAATAATAAAATGAGTATAATACTAACGACAGGATCAAAACACATAAAATTTATTTGTATAGAAATTAAAACTTTATATATAAGATGAAAACAGAAAAGTGCGGCCAAAAATAGAAACAAATTCACGATTACACCTTCCTAATTTCTTCCACCTTTCTCTTTCGACCCCATCGTCTAAAAGGTTTGGCATAACACAGCATCAACCATGCACGAAAAGATGAGCGTAAAAGGCCGAAAAAAATTATCATAAATTCAGGCTTTCCCTGTGTTTTCCATTGTACATAACAAATTCATTTCCTAACCTAATAAAGAACCTTTTTTCATATGTTTTTAGAAAAAGACTACTTTAAAGTTCAGACAAGCTTTTTAAGGTTGGGTGTTTTGGCCATTTGTGTAGGTGTGATGCATCGCCCCTACGTGATCAATGGTCACTGCCACGGCACTACCTAGTGTCCTCCATATATACCAAAGTAGCTTTTTCTCCGACTCCTTAACTCACAAGTTCATATATTCTTTGTCCTGCTTTTAGTTGTCTCATCCACTACTTCCCATTGGTTCTTTTGCCTTTGTTCCGCTCCCTTTGGCTTTATCAATTCCTATTAAATTCTACCATCACTATATATTATTTTCAAGTATATTCTGCTATAATTCTCTTTTAATGACCTTTTCATGTTAAATGAATTAAGTTTTGGATTATAAATAAATGTATTTGGTATCTTAAAAACGTAAATAGTATCTTTTTATATACTTAATAAATAGAGGATTATTAAAAAAATATAATTAAAGATTTTCAAATTATTCAATATATACTTTTTTTTGGTTCTAAATATACATTCCTCTAGAAAATGGTATACTAACTAGACCACTTTCACTGATGAAGTATCCAATTTGTTAAAGTCATCTTGAAAGGAAATGCTGGAAACACTTTACTGGGGAAGCTGAAAAATTATGATTAGACACGATAAATTTGTCTTTACCATTTTAGTCAAAATAACGAAACGTATACAGCCTCGAAGCTCAAATCTGTATATTTGAATTGACCTTTTGTTTTTAGAATATTATTTGATTTGCATATTGAAGGCTTGTATGTTACTGAAGCTAATGAATTGGAAGCAAAGTTTTCACCAGTTTTAGACAAAAACAATGGCTGGAAATTGATACGCTTTAGATATAGTAACTTTGTTTACACTAAATAATCAGTTTTTGTTAGTTATAACAATTATTAGGAGAGTATACTCAATAATATAAAAATTACATTAAAAGTGGACACAAATTGGAGTCTGTAAATTAATTGCTCGAAGTTATACGTGATATAACATCAGCTAAAATTATTATACTTACTAATAAGTTTAAGAACTTGTGATAAAATTTTGCTTTCTTCAAACAAAAATATTAAAAGATTACTTTACAGTGTAATCACGTTCATAAACCACAAATGTATTTGAAATCATTTTATGACATTTTTTTTGTTAAAAAAATGTTTTGAAATACTCCATAATTTATTTATAGCTGAAATTGATTGAAAAAGTTTATAAATTTCACTTCTTATTTAATATATTCAAGTTATTATACTGTAATATTTAATAAATAATAAAAAGTATGGTAGAAAAAATATGTTACTAATACTCTTTTTATAACTTGTTCAATTTCAAAAACAGAGTTGTTATAACTTTATTTAAAATAATTATAATGTTTTAAAAATTATTATAGAAAGCATTAATTTTTGAATGAATTTATTGTCATGCTCATAAATATTTAAGTGTCTAATCCTTTAAATCAATCTTTTAAAGATATACACTTGATTCTTCAAAGATCTGACATATATATATAATCTAGTTTCTCAATATTTAAAATAGGCATTGGTTTATTTTAATATATTTAAATATTGATTAGATTCATAAAGTGATACTTATTTAAAACGTTGAGACACTAAACTAATATTTTGTTTTAAAGTTGACTTGATCTCTTGTGTATCTTTTAATTACTAATTTAAGAACTTGATTTGATTTATTATTATTATAAAGAAATACCATATTTTAGGTGTTCCATTACCGAAAATGTACAGAATTGGATAGCTAAGTAATTAGCGAACAAAGAGGACAAAATTGTGGTAGGCTAGGCTACAATTAATAATATGAACAATGTAAAGAATTGGCAGCTGTAAAGTAGTGGACGAATATATTGTACCATTAATTTAAAATTCCTAAAGCAGTTGGTTATTTTTCTCGGATCTATATTATGCTACAAGTTCTAAATAATCATTTCCTAGAAAGTTAACGAAGATGGGTCTCGTGTGTTGGGATTTGCCGTTTGCTTTGTTGTCTTCTGGTTACAAATGTTGTTGTTATTAAATTATTAGTAAATGGAAAAAAGAAAATAAGCATTAAAAAATGCCAAGTGTAAGCCATCATGTTGATCTTTTTGTGTGTCGGAAAAGCATCCAGTGTCAGAAGCCAAACATGACTCAGCAATACTTCACAACGCCACAAAGCCAGTGATAATTGATGGGAAAGCAATTTAAGCAAAGTCTTTTCTTTCTTTCTTTGAGTTGAGACCTGAAAACCTTTACCTCTCTCTCATCTCCTTGATCACCAGCAGCACCTTCTCAAGCCTCAAGCAACTTCACCACTTCTAGTTAAAGTGGATAGTGTTCTTTTCAACTTTGAAGAAGCTGACATCATGGACTTCGACTTCAGGTCTAGTTTTCATTCTGTCAAGCACCTCTCTGCTGTGCAAGCTGCTAGACTTCACTCTGGTACTTCATTTCTCACTTCCTATTTGACCCTATTTCCTTTATTGTTTACTTGTTTTTTTTTTTGAGTACCCATTTTCTATTTTTTATTTTATTTTATTTTATTTTATTTTATTACCCTCTGGTGACTTCTCAGTATTTTTCATGAACTTCACTGGCTACCTTCTGATGTGAAATCCTAAGTTTTTTTTTTTTCTTTAGTGGATTGAACTGGGGAAAAGCATTTGGGTTGTGTAAGTATTACTTAGGTTGAATATGTCTTGTGTGGCATTTTTTTATGGAATGGATATAAACTCCCATTGTCCTGCTATGAGTGCTTTTTGGGTAACTGGGTGAATGCATTTATTTCATTACATTTGATTTTAATATTCTGTCTGGCTTTCCTTGTCACAAGCACCTGCAACGAATATGATTACAAAAAGCGGTTTAGGCTTTGTTTATGCTGCTGTCATTATTTGTCAGAAGCATATATTCGTTATGTGACCGAATTTGAAGACATTCATTATGCTCACGGCCCAGTGTGCATGAACTTGTAGCTTATGGGAGCTTTTCAATTATAAAACCCTAGTGTTAAGACTTTTTCTAAGGCAAGAATGCTAAGTTTATTGGTGCTTACGAAGAAGTTAGATGGGAGAGCATGCCGTAAAGTTGAGGTTTATAAGTTGATTTCGACTTATTTGAGAAGTTTAATTTGTTTTACTTCATTGATTTTATTTTTTTCCCAGTGTGTAAATTTCAGGGCGATGAAAGTGACAGCCATGTTTTTAATGTATATAAATCGTTCTCTGGTGTTAAAGGTGTTAATTTTCTTTTCTTACTTTACACATGTGAACTCTGCGATCTGTTTATCAGAAGTACAACTTAATTAGAAGATTAAAACAAAAATGTAATGGAGCTTCTATTGAGCTTCCACGTGTGTCTCTTACCATAAAATGATGTTGACACTTGACTCACTCTGAGATCCCTTTTACATAACTAGCAGTCTAACACCTTCAATCTTACAACCGAGCAGGGTTTCTTTTTTATGATGTTGATGGAAAAAGTTAAATGAATTGGAGGCTGGCCAGTGTTAGTAATAAAGAGCCGTTCACATAATAGACTGCCTGAAGCTGATTCCTTTCTACACTTTCTGCATAGGGATAGTGAAAAACAAAAAGATGACCGTATTTCTTCTTTTTTTTCTATGGTTTGGGCATGCAAAAGGCCTTAGCAACTAGCAAGGAATTTCAGTGGTACTTACAATTGACCTATCAATGATGGATCATCATCAGTAATCAAATTCGACCTTTGCATCGATTCAGTTTGATTCAACTAATCGTACCTTAATTGCACTAGTATACATGAAAGCCTTTTCTTTTGGGCTTGATTGGACTATTGGAACACAAGTTAAAATGTTCATGCATTTGAAATAGAGCCAGATTTATGGGAAACTGGCATCCAGGTCCTGGTCTATCAATTTTCATGTTCATGACTGAAGTACATATAATACAGGTTTATGTTTAATGACTTGATGTCAGACATTTAGGTTGGTATATGATCCTATGGCAAAGTTTTCATTTTAGCTAAGGACTGTAGCAAGCATTGACATGTGCCTGGAAGTTACTAAAGAGCATAAGTGAGTTCTAGTTTTGTGCTTATCCTTCTTTTTGGTATTTTGTGAGCTTGTGCAGTTGTACTTGTGTATTGTGTGCAGTTCGTTCATTTTCCTATTGCTTTTATTTTTTTAGACATTGAGATGCTCCTTCTATGACATGCCCTATGGAGTTCTTACTTGTTCTAGAAATAACTCATTGACCCCTTTTAAACAACAGATAATTATTCAGTGATCCATTGCACAGATGTGGATAATGATGACCGGTGTGATTTCCGATGTCCTTTTTGTGATTTTGAAATTGAAGTTCCTATGCTCTGCAGCAATTTGGAAGAGGAGCATTGCTCTGCCCTAAAAATGGTGGTATGCCCTTTATGTTTCTTAAAATTTCTGCTTAGCAGATGTTACCATTAAGTGCTAACATGTTTACAATTTTTTTATAGCCTTATTTTCTTTTTCCTTTTTTCCTTGATTGATTAGTATCTGTCCAATTACTTTATTATAGATTATAAATGCAGTTATATAAATATGAACAGAAAATTTATGTGTCTGGTTGATATGGTGCACTGTCCTGATCTGGATCAAGAAGATAAAGGATCCAGTGATCCAGCAACCATAATGTTTAACAACTGGGAAAAATGAAATAAGGACATTTCTATTTAGGTAAGTAAAGTGTGATTGAAATCTCTGCTTCAATTTTCTTTTATCAGGTTTGTCCCGTATGTGAAGAAAATTTAGGGAAGGATGCAATCATGCAGTTTACACATTCAAGCTCTCGAAAGGTATGCTTTACTTATCTAAAATATATTGTGTTCTAAATGTAATCTAGTACGTTTGGCTTTATGAGCATTTGATTATTGTCTAACTCACTTCAATATATTGGTATTTGATCTAAAGTGGGCGTTGAAGCCTGAGAAATCTAGCATCTGGTCTGGTAACTCAGCTATGCTTGGCAAGAAGCTGGCTTCCAGGGGAAACAAACAAGAATTAATACCTGATCCACTTTTGTCACCTTTTATCTGCAACTTGCCTATTCCAAACCCTAACAATTTCCATCCAGATGAAAACTCCAGCAACAATGATATAGACATTCATGATGCAAAAAGGTATGGTTCTTTTTTCCATCAAGATTTGTAATAGTGCAGAGTGCACGACATATAAAAAGATTTACGTTTCTTTTTCCCCTTTGTCGTCTTTGCTATCTCCTGTTCTTTTTTGGTTGTTAATAAGACTTGGAAATTAGAAGGTGAAAGATCTTTGCTTTGCATTGAGATAAATCTGCTCAAAGTTTTTTGAACAATTTTGTGGTATGAAATGACTTTAAAAAACATTATCCAGCTAATCTTTTTTTATTTTCTGTCACTATATTAAAACTTAAAAGTAAATGTCCCTGATTTGTGTGGCCTCACTTGATGTTGAATACCAAAACTTCCTCTAAAACAAAATTTGCTAGTCGTTATGAACAATAATGCAATATTACAAGGAGCAGTTCAGTTTACACTTTTCTCGAGACGTAAACTATCTTTAATATCTCGAGCTTTTGGTAAATTTTCTAGTATTTAGTCAGAATGAAGATGATTTGCAGCAATACTAACATTCAGTGCATAGGTAATAAAAATAAATATAGAAATCAAACTTGATTAAGCTACTCACAGACAATGTATACTATATTCCAGTATCAAGCTAATGGTAATTAATTCTGTTAGTTGGTTAGGAGGGTAGTTAATGTAGTTGATAAGTTAAAGATTAATTAGAATACTGGTTAATGATACTGTTGCGGATTCTGTATAACTCAGCAACTCACTAGTTTCACGATAATTATTACATGCACAGTTTGAAGGATTACATATTGAGAGGTTTACCTAGTAATTTTAGAAAATTTGTTGTTTCTGTCAAAAAATAATTCTCAATGTTTAATTTTATTAAGTTGTGTCATTCCCCGAGTCAGGATTACCTAGCTATCAATGTGACGAGACACCTGCTCTGATATCTGCCTGTGTTTTTTTTCATTTCACAAGCATTTTCTCCTCGGCAGTTGCACTTTGATTTGTTAAGTATTTGTGACATGTAGAAAAGATTGATATATCATGTCTCTGCTTCAATACAGTCCAATATTTGGTACACTAAATATTTCTAGTATAGGTTGCAGATTATAAATGGTTCAAGTGTCAGAACCACTCATTCAGAAAAAAATGAGTCAAACCCCAATCCTGACATGCTCATGATTATCATTTTTCTAGCAGGTGTTTAAATTTTTCAGATTCTTCCATGCATTATTGCAATCCTTACCAAAACTAAGCAAATTAATTGAAAAACATAAATGAAATATTGTCATTTTACCATATTAACTTTGTAATCTTTTGTAGTTTTAGTAGCAATACTGTATCCTGGTTTTAATAAAGAGACGGAACGAAGGCTTGTAAAAAGTCTCTCCTTAAATCCAATGTTGAAATATTGCTTATGGTTTTGTTTTTGCAGGTCTGGCACAGATGCACAAGATATGGGTGATGAGCAGGATAAACAAGAGAGAAGGCTGAGGGCATCTTTTGTTCAACAGTTGCTATTCTCAACCATATTGGAGGAGTAAATGTGTTGGTAGAATTTTCAGTCACACAAGTCATGGATTGGTAGCAGTTTCTTACATATTCAGATAGCCTCTGATGCTGATTCAACCGGCACTGAGTTTTATTGTGCTGTAGTGTATGGGTTTAGGGGATGTGTAGTATCTAAGCAATAGTTATATGTATTTAGCTACATTCATATCTTTCAATTAAAGATTGCTTTTTGGTATAAAAGTTCGTAAATCTACTTTACCGCATTCATTTCATCATTCGCATCCTGACCATCTCTAAAGGGTGTGGGATGATGGTCAACAACTGATTCCTCTGATATTACGTATCTCATCTCATTTATCTCTTCGTTAGGTGTTTCTACTTTTTATACAATATATTCCTACATATAATGTATTATTAATTAAAAATTTTAAAAACTATAAAATCATATAAAATTTCAACCAAGTGTGTTAGAGAATATATTATTAGTGTTTCTATTTTGTGGAATGGAAAAAGTTACCCCAATAAATCATAGATCTAAATCAAATTCCTTAATAACGTCAAGTTGATTCTATCCATCCTACTAACGAGAGTTTGGGAAATAACCAAGGTTTAAATCAAAGTTGCACTTTTACAAATCATATGATCTGTTCTGTTTCTTCTTTCATTTCTTAGGTGAATACTGAAAAAGCAAATAATATAAAATATATATATATATAAGAACGTGAAAATATTGAAGTGTACTTGCAATTTTTTCGTTTTGAAAATCATTTTACTTTTTGAAAAATATTAATATTCTTTATATGAAGAGGGAATGAGACATCAAGTTACACGTCATTCTTATTTTTCATCTTTTAATATAATAATTAAATATGAATTATCCATTAGAACTATTAGACTAAATAAATATAAATTGTAAAAATAATTTACCCATTTGAATTCCTCCTTTACATTCCTTTAAATGATTTTCTTTTATTAACTGAAATCTTTATGTAAACCCTACCGGGAGAGAGTAAACACAGATTTAGTTAGGTTAATATAAAATTTTGCTCAATAATTAAAAATAGAAAACATCAAATAATGTATTACTAATATTTCTCCATGACAAATATTCTAGGTGGTTTGGATAAAATGCCGGGCACCTTTCCCAATCATGTTTTAACGTTGCATTTGTTCATTTCCGGCATTGAAAATGTAACTTTCCAAGTGAAGATCTCATCATTAAATTTTTTTGAAAAAAAAAAACACTTCACTTTACAATAGAAATATATTGTATTAATAAATTTTATTGAAGAGCCAGCGCAAATCAAGCAACGTGCAAACACAAATAGCGAGTCCAAGTTATTAGACATCATGCCAGAAACAATGTTGGGGTTTAACAAAAAAGTCCAAGACTTACATTGCACAGGTAGCTCTAGCCAATTATGCATATAACTTGGCAATCAGCTTTAGATGCCACCCAGTTGCTTACCTAGTGACCGCATTTGACAAGTGAATTTAGTTAGCAGTTGAACTTCTAATCATTCCATGTGACAAAATAGAGGAGAGTTGCGTGCTGGCATATGAAAGATCAAAGTAGATACGAGATTCACACGTATAATAATCCAACTGTGGCCTTTTACTTCTGTATCTACTTCCGAGGGAAATGGCAGCAGAAACAAAGGAGGAAAGAACCTCTGATAGAATTGGAGCAGGATATGAGAAAAATGAAGTAATCTTCAATGCAAAAAAGAGGACTGAAGTAGTACCACAAAGAGGACTGTTATATTCCCCCAATCTACATTTGGACATAATCTATCATTCAACCAGTATTTTGCTGGGTGCAGTCTGAGTTGTGCTGCAAACTCCTCTTTCAAGCCATTCAAGAAAACACCTTTTAGGCATTCTTTATTCAGTGTACCTCAGCAGTCCAGCATACAACTTAAATCACTCCCTGAAATACTCCAATGTGGTAGTTTGCTTCAAACCCAGCAGCAATCCACACTGGTTTCTCATCATGGAAGGCCAAAATTACCTCATTACAGCTGTTCAGAAACCCTCCCACGAAGGCCACCATCACAGCTTGAACCTTTCCCCTAAATTCTCTCCCTCTCCTTCACCTAGGTATTCAACAAACCTAGTTCTCCTCTCCCTTCCAATTTACTTCTCAGTTCTCAGCTGACTCTAACCAACTCCCCCTATCCCCTTGTATCACTGAATACAAGTACTATTCTGTTCTAGACCCTTTAGTGTGTGTGTGCTTTGGGTGTGTTGGGATGGAGGATCTTGTCACCTGAACCAACTTACATATAGATATTAGAACTAGGAACACATTCTTAATGACACTCCTTTTAACACACTATTTATTATTGGTTAGAAATTAAATAAGATGTGAAACTCACAAAATTTTATTATTTCCAATAAATTTCAGCTAATAACAAAGACTGTTCAAAATTAAATAAGATGTGAGACCTGCAAAATTTTGTAATTTCTAATAAAAAAAATTTAGCCAATAACAAAAGTTGGTTCAAAAAGTGTGCCGGAAAGTTAACATTTCTCTACATATTAAAACACACAAATATAGAGAACTGACAACATTTACAGCCTATCACTTACAATTTTGTCAAGCAATATCTTACATAAATATGACAAGGAAACATCTTCTATTGACTCTGGATATGAACATGATCAGGATTCAGGACGCATTACTACTCTGAATACAGAGGGCCTCTGACCTCTGTGAAGAACAAGAGACATGTTTTCATAGCTTAAATCTCATATAGCCTGCCAGGATAAGTAGTTCACTTGTCCATTGCATATTTATTTTCAGTAAAGACCTATACATCCAAAGTAAAATTTCAGCAAGACTTCTAGCACACAAATTGAACCAGCATGAGCACCAAGCCACCAACTATCTCAGGATATTGCAACACCAATTATATTATTTCTACATATCTAATGACAAAGGGAGAGGCGTAACCTCATTAGTGAAATAGTTGCATTATTGTAGATTATAAGAAACATTCTGGATTAGAGGAAAGGAAGGGGTTGGAGAAGAATGGAAGGAAAAAGTGTGCGAAATCCCTTATTTGAAGGATTGAAGTAGTGGATGCCTCCTCAAAGCCCCAAAATAACTTCCCCATTGAATTGCGGGGTAAGTAGAAAGAGTATATTTTAATTTAACTTAAATAAGAGAAAATAACTTATTATTCCCTTTTCTTTAACTCTAAACAAAGGGTAAGGAGTTCCCCTCCGACATCCAAACAAAGGAAGTGACTCACTCTCCATCCGAACATAGCATGCGTGATTGTACTAAAAAGAAATTAATGTTCATCCTTGCAAGACAAATCTCATAATTTCAGGCAAGCAGGAATTGAAATCTTGCTCAAGTACTTAACAGATGAATGATAACAATAAAAGAGATGGAAGTAAAACAAGCAAGCCATCGGAAACTCATTAACATCCTCTAGAAACCTACAAAATAATAAGAAAAATGGATATTGCAGCAGTTATGTAAAATGACAAAATTCAATTGCACAAGCCCGCCCATCATAGATGATAAACACGATGCAAGAGTGATGTACTTGGGATGCCAATCTCACAACAATTCACTCAATAATGGATTGAATGACACCAGCTCCAACAGTTTTGCCTCCTTCTCTAATAGCAAACCTCATTCCTTGTTCACAAGCCACAGGGACAATAAGTTCAACAACCATCTTAACGCGGTCGCCAGGCATCACCATCTTGGACTCCTCATCCTTGTCATTCATAATGGCAGTAACTTTGCCAGTAACATCAGTAGTCCTCATGTAGAACTGAGGCCTATAACCAGCAAAAAAGGGAGAGTGCCTGCCACCCTCTTCCTTCTTCAAGACATAGACAATTGCAGAAAACTTGGTGTGAGGGGTAATGGTTCCAGGCTTAGCCAAAACCATCCCTCTCTGAATATCAGTTTTTTGAATACCCCTAAGCAACAACCCCACATTGTCCCCAGCCAAGGCCTCATCCAGAATCTTCTGAAACATCTCCACACCAGTCACAGTGGTGTTCCTAGTTTCCCTCACACCAACGATGTCAACAGTCTCTCCAACCTTAACGGTGCCCCTCTCAACGCGGCCGGTGGCGACGGTTCCACGACCGGTGATGGTGAAGACATCCTCAATGGCCAACAAAAAGGGAAGTTCAGTTTGGCGCTGAGGGATAGGAATGTAGCTATCAACGGCATCCATAAGCTCGTAAATCTTATCAACCCATTGGTTATCGCCGCGCTTGAGAGCAGGGTTGGCCATCAAAGCTTCGAGGGCCAAGAGAGCGGAACCGGAAACAATGGGGACATCATCGCCGGGGAACTCGTAGGAGGACAGAAGCTCGCGAACCTCCAATTCGACGAGCTGCAGAAGCTCCTCGTCGTCGACCTGGTCCTGCTTGTTGAGGAAGACGACGATGTTGGGGACGCCGACTTGCTTGGCAAGAAGGATGTGTTCCTTGGTCTGGGGCATAGGGCCGTCGGCGCCGGAGACCACGAGGATGGCGCCGTCCATCTGGGCGGCGCCGGTGATCATGTTCTTCACATAGTCGGCATGGCCGGGGCAGTCCACGTGAGCGTAGTGGCGGCTCTCAGTCTCGTACTCGACGGTGGCGGTGTTGATGGTGATGCCGCGGGCGCGCTCCTCCGGGGCGGCGTCGATTTCGTCGTATTTCTTGGGGGCGCTGTTGCCGAGGGAGGCCAGGGCCATGGTGAGGGCGGCGGTGAGGGTGGTCTTGCCGTGGTCGACGTGGCCGATGGTACCGATGTTGACGTGGGGCTTCTTACGCTCGAACTTGCCGCGGGCGGCGCGGACGGTGAAGGAGCGGCGGCGGGTGGCCGGGGTGGGGGTGGGGGTGGGGGCGAGGTGGAGGATTGTGGAGGGGTGGATGAAGGAAGAGGAAAGGTGGGTTGTGGAGGGTGCGTGGGCTTTGAGGAAGAGGCAATTTGAGGAAGAGGGATACACATGAGGATGAGGAGAATAGACGAGCTTTGAGGTTGTTGCTGCTGCTGCTGCTGAAGAAATAGCCATTGTGTGAGTGAGTGAGTGAGTGAGTAGAGAAAACAGAGAAGAGAGAAGAGAGAAGAGAGAAGAGGATAGGGGTAGGGGTAGGAGAGGGGAAGGGGAAGGGTTTTGGAATGAATTTGTTATGTTATCAATATCTGCTGGTGGATAAAAGAGGACCTCATCCTCATGTCAAATATTATCCCTTTTGGAGGGACTTCTTCACTTCCCTTCAATTGCATTGCACCTCTACTGCGTTCATTTTCGTTAAACTAAATATATATTTTTTGTTTTATTGTATTTTATGAATTATCATGACATTTTCACACAATTCAGTTAATTGTATTTCATTAATTTTTTTAATTTAGTGTAATAAAACAAAAAATTAAACATGACTTGTGGATTTATCTTTTCATACATTAATCTATAAAGCTCTATAATTTTATAATTTAAATTTTTATAACTAAATACTTAAAAGACAATACTACTAAATTTGTGTTAGACATTGTCAATATGACTATTTTTTTTAGAGCATGGTTTCTTTTTCATATTTTTTTTCCTTGTTTTTTTTTTCTTCTCTATCTCGCTACAACACTTACCGTACGTTGCTTTCTCCTTCCTCTTTTTTTCTCTTTCTTTCTTACACTTCACTTATCCTTTTTTTTTAATAACTCCTTTTTTTATCTCTTTATTTTTCACAAGTGTGTGCATCAAAAAATTTGGTTTTTAATAAAACAAAATGCGCTCTTTCTATAAAAAATAATAAGATTACATGTAATTTTTTTTATTAAAATTATTACTTATAGAGGAAAATAATATATTTGTTTGTCAGACTTTTTTCAATAATCAAAATAAGAAATGAAAAACTATTAAACTTGCTTTAAGAGATTTACATCGTTTATAAGGTGTCCCTAAATTTATGTATTCGATAACTCGTTTAATGTTATCAGGTGAGAAAAAAACATAAAATAAGTACTTTGGTCATCAATCATTTTTATAATTTATTTTCTCTACCCCTTTGATGGCATTGGTTAATGATCATGGTTTTGTTTACAATCTCAAATTTATTATAAATGGAATAATTCATGTTAAATTAAAACATCATAAGGTTATACTTAGATTATATATACACATGAGAGTTGGTTTTTAACTCATTGTGGGACCATCAAGAAAATTAGTCTCGACAATCACTGTCTCCAAAGAGTGAGCAATTGTTGAAGCTGAGGAGGATCTGGGAACTGAGATAAAAGCTAAGGTAGACTCACCTCTGCTGCGTACAAATTTGCATCAGAGCCCTAGAGCATAGATTTGTGATCTTCGTCACTACAATGTCACACTTGGAGCATTATAGAGTGATCCACTGCCTCTTGAATATTGCCTAAGAGAGGCGGTCCAATGAGCCCCAAGCAATATCCACAACCTTGAGAGAGGCGGTCCATTAACACCCCCAAGCAATGCCTAAGATTTTGAGAGAGGTGGTCCATTAACACCCCCTAAGCAATGTCTTAGATCCTAAGCAATGTCTTAGATCCTGAGAAAGGCAGTCCATTGATCCCCTGGCAATATTCAAGACCTTGAAAAAGGCGGTCCATTGACCCCCAAGCAATGTCTAAGACCCTGAGAGAGGTGGTCTATTGACCCCCTCCCAGGAAATGTCCAAGACCCTAAGAGAGGCGGTCCATTGACCTCCCAAGCATGTTCAAGACCCTAAAAGAGGTGGTCCATTGACCCCTAAGCAACATTCAAGACCCTAAGAGAGGTGGTCCATTGACCCCCAAGTAATGTCCAAAGACCCCAAAGATGAATTGTTTAATATTACTATTTATTTAGCATTCCAAAACTACTACTATGTTGTCCATTTTTGTTACTGTTGTTTTTACAGGGATGATTTATAAATGAAGACCTTGAGATAAGTGATCAATTAAGCCCATCTCGACCAGCTCCAATTCAAAGTGTCTACCACTCCACTCGGCACTTGGGGGTTGTATATCGGTCGGCCTTCAGTCCTCCCAGCCAGTCTATCTTGGCAGGTTCCCAAATTCAAAGCACCTACCGCTCCACTTGACACTTTGGGACTGTGCACCGGTCGACCTTTAACGCTCTCGACCTTCAGCCTTCCCAGTCAATCTATCCTGGTTGATTCTCTAATTCAAAGTGCCTACCGCTCCACTCGACACTTGGGGGATGTGTATGAATTGGCTTTCTGCCCTCCGGCCAATCGAACTCTTCCCAGCCTTCGACCCTCGGTTAGTTCTCCGAAAGTGACCGACTTTACAAAGTGATCAAAATAGTACAACCCTAGAAATGATTATAAATGTGAAATAAGGAAAAGAAAAATGGGACTCTTTATCTCATACTAAGATTAAGTTCACACTGACTCCTCTCAAGTCACGGACGTGAAGAGAGTCCTAACATTCTTCCACCTTCTTTTTAGTTTGAGTATATTAATAATCTATACCAAAATTTTTGAACTAAATAACTAATGAATTTTGTTGCTGTACTAAATTTAATTTAAGGACATAATAATAATTTATTATTTAATTTTTTTTCAAGTAAACAAATTGTTTCTCTCTCCCATTTCACTCATTTCTTTCTACCCTTTTATCTTTCACTCACCACCATTGAATTTCTAGAGTATGATTCTCTTTCCCTCTCCATCTACCATTGGTTCCAAAATTTCCTCCAAATTAGCCTTTACTGATTTTGAGCTACATTTGGTGCATAAAGACATTACCAAACTTAAATACCAATTGCAAACCCAAATTAAATGTTGAAATCAACTATGTGATGGCAATTATATTTTTTCTTCTTCAATTTTCAATGCCACCTTAATTTAAAAAAAAAATCAATTTGAAATTTGTACATGATGTAGGTAAAGCCAAGGGACCTAAAAAACAACTTTCAAATTTTGGAATTTGTATCTCAATATTCCTCTCATGGAATGAAAAACTACAGGATTATATTTTTAATGAGTATGAAATGTAAATGGTTAACATGAGAATATTCATTTGAAAAGTAAAAAAAAAGTTGGCCAACAAAAGTTATAGTGTTATACCCATAAATGAAAATGGTGAGAATTCAATTTTTAGGATTTCATTATGGAATGGAGTGGTGCAAGTGACACTTGCCTTCCTTTAGTAGTAAAATGTTAAAGATGATGAAAAAGGTAAGAGAAATGAGTAATACAAGAGAGAGAAACTATTTGTTTATTTTAAAAATAAAACAGTAAGTTATTGTCATATCCTTAAATTAAATAATAGATTTTATTGTTTTTGGTCCAAAAATTTTAGTGTAGATTGGTAATATAGTCTAACAAAAATTTTAGTGTAGATTGATAATATAGTCTAACTAAAAAAAGATGGAAGAATGTTATTAATTCCCCCCACCATATATATATATATATATATTATTAATACACATTAAATAACTTTTACCTATATAGAGTTTTAGCCTCTTCTAACAAAGTAGGGCTAAAAAAATCACAAGATCAAAATACCTTCTTATAAAAAAGTTTATAGTACCAAAAAGCCCTCAAAACTTTGTGGAATACGACGCACTCATGGGCCTAAATTTTTTTAGAAAATATTCTGTTATTAAAAAATTATTTTAATTATTGAATTTAGGGGATAAAATTCTTAAAAAGGAGAGTTTTGTGCGTCAAAAGAAAAGAAAAATATAATATTTTCAAAATTATCAAATTTTTATTTTTGAATTTAAGTAGATTAATTTATTAATATAATATGCTTTTATATATATATATATAGGTATTTATGGTTATATTTAATATTTATTAGATAAATTACGCAAGTTAAACCTAGTTATACATTAAAAATTTAATTTAATATTATTTTAAATAGCTAATTATGTTTTAAAGAAGCGAACGCGTTCTTTTATGGAGGATTCTAGCATTTTTATAATATAAAAATATATGGTATATAGTGAAATGTGACCGTGGAAGCAAATAGATTAATGACTATTTATAGATTATGTAAACTAATTTTATATTGTTAATTGATAAGATATTATTGATGGTTTAATTTTTAATATAATTATTATAAAAATCAATAAAATTATTTCTATTATTATACAAATATATATAATATTATTGATTAATTTTTTTTATAACTATCCCAGTTAATTAATAATATTAGTAAGATATCCAAACTTAATTCTGTAAAAGAAAATTAGATATATAACTAATTATATTATTTAGAACAGGATTAGTTATTTTAAAAGTTATTAATATAATCAGCATGATATTATATATGTTTATGTAAAAGATATTATTTATATATTTATATATAATATTATTAAGTTAAAATGTTGTTATATAAATACATACGAAACTTGAAAGTAAAATATATTTAATATACTATTATATATTATATTTTAAGTTCAAAAAGAAAATAAAAGAAAAGTAACTTTACATGGGAATGACAAATGAACGAAAGATAGTTAACCTTATAAAAGTTTTGATCTAATCCCTTAAAATACTTAATTGAGTGGTTAGGACTAAAAACAACCAGCACGTGAGGGGTTATATCTTAATAGGTTGAATAAGGGGTCAAATAGAAATGAGTTAAGAGCATGAGACTCTATTCACAACTCTAAACCTATCAAATATTTATAAAGTGAACTATGTGTGAACACAATTTTAACTATGATCTATAATTTATATAAAAAGATTTATTTTGAAATTTCTATATCACAAAAGTTATTATTATAAGAAATGTGACATGTCAAATATACAAATTAATTGTTTGTTCACTAGTACCTAAATGCTACAAAGAAAATAACAAAAAAATAAACTTAAAAAAAAATCCTCTTCATTGTGATCATCTTCTTAATCCTATATTTTTTTTCATCCAAATCTTTACTTATGATTTGGATGTTTATCTTATAGAAGACATTCACTCTACCTACATCTTTAACCACGAACTAGGGCATAATTAATTCAGTATTACCTACTTGATAATCCATAGACACACTAAGAAATATTTTGTATACAAATTTATCGCCACACACAAACTAAATCAATATGACTAATAGGATGACTTAGTGTTGTCATATACAAACATGTTAAGGAACATTTTGTTTACAAATCATCGTCACACACAAATTAGTTCAATATAATAAATAGTTCAATATAATAAATAGGATGACTTTTAGTATTGTCATACACAAACATGCTGAGATACATTTTGTCTACAAATTTATTGTTACGCAAAAAATAGTTCCATGTGACAAATAGAATGATGTTAGTGTTGTTAAAAAACATTCATGACAAATAATGATGATAGTTTTTCAACAAATCACTACGATAGGGTAAGTTTAAAATGACAACTATCATATTCACGACAACTATTAAAAAAAAAATTAAGAAAAAATCTTAGTTCATATGATCCAACATAAACTTAATCCAAAGAAAAAAAAAAGTTTAAACCCTTAAACTAAATAAGAAAGACATGGAAACACTCGACCCTCTTCCTCTCCCAGGGCCCTCACAAGCATGCACCTCCCCAAGCAAATAATGTAACATCCTCTTCTTTTTTTTTTTCTAATATGAAAAATACAACCTCAATATTTTTATCATTAATGCTATTGGTGGTTTCAATTATTTTAAAATTACATTTTAGTAAAATAATGAAAGAACTCTTATTTATTTAAATTTTTAAAAAATTATAAACTTAAATAAATTTAAACTCATGCGTAAGATTAAAAATTTTGCCGAAGTCAAATATTAGTACGACATTTTTGGTTTCCTATTTTCTGTATATATAAAAGAAAACAAATTAGTATTTTATTTTATTTTTTTCCTCACTAATATTTTAATTTATATTTTTAATAATTTTGTTACAATTATATTTTAAGTAAACTAAAGTAATTAAAAGAAATTATATTAATTAGTTTGAAAATTTATTATGGATATAAATGAATAAAAAATGTGTATTGGAATAAGAATGAAAGTAGTAAGCTCAAATATTAGAAACATTGTTATTAAAATTCGCATGAATAATTGAGGTTTAATTTAATGATGGGCGAATGTTATATTAAATTAATTAAGTGAATGAATTGTAAGTAATTAGTTGGATTGAATTCATATTCTGGGCCTTTTTCTTTTCCTTTGTTCATGGGCTACATTTCCCTGAGCCCAACACGTTAGACGCTCTTATTTCTCTCAGTTGGCGGGAAACAGACCAACACATATTTAATTCCCTGTGTACAAGAGAGTGAGCTTGTTCTTGAAATTTTGATTCCTCCCTTTTATTCTCTATGGGAAAGGAAAATAGTGAATGGTTTGCAAAAACCATGTATTGAGTTTCCACCATTGGTTTGTGGGTGAATTTGCCAAGTATGGAGCTTTTGGGAAGAGGTGTTGGGTCACTGTAATGAAAAGCTCGATGGGAGGACCAACATGATTCCACTGGGATGCAGACACAAATCGCCTGGAACTGTACGGGAAAAGTGAAAGTACTTCTCGAATGGAAAGATTGGGCTTTCAAATCCAAAACAAAGAGATTGGGTTTGAGTGTGTTATGGGCTATGGAATAAAATTAATTTTCTTTTTGTTATTTACACCTCGTACACATCTTTTCTCTTTTTCTTTCTCATATAATTTTAATTTAAATATTTTATTTCAAATAGTCCTGTATTTTATTTACTTTCCTTTTCTTTATTTTTCGAAAATCTTATTCTATTGAAGCCTCTTTATTTTTCTGCACCTTTTATTTTGGAGATATTCTTTTCATAGATTTCTACAGTTTTTTGTTATAAATATTCTTCAATTTTTGTTATGGATATTCTTCAATTTTTTTTTCTGTTGAAGTTTTTCTTCTGAATGTTTGTTGACTTGAGAAGGGTGAAGGTAAGTAATCTTCTCTCATCTAGGCAGGTAAGGTTATATATATATATAAATGAAAATATGTAAGATAATAATATATTTTTAAATATAGTAATTGTCATGACTATTAAAGTAAATATAATTTATAATATCTTTGGATGCATAATATTATATATATGTTTGATGTATGTTGTTGAAAAACTTATAATGTTAAAGAATAATAAAAATAAAATATAAAATCAAAATTTAAAGAATAATAAAGATAAAATCAATGTTTAAAGAGTAATGAAATTGACTATAAAATTAAGGTTTAAATAATAATGGAAATGGAGATCTCACGATAAGGTTTAAAAAATAATGAAGTTCTTGTTATTTTATATAAAAAATATTTTTGATAATAACAAATATAAAATAATAAGGTGTATTTAGTAAATTAAGAAGTGGAAATAGAAAAAAAAATCTTTAAAATGCAAAATCAAGATGTCTATGGACTCAATGTTGGGCCGAAAAGTACTAACTAAAACATTTCAAATTAAACTAATGAATTAATAACAATAATAATATATTACCCATAAAATAAATAAACAGAAAGGTGGTCATTATGAGTCACCACGGGTTTGTAGACTTAGTATTAGAAGAATCTCTTCTAATCCTTCCCAAAAATCTGAACAGTGAACCATAGGAGGCTATTATGTATATACCGGTATCAAGTAATGAGGAATCAATCATGGAAAAATATATACATACATAAATTATAAAATAATAACAATACTAACCATAATAATTAAAATAAAATATAGACCATAGTAAGAATACTAATGACAAATATACATTACAAGTGATACATAAATGTATAAATATTGAAAGCACAAGGAAATAAAGGATGTGCAACGCTTGGTCATATTCTAATTTAAAATAATTAGTTACCTGCAAAATCTTTACAATATGGCTTAATCATAGAGATAAATTCCCTCAAATGTCATTTTAGAAAGTGGAATATTTAATTTACTAATTAATGCTTAAGAAATAATAATAATAATAATAATAATAATTAATGATAAAAATTTATTTAATCATATAAAATAAAAACCTCAATAAAAAAACAAAACAAATACTGAACTGATGTATTTTTAATTTTGTACGCACAATTTTGTACAAGAAATAAGTATTACAACAAAAACTTAAATATAAAAATTATAAGTTTAACCAGTAAACATCATTAATCTACATTATTAGATTGCAACTTGTTTTTTCTAAATATAAATAAGACTAATTTTACAAGTAATAGAAATGATAGAGACTTTAATATTTTAAAATAGGAACTTGAAAATCTCAAATTTCAACATTTATTGACAATTTGAGATTGAAAAACTCTTCACCTTTTATAAACTTCTCATGAAAAACTGTGAAGAAGTTTTTATGAAATAAGAAAGTTCTTCATAAAAAAATAATAAGTCTTTTAAATAGAAACACAAAAGAGAAAAACAATGGTGAGCTTGCATATATATTTTATCATCAATTTAACCATAACCATAGACAATATATAAGAAAAACGTGTAATGTACAAGTTTAAAATAATGAAAAGTCTAGTTCATATATTTTAATCTTTCATTTTTTGTGTGTTAAACATATTAGAAAACGTAACGTTTAAAACCACGATAAATTTTATTAATTTTTGCAATTCTTTTGTCAAACATATAAGAAAAAGCCTCTTAAAATGACGACAATGTTTCTATAATCAATTTTTTTCATGAACAAGTTTAATTTACTCCCTATAATTTAGATTCCAATGCATTTTAGTTTTGATACTTAAAAGAATACTATAAATTTGGTATACAAAATTTGACGGACAGATTAAAACGCATACTTTAGAATATTTAAGGATCGCACTTTATGTTTAAAAGGTGAATAATTAAAGTATACATAATCTCAAGTTATAGGAAACGAATTAGATTTTCCCTTTTAAGTCAACGTGTTGATGGATCATTTAGAAGGAAGGAAATGTGAAATTAGTAAATGATCTATAGCAGGAGAAGATTATATATGTTTCAAGAATAATTGTATTATATAATTAAAGAGGAAGGAATTCCCTTTATTGTGTAGGTTTTCATTATAACTAAAGTGTGGAGGAAGAAGTGAGTGAGTGAGTGAGTGAGTGATTAGGTGGTATTATTTTAGTTTTGGTAGAGGAATCACGCAGTGTGCGCCTAAACAGAAGACATTGTGTGAGGTAGTGCATGTGTGCTTTTTTGACTTGTGTCGAAGAATGGCCTGAGCCCTGAGCAGACCAGGCTGGACATGGGGCGTGGCCCATAACATCAGTGGACCATCCATGGCTGGCAACCTTACTTTACAGTTTACAGTGTTGCAGAATTTGTAGGCATGTTGGCGGATGCTGAACCAAACCTGCAACACAAAATCACTATCATTAGTCACCTTGAATCCTCGCTCACTACATTGCCTATATATAGCTACTAAATACATATAATAAGCAAATTATGTACTATCCTTTTTTTTTCATTTTAGTTTTATTACACAGAGAAGATATCTTTTATTTTATTATAAAAACTTACCTAAAACTGTTTCGTATTTCTAAAATAATGTCACAAACTAACTTTAAAATTCTGTTAGGTCTAGCTGGTTTGTTGACTAAGATGTTAATTAGTTCACAAGTGTTTTGTAATCAAATGTAGTTTCTACACTTGTTCTGCCTTATATTTTGAAAAGGGATGGAAGAAATTTTTAATTTGGATAACTGAGTTGAAGACTGGTTTCTTTGACTACCGAAGCGGAATTAATTGAGATGATATTATTTTAATTTAACTAAAATTTTGAGTTTAAACTTTTATATATATATATATATATATATATATATATATATTAAATACTTGATAATTTTTTCTCTTATAATAATTATATCTAATTTATGCTTTCATATGACTGTGACCTCATAAAAATAAAATAAAATGTGTTCTTTTTTTTTTAAAATATAAGACTAAAAAAAATTAGCGACTTCTAAAAGCAAAATGATGATGAGCAAGCAACATGATAATTGTTAAATATGTTTAGTGCGACAATTTTTCTATAATTAGTTGTAGCATTTTTTATAACCTTTCATAATAAAGAGAATATCATTTTCTGTAGTAAATCACAAAATACAACAAAAATAGTATTTTATTCTAATAAAATTTATACCCTTTAATTTTATTTTATACGCTCATTTTTTAGATGAAGTTGATTAGTAAAAGCACCCTTCAAAAGTGTTTCTTCCAAGTGACCTGTACTATTTTAAATAAAAAACAAATAAATAAAGTCACATAAGAAGAAGACGAAATAAAGCTTTTTACCATAGTATTGATTCACTGATAATTTAAAAATAATATATAAAGTTTTTCATGACCAGAAAAGATTATAGTAAAAACTAAAAACCTTTACCAGTGAAAAATCATTGGTAATATAATGATGTAACAATTTCTTATTTAGTAACAGTGAATTAATTTTGATTGTAAAAAATAACCATGGCTAAGGTTAGAATTGTAAAACTAGTAAAGCACACTTAATGATATCGGTAAGCATTATTAATAAGGACGAAAAATCTGGACCTGGGAAATCTTAATAATGGCTATCTCACACAACGGTTTGGCTAAGATAGATAATCATTTTTTCATTGCCCATTCAACCTATTTTTTAGCATATTAATTCAAATATGCCGTTCTAAGGCCTAATCATAGGCTACTGATAGCTATATACTAACTTGCTTTAGGGGACCACGTTTTCAATGATTCACAATTTTGCATTTTGTTACTAATTTTTTTCCCTTTATCTAAAGCAACTCAATAGATCTAGCATTTAAAGGTTAAATTTTGACCATAAAAATAAAAAAATAAGTTATTTTATTTTTATATTATTTTTTTTATAATTTTTATTTATTTATTTTTATCATATTAGTCCATCTTATTTTTAAATCTCTCTTAGTAATAAAAAACATTAGTTGAAATAAAATTTATCAAAAAATAAATGCAACAGAAAGAGGCCTATTTTCATTCACATGAAAAAATGTTGCCCACTAATGACCAGACTTCAATCCTGACAACACTAGGCAGCATCCAAGTAGAAAACTTAACACATGAGAAAGATATATTTCATTCTTAAAAATTACTGTATGATTCAGTGTCGGGACCATGGACTATTGGGATTTTTTTTTAATAATATCTTGTTAAGAAATTGTTGATGGCCATAGACTAATGCATTTTTATAGGCTCGGTTAATTTTATGTGAGATGTATAACTAAATTTTTTAGATTATAAAAAAATTATTAAAATTTGACTACATATTACTAAAAATTGTACAGATAATGGATATATATTAATGATAGATTATATAATAATGAAAATGATACATTATTTATATTGACGTTCAATCCCAAATCATTATATATTATTAATTCTTATTATAATTATTTTAAAAGTTATACTAACAGTAATAAATTACATGATAATGAATATATAATAATTTATACTTATAATAATTTCTTTCACTTTAGCATGTATGTAAATATGGGTGAAAATAAGACTAGATTAGACTGAGACCTATTACTCAACTTACATTAGATTTATTAGGAAAAACTTTTTATGAAATAAAATAGACTAAAACTTTTATAAAAACTTATTTAATTAAAAATATCAAATTTTAAGCTATTCAAAAAGTGTTTGAGGCCTAAAAGATCAATTTATTTATGTAAATATAATATTAATTTTTTATTAATATTATTATTATAATAATTTTTTTAATATTTTAAAATTATATATATATATATATATATATATATATTTTTTTTTTTTTTTTTTAAATATTAAACATTTTGACATATATAAATTCCAATCTATAAATTTATCGAAAGATAAATTTATGTTATGTTTAAATATCTTATTATAAATTATAATTTCAAATAAAGAGTTTTTTTTTTCATTTGACTATTAATCTATTAACATATTTAAGGATACATATCTAAAAATTTTAATATAAAATAATACTTTAAATTAGTTAAAAGATAAATTAAATTTTAAAAAATGTTAGTTAAAAAAACCTATAACAAATAACATAATCACACTTACATCTTGAATTTTTTTATTGAAAAGTGTGATAATGTACTTTCTCATGATTTTTAATGTAACTTCAACATAATATTCAATAATTTCTTTATTATGTATTTAACGATGGCTCTTAAAACATTAATAAAGACATGAGTTGACAAGATTATTTTTTAAATAAGTTATATTTATTTATGTAAAATCTTGATCGAATTATCTATTTTTTATTTCTATATGCAAGTGTATGAAACAGAAAGATAAAGAAAAAAGAAAAAAAAGAAAGAGAAAATGACAAATGTGATAAATGACGTGAAAAAAAAAATACAAAAAAAAGGTAAAAATAAGATAAGAAAGAAAGTAAATATATATTTATAGTTATTCAAAACTTTTATGATGTACTTATTTTATTTGTGCTTTTTTTAGTAATGTTATTTAACCTTTTTGAGTAATTTTATTTAACCAAACTTATGCTGCACAATAATGAAAATTAAGATTAGTTGCTGATTACTTATTATGTATAGCTAGCTATCTTTTTCTTTTGGGGGAGCTAGCTATCTTTTTCTTTTTTCTTTTTGGGCGAGTATCGAGTGTAAGCTGTTAGGTCTGAAGCAGTTGGAAAGTTTAGGACCCTCTGGAAAAAAATAAAATAAAAAGCAGTTGGGACCTTATCTAATTGCATGTGGACAGTTCAGGATGTTAAATCACCTAAAACCATTACCATGGTTAAACGCAATTACTAGAATGAAGCTCTTAATGGCTGTTTCATCTTTCTCTTTTACCCCTACATTACTAAGGTAAATTCAGCCTGACTAGAAAACTAGCCAAGCCTCTTTGTCACGGAGCAAAAATGCTCAAGTCTAGCGTAATCAGATCTGCAACTTCAATGTAGATTCCTCAGACTTTTTCTGCAGCTACCTGCAATCCTTAATTAGATTCCCTCTCCCACCCTTCTTTGAAGTAAAAAAGTTCGTATGAAAACTTCTAAAAATGCTCAGTTCACGCACCTTGTAATAGAAAAAAGTTTTTGATTAATACGGTACGATATGATTTATAGGTAATTTTGTCTTTTAAGTAGGAGTAGGAATTTATTTTTTTATGTAAGAAAATATCTGTTAAAATAAGTTAAATTTTAAAATAAATTTTAGTATTTAAAAAAATTAGTCATTAATTTTTAACTAAAATAAACCAGGGTTAAGAAAAAAGAAAAAACTTTCAAATCCTTTGCTATATAGATTAATTAATATATTAATGTGATGTAAAATAAATTAAAAATAAGTTTGATTACAAAAAGAAACATTAGAGAAATATTAATTTCTTTCTTGTTTGAAAGGATCTTCGTTTTAATGAAAATTTGCATGCTTAAGATGGTATTAATATGAAAAATTGCAAAGTTAATTAAAAAGGTCACATGCAAGAGTGATAGGAAGATCCTTTGAAACAAGGAAGAAACATGATGAGTCGTTACATTGGAAAGCTAACCCTCACAACTACAGTTGTTCTTTTGACCGGTTATTTTTGACCTTATGATAGTCCCATGTCATGTGGTGTTATGAATAGATGACTCCCAAGTTCGTAAAAATCTATACACCAAATCTGATGAAAACTAGCTGGGTCCTCTGCATCTAACTGTGCCTGGAAGTAAGCACTTTTGAATATAGTAAAATTTTACCAACTTTGGATTCGAAAAAGTCTGTGTAGGCTTACCATTGAACTTAAAAAGGCAAACATAACCAAAATAAAAAAAATAAAAAAAATAATAACAATAAAGGAGGCGACAAGTAAGTGAGAGAGGAGAGAGGCGCAGAATATAAAAAGGGTTGTTCTTCACTCACTCTCACTCACAGCCAGTTTGGAAATATTCTTTCTAAATCCAATTAATGCTGCCAAGAACACCTCTGGCAGCATCTAGCATTCATTGAGCTTGTGACTATGCCTTTCACTCCTTCCATATAATTAAAACTAAAATCCTTCCCTCTCTCCCTCATATTCCATTTTCCTCTTCACTTTTCACATCCTGCACTCAAAAAACTTCATCACCAAGAATGATGCAAGATTCAATTGCTTGCTTTTCTTCAGCAGAGAAACCGCATGGTGATGATCACGGGGCTGTGACCCGTTCAGGTCAGAGCGTCTACATGTCGGTGTATAGAACAAAGGTAGCTGATCACTGCCGTTTGATTACCATCACATGGTGCAAAAATCTTCTGCTTCATGGGCTTTCCGTGTCGGTAGAAGGCCCAGAAGGGGAAGAACAGTACACGTGCAAGGTCGAGCTGAAACCTTGGTACTTTTGGAGGAAACAAGGTTCCAAACGGTTTGTGGTAGATGGAAAAGCTGTTGATGTTTTCTGGGACCTTAAGGCTGCCAAGTTTAACGGCGAAACTGAACCAACCTCGGAGTACTACGTGGCAGTGGTTTGTGATGAAGAGGTTGTGCTGCTTCTGGGTGATCTGAAGAAAGAGGCGTACAGAAGGACGGGGTGTAGACCAGCGCTTATTGATCCCATTTTGGTTTCAAAGAAAGAACACATTTTCGGAAAGAAGAAGTTCTCTACTAGAGCCAAGTTCCATGAGAAGGGTAGGTGGCACGAGATTTCGATCGAATGTAAGAACAAGGGAAGTGGCGATTCTCTAAGTGGGGTTCAGCCAGAGATGGAGATTAGGATCGACGGGCACTTGGTGATTCACGTGAAGCACTTGCAGTGGAAGTTTAGAGGCAACGAGTCAATTCATCTCAGCAAAATGAGAGTAGAGGTATATTGGGATGTTCATGATTGGCTATTTAGTCCTGGTTTAAAGCATGCTTTATTCATTTTTAAGCCAATTTTGTCATCATCTACTTCTAGTTCTAATATGTCACCTTCGTTATCATCATCGTCCTCGCCTCCGAGGAGTTCCGGATCAGTGGAGGGATTTAGTGTTAGTGGGTCATCGGAGTTTTGCTTGTTTCTCTATGCTTGGAAGGTTGAATGAGAGGATCGTGTCAAGTTAATGGTACATCATCATCAACGGCGGCAAAATAAGGTTGAAAATGGACTTGGGTTTCCGAGTGAGGATGCAAATTGAGAGAGATGGATTTGGATTGAGAAAGGCAGTGGGGCCAAACAGTGCCTTGAGAGTTAGTTACAGCTGGGGTTGAGCAAATGCGCATAATTGTGGACAAGACAGATTGGTTGTATCACAATCACACACATGCCCAATAATTCTCCATCCAGAGGCATCTACATTTTACCACATTGGAAAATGCTCTTTCTTGATCCCATTTTGGTAAGCGAGCTCTATATGTTTCTTCCAAAAATCTATCAACCAAACGTGGTATGTATTACCTAAATTTTGTATTTGCCCATAAATTATGTTCATGCATGTGGCGGAAAATGGTACCCCGGAAAGAGAGGATGGGTGTTTGGTGATGATGTAGAAACAAGAGTGCAATAATCCATGTATGTGCTCCTCACGCATATTAATACAAATGCTTCTCTTTCTAGTAGTTGGATTATCAGTATCAATGTATCATCCTTGTCATTATTGTCTAGCTGCCTAAGTCCATTAATCTATTCCTTATTGATTCAGAAATTGTGTATAAAAATTATAATACAAATAGCCAGGTAGGTGAAGCATTGAAGAAAATGAATAACGAGCCTTAGAATAGATGGACATTTTGTTAAGGCCCAACTATTTGGTTCTGTTTTTGGTCCAGGGGGAGTATTTTTATATTCATTTAAGTTCTTGTACCACGCTGGGCTTATACACCCATGAGAAGGGATATTATTACTTTACTTAGTAGAAGCCTGTAGAAAAACTATTATTTTAATTTAATACAATGCTACGTGCAGACTGCAGAGTAATAAGTTTGTTTTTCTTTTTTTAAATATAAAAACAATACGTGTAGTAAAAACTGTATTTTAAAATGACAGCAGCATTTGTTGCAAGATAAATAATAGTAGATTTGTTCTGTGGGAGTCAAAAGCAGTGAGCAAGTGAACTACAAAGTTCATCTTTTTCTGGAAGCAGTTGAAATTTTTTTGACAAAGGAGATTATTAATTAACGTCAACGTCAAAAACAATGATAACGAGGTCACACTGAAAGATTCAAAAGTATGCGGCCAGAGGACTAGGGCTGATTGAACGAAGAAAAATAATAGGTAGGACCAGATGTTATTGCTTAGCACAAAGGTAATAATTTAACTGGCAAAGTGACAAGAACGTTTTAATTAAACTTCGAGCATATCTTAAAAAAAATATTTTGTAAGATAACATGACATCTATTTATTAGATGATTGCGCCGTTAAAATTTTAAAATTTGACGTGACATAATAAAATCCACTAAGAAATGCTCTTACATATACATCTTCAAGAATGTGCCAAGCATCAAGGAAAAAAAAGTAAAATCTCTGACGGGCTTCTAATTTGATTATTTTGTTTTGAATTTTGCAAAAATTGTTACCAATGGCATACATGAAGAGATCTATTCATTTTGAACCAAAACCAAACCACCTCGCCAAGAAGAACTTGTTTTTCCCACGAGAGGCCTCCTTTTCTCCATGTTGTGGTGCTGGTGCTGGAGAAGGAGATAGCAAGGGTGGTGTAACAAGTTTGACTGCAAGAATAGTTGATGTCATCACATTCATAAATGGAACAAGGTCAAATACTGAGAATATTTGTTTATTAACTAACGGAACTTTATTTATCAAATCACGGGTTCAAAATATGTAAACATAACTAAAAAGCCATGATGGGAATAAAAGGGATAGAATGAAATGCTACCTAGATTTGGTGAAACCTTGCTAGCTTTAGAACTTCTTGTGTCGAAGGAATTTGTTTTTGAGCTTGACATGGTGGGTTCACGGTCAGATGTAGAGCTTGACTTTCTCTCGCGAACTTTATGCTCCGTATTTCCTTCACTGTTTTGATTACCTATAAAAATAAAAGAAATACTCATAATACTGTGGAGAGAAGATATTGTCAAATATCAGTAGCATTATCATTAATGCAAGATGTCAGGAAGCCTATTAACCATATTATAATGTTCAAACTAGACAAAACTGCTGATATTATCTTAACAGGGTAATTCCTATACTGCGTCTGTAATGCATTTAATATCGTGGTTCTGTTTACAAAATAATTAAGGTTCCATATCCATGGTAATAAAATTGTTTTTTCAAATTAATCCTTTTGTAATTGAAAAGTTGAAGATGGAAAAGTATTACTTAATTGGCATAGACATTTTAAAAAATTGGACAACCCTCGCCACCTTGTAGAACATCCCATATAAAATCTTTTACTAGAAAGAATCACGTTTTAGTCCTAGTATACATCGAGGAGAACTATGCTGTATTAAGAGTGGATTGGACATTTTTTAGATCTGAAAAGAAATGGCCACATTCTTAATTCATTTGGCTTGTCAAAATCACCACTGTCTCTATCCAACTCAGTCTTTATCCAACTTGTCAAGACTCAAGATAATACCAATCAAAAGAATAGAGCATCATAGTCCATTGCACTTATCACTAGAGATTTCAGATCACAAAGAAGTTTCACAGATCCTTGGGTTACGGGGAACGATTCAAAGGAACGTGACCACGGCCAGAGGTTCACGTATTTTGGAATTTGAAAAAGCAGCCAGTAGTATGTATGGAAAGGTCAGAATAGATACTTACTTTCATCAGGAGGCTTCAAGTAGTTATGGTTCAAAGCTTCGACAAAAGAAGCAGTTTTCTGGTCTTGCATCACTTCAATGAACCAAAAACGACTTCATTCATTGAACTTAGTAATCAATAAACTCACAATAACTCAATTTTAATATAGAGAAATATGAACTCACATTGATCAAATAAAGCATGTCTGTAATTTGGGGCTGAGCCAACCAATAACAACTGGACTGCCTCTGCATCTCTTGTCATCGATATTGATGCAGATGCTTTTAGATTCTGTGTGTCTAACAGAATACCAGCAAGCTGCAAAATAAATACAAGCAAAGAACAACCAAAGTCACATAAAACCAGTTTTTGTCTAGAACGGGGAGAAAATAAAGTAATTTAATAGCACAAAAAATTTATCTAGAAACTAAGGTCACTATAAATTTACCAGTAGTTTCTTCAGCATAGGATTTTGAAGTAAATCATAGGCATGTTCACAGTAATTATCAGTAACAACTGTGCATTGAGATCCAACCTGGAAAAACAAAATAACACATAAAAAGTAATTCTGAAATTCATCTGGTCACATTGGCTCTGCATCAAACTTGTTTTTAAAATTAATTTTCAGATTCATCAATAATTGATATAAACCAACCTCGCCAGTAGTGCTCAAGATATCTTGTCCAACCACGAGGACACTCAGTTGGCCAGTCATCAAAAGGCTTTCCATGTCCACCTGCAAACAAATTCAGTGTCAGATCAGCAAACTAAGCAAAAACACATCCAGCCTGAGATCCTACTATTCATACATACAATGTCCTTCAAACATCTTTATCATAAGTGATCACAAGAGAGATAATATGAGTGTTGTCTAATCCAAGCAATCATCAAATCACATATCAAATAACAAATAAACAAAAAGGAGACCTGCAGTTACATCGTGTGGGGGCATACAAACTGTACATGCACCTGAAAACTAAAAACTAAAACTAAGGAACATGTATTAATTCATCACACATTGTCAAAGTCTTGTCTGTGTGAAAAGAACTTTGATATTTCCATATCATTAATTTATTAAACTATTCCGTTAGTCTCTATAATTGTTTCAATTTTGAGTAAAAGCATGGTGAAATTTAAAATTGAAAAAAGGCACCTCATCAGTGAAAAGCAAGGCGGTGGCATCAAGACCAGCATGGTGAAAGAGCCACGCAGCCTGCCTGAGCTTCCACATGGAGCCTCGCTTCACGTTCATGACAGGCACCACCACCACGCCCTCGCTTCCACCCTCCTTCTCTCTCTGCCTATAACCCAAGAGCCACGCATGGCAAATGGCAGCCACCATTGACGCCGTGCCTGCACCACCACACAAACTCAATCACTCTCCAACATTAATTCACACACCACAAAAACAAAACTCTCAATCTCATCTTCACTACTAACTGTTGGAAGGTCCAGAAAGCACGATCTGCGCATTTGCATGGAGCTCTCCGCAGGAGATTTTCTGGAACAGAATCCTCTGCTCTTTGAGGAACCCGTTGAGGCACACTACCTCTCCCTTGGGAACAACATGCCTGGGCGCGATCCTCTCCTGCGAGCACGTGGAGGACGATATCGTCCTCCGGTGAGCGGACTCCACGAGGTTCCTCGGCGGCGACAGAGGAACAGAATCCGGCGACGGCGTAGAAGTCTTGAAGGTTCGCCTCGAGTTAGAGGGTTGGATCCCCTGCGGGTGAGGCGCAGCAGAGGGCTCAGTTTGGAAGCGGGACTTTCGAGGAAGAGGCTGACGTGGAGGAAGAGAAGAGACGAGGGTAGAATCGGGAGGAGAAGAAGGAGATGGTGGTGTGGTATTACTATTGGCAGGTTTTAGAATGTTGGAGAACCATTTGTGAACCGCCGTGGCAGGGGATCCATCCCTATCCCCATCTGATGAAGGTTGAGCGAAAGTGTCGGATTTGTTACGAGTGTGTTTTGCTGTTTTGGATAGTATCTCATCACTGATCCCTTCCACTGCTCTGTATCTGCTTTATTAACCATTCTCATTACAATGATTATAAGTATATATGAAATGAGAGTAACAAGTATAAGTATATAATTATTATTATGTTACCTTCGGGCAGACCTAGTTCTAGAGAGAGCGTCTCTTCGGTCCAAGGAGGGAAGGGGCGAGGCAGGTTGAGCCGCTGCGAACTTTGGGGAGCCTAAAAGGCGAGCCGGAGATTCACAGCGTGAAGGAGAGGAAGCGACAAGTCGTCGTGCCTCTTGTAACCACTCTTGCGTCAACCTTGCACTGTTGCTTCTAGTGCTGTCGTCGAACCCTTCGTCGTCGTCGTCGTCGTCGTCCACCGCCGTATCTCTACTACCCGTGAGGTCGTAACTTTTCTGGTCCATGTCAGCTGCCCCGAAAAACATGTCGTTCATGAAGTCGGTCAGGTCCGGTGCGGGTTTCTCCCTACGCCGTGTCTCTGCCATCTTTTGTTGTAGGCTTAGAAAGCCTTTGCTTTCTCTGCCATACCTTCGCTCCATTATTCCGAGTTACCCTAAAGATTAACTATGAGGAGAATAAAAGGTTTTGGTTCTGGTAGGGTTGGGGTGTGTGGTGTGGGGTGTTAAATTTTAAAGATCGGTAGAAACATAGTAGATACATAGAAAACATCAGCTTGACTATGGATGCAAAGAATTGGCCGGCGTTGCAGCTGTCTTGTTCTCTATCGGCATGTTTGTCTCTCACTCTTTGTATCTAGCATGAAATGCTTAAGTATGATATGCTATATTTGATTTTATGAATAAAAGATTTAGTCATGGTATACAAGAGTAGGATGAAGATCAGCTTCAGCTTCTTTTTTCATCGAACCAAACTTGAGTTAAGTTCCATTTGCCATTCTAGCCTGACCTAGCTAGATACATAGATGGCGTTATTGTTAACTGAATTTGCATGAATAATCTAATGACGAGAAAAATCTAGTGATTAAGAAATTGGACTAAAATTTATTCTTCATGGTGGCTTTTGCGGTGGAGAAACTGAGACTCCAGCTCCATCACCTCCTTTTCTTGTTGCTCCATCAAATCCGAGACTTCAAGCCTCATCATTACGTTGTTGTCAAGATATTGAAGAGATCCTACTTGATTATGAAATAATCAAGAGATCTGTAAACGGATCATTGTTGCTTAGTTTTGTGCCCTATTGCCAGGCTTGACTTGTTAGCCTTACTATACTATTATTTTACTGTATTGTACATAAGATTTATTTTTATTTTTTATTTTTTATTTATTTTTGTGAAAATTATCTGTAAAAAAAATTTAGAGCGATTTACCTTCTTAGTCCTCAAAATTGTATTATAGTGTAAATTTAGTTTTTAAAATTATTTAAATATTAAATTAATTCTTTAACTTAATTAAATGTCAATCAAATTAATTCTTTTATTAACTTCAATTAATTACCAAGGTTAAAAATGCTCATACATGCTTCCATGCAAGAGATATAATAATATAATTTATGACTTACATGTAAGCAAAGATTAAAATGAAAGTCAAAATTTAATTGTTGAATTCTTTTAAGATTCAATTTTTTCGTTATTTTTTAAAATAGTCTATCACTTTATAAAGAAGAACTTAATAATATGAAGAGCAAGATACATAAGACTTACTTTTTTTTTTTTTTAAAGTGCGTGGATAAACTTATTTTATGATAAATGAAGATGAAGAAGAGGCTTATAGGAAAAAAAAATCTTAAGTCATTTTTGGATTGCTAAGTAATGAAAATGAAAATTTATATCAAAGAAAAAAAACCAAATATCCTAAAAAAAAACTTAATGGTGATCAAATCAAATTGTATTTAAACTTTCATTTTAGTTTAGTTAAAAAATGGAAATCATGAATTTGATATGTCATTTTAGTCTATATTATATAAAAGTCATTGTAATACTTAACTACCATGTAAGTATTTTTTAATCTTTATAATTAACTAAAGTTAATAAAAAGATTAATTTAATTTATGGTTTATCATTTTAGGAAATAGTTTGATATTTAAATAATTTTAAAAATTAAATTAATATTATATTACAATTAAGAAGAAGTAATTCAGTTAACAAATTAAATAAAATAGTCTCGATCTTATCAACAAAAATGATAAAATAAAATCTTACGTGGCCGACATATCTTCTTTGGTAGTCTTTGATATTTTTCGAGTTTTTCTTCTCTTTTTAATTTTTTTTTCCAACAGAAGCAAGCGAGGGAAAATGAGTCTTAAAACTTGTTTGGTTCTAAATTCAAAATATCAGGATGTTTGTTTGTTCTGTAAATTTTTTCGTCTCGGATTCAAGGAAAAATTCTAGTAGTGAAAATGAATCAATAAATTTGAAAATGATAATAGGCTAAAAACATTTTTTAAAAAACTCTTAAAAAATTAAGCAACTCAAGTGTTCTAAAGGAATGAAAAAAATAAAATTTCAAAAACACAAACAAACTAATGAAAGACCTTTAACAAAAAATCGTGTATGTCTATTTGTTCCTTGTTTCCATGAGCTAACGAGCCATCTCTTAGTCGAGTTCATTGTCCCCGTTCTCCCCTCTTCTCCTTCTTCCGCATCCTTCAGTTTAACAATTCTCGATTCTTATTTCCACTCCCACTTTGTCGGCAATGATGATTCTTCTAATTTTGACTTCCCGCTTTCTGTTCTTATTGATTCATTCTATTGCTTTTATGTCATCACTCATCATTGTGACACAATTTACAACTTGTGTGTTTAGCTGTGCTCTCTGTAAATGTAAATCATGAATAATTCCTGCTTCAAAGAAAAAGTTTAGAGTCAATGAAAAACATAAAACTTTCGATGAACAAGAAAAAAAAGTTTTAATGAAAACACAGCTAATAAATAAGACTCAAGGCAAAGCCAAAAGAAAGAAAAATTCACCAACGACTAAGACAAAGGTAAGTTCTATTAAGTTATAAAAGTTTACAGAGAAATCAAATAATATATATATTTTTAAAATATTGAGGTTTATAAGTGAATTTTTATTTATATAAAAATTTAATTTAATTTTTCTCTTATATTATTTTTTCCTTTTATATATATTTGTAAGTGGCGGATAATAAAGTAGATTTTTTTTGTAAGAGATAATAAAGTTGTTTCAAAGTTGCATTTCTGTCCTGTATTGGAAAGGGCATCTATAAAAGTAACCAATATAATCGTTAACAATATAGCACAATATTGGGCAGCTTAGAGAGGAGTGGTCAATGATTATAACGCATAAATCCGCAATTTAATCAAATGAAACGATAATGTAAAATATTAGAAAGTTTTAGAGGATTTGCAAATAAATCCAAGTTGATCCGTCTGCAACATTTTATTTAAAGAAAAAGAAAAAAGAAAATAGAACTATTTTGATGTGTTTTAGTTTTGGTCCATAACGAAGAGGTACGTACCTTGGGCTACGAAGTATTTGTTGACATATGGGCCTAAACTTTTTGTTAAAACCCACTTATACACTCTAAGGCCAGCTTTTCAATGGATATTTTATTTCAATTTGTAAGACAAACAAGGTTTTAGGCCTTTAATAACTGTATGAAAAAACCCAATGGACTTGAAAAGGATTGCATCAACACAGACCCAATGCTCAGGCTCCTTTATTTGCTCTCCCAAACGGGTTCGTTCCTCTTGCAATTTTTTATTTTCCAGAATCTTATTATGAGAATAAAGAAGCAGATTCATATCAGTTTTATATAGATAGCAAAAGCCGAAAGGGGCAAAAGGAGAAAAAAGTGGCTTTTGCTTTTTGTTTATTAGGTTTGGAGACTTGGAGTACGGAAAGTACGGTACGAACTACAAAATGAATATTTTTCATTCAAAATGATGTCAAAGAATATTGTTTTATATTTTCACGAAACGATTTTGTTATCCCACATGCAAGAAATGACTCAAAAACATTTTTCAATGTATTAAATAATTTCATATAATATTTTTTTAAAAAAAAATCTTCTATTTTGAACTCCTTAATCTATGTATCTGGTACATAAGATATAAAAATCAAAATTCTATTCAGTTTTTGCTTGAAATATTTATATTGTAATTAAATTAAAGTATATTATAAAAATATAAAGAGTTGAATAACAAGTATTTAAAGAGTATTAATCAAAAACATATTATTTCTACTTGTTTTAAAAATATAAATGTCAAATAATTATTCAGATTTCATATAACATATTTTATTTTTTATCAAATATTTTTTTATTTTCTTAATCAATATAATAAAAAGACTCGTTTGGATTCGTATAACAAAAAGATTTTCTTAAATGATTATATTATATGATTTTAAATTAATATCTTTAAAAGACTTGTTAGTCGAATCTTTATAAATAATAGTGTAATTTAATTAAAATATAAATATTTCGAGTAAAAATTGAACAGAATTTTCCACTTTAGAGAAAGCTAAAGAAACGAGGATAGCTTACAGCATTGACTACGGTGCATTTGTGTTCGCAATTTGGCATATTTCCTATTCAGCGAATGGGAAATTTTGAAAGAGAACAACTCATTACATATGGGTGCATACAGCAATATCCCTTCATTCATAGAGGCTAAGAATTTCTCTACGTATAATTGGATCAAAATAGCACGTAGCCTGATTGGGACTTTTCTTTTTTTTTTTTTCTTATATAGTTTACGTTAAGCGATGAAGAATCAAGATGACGAGGCCAAGTTGTGGATGCTGAGTGTCAACCCCCTCGAATTTGATAGTGTAAAAGGGCTATCGCAAACAGAGTTGTATTATTTTTATATACATCTTTTCTCTATCATATTACTGATTTTATCTTGTAGCTTTCTCTTCTTTTCCTTATCTTTTTCTAGTTGTAGAAATAATTATAAAAATGGAATTTCTCATAAAAATAATGTATGGGAAACGAAAGCCCTCTTGCCGTTTGTTTAGGTATTATGTTCAGATTGCGTTGGCTTTTCCGTAACTGTATAGCTCTTGCTCACGTCCGCATTCCCAATATGTGCTTCTTCTTTGCTTGCCCCTTCTAAGACATAAGGAGACAAACACAAATATTAAAGTTATAAACTTCAATCTACATTCTCTTGGGAAGGGAGGAATAGGATCTCAATAATATACTACATTTACATTTGGATTTGGATAAGCTTTAGATTCTTTTTAGTGTTTAGACATTTCTACAGCTAATAAAATATTAAATTTTACTTTATTTTGTTGTGATTTATTTCAATTTTACTTTATCACTATCTGAATTTTAAAAGTTTCATACTTTTAAGTTTATTTTAATTTTACTATGTAAATTTATTCAAAATCTGTGGACAGAAAGTTTTGTATCCAATTTAAAGTTTTATGTTATGGAGACTTTAGATATGAAGCATGTAAAAAAAAAATTTCATGATTGATTTCGTGATATATAAAGAGCAATTCGAAACCACAAAGGAAAAATGTGTTAACGAACCAATGCTCAACAAGAAACAGTGTGATACAACATAAAATTGAACCGTGCTTCCCTTTAAGATTTTAGGCATGCCACTAATGTCTGCACTGATAAAATGGAGGTAATATCTTTTTTTATAAAACAGTGGCACTGAATCAAGTTGGGAACTTGGGGCAAACCTGTAATATATTCATAGATTTCATATGTAATGGAATTATTTATGTACTTGCGTGTGTCCATCATAAACTCCAAGCACTTGGGGAGAAGAAGAAAACAGAAAAACAATGACAAAGTCAACGAATAAAAAACTATAGTAAATTTTGTAAATGGCCAAATGCACCGGTCCTAAACTACGCCAGCACAATCAGCTGGTGCTCGTTCTCATTCTCAACACAATGGCTTTTCAACATGTTGAAGGGATATCTCTACCACTTGCTTGTTTCTGCTATTACTTTTATGCTATAGTTTGGGCATTTGGGCCTTTGACTTGTCACGGTTGCCATTTCTCAAAATTCAATTTCTTTTAATTTCCTATTATTTTATGGAATTGGGCCTTATATAATGGCTTTAAAGTCAGTGCATCTCCACTCAGATTCTTAGAATATCAATCACTCCATTTCCTTGGTTGTTCTCTCAAGTCTCAACTCTTACCCCTCTTTGACTTTTCTATCAGAAGAGCTTGTTGGAGTAGAAAACATGGTAGCACACGGGCTTGTGGTAGCATCACTTGTAATTTGCTGTTTAGCTGCAAGTTGCTACGGGAAGGTTCACTTCTCTTCCTTGAAAAATACCCTTGATGTCACCGCTTCCCCCAAGCAGGGACAAGGTAAGTTAAAACATCCCTTCTCACTAGTCAAATTCTAATATTACTAATGTTCTCTGAATCAAGAACAAGATTTTGCACCTTGTAATGCCTTATGCGAATTAGACCATGTTTAGTTCTGATTAATTATAGATAGTATTAAACAGAAAAAACTAACCTAATCTGTAGTTTGTATGCAGTCTACGATTTTATGAAGTGGATCGTTAAATTCATTCCTTTATGCTAAACTCAATATATGTTATAAATAATTATGCAGTTCTGGCGGCTGGGATAGATAAAATAACTGTGACATGGTCTCTGAACAAGACCTTACCGGCTGGGACAGACTCCGCGTACAAAACAATAAAGCTGAAGCTGTGCTACGCGCCCATTAGCCAACGCGACCGCGCGTGGAGAAAGACCGAGGACGAGCTCTCCAGGGACAAGACCTGCCAGCACAAGATCGTAGCCAAACCCTACGACGCTGCCAACAAAACCGTGCAGAGGTTCCAGTGGTTGATTGAGCGAGACGTGCCCCAAGCCACGTACTTTGTACGCGCCTACGCACTTGATTCTAACGACGTCGAAGTGGCTTACGGCCAGACCACGGACGCCAAGAAGAGCACCAACTTGTTTGAGATCAACGCAATCAGCGGGCGCCACGCGTCCCTTGATATCTGCTCCATTTGCTTCAGTGCTTTCTCCGTTGTGTCGCTCTTTGCTTTCTTCTATATTGAGAAGAGAAAGGCAAAGGCTTCTTCCTCACAAAAGTGATTCAGTCACACACCATGGCAGGTTTACTAATTGCTTACACTTCATGGTTATAAATAAATCACGAGGGACCTGTTTTTCCCTCTTATTAGTCGCTTATCTTTAGTACAACTCAGTTCCGCGTCAATGTGAAGCATTATCTCTCCCTAAACTTGTAAGATGAGAAAGAGGGCACATATTTAATGATAATTCCATGTACGTATGTCATTAGGATGGCATGTTATGAAAGTCAAATATACTGTGTCAAATTACTTCGTGCAGGAGCTCACTTTTTAGCTTGTAATGAACCCATGAAGTAATAGTATGTTCTCAAAACATTTAGAATTCATCGTGTTACCCTGAAAAAATGAAAATTGTGTTGCTTTGCTTTCGATGTAGGAATAAACACTTCCCACAGTTTTGGTTGAATGCATCCCAAACATGCAGTAATAGTGCGTGGTGGATATAAATCTCACCCAATTAATAGCTACTGTTTTAATATCTTTTACTTGATTTTGCACTAAAAAGTAAATTCATGACGTAGAATCAAACACGCACTTACTAGATTTCATGAGAAGCCACCTAGAAAGCAGTCAAATATATTTGCAGTTTCATCGTATAAAAATACTAATTATATAACTATTACAGAAGTTAAAGGGTATTCACTTGACCATAGCGAAGTTTTTCATCAAATGTCTCGAGAAAAGAATCCTATTAGCTATACAAAAGCAATCAAAATTTTCACAGTCAGCATCTTTGTCTCTTCCGCAAGCAAGGGAAAAAGTCAAGTAGAAAGTTGTTGATTCATGAACTTGCAAGTTACTTAACTCAAGTACGTAATTCCAACTTCCATTACTTAGAAAATTAATTCCATGTGGATTGGACTTGCACGAGGACCACAGTATTCTCAAGTATCAATAAAAGAATAATCTTGTCATCACAAATCTGCTTTAGGATGAAAATACATGTCTGTACTCTGCATTCTGTCCGTACCATAAAGAGATATTCTATCGTCATAACAATCAACATATCCAAATGCATCCGTGCCAGGAGGACATTCCAGGGCAGCTTCAAGAACTCTGTGGTGTACTCCGTGGGAATCAATGGAGTATCCTCCTTTGTGATCATGTCCAGATAGACACAGCTTCACACAAGTGTATCTGTGTATCAAATTCATTACTTCGTCATAATTCCACAACAGTGCCTCCTTGGATGACGCACCGGGATCTAGAGGCAGATGGCAACAGACCACCACCTTCTGTTTCAATTTTGTTGCTTCCTGAAGAACACCATTCAACCATTCCATTTGTTCCTTTCCAATGGCTCCATTGAACATAAGAAACCTTCTTTCGAGGCCCACCAAACCTGTTGGACTATTCTTGTCTTCATTTGGATTCTTCTCCCGGAGGAATTTCAAGGCCTTCAATGTTTTTGGATGATCTTGAGGCCAGCCAATTGCACTTATGTCATAGCCATCAAGAGCTACAAATCTATATTCAGGTACCGGTGAAAAGTCATAGTAAGCATGGCCTTCAAAACTTTTGATCTTCAATAGTGGAAGTAACTTGCTTCGAGGCAGATTGTATAGGCAGTGATTGCCAATCAAATGATATACTGGTCCTTTGAACATCTCAAATTCATCCACAACTTTCTTTACAGTATTAAGAGATTGATCTTTTGGACAATATCCATCAACAATATCTCCAAAATTTATCACAAACTTGTGCCTCTTATTAGTATTCCATTCTTTTACTGCTCTCTGTAACACAAGAATGCTGTGTCTGTAGTACCGTGGAACACCAAGGAATGACTTACCATCAGGAATGTCAGCACACTGCACATCAGATATCAATCCAAAAGAAAAGAGAGGCTGTTTCCCATTTGTAGCATTTAGTCCGTTAACAGAACCCATAGTGTATATATGTCTCTACTCTCCACAAGCTCCTATTGGTCATACAGCATAAATAATGTCATCAATATAGGATTTTCGATTTACAGTCTATGATAAAATAATGTGTATGCATAAAATACAGAATTCATTTCGTTTATGACTTACGAAACTTGTTTGGAATGACATCAATTTAGCAACTTTATTCATATACAGATCACTTTGTAAGCTATGACTAAAAATTTGAAAATCCTACCAGGGTATCAATTTTGATAGGATTTGCAAATCACTTCATGTTAACCAGATTCTCTTTAAATCCTACTATTGAAGTGATCAAAACAGGGGAAAACATAAACCAATGATCTCAACCTGTGAGTAAACTGGTCTATCACATTCGCCCTAAAGTTTCAATTTTCCTTTATATTAGCTATTAATCAAATTCAGAAAATTCGAGTTAAAGTGAAAATATAGAAAGCACACACAACCAACCATAAATGCTGATTTGCTAACATGGTCTGTCTTCAAGAGTCTGACATTTTCTTATGAGAAAGAATATGATTCCTCAACATTGATATTTTCACACCTCAATTTTTACATCCACTTTATTTCCCTCTCTTTATCTTTCTTTTCCACCAAATTATCTATTACATTTATGGTTCTTATTTTTGTACAGTCAATAAGTGCAAACACTCCATATACACCCCTTATTTCTTCTTCTTATCGCATCACGTTACCAATCATATCAATAATTTATCTCTCCTCTCTTGGTGTCTACACCCAAGGAGTGTCCAAGAATCACTGTCTCTCTCTTTTCTTCTCGTCTTTCTCTTTCCTCGCAAGGTGTGTACACATTACACTCCAAGGAGAGGTGTGAAAAAATAATTTTTCATGATTGCTTCTACAATAATGATACATGAACATTGCATCATTCTAAACACCTTATTAACACTTCTATTTCTCTCTATCTCTCTTCTTATCATATCATAAAATCTATTATAATACATTTGTCTCTCTTTATCTCTCCAGGCGCCTACTAGTGTTTGGATGTCTATTCATCAATTTTCTTCCTTCTATAACATAATAGCCATCCTGTGGCCAAGACCACTAGTTTGAGATCAGAGAAAATGCAATTTCCAGATAAGACATAAGTATAGATGCAACCTCAATAATCTGGTAACAAGTTTCAGGACCATAAGGAAAAAAGAAAGAAAGAAAGAGGAATCCTCTACAACATGTCATAGTCTCATTGTAAAAAAATGCTAGTATAGAAACTAGAAAGAAGAAATGCAGAAATTGTCCTAAGGCTGGCTTGGACAACAAACCACATGAAATAGTTACGAGCAGCGTGGTAACTTGGAATTTAGAAAACACAAGAGGACTCCTAAATTCTGATCTATGTTATGCCACTTCCACAAGACCACAAGATGACCAACTAATTAGAGTGGTCATCCTCAACATTTTTCTCCAAATAAACTAATTATGAAACTCGGCAATCCACCATAGCCTAAAAAGAAATCAGAAACAGAACTAGCCTTCTTTGAGAACTGTTCCTATGTCATGGTATCTATTGGCATTCCGCGTGTCTAACTTTAGAGGGTGAGTACGTCAGGTTGTGAACTTGTGATTGATTATTCTCACATGTAACTTACCCTGTCCTCCAATTAATTGTCTCTATATGAATGCAGTGAGCAATGCAACAGAACAGACGACCAAGATTGGATACAGCCCCCCAATTATATTCAAGTTAAATTTGTATAAATTGCGCTTTATCCAGCTATGAAACGTGAAAAAAGAACACAAATGTACAAGAGTACAAGCCAAAAAAAACTAAAACAAAACCGGGCAGTTTTGCAGAAAGCAAACAACAATTGCTTTGAAAAAAAAAAAAGAGAATAGAAACGTACTTGTGACAGAAATGAGAAAAGCGAGGCAGCGGTATTATGTCTGTTGTGGAATGGTGAGAAAGAGAGGGAGAAGAATGACGTAGTAGAATGTAGAGATATCGGAGGTTGTGCGATTGCGTTAAGGTTTGGAAGTGGGAATGGAGATCGCAAGTCCTGACTTTGGCCTGGCCTCTGCAGAGAGAAAGACTTAAATGACTCGTGCTTTTAAGAATTATACGAGGTTAATGCAATGCAATTTAAGGGCTAAAATGGTCGTTTCCAGTTGTCAGAAACACGGGACTGCCACTGTTTGTTTCCTCCTCCTTCTGATTAACGCCACCTGTCCTCCTAACCAGCCGTTGACATCTCACCCCGCCCGGCCCCAAAACCCTTTTCTTTATTTTACGTAATGTTAAAGTGAGAGACACAATTTATTATTTCATATAATATATTTTAAAATTTTTACCTATAAATTGTTACCTTTACTGGCGATCTCCTTTTGCGCAACCTTCTGTTTAGGTTCTAACCAAAACGAGCATGCATATTGTCGATATTGTTGATCTCTTTCAACTTGCCCTACAATATCTTGTTTAAACCAATTTCCAATACCCAATCACTTCCGGAGAACATCAAGTATCGTTTTTTCAACAACAATTCTTGGGTGAATACTTTATAGACACGATCAATGAAAATTTTAAGATGTTGTGAAAATAATTTTAATATAAATTTATCATTATTTTAATAATATTTTAGCTTATCTATTCTACGAGATAGATGATAATTATTATATAATTAAATATTTATATAATTATAATAAGTAAATATTCTAAATATATATTATATTAGATTTATATTGAAAATTTTAAATTATGAGATAAATTATTTTAACTATTAATATTTAAAAATATTAAAAATTAATTTAGAGATAGAGATAAAAAATTATAGATTTAAAGAGATAATAATTAAGAAGATCAAGTAAATAAATAATAATAATAATACAAGGTAGTTTAAAATGATTGAGAAAAGATTTTTATGGCTAGTTGATATATTAGTGTGTGATATACATTCAAAAAAGTTAATATTAAAATTATCTAATTGAGAAAAGATAAAATTAAGATTGATTGTTCAAGATATTCTATTTTTTTTTATATGGATCGTTTGATCATATAATCCAATTCCAATAAATAATTACGTATTTCAAATTCAAGGAGTTGTAAATCGTTCACTCAAGTGGGTCAACCTTATAAGCATTCACGTATTTCAAATTCGATATTTGAGAAGTTGTGCATGGTGTGGGCTAAGTTGTAGATAAACTAAGAAGGTCGACTTCAACAATGCTTACACCTCAAGATTAGTACCTAAAGAGTTATCAACAAGTAGGCATAACAATTAAACCCGAACTCATAGGTACTTGTCCGACCATGTCCTAACTTTGACAGGTTGCCTTGATCAAGGACGAGGTCAAATTTAGGTTTTTCTTAACTCAAGAAAGCGATATCAGGTATGAATATGGGGATGTTACTACTCCCATTCCACAAAACCCGCACCGTTTAATAGTTATAAAAAATAAAGTACAAAATAATTATATATAATATACATACTTATATATAATGATTTTATACTTTATTTTTTATAACTATTAAAATATAAATGAATTATTATAATAGTTAATAATAAAAGTAATAATAGTAATTAAATAATAAAGATTTAATTAAAAGTAAAATTTAATTCTTTTTATTTTAAGTTCTTTATTATTTATTAATTTGTACATATTATTTAAATTAAGATATAATTATTAATTTAATATATTGTTTATTTAAAATATATAAGTAAAATAAATTAAAAAAATTATAAAATGAGTTCCTAGCGAGTTCACTGATTGTTCATTTTCTGTTTGTCTGTTCTTCCTCTTAGGCTCTTACTCTGTGGTTCCTCAATTTTCTTGATGCTGAATTTGTGGCTTCAACTTTGTTAGTGGTTTTCTTAGTGCATGTTGTGGCTGTTGAGTTTATTAGTGCATCTCGAATGGGAGTTACTTATTGGGTTCTCAAACTTAAGAATCAGTTCTTATGCAGTTTAAATATTGCTTCTTTGTCCCCATATGTATTAGTCTATCTCTTCCAATTATGCTTCCAGTTATGTGTTCATACTCTCTGCTGTTATATCTTTAGTTTTCTGTTTCCTGTCTCCCCTCAATGAATAATGTCATTATGTAATATACTAAAGACACAAGTGTTTGCTCGATTTGTTGATAATCTTAGGACCCAATCTGAATGGTTTGTTTGGAAGGCAATCTGGCACAACTGCTGGATATTCCTATTCTACTGCTAACAAAAACATGGTTGTGATTTGGGAGGAAAAGACCTTATATGATTACTTGCTCAACCCAAATTTTTGCAAAATCTGAGACAGAATAGAAGTTTAAGCCACAGAGCAAGATCTTTCTGTTAGTCAAAGATAAGAGAATGTAGATTTTTGTTTTGGGGCTGTAGATTTCTGAGATGTAACTCATTATTCCTCACCCACCAATTGTTATTGTTTTATTTTTAGGGATTGCATTAGTTTTTGATTTAATTTATTATGTCCTATAATTATTAAAACAAATGTAATTGAATGTAATTGTTATATATATATAAATTTTATCTTATATAGAAAAAATAAAAAAAATTTAATTAAGAGGAAGCAAGTTATTACAAAAATAATTTTAAAAAATTACTCTTTATTTTTTTTAATAAATATTTTTAGGATAAAAGAGAAATAATATGAAAAAACTACAAAGTAGTATTTTAAAAAACATTACAAACTTTAAAAAATTATTTACCAAAATAGGTTTAACAAAATTTAGTTAATAAAAAAATTAAAACTAGCTAAAATAAAATAAAATATAATCAATTAATGTTTAATATAACGTTTAAAGAAATTATTATCAAAATAAAAAATTAATTAATATAAATTTGTGATGTGGGTAGATGCATATCTTATTAATATTGGAATTTCCATCGCAATGTCACAATAACAATTTTCATTATTATTATACAAGTTTGATAAAATTTTTAAATACTATAAAATAAAATAATAAAATTTAATTTATATGAATATTTATTATATTAAAAGAAATGATTATAATTTTAATTAAAAAAACCTGCAAAATTTCTTATACAATCATAGTGTTCAAGAAAATTATTTGGGAATAAAAATTTTTCAAGAAATATATCTATGAATTTTCATACAAAATTTTTTTTAGAAAATGTTCTTGTAAAAAATATACTTGTGATTTTTCTGTAGACATATTAGTAGGAAATGCTCCTACAAAAGATATATCTACAAAATTTTCTGGGAATTTTTCTATGAAAATATTTGTAGGAAATGCTCATATAAAAAATATATATGTAGATTTTCCTACATATTTTACTGCGAATTTTCTTACAGATTTTCCTACATATTTTTCTGTCGATTTTCTTGTGGAATATATTCATATATAAATTTCTTGTCAATTTATAATTAAAAAAAAAAAACCTGGTCAACTACTTCTGGTATGTTCGCTCATTCAATATTTTACCCTTTTAGTTTATGGATTATTTTAAAATATTTTTTTTATTTTTTAATTTTATCGTGGAATTTACTTTATTTTAAAATTTTATTTTAATTTTTTAATTTTCAAATTTAAATTAACATTGTCACTTCATTTTCAATTTTAAACACGTTTTTAATAATTCAATATTTAAAACTTATTTCAATTTCATTTACAATTACTTAAAAATTATCAAACAGATTAATGTTTGAAATATATATATATATAGTGAAAGGTAACCGAATTATGAATTTCTTTTATAATAAATCGTAATTGAGATGAGTGGTCTTCTATATTCTTTTACAAAGAGATGTTACTTATCGAAATCTAAACTTCTACAACAAAAAATATACATTAGTAACATTTTTCCTGATTATATTCTTGCACTTCAATGCATACATCTAATTCTGTGGTGATTAATTAATTGGGGGCTCAAATTCTGTAGAACGTGTTAAAAGCAATTCGTACATTTTTGGACACCTATCCGACGGTGGCTGCAGGTATACATGTTATCCCTTTCTTAATGACTTCTTCAATTTTTTTTTTATCTATTATTTAAGATAATAATACACAATTTAAGAGAAATAATTAATCTCTTTACTATTATAAAACTTATTAGTAAGTTTTAATGTGTATTTTATCTCTTTCATTTATTACTTTGAGTCTTTGACATATTATATGCTATTATTTCTTTTTTTTATAAGAGTATAACTAAAAATTGATAATTAATTCTATCTTAGAATTTTCAAATGATAGAAAAATAGAAAAATTAATATTTAGACATCATCCTTGATTTTCAATTATATGTTCACATAACATAACTGATATAAGTTTGAAACTTTTAATACCGTAACAAGTTGGTATATAGTTTGATATAATTCTAATAACATAAAATTTCAATTTGGTGCTTGGCAGTGTTGCGAAGATGGTAGCGCACATGGGGGAAGTCCATGACATGCTTTAAAAAATTAAAATTTGATCTTATAAAATGAAAAATATATTTTCTAGGATAAAGTATAATTATATAGTTATTGATTAGAAAATCAAATGTTTAAATTTTAAGAATTTTATATAAGTTTTTATAATTTATTATATGTGTTATCATAATGTTATAATTGATTTTCAATCAACTACTATAATTATACATTTTTCTTTAAAGCATACACCCCACTTTAGATAACATAAATTTCAAAGATCTATTATTAATAATGAGAATCCCCAATTGTTTAAAAATCGTTCTCTATATAAATGAAATGTATCATTTGCTTATAACAACTGAAAAATAAAAGTGAGTTTCAATTTGATAACTCGAGTTCAACATCTCATCGAATCCATCATTAAGAAATTAATTTTCAGATCAATTAATACCTTTTAATTTTAAAATGACTAATAGATAAAATAAAGTTTCACCTCTAAAGCGATTATTATTCAAAATAGATGGAGTAAAAAAATATTTTTTAATTAAAACATTAAATTATCAATATTATAACTTTTTTCACTCACAAGAATTTTCAGTTTGGTTTATTTAATGGGTGTAACACGGATGTTCAATTATAAATTGTTAGGTAACTCCATTGTTAATTACAATAGGAATAGGTAGCGGTTAGTTATAATAGATTAGTTATCCATTAATTAGTTAGAAATTTTATAAATAAGATGGGATTGAAGGGAGAGTTGTCATCTTTGGGATTTGAGAAGTCTTTGGAAAAAACCAAATCTTATCAATACTTGTGTTTTATTATCAATAAAATTCATTTCTATAATCTGTCTACAATTTGATCTAGTTTGTATCACAAAACAACCTTCACAGATGAGAGTCAAGCAAAAATATCCTTGTATATTGATAAATTAATACAAGCTAACTAGCTCTCCCTTAAGCAAGAACACACGATCAGCAACAGACTATAAGTTTAAAAGTAGCAAAATCAGTAATAATTAAAAGCTGACACCGCAAGAAACAGAAATGTAGCATTCTGCATACAGGATATCAATAACGTACCTCATAGCCTTGTGTGAGAACCATCACCTTCTTCTCTAGTTGTACCATCTTTTCCTTACCATCATCCAATTTGTTTCTCACATTCTCGAACTCATCCTGCATAGCTGCTAGTTTTTCCATGTTCCCAGCAACACTTGAGAGACCATAGGCAACGAGTAGGAAAGTACATAAGATCATTGAAACAAGTTCTGTGTGATTCAATAAATTCGTCAAGGGGTTCACTTTCATGATCCATTGGTGCACAAAGATATTGGCCTGCCATCAAAATACAAGAAATAGAATGCAAAATAAGGGTTACCAAAAAAGCAAAAAGGAGTAAATCCGGTTTTTTCAAACCGGTTCAAAAATCCGGTTTTCGGTTCTGAAAATCCGATTCTCCACTCAAACTTGTGGAACCCAAAATGCAGAGAGACTTTCGAGGGCAGATCCGGGTTGGTCCGGAAAGTCATGGGAAAGGTGGGCTAAGTGAAAGAAAAAGAAAAGATACAACGATCGTGCCGTAAGACCTTTTTCCTTTTTACTTGACGTTATTTTCCTCGGGTTTTTTACATTACATAAGGCCTTTAGTTTAGGGCTTACTTAGCGCTTGCGCTAAGATCTAATTTGAGTAAAACTTGGATTTGAAAAAAAAATCTTTTCCTTATTAGTCGGAATACAAATCAGTATTGGCACAACTTAGGCTGCGACGCATAGTCAACTAAAAATAGATAATAGATGATACGGGATCTGAGTCCCTTTAGAGGAAGGAGTCAGGCGTGCAGAGTCGGATTCAAGTCAACTCGTTTAGAGTGGCGAAATTGATTTGGCACAGTTGGAGTCGCCATCGACATTTTTATAGAAAATGCCAGCAAACCTTAAGTTGGATAAGGTAAATGTGAAATTAGAGTATGGACTCGGAGTTGGGTACATATAAGGATCACTGGTATCTCACCACGTCTATCCAAAGATAGTTACTTTAACTAGATGTATGAAATGAAATGACTTCTACGTTACAGTTTATGCCTTTTTCTAAGAATGGAAGATATTTACAAAAAGTGAGCATAAGATGTTTTTGGGGTTTTTTGGGATGAATAACTTGACATGAGTTGTTTCTTGCTCCTACGTATCTCTTACTGCAATGAAGAAATCAAAGTTTATGTAATTCTGAAGCATGGGTGGTTAGATGGTAAGAAGGGCCGAGACCGACTCGGCGTAGTTGGAGTGCCGAGACCGGCTTGATGCAGTAGGTATGAAAGGGGCCGAGACCGAGTCGGTCAGCTGGTGTGGAATGGCCGAGACTGGCTTAGCCTAGTTGGACTGTCCATTGGGGTTCGAAGGAATGGATGAAAGTGGACTTTTCATTAGCATCCAAAGATGGTTAAAAAGGTGAACTGTCCATTGGTGTCCAAAGATGGTTGGAGAAAAGTGTAGCTAGGAAGCTTGAGATTAGATGTTGGGAGGGGACTGAGACCGACTCAGTCCCGTTGGTGTGAGTCGGTCCCAGGTCCCATAAGAGCCGGCTCTTAGTCAATCTCGGTATTAGCTACATGGGAGCCGGTTCAGAATCGACCTACAACTTGGTTTCGGCTACGTAGGAGCTGGAGCCAGTGTTGGCTCATAACTTGTAGTATTTTGCTGGGTTATACAAAGAAGTGTATTGGCTTAGAATTTCGGACCACTAAATGGATATATGCAGGAGGGGATTTCAAAAATCTTACCTTGTATCCAAAGATTACTTGTTCAGAGTGGATGAGCTCCTTCCGCCTTTCTTCCGAAGATCTTTTCCAGACTCTTCCTCTCCTTTTTAGCTCTCACGTTCTCTCAAGATTGAGATTTTTCACTCTCTTCAAATTAGAATTTTTCGTCCTTTCAAGGTTCGAGTTTCTCAGATTAGAATGTTCTCCAAAGTTCCCTTGGTTCCCAAACTTTCCTCTACCGCTCCTTCTCCAGACTAGAATCCCCCCTAAAGTCTCCGTCTTCATCCAAGCTTGGGTCCTTTTATAGGCTCGCTCGTGGTGTCCCGAATCTTCACAGAAACCTTCCACCATTAATGTGGTGGCTCTCCACTAGGCTCATTAATGCTCTGGTGCTCTCAGGAGGGTTTTCCCTCATTCAATGCGACGACTCCGTAATTAATGTGGTGGTGACTATTCTTCATCTTTCTGTCGCTGCGTGCGTGTCTTCCACACCATCCTGCTTTTTAGGAAGGAGACGACCTTGCCAGGCACAACTCCCCATCTTGGCTACTTCTACTTGAGGCCCATTGAAAAATGCAAAGTCGCCAGAATGTGTTTTTCCAAGTCACTTTTTTGACATGTTTTCCTCCTTTTTTCTTCTTTTGGATGAGTCATCACTATTGCCACTGTTACTCCTCTGTCTTTTTTCCCTTTTTTCCTCTGCTGTCCTCTCTCCTTTTTTCTGTACCCGACTAGAAAACGGTCACTACAAGTGTATATTAAAAGAAAATTATATTATATTAATCAGTTAAAATTAAAAAAAATTGAAATGTAAAAATAATATTAAAATAATATATTAAAATTAGATTATAAATATCTAACTAAATTATATATATATATATATATATATATATATATATATATAAATACAATATGAAAAATAAATTAATGAATTGATAAATAGAAATAATATTAAAAACTATTATAAAATTTTAGATTTATCATCATTTGCACTTTCTTATTTTATAAAGAAAAGTTATTATTCATAATATATTAAAAATAAGTTATAATGTAATTATCTTATATATATAAATTAATAAATACATTAGTTAATTAAATTGCACACTTAAATATAATTTAATTATTTTAATTTAAAATATTATTTGTTATTTTAATTAATATTATTTTTTTATTAATTAAGTCAATACTAAACTAATTAATATTAACAATAAAGATTAAAAAAATACATTAAGAAAATGTCAAGTATATACAAATGACAAAAAAAATTTACAAGACAAAAACCAAACAAAATTATATTTGTGCTAACTTAAAACGTATTTAAACTTAAAATAATTTAATAAGAAGTATTGATTATTGTAATAGTTCATATAAACTATGAACATATAAACTATCTCTTCGAGTATCTCCAAAAATCAACTTAAAACACTATAAGTTGTTAAAAATTTTATAGATTAACATTAATAAATTATTATAAAATTATACTTATCAATTATGAAAATAATAAATTTAGTTTTTCATTTAATAAATAATAGATATTATGTTCAGCTTTTCACGTGAGTGAACTATGATAGATTTAACCATTTTATGTAATGTCGATTAGCATATCCTTTGCCTCGTCCAGGAAGTCATAAAATTACTATCTTATCAAGTAATTTTATAACATATAATCATCGAAACACTTGTCACGTAGATGCCAGTTTTCTTCTCCAATACTCATTGTCTGTGATTAGTCTCTTTACTGAATCACTATAGACATTGGATTAATTCAGGTATGCGTTCTTGATCTTTTTCCCACATACTGGTTATTTAATATGCTATACTTTGTATCTCTATATATGATTTGGATTTCTCAAATTGTTTTAAATCTATCAAATGGTATCAAAGTCCAATTGATTCAAATTATAACTACCATATTTTGTTTTTCCATCGTCAAAACAAAAATGGAAATAGATCGTTTTTTCTTGGTATTTTCGTTCATTTTATTTTGAAAATAATTGTTAATAATTTATGCACGAAATTAAAAATTGGTTGAGAGTTTTTTCCTCATTATACTAATAGTAAAATATTAACAATTTGTACGATTTCATGAACGAATTTGAAAATTTTCAAGATCATTTTTATCAATTTTTTATGAACTCTAATTCGTCCAATGGGTCGTTTGCAAATTGAATATAGTATATTTTGAGAACTGAAAGTTCTAGGCACAAGTAGTTTGATGTTTGTATTCCTTAATTAAAATCTAGATTTTGATCCTTATTGTAGCTAGAGGTAGCACTTTACTCCTTAAAGGACCTATTTGGTGGAAAAAGGTGTGTCTCCTAACTTACCAAAAAAGATATATTTTAAGATAATATAAATATGTTTTTCTAGCATAATATATTTATTATATTTTTGTATGGTGTCAATTTTGATATTCTGTATAATTGTGAGATTGTATATTGTAGGACCATTTATGCAAAGTTGTGTAAAAATATTTAGTTATATTTATATTATATTTGTAATAAATGCATCCCACCAATATGTTGTTATTAATATAATTCAAATTTATATAATATATTTTTGTGATGTTAAAGTAATCTGTCAATATAAAAATTCTTGGAACATAGGGGGTTAAATATTGTATTGCATCATTAAGAATTTCTTATTTATTATGGTTCAAGAACCTTAGACGAATCATCTTTGATGTTGCTTAACTCACTTTAACATTCCCAATTCCTCTATAAGATTGTGAGTACGATATTCTGGTAGTTACCTATTATTTGATGTTGGTATGAATGTGTTCATCGTTCTATGAGAAATCATGTTCTAATTACCAATTCTAGAATTGTTAATGGATTGATTTCCTTTTCTCATATTATATATCCTAACGAAAGAAATGATGATGATGGTAAAAAGTAATAGTAAATTAAAAAATGGAATGATATCCTATTATATTAGTGTATGGCATATAAATATCTTTTTCACTTATATTAAGGAGAATTCTAAATATAAATAACATATATATGTGTGCCTAAAGAATTTTGTGACATAATTGTTTTAAGAGAATGTGAAGTCTAAGTGGAAGATTGTTAAAAATTTATAATTTTTTTTAATTATTTGGACATTATATTTTAAATATAATTATATAAGTTATTTATTTATTTAATAATTATAATATTAAGTGGTCTAATTTAAGTAATTAAATATATATATTTTTTAAAAGAATATGATATAGACTTAATGAATGAATATCTATATTGACCTACTAGAGGATAGTAAAAAACTTACATGTAAGTTGAGGTATTAGAAACGATTATGATTTTCAATATATTAAATAAAAAATATGGTTCATAAAAAAAAACAAAAATTTTAAAAAAATTAAAACGATTTAATTGAGAAACATCACAAATCAACTATTTTTCATTTGCATTCTCTCAATCTTAATGAAATTAAAAATTCTAATAATCACATAAATTGATAGAAATATATAAAATTTATAATTATAAAAAAATTTGATAATTATATATTAATCAGGCAATTAAGAGGTGGTGCACAGTTAGTTAAAAGCATTAAAATACTTCACGTGCAACATTACCATGTGGTTTGTTACATCATGTACCTTGAGAAATGTCAAGATTAACCTAACCATGGATCAGACTTAAGCATCTAAGAACTTCTTGCTTTTCACCTTTGTTATTCTATACCTACGAACTTTTCTCACATTCAAATATATTTTTTCTTCATCTTAAATAATATTGCTACTCTGTTGGAATTTTTATTGTTTTGGTGGTTGAAGTCTATGCATTTCCATCTATTATACTATCTATAATTTTATTAGCAGTCTATAAGAGAAAACATACACATTCAAGTGTGAATTTGATGATTTGAACAACCTCATATCAAAGTTAAAAAAAATAGTTTTTTTATAAATTGATAGAAATATGTAAGAATTCAAATTTGATAACGATTGATTATTTGATAATAAAAGTAAATTATGCATGTCCAAGATCTTGTACCCTATATTATCTAACTATCTGAAATGGTGAGCCGTAATCGTACATCATGGTTTGAATAATAAAAAATGATAAAAACAAATCAAGGCGGCTAGCCACTTTTTTCTTTTGATAATTTTTTCTTTTTCTTTTTATAATATATATAGTAGTTGATTACATCATTTTATTATAAGATATATATGATATTTAAAAATATATAAATATTTATGGTTAAATAATATATTTAAATAAAAATTTAATTATATAAAATTTGATATACATAATTATAAAAATAATATTATTTAATGTCAACCGATCTTGACCCAATAGGATCCGTTAAAATAAATTAATCTGATGTATAATTATTTTACTTAAAAAAATAAAAAAGTCAAATAAGCGAGTGATGTACTCGTTCTCTTTCTTACCGGGCAGTTATTCCCCATTCTTCTTTGTCAGCGTTGGAGAATTGAAGCCAATGAATTCTTACTGATTTAATATTTGGATTCCAAGTTTCTTTTCGCTACTTTTTACAAAAGGTCATGGGTATAAACCATGGGTAAAACAAGTAGAAAGAGCCGTGCATACAAAAGCTATGAAAATTATTGAATATGATTTATAATATTGCAATATAGCACGAAATCTATAATTGTTCAATTGGCTCTTCATTCAACTTATTGTCCGATGTGGGATCAATCAGCAAGAATTCTTTGACTTCATATTTTTTAGTGTTTTTATTAATTTTATTAATTATTAATCTCAATAAAAAAAATTTGGTTAATTATTTTAAATGAAATCTTCTCTTTCGAGTTCTGACCTTACTTAAAGAATTTAAATACAATTTTATTACACCAAGGACAATTATTCACGTGTTGGTAATATTTTTATACATTTATATTTTAGAAATATGCACTTAAAATTAAAAGGGAGCATAAAAGTTGATCTAAAGAAAATAGTTTTTATATTTCTCTTTTTATTTTACATATTTATTATATTTCTTTCTTTTTTATTTTTTACTTCTCTCTTCTTCCTACTTATTTCAATTCCTTGAAGAGAAAATATCATTATTTAAAATAAGTTATTTTCCTCTCTCAATCTTCAAACCGTGTTAATACAGGCAAATTTTCTGACCTTGTGCCACACCTTTGTCACTAATTATATACAGTGATTTTACACTGTAAGAAAATTCCATCCCGTATTAATTTGAGAGGTGGAAAAATAATTTATAATGTTTATGTGTAGAAATTAAAATTTATAATTTTTATAAGAATTAAAATTTTAAAAAGGAAGGTTAGTAATACACTCATTCAAACGTACACTATTATTAATTAGAATTTATAAAAAAAAAACTAGTATAAAATTAGAAGAGAGACTAAATAATAAATAAGAGTTACAAAAATTTGTGGTTTTAAATAAATTTTAATTAATAATAAAAATTACATTAAAAAAATATGTAAGTAAGTATATATATGATATTTCAAATAACAAACTTTTATAATTGAAAAATAAAAAATTTTAATCATAGTTCTTATATCACAATTAAAAAAATCTGTTATTGAAATTAAAACTCAATTAAACATAAATTAGGAGACTATATATCATTATTGTTATTTTTGTTCCTTATCATTATCACTGTAACATCCTAAAAATTATTTAATTATTTTTTTAAAAAATAAATTACATCATTATTATTATCAATTTTATTTTAATTATTAATTGCTGCAGAAAATTATTTAATTAAATAATTTCATTTTGAAACTGAAATGTTATTATTATTGTTATTATTCTTAATGATGACAGAAAATTAATTTAGTACTTAAATATTTATATTTTATTTTATTTTAATAGAGAAGTTAATGATTTTATAGACTAATGAGATATTAATCTGAATTATTTTTATTTATTAATTTAATTAATTGAATTAACGAGGCTGACAGACGGGTCAAGGTTGGCCCGAACCAGTTAGAATATTAGACAGGGTAATCAGTTTATCCCAATTTGTGTTTTGCGCGTCAGACTGCTAGACCTGAATGAGAGAGAACACAGATCTGCAAGGAAGAGGGGCTAGGTGTTTAGATCAGCATCAGATCATTATTCGCATTTAAGGTACGAGGATATGGGTTCGGTTATATGTGAATACGAGGGTGTACCCTAGGATCCTAAGTCCTCTAGGATCTAAATTCTCAAATTTGTTTGGTTATTATGTTCTAAAAATGTTTTAATTGGTAAAAAAGATTCGTCAATGTGTACCGTGATTTTGGTTGACTTAATTGATAATATAATCAGTTGCCTTTAGTGTGAAGGAAGACCTTTAGAGGGAATCCCAAAGGAACAAGAAAAATGACGCTTTGATGAACATGCTTTCTTCATTATGCTTCCAAGTATGTAGAGATGTCAGTTCTATCTCACTATTTGGGTTTCATTTACATAAGAAAGAGCAGTAGGGCTTTAATACCTGACCATACGTGGTGTTTAATAGGGGACCCTTGCCAAAAGTGGTGTTTAAGAGGATGGACTAATGATGGGGGACATTCATATACATGGCCATAGGTGGTGTTTAACCATGCTACACGTCGGTCATAGGTGGTGTTTAATGGTTGTGTAGAATGCCTTAGCACGGACCATAAGTGATGTTTAACTATGCGACACATCGACCATATGGGGTTTTTAACGGTGTGACCATCATTAGTGATAATTAAGGAGATTGAGGAGGTTCGCCCATGGTGTGGAGTTCGAATCGAGACTTTTAGGTGTGGTGATGAGCATATGCATTGTGCGAGCATGTGCATTTTGTAAACATGAATGAAATGTGATTGATTTTGAATGCGGTGGAACATGTGATTGATATATGAGTATTTGTTAACTGTTAGTAATTGAGTACGGTAATAGGTGAGATTTAGGGTACTATATGCATTTATATATGATTGAATGCTATCTCTCACCATACTCTCTTCTGGTTTTGCTTTAGGTAATGTTGAGGGAGGACACTCATGGTGCCGAGTTTTGAAGGGGCGGAGTCTTACTCTGATTAGTGTGACATTTGAGCTTTTGAATTTAGAATAGTTGTTCTATGTCTTTTGTTGTTTGAAGAACTTATTTGAAGATGATAATGACTTTATTTTCCAATTATAATATTTAGATTTAAAATCTTCTTAGAAACTTTGTACCTACTTGTTAATGACCATGAGAACCTTTTATCTGAATGATGTTTCTTTGGTTTTACTATTACCTTATCTTCCTTTTTATTTACTTGTCTTCCTTTTTATTTACTTGATTATTTTAATTTAAGTATTCAGATAGAAGGGTGTTACAATTACCATAACTGTTGCATCATCAACGATAGTGCCAATGATAACAACAACAATGGTGGGACGGTAATGATGACAACAATGATAATAGTAACGAGGACGGTGGTGTAACAATGACCGTGACAACAACGATAATAATAATGGTTGGTGGTGGTAGTTATGATAATAACAAAGAAAAAGACAATAATAATATAATAAAATATATCTAATTAGATTTTAATATCAACCATATATTTTTTTTAATGGTGATGCAATAATTATGGTAAAAATTTTCTATTTTCTTATTAAATTTTTTTTATTTAAAAGTCTCCTCTCTCTATCTATATATATATTCTTCATTTCCATTTTTTATCTTCTAATGCGCAACTCATTTTGACAATTAGATTGTTTTAAAAAAAAAAAAGTAGAGATCAGAGCAATTTGATCCTCTACTGCTCTCCCTATGTATAATACAGCCGGTCTATGACTATATTAGACCTTTTATGATAATGACAAAATATTATTAATACTATTAAACAATAAATTTATATATTATTATCCTAAAATAATTTTTTCATTATAGTTTTTATTATTTTTAACTGTATACAAATATTTAATAAAATAATTAAAATAAATATTTTGTTATAATAATTTATCCATGTTAAATAATTAAGTAAATTATTTAATTACTTTATTTACAATTAATTTATTATTAGTATTTATTTTAAATATTAGTATTGTTGTGGAATATTTTACGGAACAATGAGAGTCCAAAATCTGTTCACATTGAGACACAAAGACAGGGACAATGACAATAAAGTTATAAAATCTTCAAGCTTAATCACTTAAATGTATGCGTTATTTAATCTCTTCTTGAATCTAACCAATATTAACTTAGGCATTGTGGTCCTTATAAGTACATTCCTCTAACACGGAATATGAGAAATTTCGATTAGTATCAACTCATTCCCTTCAAACCGTAAGATATGTCATCGCTTTTCTCCTTGATAAAATAATTAATTATAAATTTTAAAATATTTATTATAAATTAAAAAATTTATTATAAATTAAAAATTTTATTAACTAAAAATGTAAAATAATTTTATACTATCATTTAATTATAAATAAATCATCAATAAATTTATTAACTTTTATATTTGACAATTTGTAATTAAATAATAGCGTAAAACATTATCACTAAACTTTATATTAATTTGTTTACAAAATTATTAATTTAAAAGCAAGTATTTTCTTGACTTTATACATTTGAAATTATTTATTATTATTTTCAAATTGTTATAACATAAAATATAATAGTATAAAATGTTCATAACTCATATTTCGACCATATAATTTTTTAAATTAAATTGTTAATTTAATATTTTAAGAATTTATTTAACATTAATTTAAATTTCAAATTACTTTGTAATATTAATAATTTCTTCAAATATTAAAATAAAAAATAAGTACTTTTTATCTTTGCAAAACTCATTTAATTTTACAAAACTTTAATGAATGAAATTGATGTCAAGTAAATGTTATAAAAAATATATAAAGTAAATTAATATTTTTAATTAAATTATAATATTATATTTTTAAAATATATAATAATTTATATAGTATCATTTCGTATTCTTATTCTTTTTTATTAATTATTAAAAGATAGAAAAATATATCAACATATTTCATTGTACACATTTCTTTTTATAAAATAAAATTTATATAAGTTCTGTTAAAGTATGTAAGTTTCGTTCTTTATTTAAAATGTTTTATAAGAATTTTATAGAATAATAATTTTTAAAAATATATGTATTAATTAGTTAATTACTAATAATGTTGTTTGTAACATTAGTAATCAATGTATTCTCTTCTTCATTTTCTTTGACCATTGTTTCGCTGTGAACCCACCGCATGACTAATTTTCAAAGAAGGCGATTTCAAAATGGTAAACAGAGAGGGAATTGAAGTATTGGTGTACGATTTTGATTGTGTTTGATGGTTTGAGTGACGACTCTTGTAATGTCAAGCATGCAGATTTAACCTATACTATGTCAATGTTAAATGTAACCTGAACCTCTTTATTTATTGCTTTGACTTCCATATATGTTACCATTTGTTTTTGGCCATGCTACTCCAATGCTGGGTAGCGTTGGCAATATAAACACATGAAACTAATATATATTTAGTGTCTGCTTTGTGTTTTAACACTGTATTTTGTGCGACATTAAAATTTTTTTTTTTAGTGTTTATATAGAATAATAATTTTCTTAAAATATATTAATTTATTTCATGTTTAATAGTTATACACTAATCATATAAAATAATTTTACATTTTCATCTAATTATAAACTACTATTAATATAATTTTAAAGTAATTATTTTAAAATTCAATAAATTTATTATAAATATTAATTGATAGTAGTTGTCCTCACTTTCTGTTTTATTTAAGATGTATGTTGATATTCAATTAGTAAGTAGCATCGATGTTGTTGTATAGTACTTTTTGAATAAAGAAAAAATTAATTGTTATTTTTAGAACTAAAATTAATTAAATATCAAAAATCAGTTATAATAGGTCTTGATTTTATAAAATCAGTTTTAATTTTTAAAAGAAATTATATATCAAAAACTAGTTATATATAACCAGTTATAATTAAAATTAATTAATAACCGTTGATAGCTTATAACTGGTTTTGAAAAAAAAAATTAAATATAATTTTAGTTCTCGTAAAAGTTTTAATTTTGGTTTTATAAAAAAATCTTTATTTTTCATCCTATAAAATTTAAAAATATTACTTTTAGACCATATAAAATAAGTTAATTTTATTTATAGTTTCTATAAAATAATGTCTTTATTTTCATTTTTCTATATATTTTTTACTATTTTAGGTTCATGACATTCATTTTAAAATATATAAATAATATTTATTTTAAATATTTAAAAAAATTTAGAGACATCATATACACCGATATGAAAATGTAAATACTAATAAATATCATATAATCACTTTACCTTTCTTTAAATAGTTAATGAGTGTTTATAAGAATCCAAATCAATAATTTTATATTTTTTAAGGATAAAAATTAAAATAAGAAATATGTCAAACCCAAAATTAAAACTCGTTGATTTTACAAAATTATAAACATATTTAAGCTTTTTAAAAATTTAAGTCAAGCTCAATTTAAAAAGTAACTAATTAAATTTTAACTTAAAAAAATAAAGTAACTAAGTTTAATTAATTAATTATATAATAACTGGTTATACATTATTATAGTTAAAATTTTTATAACCAGTTATTATTAACAACCATACTTAAAATTAAAAAGGGAGCACAAAAGTTGTTACAATGAAAATATTGTTTTTATATTTTTCTTATATTTTTCCTCTTTTTTTTTCTTACATATTACTTATTATATTTCTTATTATTTTATTTTTTACTTTTCTCTTCTTCCCACTTATTTCAAATCGGTAAAGAGAAAATATCATTATTTTAAATAAATTATTTTCCTCTATCAATCTTCAAACCGTGCCAATACAGACAAATTTTCTGACCTTTAACCACACCTTTGTCACTAAATAAAGTTTTTACTGTGATTTTACATTGTAATAAAATTGTATCCAGTATTAACGTGAGAATCAAAACTTAACTTATAATGTTTAAGGGTAAAGGTTAAAATTTATAATTTTTTATATAGAAATTAAAATTTGAAAAAGGAAGGTTTAGTAATATACTTATTCTAATACAATTTTATTATTAATTAAAATATATTAAAAATTAGTATAAAATTAGAAAAGAAACTAATTAAATAATAAATAACTCAGCAATGTATGCTTATAAATGTATTGTCAAAGTGACAAAGATAATAAATTTAGGCGTGGATGATGGGTATTATTTTATTTTTGGTAGACCACCGATTTGGGTTGGCTGCTTGACCTGGTGAATAATTTAGGTAGTTTGTATTCAAACTTGATTGCTATTATATATTTGGTATTTCATTATAAATAATGCTATAATTTTTTAGTAAAGATTTATTTTGGTTACAATTTTTTAGTATAGATTTGGTGACTGCAGTATCTTTTCTCCCTCAGAGAGAAATTTACAGGTACGCCGATTATATTATTATTAATACAGTTTGTCGAAGATATTGGGCCTACCGCCATTATATAATACAGTCAAATTGGAGTAGTTGCTTATTCTTCTTCACATTTTCGCTTTCTGCTTCCAAAGTTTCCATCATTGACCAAATAAAAAAAATCAATTAAATAGTATAATTTTTTTATAATAATTTATTCAAATACAAAAATACAGATAAATATATAACATTTATTATGAAGACAAATATTATTAAATATTTTAAAATATGAAACAAATTATTCATACACCAAAAATATAAATATACTTTAAAATTTTAATTATTTAATGAATAAATAATTTTCAATAAAATTATTTATCCACATAACTTAATTAAATCATATTTATAGATACAGTGGTGGACTTTTCTTAAATTTGATAAATTACAAATAAATATTATATATTTATATTTACTGTTCTAATTTTTTATTCTCATCACATACAGGAGGCTTCAATCTCTGCAGGAACTAAAATGAATAAAATTAAAAAATATATAAAAATTAAATTTCATTTAGTAAATATATAAATATTAATTTTATATAAAATATACAAGAACATATTTAAAAACTATATTTATATAATATATTCTTTAATAACCTAAAATTAAAACTATCATATCATTAAATTGTTATATGCATTAACCATAACTTTTCCTGAAAAAAATTACTGTCTTATAAAAATCTACTGAGTGATGATGAATTAATTACTCATTGTATTGTCTTTTAGTATAATAGTAGTTAAGAATTATGAAGAAGAATTTTCTTAGTTTGTAAAAAAAAATGTTATGTTGTTAGCTTAAGATAAGAAAAACAAAACAAAAAAAAAAGATAGAAAGAAAAAAATATTTGTTTCTGTGATTCAATCTTTAAGAAGTCAATTCCTGTCTTATAAAATTCTCAACGTGTTCATCCCATTGGTAAGAATTAATAAATAACTTTTAATTCGTAAATAAATTTATAATAAAATTAATATAAAATATTAATATAGTCATTTGATTGCAAATGTAATTGTTTGTAGTATTTAGAAATGTAATAATGGATTATAAAAAGAATATTTTATTAAACAATATTTTATAACCAATTCTCTTAATAAAAATAATAATCTAATATATATATATAATTTATAAAAAATCAGGATACCAAGGTACCTAAGGTCCCGAATAGTTCCGTCCCTACTTATATATTTATTATTTATATTTAAATGTTTTGATTTAAAAGTTAAAATTTGTTTGTTCTCCTCATTTGTGATATTTACAATTTTATGATTTTAATATTTATATATTTTGTTTTTATATTTATAATAATTTTTTAAGGTTAAATTATAATTATAATTTTTTATTTTTAAATTCAATGTTATCCTTTTGAAAAAAATGATTATTTCCTGATATATAATTTTGAATTATTTTTTTAACGATTTAAGATGCAAAACTTATCTCATTATATTTTTTTTACATGAAAACTATAAAATTAATTTAAGGTTCAAACCAAAAAATGGTTATAAACATGGTAAAAATCATATTGTGTGAAAAGGGAGTTCTATAAACATATGAAAGAGTGAGTAACATTTGGTTTTTTAGTGTTTTGGTTGTTCGTAAAACTTATTATTTATACAATTTTTATCTTGTTTATGATTTTTTTTTAATTTGAAGCTTAGTTGGTTTCTATAGTTTTTATGTTGATAAATATAATGAGACATGATTTACATATTAAATTAGTTAAAAATAATTCAAAATTATATCTAAAAATCGAAAATTATCATTTTTTTAAGAATAATATTTACTCAAATTTAAGAATCAAATGATTAAAATAATATTTTCAAAAAATAAAGAACTAAAATAAATTTTTACTCTTAAATAAAGCACCAAATTATAATTTAGCCCTATTATTATTGATGTTTTTAAATAAAGAAACCCAATTACTTTAATATTCTTATTCTTTCTTTGGCTATACATATTGAAATTAATTCAATAGTATGTATATATATTTTATATTTATTTATGACTATAATAAATATAAAATTAAGTTTTTTTAATTTAGTTACTTTTTAATTAATTAGTGTAATAAATTATTTTTTAACAAATTTTAAAGAGTAATGATTCCAAACTAAAAAGTTCGTAAATTTATTATTGTAAAAATTTGTTATAATATTTTTAATGTTTTACTATGGTACATTTTATAGAAGATCTTTAAATTTTTTGTGTTGTTTTATTATTATAATTATTAAGTTTTATAAAAAAAATTAATAGAATTTTAATTTAATTATTGTCATATTTTAATTAATATATTTTATTTATTAATTTTTATAGTTACTAAAAGTACAAATAATAAATATAAATATAAACATTTAGATGTCAAAATAGAGAAATATTAAAGTTACCTTCCTAAAAGAGTATAGGTCGAAGTACTATTATTTTAAAATGCGGGTACGAGAAATACTAAAGACTCAATTCATTGTGATTTCTAACATTATTGCATCTTTAATATCTTTAGATTATATATATATAAAAAATCTCTCTACGTAATACCGCCTGTTTACGACTATATTAGACCATTTATCATAATGATAAGATATTATTAATACTATTAAACAATATATTTATATATTATTATAATAAAATAATATTTACATTCATACGAAACATAATGTTGTCATTATATGATGCCTGGGTGTGGGTTGATTCCATTTTATTTTTACTTTAACACAAACAATAATACATATTATAATAAAACTATAGAAAAATAAAAATATATATTTTTTCATGATCTTAATTATAATAAATGTAGACCTATTTTTATATATATTACTTTTTTTTATATATTTTTATTTATTAAAAAATCTATTAATGAGACCTCCATTAATGAGACATCCATTAATTATTTACATTCTCTATCCATCTTGATGCATATGTTGATGGTTTATTAGATAAGTGAAGAAATATTATTCTTTATGGTATTATTAATTAAAATTAATTAATTATGATTAACTATTTTTATTCTTCGTAATAAATTAATTATTTATATTTTTATATATACGAATGATGGAAGGGTAATACTATTATATATTTTTATAATATTAGGAAATAATATATTATTCTAAAATGATTTTTCTATTATATTTTTAACTGTATAAAAATATTTAATAAAATAATTAAAATAAATATTTTATTATAATAATTTATCCATATTAAATAATTAAGATATTATTTTATTACTTTATTTACAACAAATTTACTGTTAGTATTTTATTTTATATATTCGTATTGTTGTGGAATATTTCACGTGTCAAAGAGCTGTTCACATTAGGACACAAAAGACAATCACAATGACAATGAAATTATAAAAACTCCAAGCTTAATCACCTAAATATATGCGTTATTTTTTCTCTTACCTATTGACTCTAACCAATATTGACATAGACATTGTGGTTTTTATAAATACATTCCTGTGACATAGACCGCGGGAAATCACCATTAAAGTATCAACTCATTCCCTTGAAACAGTCTAGATATGTGACCCATTTTCTCCCTTTCGGCTTCATAGAATAATTAATTATAAATTAATCCATTTACAAAATATTAATTTGAAAGCAAGTATTTTCTTTAATTTATATATTTGAAATTCCTTATTATTATTTTCAAATTGTTATAATATAAAATATAATAGTATAAAATGTTCATAACTCAAATTTTAACCGTATAATTTTTTAAACTAAATTATTAATTATTAAAAGATAGAAAAAATATATTAATAACATATTTCATTGTACACATTTCTTTTTATAAAATAAAATTTATATAAGTTCTGTTAAAGTATGTAAGTTTCATTCTTTATTTAAAATGTTTTATAAGAATTTTATAGAATAATAATTTTTAAATATATATGTATTAATTAGTTAATTACTAATAATGTTCTTTGTAACATTAGTAATCAATGTATTCTCTTCTTCATTTTCTTTGACCATTGTTTCGCTGTGAACCCACCGCATGACTAATTTTCAAAGACGGCGATTTCAAAATGGTAAACAGAGAGGGAATTCAAGTATTGGTATACGATTTTGATTGTGTTTGATGGTTTGAGTGACAACTCTTGTAATGTCAAGCATGCAAATTTAACATATGCTATGTCGATGTTAAATGTAACCTGAACCTCTTTATTGCTTTGACTTTCATATATGTTAGCATTTGTTTTTGACCGATGCTACTTCAATGTTGGTATAAAACAGGAATTAATATATATTTAGTGTCTGCTTTGTGTTTTAACACTGAATTTTGTGCAACATTAAAAAAACAATTTTTTTTTAGTGTTTATAGAATAATAATTTTCTTAAAATATATTAATTAATTTCAAATTTAATAGATATACACTAACAATGTAAAACAATTTTATATTTTCATCCGACTATAAACTACTATTAGTATATCTTTAAAGTAATTATTCTAAAATTCAACAAATTTACCATCCATTGGTAATAATTATTCTTACTTTCTATTTTATTTTAAGGATGTATGTTCATATTTAATTAGTGAGTAGCATTTACATGGATATTGTTGTACAATACTTTAAAAAAAGTTAATTATCATTTTTAGAACTAAATTAATTAAATATTTTATTAAAATTAATCTTTCTTATGTAATCGTTTAATCGCATTGACACGTGAATTGTTATATATATATATATTGATTAATGGTGGAGAAAAAGCAATAAGACATATGTAATTGTGCAACAATGCAGCAGATATAAATTTCCCTAATTTACTTGAAAGACTCTCTAAGGAATAATCACAAGAATGACAGTAACAATGAAAAAAATCATGCAAGAGACATTAATATTTTTAACGTGGAAAAATCCCCTCAACGTGAAAGATAAAAATCACGAGTTGTTCAAATCAAAGAAATCAATTCACTATGATCAAATAGGAGTATAACTGTGTTTAATCAAGAGTATAAATTTGTGTATACAACCAACGAACTCAATCAAACAACAAAGTTTGCAAATGGAGAGCAACAAATGAAAAGTAAGAAAATGAAGAACTCACAAAATCGTACTATTGTACGAGCACGATGTCTCACACCGCAGACCTCTAAATCAAGATCTGAATGGTCAAGATAAATACCTATGTGTGTTGAACCTGTTGTCAAATTTCCAGCTCGATCCAACGGTTAACGAAAAAAATGTCGTGATTTTGATGTCATGCTGTGCTTTTTCTTTTCTCTTTTGGCCTTGAAAATCTACTCTTTCCTGGTCTCTGTTTTTGTGTCTCTCTGTATGTGTCTCCTTAGTCTAATCTCTTCTTCTCCTCTTATAAAGAGAGATTTAGCTAACCTGAGAGTATTGTACTTTTGTCCACATAATTGGAAGTCCAAAAATAACTTAATTACAAATATTTTATATGATCCCTATTTTATCATTAATTTATTATTAATATTATTTTATTAGATATATTTGTATATTTTTAAATAACTGTGTAAAAGAGAGACAGTTATACGTGATAAAAAATATCAAATATTTATTAATTAGAGTAAAATTAGGCGGCACATATATATAAAAATAAATTAGAAGTATATAGTTTTTAATTGAATTAAAAAAGAATGTCAAAATAAGATGTTTGTCAAAATTTAGAAAGCACCTGCACGGGCTGCAGCAATACATTCAAAGTTTGAATCCTGTGCATGAGCCACGATACCTTATCACTCAACACGATTACTGTTAAATATTAGTAATCTTGCATCACTCAATAGTGAAGGCAGAGCTTCTGCCAAACATATATTAATTGAAAAAGAGTTTAATAAAATGTAATCAACAAAGAAAGTAACACGTTCCACGAAAGTCAGCTATGTATGGTTATAAATATGGGGTGCAGTCTGACACAGCCATATGTGATAGAAAGAAAAAACAGAAATGAAAATGGCTCTGAACGAATGCCTCTTGTCTACCCTGTATCTATCTCTTTCCTTGTTTATCGGTGCGGTGTTATTGTTTAACCTGGCAAGAAGCACCAAAACCAAAACCAAATCCAAATCCAAAAGCAATCTGAATCTGCCTCCATTTCCACCAAAACTACCAATAATAGGAAATCTTCACCAGTTTGGCACACTGCCACATCGATCTCTTCGAGACCTGTCTCTAAAGTATGGTGATGTGATGATGTTGCAGTTCGGGCAGAAGAAGACACCATCTCTGGTGGTTTCATCTGCACAAGTGGCCAGGGAAATTATGAAAACTCATGACCTAGATTTTTCCAACCGATCCCAAACCACTGCTGCGAAACTCGTACTTTATGAATGCAACGACATTGGGTTTGGAAACTATGGAGAAGACTGGAGACAGAAAAAAAAAATATGCGTCCACCAATTTCTAAGCGCGAAAATGGTGGAATCATTTCGTGTCAGAAGAGAAGAAGAAGTTGCGGAGTTGGTGAAAAAGCTACGTGAAGCAAGCTCCAATGATGCGTGCAACGTGGATCTAAGGGAGTTGTTTATGTCAACCCCAATGAATATCATATATAAGTGTGTTTTCGGACAGAACTATTCGGAACATAATTACAGCAAGGTGAAAGATTCAATAAGGAAAGCCATGGCTCATCTTACAGATTTCACCTTCAGGGATCACTTCCCTTTGTTGGGTTGGGTTGATGTTCTCAGGGGAAAAATTCGGGAATACAAGTCCACTTTTAAAGCATTGGATGCTTCATTGGATCAGGCAATTGATGATTATTTGACACAGAATACGCACTCCAAACAGAATGACTTCGTGGCTATCCACCTCCAATCACAAAATGATAGCATGCTCAACTTTCAGGTCACCAGAAATAACATCAAATCAATTACAACGGTATTGCTTTCTTATCTCAAACAAATTAACTCCCTCGCTCTCTATACCATGCACTTTTACTTTACATTTTTTAATTTTACAAATTAATCAATCGTTAACCATTCTTTCAGGACATGCTCGTGGGAGGTGCCGACACTATTGCATCCACAATAGAATGGACTATTTCAGAGCTCGTAACAAATCCGGCCGTAATGAAAAAAGTACAAGAAGAAGTGAGAACAGTTGTAGGTCATAAATCAAGCGTTGAAGAAAATGATGTTAATCAGATGCACTATCTAAAATGTGTAATCAAAGAAACCCTAAGGTTGCATCCACCTTCTCCTCTTTTGGCTCCTCGAGAAACAATTTCTAGTTTGAAACTGAAAGGGTATGATATTCCAGCAAAAACCGTGGTATTTATCAATGCATGGGCAATTCATAGGGATCCTCAATTATGGGAAAGCCCTGAAGTGTTCCTTCCAGAGAGATTTGAAAACAGACAAGTTGATTTTAAAGATCAAGAATACCTTCAGTTTATTCCATTTGGATTTGGGAGGAGAGGATGTCCTGGAGTAAATTTTGCAACTGCTACGATTGAGTATGCGCTTGCTAACCTTCTTTATCACTTTGATTGGAAGTTGCCTGAAACTGATACACTAGATATGACCGAGATTTTCGCATTTGTTGTCTCAAAGAAAGTGACACTTCACCTTAAACCACAACCCGTTTCATTTTAAGCCAACTTCTAATGTTTTCCTTCTTAAGTAGAGTATTTTAAGTATTTTATTGTCAACTTTATGAAGATAATAAATTTAGGCTTGGAACCCGTCGGATTCGGCCTGGTCAGAGCGATAGATATAGTTTGTATGAAGTTTTAGTTTCAAATTTTAGTTTTCACATTGTACAACAAAAATAAATAAATTTAGACATGGATCATGTTATCATATTTTTTTTTCTTCTGTTATAAATAATATTATCATATTACTGTAATAGAACATGACTTGTGGACATGCAGACTTTTAAAAAAATATGATTGGTACTCATGTGCCCATAAACATCCAGAGAAAGAAAGATTGTATAACAACTCATGTGCCCATAAATAACTTGTGATCTGTTACGCCATGTACCCCTTTTGAAATGTCAAGACCAACCTTGACCATTAATATTTTAAGATCATACTTACAGTTTCAAACCTAGATGGGCTGGTTGGTAGATAATAACTCATGCTCATTGGCAACCGCACTCTTTATTTCATACTTACAAATATTAGAGCTTCTTTCACGATTATGTATCTTCTTCTTCATCTTAGGTGTTGTTACTCAGCTAAAGTTTATACTGACTTAAATGTTAGAATCCATACGATATCACTACATCCGTCCATTATACTCATTAATTCGTGACCAAAGTCACACTCTATCAAAGAAAGTAATCACATTTGAGTGTGAGTTTGATGATTTGGGGACCACCTTTGATAAATTAATAAGTCAAATTTATAGATTAAAAATCTGTAAGAATTCAAATTTAATAAAGATTGATTATTTCATAATAAAGTTTTTTTAAAGCATATTTCATAATAAAAGTAAATTATGCATGCATATATAAGATCTTAAGCCCTATATATAATCTATTTGAAATGGTAAGCATGTAGCATGATTTAAATAATCAAAATGATAGACACAAGTCGATCGAGTTCATGTGCATTTTTAATTAATATCATATTTAATATTATATATATATATATATAATTTTTTACTTACATTTTAATATTCATATATGTTTATATTTTTGAAAATATTCGCTTAAAATTAAAAGGAATCACAAAAGTTGTTCCATTATAAATAGTATTTTTTATTCTTATTTATATTTATATTTCTCTCTCCTTTTTTACTTACTATTATTATATTTCATTTTTTATTTCTTTCATCGTACTTATTTTTAATTGGCTTCAAATTTATTTTCCTCAAATTTAGACTTAATTCTTTTTATTCCTCAAATTTAAATGTAATTTTTTCATCTTTCTCCTTTAAAAATAATTCAATTTGGTCCTTATCAAGAAGACTAAAATAATAAAAAAACCTTAAAGATAAAAAAAAAATGAACTACTTTTAAATTAGAAAGATAAAAATCATTATTTTTAAATTTAGAAATAAAAAAGAAAACTATATATAGCTAAATTTGAGAGACAAAAAGATCCTGCTAATTAAGCCTTTCAAATCCTTGAAGAAATATGAAAATGTCATTTATTTAAAAGAAATTATTTTCCTCTGTCAATAAAATACGGAAAGAATTTCTGAAATAATTAAGATGGTATTTGCTAAAATAATAAAATGAAAAGAGTAAAACAGCCACTCTAAATTTCTGAATGTTTCTATCTCCGCTTGTTGTTTCCACCATTGCCTGATCAGAGCCGAATCTTTTTCCTTGTGAAAGTGACAGAATTACTTAGAGATTTATAAAGGTGGCTATTGTTGGAGTCCTTCCTTAATTGAGAAGACTCTAGAAAATTATGGACCACTCTAGAGAAATATAGAATTCTCTAGAAGCATGTAGAATTGCCAAGAACATCCTAGAGAAATGTAGAATTCTCTAGAAGCATGAAGAAGCGTGTGGAATCATCTAGAATCTCTTAGAGGTGTGTGGAATCTTCTAGAAGAGTATGGAAGAGCTTGGAGTAGAAGCTTTCTTGGACATCTCTAGAGGATGAAGACTTGTGTGGAGATTTCTAGAGAAGAAATCTCCACCCTTGAATCAAATGAATCTTCACCATCCATTGTGGAGATGGAGTAGTATAAATAGGGCTTCATTCCTATTGATCCATACATATATAGAAAACAAGAGATAAATCCACTTCTTAGAGTGAGAGAAAGCCTTCTTGAGAGAGAAGAGTGATAGCTTGGGAAGTCCTAATCCTCAAGCTTAAGTGAGCCACCAAAGTGTGAGATATTCTTGTAAATTATAAATTCTTTGTAATCCTACTATTGTTTTGTATAGTAGAAGAACCTGCATATTGGAGGATTAAAGAATCTTGAGCTCCCATTTCTATCTTAATCTTCTAGTGTCCATCTTAATTTCACAAAGCGGGAAATAACGAGCTTTCCCAACAAAGGGTATCAAGAGCCAGTTTCGCTCAAGTCGCCGTTAGCTTGTGCGGTTCAAGATGGAAGATAACTTCACTCATGATGGAGACATGTTCAAGCTCACAGACCAACAACTACTCCTGTTGGAAGCCGATGATGGAAGATCACCTGTATTGCAAGGACTTGCATGAGCCCATCATCAACAAGAACAAAGTGGAAGGAAAGAGCGATGCTGAATGGGAGCTACTAAACAGGAAAGCTGTCGCAATGATTCGTAAGTACATTGATAAAACTTTATTTGAACATGTTTCTACTTATACAAATGCTTACGAATTATGGACAAAGCTTGAATCTATGATTCAAAAAGAAGACGCCTCGTAACAAAGCCCACTTAGTTAGACGATTGGTGAAGCTGGAGTATAAGGATGGTCGAGTATGATCGAGCACTTGAACAATTTCAAGGGGCTCAGAAATCAACCGACAAAAGCTGACATGAAGATTGATGATGAGATGCAAGCCCTTTTACTCCTAAGTTCCCTTCCAGAAAAGTTGGGACACGCTCGTGGTTACGCCAAGAACTCAGCTCCCGAAGGAAAGCTCACCATAGACACCGCGATGATAGCCTTCTCGGTGAAGAAGCAAGGAGAAAAGAAAGAGGTGAGTATATCCAACCCGAGGCAAATGTTGTTGAGAATCGGGGTAGTAATAAAGCTCGTGGATGGAGCAAGAGCCGAGATCCACCCCAATCTCGAGGTCGCTCCAAATCACGATCAAGGATTACATGCTACTATTGTGGAAAGATAGGCCACAAGAAAGTTGAATGTCGATCCTTCAAGAGAGACCAAAGGGCAGGTAATCTCAAGGCAGACCAGATTAGACAAACGAAGAAGCAAGAAGAGAAAAACACTACCGTTGTTACTGCAAAAGAGGAGATACTTTACTTCGTTGGAAAAGGTAATGTCCTAAACATTACTTATGACAATAGTAGTTGGATTATCGATTCCGGTGCCTCCTTCCATGTCACCCCCCATGAAAGTTTCTTCTCATCCTATCGAAGTGGTGACTTTGGTACGGTTCAAATGGCAAATGAAGAAAGGAGTAATATTGCTGGGATAGGAGATATCATCCTAACAACAAGTACTGGATATAAGCTGGTCCTAAAAGATGTGAGGCATGTCCCATCCATGCGCCTCAATCTTATCTCTACTGGAAAGCTAGATGATGATGGTCTGGTAAACCACTTTGGTGAAGGAAAGTGGAAGCTCACCAAAGGAAACTTAATCTTGGCCCGAGGAAAGAAGGAAGGATCGTTGTACGTGACGCAAGCTAAACTATGCAAAGGAGAGGTGAACATGGCCACTACTGATATGGAGGTATGGCATAAACGGCTTGGGCACATAAGTGAGAAAGGTCTTCACATTCTCGCTAGAAAGCAGCTCCTCCCTGACACAACAGGTAAATTTCTTGACCCATGTGCTAATTGTTTAGCTGGAAAACAACATAGAGTTGCTTTCCAAAGATCTTCTCCACCAGTAAGAAGAAAGAACATTCTAGATCTCGTGCACACTGACGTATGCTCGATGTCCGAGAAATCTATTGGTGGTGCATCATATTTTGTCACCTTCATTGATGATCATTCAAGGAAGGTTTGGTTGCATTTGTTAAAATCAAAAGATCAAGTTCTTGATGCATTCAAGGAATTCCATGTTCGAGTGGAACGCGAAACAGGCCGCAAGTTAAAGTGTATACGGTCCGACAATGGAGGTGAATATACAGGGCCCTTTGAAGCCTATTGCAGGAGGTATGGGATCAGAATGGAGAAGACACCTCCTAAAACACCACAGTTGAATGGACTAGCAGAGAGAATTAATCGAACTATTGAGGAAAGAATTCGATGTGTGCTCTCTCATGCCAAATTGCCTAAGTCCTTTTGGGGAGAAGCTGCTATGACAGTTGTTGACATTGTCAACCTTACACCATCAGTTCCTTTGAATGGAGATATCCCGGAGGAGGTTTGGTCAGGAAAGAAGGCTTCTTACAACCATCTCAAGGTGTTCGGATGCAGAGCATTTGTTCATATTCCCAAAGATGAACGAGCTAAGCTTGATGCCAAGACTAAAGAATGCATCTATCTTGGTTCACCTAAGGATGAATTCGGATATCGACTTTGGGATCCAATCAACAAAAAGGTTGTTCGAAGTCGAGACGTTGTATTCTTTGAGGACCAAACAATTGAAGACATCCAGAAAAAGGAGAGGCCAAGATTAAGAAATAGCAAGAGCACAGACTCCTCACCAGTTCAACCTGAGACTCAAGCCATGCCAAAAAGTAATGATGCTGAAGATCCTCAAACTATACAGGAGCATAACAACCAGGAGATTCAAGAAGAGCCGATTCAAGAAGAACCTCAGCCTATCTCTCCACCAGTGCCCCAACTGAGACGATCTTCAAGAGATCGAAGACCATCCACGCAATACAACCCGGAGGAGTACGTGACACTCACTGATGAGGGGGAACCTCAAAGCTATAAAGAAGCAATGGCGGACAATCACAAAGCAGAGTGGATAAGAGCCATGCAAGAAGAGATGCAATCCTTGCATGAGAATCATACATACGAACTTGTGGAGCTACCAAAAGGGAGACGAGCCTTGAAGAATAAGTGGGTATATCGAATTAAGACTGAAGATAATAGCTCGAAGCCCCGATACAAAGCTCGGCTGGTCGTAAAAGGATTCGGTCAAAAGGAAGGTATAGACTTTGAAGAAATATTCTCTCTAGTAGTAAAGATGTTATCCATCCGAGTTGTTCTTGGCCTAGCAGCAGCTCAAGACTTGGAGATCGAACAACTCGATGTCAAGACAGCATTCCTTCATGGTGATCTGGAGGAAGAAATCTACATGGAACAGCCTGAGGGGTGTTGAAAAGCCAATAAAAACGGCCACCGTTTTTATTGTCAATAAAACGGCCACTGTTTTTATTGTCAATAAAACGGCCACCGTTTTTAATGTCAATAAAACGGCCACCGTTTTTATTGTCCATAAAACGGCCACCGTTTTTTTTTCTTTTTAATTCCTCTTCCGTTACGCGGTTTCCTTCCCTTGTATAAGGGGAGCGTAGGCAGTAGGAAATACACACCACTGAGAGAAAAATAACAAAGAGTGTCCCAGCAGTGTGGGAGAAAATTCCCAAATTGTTTCCTTGTTTCTTTGTTGTAATTACTTTATTAGTAAATTACATTCTTTGCCACTGGGTAGTGTGTATTTCTCATCTTTTATTTTAGTTGTGTGTTCTTATGTTATTATCTCGAATCACAACAAAGGGTATCGTAGTCGGGCCAGTGCTCATTGCTATAGTCACTAGAATAGTGTTGAGAAAATTCTTAGTATGCTCTGTGGTTGCAGTTAATCTGATCTTCCACATCAGAAAAAGAGTTATTCTTGTTACTGGAGTGTGGTAGTGTGAACTTGTTCACGGTCTACCGCTGTCGCTCCAAAGAGGCAATACTATTCATAAGTGAAGGTTGCATAAGTCGGTTTAAAACCATGACGACGAAATATGAGATAGAGAAGTTCAATGGGAGTAATTTCTCATTGTGGAAATTAAAGATGAAGGCCATTCTGAGGAAAAGACAATTGCATAGAGGCAATTGAAGGAAGAACCGCGGCTCACACGGACCAGCGGTGGAAAGAAATCAATGACAATGCTATTGCAAATTTGCACTTAGCAATGGCGGATTCAGTTCTATCCAAACAGTGGCAGAAAAAGAATACAGCGAAGGAGATTTGGGATACCCTCATCAAACTATATGAGGTAAAATCACTTCACACAAGAATATTCTTGAAGAGAAAACTCTATACTCTTCTGGATGAGTGAGTCCATATCGCTGACGGACCACATCAACCAGTTGAACACCTTGTTTGCCCAATTATCAGCAGCAGATTTCAATATAGTTGAAAATGAACGTATGGAGCTTCTACTTCAGAGTTTACCTGACTCAGATGATCAACTCATCATCAATATTACAAATAATAATATTGATGGGAATTTACACTTTGAGGACGTCGCTGAGCTATTCTTGAAGAAGAATCCGTAAGGATGAGCAAAGTGGAAAGTTCCAAACAAGCAGAAGCTTTAACAATGATGAGAGGAAGATCAACGGAACGTGGCTCAAGTGGGAGTCAAAATCATTATAGGTCAAACTCTCGAAGCAAGAAGAATTTCAAATGCTACTATTGTGGCAAGAAAGGGCACACGAAGAAAGAGTGTTGGAAGAGGAAGAATGAACAAAAGAACTGGAGAATCATCTTCACAAGGTAATGTTGCAAATACCTTAGAAGATGGAGACATTCTGGTGAGTGATACAGAATGAGTCCTAACAAGAAAAGGGAGTTTCATGATAAATGGATAGTGGATTCAGGTGCAACTTGGCACATGACTCCGCATCGAGATTGGTTTCACACTTATGAGCCTATCTCAGGTGGATCCGTGTTCATGGGAAACAACCATGCCTTGGAGATTGCTGGAGTAGGTACTGTCAAAATAAAAATGTATGATGGTACTGTTCGCACAATTCAAGGGGTACGACATGTGAAGAACTTGAAGAAGAATCTACTGTCCATAGGGCAATTAGATGATCTCGGATGTAAGATCCATGTTGAAGATGAAATCTTAAAGGTGGTGAGGGGGAACTTGGTAGTCATGAAGGCTAAGAAGATCTTGGCAAATTTGTATATGCTGGCTGGAGATACGTTGCAAGAAGCGAATGCATCAGTTGCAGCACCAAGTCGAAGATGTGACATTTATGTGGCATTGTAGACTTGGTCATATGTCAAACGTGGTCTGAAAAATTCTTGCGAACGTAATCTCTTACCCGGGCTTAAAGAAGTAAGTTTACCCTTCTGTGAACACTGTGTGATAAGTAAGCAACACAAATTGAAGTTTGCTAAGACGACTATCAGAGTAAACACAAATTAGACTTGATTCATTCAGATGTGTGGGAATCACCCAGGTATTATCCCTAGGAGGAGCAAAATATTTTGTATCGTTTATCGATGATTACTCCAGAGATTGTGGGTGTACCCTATCAAAACGAAGTCAAGTGTATTTTCTCAGTTCAAGGAATTCAAAGCACAAGTAGAACTTGAGACTGGGAGGAAAATTAAGTGCTTGAGGACAGATAACGGAGGAGAATATGTAGATGGAGAATTTTTAGCATTCTGCAAGCAAGAGGGTATTGTCGAGACAATTTTTCTGTCCCACATACACCTCAGCAGAATGGTGTAGCAGAGCGGATGAATAGAACTCTCCCGGAAAGAACAAGAGCTATGTTGCAAACAAAGGCAGGAGTGGCCAAGTCTTTTCTGGGCAGAAGCAAAAAAAAACTGCATGTTATGTAATAAATCGATCTCCATCAACAGCAATTGGTTTGAGTACACCAATGGAAGTGTGGAATGGTAAACCGGCTGATTATTCATCCTTACGGGTTTTTGGCTGTCCTGTGTACGTAATGTACAACTCACAAGAAAGAACAAAGCTGGATCCAAAATCCAGGAAATGTATCTTCTTGGGCTATGCTGACAATGTGAAGGGGTATCGCTTGTGGGATCCCACTGCCCACAAGGTTATTGTTAGCAGGAATGTAGTCTTTGCAGAAAATGAACTGCAAAATGAGCAGACAAATAACAACTTGATAGAGGACAAGGTTACAGTGCCAATTGAGAAGAAGACTTCAGAAGTTTCCTCTGAGTTAGAAGGGCAGCATGAAGAACAGGAGCCAAATGAGGTTGGCAATGGAGAACTCCGACGATCAACACGAGAAAGGAGCAAACCATCTTGGCATTCAAAATATGTGATGACTAGTCATGATGCGTATTGTCTTCTAAATGAAGAAGGAGAACCTTCAACTTTTCAGGAGGCTGTGAGTGGTTCAGATGCTTCTCTTTGGATGACTGCAATGCAGGAAGAAATTGAGGCTCTTCACAGGAACAAGACATGGAATCTTGTGGAACTTCCAAAGGGTCGGAAAGCCATCGGCTGTAAATGGGTCTATAAGATCAAGCGAGATGGCAATGATCAAGTGGAAAGATATCGTAGATAGATTGGTACTAAAGGGATATGCTCAAAAAGAAGGTATTGACTTCAATGAGATATTCTCACCAGTTGTCAGGATGACGACAATCAGAATTGTTCTAGCTATGTGTGCTGTATTTGATTTACATCTTGAGCAATTAGATGTAAAGACTGCTTTTCTTCATGGAGAACTTGAAGAGGAAATTTATATGCTCCAACCGGAAGGCTTTAAAACACAAGAAAACTTGGTTTGCAGGTTGACCAAATCTCTGTACGGTCTAAAGCAGGCGCCTAGGTGTTGGTACAAGAGATTTGATTCCTTCATTATTAGCCTTGGTTACAATAGACTGAGCTCAGACCATTGTACTTATTACAATAGGTTTGGTAATACTGATTTTGTTATTATGTGGATGACATGTTGGTGGTAGGCCCCAACAAAGATCAAATCCAAGAATTAAAGGCACAATTGGCTAAGGAATTTGATATGAAGGATTTGGGACCTGCAAACAAGATTTTAGGGATGCAAATTCACCGAGACAGAAAAGATAGGAAGGTTTGGCTTTCTCAGAAGAATTACTTACTGAAAATCTTGCGGCGCTTCAACATGCAAGATTGTAAGCCAATTTCTACCCCTCTTCCTACTAACTTCAAGTTATCCTCCAAGATGAGCCCTAGCAGTGAAGAAGAGAGGATGGAGATGTCTCGAAAATCCGTATGCATCAGCGGTGGGAAGCCTTATGTATGCCATGATTTGTACAAGACCAGACTTTGCACAAGCAGTGGGAGTGGTTAGTAAATTCATGGGAAATCCTGGTGGAGAACATTGGAATGCTATTAAGAGGATCCTTAGATATATCAAAGGGACCTCAGGTGTTGCTTTTATGTTACGGAGGATCAGAACTACTTGTCAGAGGTTATGTCGATTCAGATTTTGCAGGTGATGTGGATAAAAGAAAATCTACTACTGGCTATGTATTTACAATTGCAGGAGGGGCAGTAAGTTGGTTATCCAAGTTACAGGATATTATAGCTCTGTCTACTACAGAAGCTGAGTACATGGCAGCCACCCAGGCATGTAAGGAAGCTATTTGGATTAAAAAGGTAATGGAGGAACTCGGGTACAAGCAGCAACAAATTGTTGTGTATTGTGACATCGAGTGCCTTACATTGCAAAAGGAATCCAGCCTTTCATTCCGGACAAAGCACATAGCCATAAGATATCACTTTGTTCGAGAAGTGGTGGAAGAAGGAAGTGTGGATATGCAAAAGATTCATACTGATGAGAACCTAGCAGATGTTATGACAAAGCCAGTAAGCATTGACAAGTTCGCATGGAGTCGATCCTACTGTGGCCTTATCGGAAAAAAGTAAGCTACATGTATGGCAAAGGATAAAGAATAAAGGTGTGAAGATTTGATTAATCTAATCAAAATCTTCAAGTGGGAGATTGTTGAAAAGCCAATAAAAACGGCCACCGTTTTTATTGTCAATAAAACGGCCACTGTTTTTATTGTCAATAAAACGGCCACCGTTTTTAATGTCAATAAAACGGCCACCGTTTTTATTGTCCATAAAACGGCCACCGTTTTTTTTTCTTTTTAATTCCTCTTCCGTTACGTGGTTTCCTTCCCTTATATAAGGGGAGCGTAGGCAGTAGGAAATACACACCACTGAGAGAAAAATAACAAAGAGTGTCCCAGCAGTGTGGGAGAAAATTCCCAAATTGTTTCCTTGTTCTTTTGTTGTAATTACTTTATTAGTAAATTACATTCTTTGCCACTGGGTAGTGTGTATTTCTCATCTTTTATTTTAGTTGTGTGTTCTTATGTTATTATCTGAATCACAACAAGGGGTTCAAAGTTTCAGGTAAAGAAAATCTGGTATGCCGCTTAACGAAGAGTCTATACGGTCTTAAGCAAGCGCCAAGGCAATGGTACAAAAAGTTTGACTCTTTCATGGTAGAACATGGTTTTAAAAGGACAGAAAGCGATCATTGTGTCTTCATAAAGAGGTACGCAGCTGGTGACTTTCTCATACTTCTACTCTATGTTGATGATATGTTGATTGTCGGACAAGATCGCACAAAGATAGCTGCTTTAAAGAAAGATTTAAGCAAGAGTTTTGCCATGAAAGATTTGGGACCAGCTAAGCAAATCCTTGGGATGAAAATCACTCGCGATAGATCAAAGAAGTTACTATGGCTATCCCAAGAGAAATACATTGAGAAGGTGCTGGAAAGATTCAATATGCAGAAAGCAAAACCAGTCAACACACCGCTTGTTGGACACTTCAAGTTGAGTTCAAAACAAACTCCAACAAGTGAGAAAGAAATGGAGGAAATAAAAATGATTTCATATTCATCTGCAGTGGGCAGTCTTATGTATGCAATGATATGCACAAGACCTGATATCGCCTACGCAGTTGGTGTTGTGGAGTCGATTCTTGGCTAATCCAGAAAGGAACACTGGGCTGCAGTAAAATGGATCCTCCGGTATCTACGCGGTACTTCCAACAAGTGCTTATGCTTTGGAAAAGGAAAACTTATGCTAGAAGGATACACAGACGCAGACTTAGCCGGTGATATTGATTCCAGGAAATCAACGTCAGGTTACCTAACTACTTTTGCAGGGGGAGCTGTTTCCTGGCAATCAAAGTTGCAAAAAGTGTGTTGCATTGTCCACTACTGAAGTTTATATATCGCAGCTACTCAAGCCTGCAAAGGAAATACTATGGATGAAGAGTTTGATGCTTGAGCTGGGAATATGCCAAGACAGGTATGTTTTGAAGTGTGACAATCAAAGTGCAATTCATTTAGCAAAGAATTCAGCTTTTCATTCCCGCTCAAAGCACATTGATATACGACAACACTGGATCCGAGAAGTTCTCGAAGAGAAGCGTCTACATCTTGACAAAGTTCACACAGATAAGAACTGGTCAGACATGATGACCAAGGTAGTATCAACTAAGAAGTTTGAAGATTGCTGTCAAGGTGCTGGATTGCTATTACCTCTCAATTAAGTCAGGAGGAGGAGATTTGTTGGAGTCCTTCCTTAATTGAGAAGACTCTAGAAAATTATGGACCACTCTAGAGAAATATAGAATTCTCTAGAGGCATGTGGAATTGCCAAGAACATCCTAGAGAAATGTAGAATTCTCTAGAAGCATGAAGAAGCGTGTGGAATCATCTAGAATCTCCTAGAGGTGTGTGGAATCTTCTAGAAGAGTATGGAAGAGCTTGGAGTAGAAGCTTTCTTGGACATCTCTAGAGGATGAAGACTTGTGTGGAGATTTCTAGAGAAGAAATCTCCACCCTTGAATCAAATGAATCTTCACCATCCATTGTGGAGATGGAGTAGTATAAATAGGGCTTCATTCCTATTGATCCATACATATATAGAAAACAAGAGATAAATCCACTTCTTAGAGTGAGAGAAAGCCTTCTTGAGAGAGAAGAGTGATAGCTTGGGAAGTCCTAATCCTCAAGCTTAAGTGAGCCACCAAAGTGTGAGATATTCTTGTAAATTATAAATTCTTTGTAATCCTACTATTGTTTTGTATAGTAGAAGAACCTGCATATTGGAGGATTAAAAAATCTTGAGCTCCCATTTTTATCTTAATCTTCTAGTGCCCATCTTAATTTCACAAAGCGGGAAATAACGAGCTTTCCCAACCGTTATGGCAGTAGTTGTTTTACTTTTTTCATTTGATTATTTTATTAACATTTGAGGAATTAATACTGAAAACTTTTTTACTGGTCATTGATCTTCTTTTTAATTATATTTTTTAATTTATAAAGTCTGAATCTAAACTTTATTTAAATATCACTCAAATTAATATAATATTAGTAACTGCAATGCTATATAGTGTTGTAGTATGAAACATATATTGTATGAAGTTAGTGCGACTCCACTTGTTTAAATATTATTATTAAATTAAAAAAAAACTAACTAGAGCTTGGACGAAAATAAAAAGGAATTGTCTTTGTATAGTTGCTTCGTGCAACATGACCTAATGAAGTTTTTTTTTATTAAATATTAATTAGTTAGAATTTATAATCATGTATTATCCATTAACGGTGTAAATTAGTTTGACAATAACTCATTCGATCATAAATTTTTATTGGTATCATTTTAAAGAAATTTATAATAAAAATAAATAAATTTATTATATATGTGTAGAGTTATAATAGAGGGATAATATAAAATTATTTTATAATGTAAATATATTATTTATATTATGTTTTAATTAGTAAAATACTAATAAGTACGAATGAAATTTCGTCAAAAATATACGTCTGTGATTTTCGAAAAACCATTTTATATACTTTTTAGTTAAACTTTGTTTTAACGTCCGTATTCGTATCATTCTTTACAAAGAAATGTGAGTCGGAAATGTGTATTTTGGTTTTGATTTGGGTACTTTGAAAATAGAAAAACAAACTAAACAAGAGATAAATTATATCGCAGAAGTCTGCAACAATGTTCCCAAAACGAGAGACGCGCGTTGACAATAGGCATAAATCTGCCTTAGAAGAAAGGAAAGGAAATGAAACCATATATTTCTATTTTCCAATTTACTAAATCAACCCACCCCATCTGCACTATTTTTTAAATTAATATATTATTATATATATTTACTGAAAGTTTTATTGGATTATTTTTTGCTCCCAACTATGTGGACAAAAATTAAATAATCTCAAGTCCGCTAGATCTTTCTTTATAAGAGGAGAAAGGGGACAAAGAGAAAAAAAAAGGTGTTCTGTTTTCATCTCAACACAAAACAATCAAGTCAAAATTGCGATATCTACTTCGTTATTTACTTTTAAGTTATTTACTTTCTTGTTCTTTCATCTGCAAGTTTTGCTTGCTTGTACTGGTTGGTTGTATGAACAAACATTATTCATGACTTGAACACTCTTGTATCCTTATTTGATTATAGTTGATTTATTTCTTTGGTCTCGATGACCAATGGTTTTTACTTCTTATGTTGAGGAGATTTTTCCACGTTAAAAATATTGTTTCTTGCGTAATTCTTCTCATTATTACTATCATTCTTATTTATGGTTACTCCTTAAAGATTCTTGCAAGTTAGGGGAATTTATATCCGCTGCGTTGTGGCATCATTGCATGTACCTTATTGCTTTTTTCCATCAGAGCTCTCTGGTTTGAAGGGTGTTCTACTTGGCAGAATAATGAAGGGTAATACAAATAGAATGGTGAGTTTGAATGGTACTAATTATCACTTGTGGAAAGGGAAGATGAAAGATTTATTATTTGTAAAGAAAATGTATCTTCCTGTTTTTGCTACTCAAAAGCTAAAATCTATGTCTAATGAAGAATGAGACTTTGAGCATCAATAGGTATGTGGTTTTATCTGACTTTTTGTGGATGATAATGTTTATAATCACATTGCAAGTGAGATACATGTCAGGACTTTGTGGGAGAAGATTGAATCTCTGTATGTGTGGGAACAACAAATTATTTTTGTTGAATTCTATTGTGAGTTTGAAGTTCAAGGAAGGCACTTCACTGTAAGATCACTTGAATGAATTTCAAGGGATTATTGATCAGATGTTAGGAATGAGCATCGAGTTTGAAGATGAGATTTTGGGATTACTACTCTTCAATTCTCTACCTAAGTCTTGGATGACTTTTAAGGTCTCTATTACAAATTCAGCATCTAATGGTGTTGTCTCTTTACAAATGGTAAATGGTAGTGTCCTTAACGAGGAGATGAGAAGGAAGGCACAAGGTTCTTCATCTCAATTTGAGGTACTTGTTACTGAAAATAGGGGAGAAGTCAGAAAAAGGAAAGAGAAAAGAGTAAAAATAAATCCAAGTCCAGATACAAGAATGTGGAGTGTCACTACTGTCACAAAACATGATATATACAGAAGCATTGTTTCTTGTGAAAAAGGAGAACAAAGCCAAAAAGGGTAAATCAAAAGAGAAGGATGATGATCGTGTCATTATTGCTACAGGTCATGATCTTGTCATTCTTCGAGACTGAGTCGGTTAATTTTGTATCCAATAAGAGCATGTGGATTATTGATAGCGATGTTACACTGCATGTTACATCAAGGAAGGAGTTCTTTACATCTTACACTATAGGGTGATTTTGGAGTGTTGAAGATGGGTAATGATGATGTGACCAAGGTGATCGGTGTTGGTGATGTTTGCTTGCAAACCAACACAAGAATGCAGTTGTGGCTTAAAGGAGTCAAACATGCTCCAGATGTTCGCTTTAACATGATATCTGTGCATATGCTTGATGATGGTGGTTATGATGATCATTTTGGTAATGGAAAATGGAAACTCACCAAAGGTAAATTGGTTGTGGCCAGAGGGGAGAAAATTTCTAAACTGTATTGGACAAAAGCTTTGGTTGTTAAAGACAGTGTGAATGCCATGGATATGGAGGCATCTTTGTGGCACCGAAGGCTTAGTCATATCAGTGAAAAAATGTTGAATTGTTTAGCCAAAAAGGACATGCTTCCAAGATTGAAGAATGCAGAGTTGGAGAAGTGTTCTCATTGCATGGCTAGTAAGCAGACTAGAGTATCCTTTAAGAAACATCCTCCTTGAAGGAAATTAGAGTTGCTAGAATTGGTGCATTCTGATGTTTGTGGCCCATTGAAGGTAAAGTCATTTAGTGGTGCACTTTATTTTGTTACCTTTATTGATGATTGTTCTAAGAAGCTCTTGGTCAATGTTTTGAAGACAAAGGATCAAGTGTTAGAGAAGTTCAAACATTTCCAGGCTTTGGTTGAGAGGCAATCAGGCAAGAAGGTGAAATATATTCTTTCTAACAATGGTGGTGAGTATTGTGGCCGGACCCTTTGATGTATATTGCAAGCAGCAAGGTATCAGACATGAAAAGACTTCCCTTAAAACTCTTCAGTTGAATGGCTTAACAAAGAGGATGAACATGACATTGATTGAGAGGGTTAAGTGCATGCTTTCTGAAGTAAGGTTACCTAAGCATTTATGGGGTGAAACACTTAACACAACAATGCATGTTATTAATCTCAATCCTGCAGTTGCTTTGAATCATGAATTTGATGCTCCCCTACCTTATGTTAATAGAGAGGTTATTGTCCCTATTGTTTAAGTCTTTATTGCTTAGTAAAGAAAGAGTTATCGTAGCTAGAATGGGAGAAATCAATTAAAATCAAGAAATTAGACAACTTGACAAACCATTCATAATTGGACTATTTGAAACCATAGAGATTTGGTGAAGCTAACATACTTGATTTGGAGATACTGGAATTAAAGGTAATTCCATGTAAACTTCTTCATGGAGATCTCCATATAAAAAGACATTATCAACATCAAAAGTTGATGAAAATCTCAACTTTAGGTAGTAGCGATAGCAAACAATAAACAAACCATGTTCAACTAGGTAACAAGACAAAAAGTATCCAAGAAATTCACCCCTTTTTATTGTGTATACCCTTTGCTACTAATCTAACTTTATCCCTCTCAATAGAAGCATCTGCATGATGCTTGATTTTATAGACCCACCTTCAATCAATAGGAACTTTGCGCGGTGGCAATTCAGTTAGATACCATGTGCATGTAATTCATCCGCTCACCCAATGTAACAATCAGCAACATGAAATGTTTTGCTGACACTGCCAAACATTATCATAATAGATACACTTTATCATGACAAGATTTGTTTGTTTCAGCAAAAATAAGGAAAACTTTTTACTTGAATTCTTCGCTGACTGCCCACTCTTCATTCTTCATTCTTCATACATGTGTGGTCCACTTTGTAAATTTATAAATTTTAAATATATCTTTTCCATATTTGTAACTGTTCATATCTTATATACTAATGTTTTTTTTAACTTTTATATTATTTTACAATTATTTTTCTTCTTCTTACAAGTTATAATATTTTTTCTTCTTTTGTTTTTATTAAATAATATATTTTCTATTATAAATAAGTTTTGGATTTTTATTATTAATCATTCAAACATTTTATTTGAATGCTTGAGGTCAATGTATATTGGGATTAATTATTTTTATGAAAAATTGTAATTATAAATATAAACTTGATACAAATGAGAAATGTCAAATCTAAAAAATAAATGTGAAAAATAATTAATATAGATTTAAGCCCAAAAGTAAAATTTTAAATAAATATATAAAACATCATACAACTTTCCAACTTATAACAGAAATATCATTAGATAATTATCCCAATACATTAATATTGTTATTGTATTTGAAATCATCGAGAAGACTGACAATCGAGGTGAACTTTGTAATACCCTGTTGTGATTGTGATTCTTATTGAGCCCTGCAGGATTGGTCTTACATCATGAATACTTAAGCAATTATTAGACTTGCAAAATACATCTAAATTTATTTTGACAATACTTCATACAATGTATGGATCTATGTCTAATTATAATTTATTAGGATATCTAGTATCGTATTGATGAATTATTTATATGGAGAAGTTTTGGTTTTAACTGTTTTTCTTAAAACTAATTAGGTCAAGTAGCAATATCTCTTTAACCCCTTCCTTGTTCGATTCAAAATATTGTTGATGAACTCAAACTCAAAAGGCTTTACGTAAATATATGGTAACTTGTTTCATTTTCGTATTCGATTTGTTTATTATATTTGTAGCCAGGTATTCTTCTTTGAACGAGTTTGATGATAGTTTTTCTTTGGTTTATCACACATAATCAGTGCAATATGATAACTTAATTATTTCTTTTTGATTGTGTGTTTGAAATTCAGTGCATGAATGGTGCAGTTCTATTGCTCCAAACTTCTGTGGAGAGCACTCTCAAGGAAGAAAATTATTGAGGTTTTTTTACATTCCACATACATAGAATCTTGTTGAGCATATCAAACAATGTTGTTTTCATGATCAAGTAGCTAGTTAGGAAAGTTGACAATGCATCTTTGTGTAAACCATGAATGCGGTTGAGTGGGAGTGTTGTTTCAAATTTACATATATATATATATATATATATAAAAGTTATTTTCAAAATCCATTCAACCGAAGGGCGTGCAGATAACAATCTGTAATGATATTTGTAATTTTTTTTAAAGAAATCTCTTGTACGGTTGAGATCTTTCAATTCAGTCCGTTAAACTCTCTTGGACACAGGGCGATACAAAAAGAAACTACTAAATTGTGATGTAAATGCATTTCATTGAGTTTATTGAGCAAATGTAAATTCTTGTGTTTATTTCTTCGTGCTTACTACATGTCTAATCATAAAATATTTTATTTTCAGTTTTTTAATTATAAGTTATTGGAAGAAGGATTTCATAATTGAGTATTTTACAATTACATGTGTTTAAATTTGTTCATTCATATATTATATTCAAGAATTTTAATTTTTAAATAAAAATAAGATATTCAAAAAATAAAATAAAATAATATTTGTATTTTTAAATATAAAATTAAAAATATTCATAAACCAGGGAACTTTAGATATTTCTTACTTAGTTATTTTATTTCTCATTTATTTAATAAAATATATTAATTACAAGAAAATTTCTTTTATTATCATATTGTAAGTACAAAATATCTATCAAACTTTCGATGATTAAAAATGAGGTTTTCTCACCTAACAACTTTTTTTAATGAGGCCTCCTCACCAATTATATATATATATATATATATATATATATATATATATATATATATATATATATATATATATATGGATAGTAAATTCTTAATGTGAACTTTATAATTATTTATTTATTTATTTTGAATATTGAGATAAAGATAATGAATTTTAATGATTTTAATATTTATGTATTTGAATTCTACATTTGTTTATTGGTAATTATATATTCTTTTATTATATTTATGAATTTTTTAAAATAAAAAATCATATATTGGACGTAGATTATAATAATTAGTTAATTTATATTTAACATTTTTGTAGATATTTTTAAAATACCTTTTGTAATTAAATACCATTGATGGAAGTTAAAGAAATAAATTTTGTTCAAGTCCCTTTAAATTCATTGTAGAAAATATATTTATCAATTATTTTATACATGGTATAATATCATCGTCATCACTCATGGGTCTCGCATGATAGGACTTGCTCAGATCTCTTAAATTTCTTTGATTTTAGGATTTCTCAACAAGTCATCTTTTCTAGCGTGAACACGGTTAAGAATGCATATCTATTAAACTTATTATTAAATAAGTATAATGTTTACGATTATAATTAACTAAAAGTTATATATATATATATATATATATATATATATATATATATATATATATATATATATATATATAACTTTTAATGAATTATAATTATAAATACTATTCTCATTAAGATTGAGTTTAATGTACATGTATTAAAAATAAAAATATTTTTAGTTATCAATTAATAAAAATATCTTTTATATTATTTTTAAAATAATTATTATAAAAGTTAATAAGCTTATTTTATATATTAAATAATAATGTAAAAAAATATTTTTAGATACATTCTTCAAGAATTATTATTATTTTTAATAAAATCGTTGCAACCAATTTGCCATTCACGTGATAACGGGGAGATGCAGACCATGAAGCAATGAAGCATAGTACACACGATGCAAATGAAGACGAGAAAGTGAATGAAGCAATGCAGACCATGAAGCAATGAAGCAACGAAGGGCATAATTGATTAATTGTAGCCTAACTTAGCCGAAGGGGAGATCCATCTTCAACCAATCACTATAAACCAAAAATGGTAAGGATAAAAAAAGTGAATTTAAATCTTTCTACTTATATTAGTAGATAACTTACAAATATTTTATAAGTATTTGCTAAGTTTTAAGATTTATCATGTTCTTAATAAATTTTTCAGAATTCAAGTTACTCAACTCACCTAACTTTTCATTAAAAAAACAAAACAAAAACAAACTTTAAGACGTGGGAGCTTGCTTTAACATTGGATTTTTCCTGCCGACACTGGCGGTGTTTATTTGGAACTACGCCACAAAAACGTAGACACACGTAAAATAAAATAAAGGCAACTCGCGTTGGGACGTGGTTCCAACTTTCAAACAAATATTTTAACAACTTTTATTTTATCTTATGCTTTATTATTTGAAACAAATAATTCTTATTTTTGTTTTAATACAAACTTTCTAAATTTACGTCACAAATCTCATAATCCATCAATTTATGCATCTAGTGCATAAAATAGAAATATTATATTTTTAAAGATATAAGAAGTTTAAAGTATTTGTAAAAAAATATTTTTACATTAAAATCATAAAATTATTTAATCTTTATTGCTTTTCAAAAATATTTAATAAAATATGTTAAATACTTTGAAGACCTCTGCTCTTACTAGGTGCATACGTCAACTTCTTTTTAATTAAGAGTACATTTATTTAAACTTTTTTTTTCATAAGAAAACACTTACTTTTTAAAAAAAAACATAAAGTATTTTTTTTTCTCTCATGATTTTTTTTAGCCTATTCTTTTCATGGATCTTTATCTGGGGTCATTAGCTTGAAAAAAAAAATTTACATGCCTCGCAAACATAAATACTCCTGTTAGATAAACCATATCAAGTTATATGAACATAATAGTGTTTTGACTCACATGTCAACCCATTAAGTTTTTCAAAGTATGTTCTAGCTCGTGCCCTTAAAATCTTGATGTTATTTTTTAAGACTCTTGAAGAACAGAAACAGATAAAATTAAACTTTTCATTATTTTAAGAAGTTGAGTAGTTTCTTAAAAAAGTTATAATTATAACTAACTTTTAAAATGTATTTTATAATTATAATCAATCAAAAAATAAGCTTAATTTTTCATGAAACCTCTAAAAACATAAATACTTTCTTTTTTATATATTATTAATTATTCTTTTTACAAAACTTGAAAAATGACCCTAATTATTAAAACTTATTCAACCAAGAATTGAATTATTAAGATTCACTTAGTGATAAGAGATTTAAATATTATGTAAAAAGTCCTGAAAATTCAAATTAATTTATTTAATTTATTGTTTCCTAAAAAAACAACTGACTTAAGATAATTATAAAGGAACTGTGATGGTTGAGTCATGAGGTTAATGATTGATAAATTATTTATTAAATAAGCTCCTTCAAATAACTTCTTACTAAAATCATTTTTAAAAAATTAAAATTTTTATCCAAAACCAATTTTTACAAACTCTAATCCAAACTATTCCTTAGGATGGAATCTACGAGATAGAACGTTAATGATGCTCATCACTAAACCCTAAACATATATCAGCTCCTTCAAATACACTTCACACTAAAATCAAATTTTAAAAGACAAATTTATCCAAAATCAAATTTACAAACTCTAATTCAATCACACACTTTATGTGCCTATTCGGACGAATCCACGGGAAACAACGTGAATAATGCTCTTCACTAAACCCAAATAGTACAATAAAATGTGTAATGAATGATCTACTACAGAGAAATTCATGCTATGACTATTATGCCACAAAAAAGAACTACAAAAACCTTCAAATGCATAACAGAAAAAAGAACTAAATTCGTATTTTGAGGGAATGCCGAAATGACTTCTCAAAGTTAGCAAAAAAAAAAAAAAAAGGGCGAGGAGGGTAAGAACTTTGGCATCACAATAAGACAAAATTACCAAGCAATTAATATAAGGGATTTATCGCTCTCATGCCTTAATCAGAGGGCTGAAAAGCATTCCTCGCTCAAACACAAATAGCCTTGGACCCAGAGCTATACATTTAGATTTTTCAATTATTAAAAATAAAAAAAGAGTGGAGGGATAAACCAAAAATGCTATTTCATTCATTTTTTTATATTGATATTGAACTATACATCATGTGATGTTATCTAAATAAGCAATATTAGAAGTTCCCTAAGCGAAGGGAAACTACCATACAACAAAATCTGGTTGTAGTAACTATTACCGTGCTATAAGAGAAGACCTTGCACAGATCTAGCGTTTGTTGCAGCAACTTGGAATTGCTCACAAGACAGCAGCACAAATTTCTGTCATCACATCACATTATTTCTCAAGTTAATCACATCGACCTTCTACTGTCTTGGGGATGAAGAATCTGATCAACAAGCTTCTCCGGAAGCTTTTTAGTAGCCTGTGCAAGTATCAATACGTGAATTGAAAGCACATGGCATTTATGTCACTCAATAATATAGAAAATATACCAAGAAGCTAACCTGAAAGTTCCTCATGTGCAAAATAGGTTCACATCCAACATCTGCCACTGATTTTCCATTTGGCGTTTGCAACTTAAATCGCTCTGCCTTGTATGCAGAAAGAATATTTTCTTCATCGGGTAGGTGATGGCTAACTTTCAGGAGTGAGCTAAGAGAATTCATCTGAAAGGTTGAAGAAACAATCAGATGACAGCTTCCAAGAACAAAATTGAAGAGAACTAGTTGTGATCCATATAAAAAGAATATGGCAGTCACTATTGACCCACTTCGTTGAGAAAAAGGATAGAATTGAAAGTCTTTTATTACATTTTAGTATTTTACCGGTAAACCTATAATGTACTTAATAACCTACCAATTATAAATATTAATCCAACTGTAGTTCAAGATCTTGTCACTCTACGAGCATATCTTAAGTTGATTATACACTGAGCTAACCATATCCAAACCAAATCACAAATTCTACCTTCATGTATGGACAAGATGCACAGCCACCATGAATGGAACAACCCTCCCCACTAGCTATTCCTGGTACAACAGGAAGTATGATATCACCCACTTTGGCAGAATGAAGACCTGAGGATGAACTTGAGGTTGTTTTTGAGATTGAGTCTGATGAAACTGGGAAGACAATTTCAACAGTAACTTTTGCTCTTTGAGGAGAGGACTTTGCAGGCTCCAACAAACTGCGAACTGTTGCCACAATTGAAGTCACCATCCCAGATTCTGTTCCTAAAACAAATTGGAGATGCTCGTTTATATTTCTATCCAAAGCTTCCTGAACTCTATCCTTTATGAAATCCAAAATATTCTGTGTGGAGCCTACTACACCCATTCCCCTTCTCTTTGCTTCCATTGCCAATGAAAACATCTCTCCAGGTACCTCAAGATGGGCAGTAAGGAATGCATCACAGTACATTTCTTTTATCTTCTCCACAACTTCATGGCCAAATAGATGGTGAACAATGCATGTTCCATCCTGGCACCAAGTCACAAAAGCATATAATCATGAAATGAAATATAGAGCCATAGATTGCTAGTAATAGCTTACTAATATAAAACACAAACCAGCAGATGATAAGCAACTACGAGCCATATTTTATACAAGGAAAATTCAAATTTAAAAAAAAAAATTACAAACCACAGAGGAAGACCACAAAAGGATAAGTGCAGGCATTGACAAATTTCTCTCCAAGTCACAGTGCATAAACCCAACACAGGAAAAAATAAAAGATGAAATTATTTGTTAACAAAGCATACACTAACTTATGTGAAAGAAATGGGGAGAGAGATGGACATATACAATAAGAATGAAATATCATACTAAATATTCCATTTCCATGTGAAAAAAAGTGGAACAAAATGACTTCACTACAGGCCAGCATCCCAAAAGGATAAATGCAAAGAGCAACATATAAATGATGCAGATCTAATCCCAAATGAAATAGATTCTTCCCTAGCTTTTCAAAACATGCTAAAGATCTTACCTGATAATAGTGAAGTCGAGGTAGTAATGATCTAACAGAGTCTTGACTGTGTGCAGGATGTATTGCAGCAATCTCTTCATCAGTCATTTTTGTCATTTGTTGGAACAAATCTTTAATATTTGCACCCATGTAAGAATCAGGTCCATACCATATGCTCAAATCTGGAACTTGAGAAAATGCCTGCATAAATTAGGACCAATATATTATTTTAAGAAAGGACTAAACAGGCTTGGTGGTGGTCATCATGTGATGCATTCATATGACCATTACAAAGCCAAAGAGGAATACAGAAAAGTTTGTATCTGACCAACCTGTAGGATAGTCTGGACAACATTTGATGAAGTACAGGTTATTGTAGGCACAAGCTCATGAGCATATGCCTTTGTCTCTAACTTAGTATTAATGTATATGACATGCAAGGAAATAGACCTAGAAGCAGCATTAAGATATTCCATGTAAGTAGGAGTAGCTGCAGCATCAGCCAGAGAACAGCCAATACTCTCATTTGACATCCTATATACGCCAACCTGCAAATAATTATCAGAAGAAAAATTAAGGACTAAGGATTAACAAGTAGCACAAATACTGAATTTTACTAATCTATTTTACTGCAGCACATGTGACCTTCTTCATACAAGCCATTCAAAAAAGTTTATAAATCAGAAACTCAGTATAGTCCATCTTCTAGACAGACTTCACTTACACTTAACATCACATATTTTGCCTGCTGATGGCTATCTTCAAAATACAGACGACAAACAAGAGAGGCATACCTCACTAAAACCAGCTTGATCAAGGATGGCACGCACATTTTCTGACATAAAATCCACACCTAGCACTGTTATGAATTGGCATCCGGCTTTTGCCATTTTGACTGCTGTATCTGCCATGACCAGTGAATCAGATATATGTATATGTGGCCACTGCTTCTGAGCAGCAGTTAAAATTCCTTGGACCTCAGGATCCATGTAAAAGTGTGCAACAACACCAATTTTCTTCTCCTTCAGAACATTGACTAGTTCATCAACTTTTAACTCATTAGGGAACAGATATTTTGCCTGCATGAAAGCTAGAACAAAATTAGGAGTTTAATGCTGTCAGATCACGATTCCATGAAATTGTGGCATTTGTGGTGGGCATAACCATCTATTATGACGTAAAGTAAACATCTCTTTTCAGAGAAAAACTAGTTGGACAGATTAAGTATACATGCAGACATAATTTTTTAAAGGTTTTAATAATCAACAGGTCCCTGAACTGTTTGGAAATTTTTAATTAAGTCCCTAAACTAAAAATTTATAATTACATAATTGATCTTTTACAATTTTTGTAATTGAGTTCCTAGAGTTAGTTTATGGTGGCTTGAAACGGTAAAAAAAAAATAATTTGAAGTGGTTTTACTAACTTCAAGGACCCAATCACACATTTTCTAATTTAAGGACTTAATTAATTTTTCAAATAGTTTAGGGACTTTCTTATGTATTAAACTTTTTTTAAAATTTAAGTTCATTAAGGAAAGAAAGAAGGAAAAAACAAAATCCCAGAAAATTACTAAAAGCCCAATTTGTGTGGACTGACTAACTTGTTAACAGGTACAGCTTAACGGTACCTATTTCGTCACCATCCTGGGAACTTGATTGATATGTCATGAGTATTGTGTGTGCAACTTTGAGAAAAAGATCCATTGAAGTAAAGCACCAGTAAAGAAACGCCTGGGCAGATTTAGGTACAATGGGGCTTTCGGTAAATACAGAATTTGTATGCACAAAAGTGCCTTGCGTAGAGCTTAAGATGATGGTGTTTCTCAATAGGAGACATAACAAGTAGAAAAGGCATAGTCAAGCAACCAAGTCACAAATACTATTGAACAAGTATTTTCGAGCCGATCAATTTTTTTAACAAATCAAAAGCACCAAGGCACAATCCATACCATACTACAAAAAGTAAGGCTACAAAGTACCATCGAACAATCATGAAGAATACATAAAAGCAAAAAACAACGTCGCCTCTCGTTTGAGGGGATTAGATTCCCGCAAGGTGAAACAGAAAGAGGCGTGCACTACTACTTTTCATATTCTGTACTTTTTGGACGGTGCAAGTAAGATTCTGTAGGAGCGTAACCACTCCCGGCCCCAGAAACAACGAATTAAGTGAAAAGAGGGTAATGATAAAAAAAAAAAAACACCATTTGTGATTGAATTCAAACGGTGCTAACCTGGGCTTCAGCGTAGGTACCCTTGGGAAAAACCCCTTCAGCAGTAACAACCAAGGAGGGGAAAGGCTCGAAGGGAACCTTCCCTTCCCTCTGAGCCACCAACTGCTTGGTCCTCTTCTGCATGCTAACGAGAACGTTATGCCACGTGTTCACTCTGGAACGCCCGGTCCCACCTGGGAACCCGACATTGAGACCCGCCAAATCATCGGTTGTGACTTTCATAACCTCGTCAGGGTGGGAGCCATCGAGAAGCCAGACCAAACACGCGCAGAACCCCTTGGTAATCTCCGAGTCACTATCCGCCGCCACCTTCACCTTCCCTTCCTCGTCGATGCTGACCTCCACCCACACCCGCGCGGTGCAGCCCATCACCCGGTTGGCGTCGACCCGACCCGCCTCCTCCATGGGCGGTGCCGCCCCCGCGTAGTGCAGCAGCCGCTTCACCCGCTCCACGGGCTCCCGCAGGGACCGGAACTCCTCCGCCAGGTACTGGAGCTTCGAAGGGACGACGAGCTCCGAAGGAAAGGAAGCGAGCGTGGAGCAGGAAATAGAAAATGAAGTTGAACGGGGTCGGACGCATTTGAGGGACTTGCTCAACGGAAAGTGGCGTTTCAGGGATTGAAGCATGAAGCAGAAGGGTTTTGGGTTCGGTGAGAGTGAGAAGATGGAGGAAGTGGTAGTGGTAGGAGTGGAGACAGTGGTGTTCACAGTCACAACAGCCATGGTTGTTACTCGGAATGGGAAAGGGTTGAACTGGAGTGAAAGAGGGAAAGGGTTAAAATAACTGCAAAAGTTGGAGGGGCGGTTGAGAAGGGCCCAGAGGGGATGAATCGTTACAGTGCATAGGTCCCCCCTTACTTTTTTTGTTCTAGCATCTCGTAACTCTTATCTCCCTTTATACATCATTGCTTATAAATATTTTTGTCATTATTACTTATTACACCCACTTACTAATCATTTTTTAAGTAAGATTAGTGCTATATTTTATTTAACCATCGTTTAAAAAATATCAAAAGCATATGGCGAATATTTTCTTATCACCATAGTCAAATTCTATATATGGAATATTTCTCTCCTCCTTCACGCGGACGCACATCATGTGAACATTTTAGAAGTTGCCATACCATAATAATATCTGAACGAATAAATGAATAAGAGTAGAATACTACTCTTCAGGGCAAGGAGTCGTTAAAATAGGTAAATTTTAAAGTATTAAATATTTATTAAAATATGTTTAAGTAAAATTCAGGAACTAATTTAATATTTTAATTTTTAAAGAATTATTTAATATGATTTTTAATATATTTAAGACTTTTTAAGTAGTTATTTTTTCTTGTTGTTAGTGACCATTTAAAGAAATAATAACAATAATTTAAATTACTCAATAAATAAATACACAGCATGTCCTCCAATCTTAAAATAAGATTGTGTACTTTTAGAGGGTTAAATTGGAAAGTGGAACGAAGTGGCGTTTAATTGAAAGAATTGAATAATAAGAGTAAACCCATGCATCTGTCTAATGATAATAGAAAAAGGATAAAAAAAATCATTCAAAGTGAGAAAATTTTTTGTTATCTCTTTTAATTTTGAATAACTTTTTAAGATACATGTACTTATGATTTATGAAAGGGTGAAGATCAAGTTATTTTAGTAGTTACTTCTTTTTTATATCAGCAGTTACTTTTTTTTTAATAATAACTATATATATATATATATATAATTTTAATAATATAAAAATTGAATAAATTTATATTTACATTTCTATAAAAGTTTAAAGCTATTATTAAATAAATTTAATTATATAAATAAATGTGAATTATAATCTAACTACAAACATTTAATTTATCTAAAATTTAGTGTACGTAATTATTGAAATAACAATAAAATATTTAATAGTAACTTATTATAATTATATATGTATATAAAGAGTTATTAAACAAAAATACTTTTATTAAAAATATTCGTAACATAACTTAATATTTATTCCATAACATAAAAAATATAAAAATAAGTGAGCGACAGAAATAAATATATACAATATGAATGTAGCATTAACTATTTGATTTTTAAATAACAAAATCATAACATAAAATAATTAACACTTGATAAAATTTTGGAAAGGAAAAATAAAGGTTTTTGTCTGCTTCCGTAATGCTTTTGACTCGGTGAAACAATCCAATTCGTACTTTGATTAACGTGCAGAAACCAAATCAACTTTGAATTGCGGTCATGTCTTTCGTCATTTCATGCCTTCGGTACATTCATTCGTGTCAAAGCATTTGCAAAACCAAGTTAAGAATTTTTAATTATTTTAGCATAAAAAAGAATCTTAAACTTATTATTACAATGTACGGGGTTCATGCGTAGGATTTAATTATTTTCTTTAAAAAATTTGATTTGATAAAAGGTAGTTTGTAATAAATAATTCGGTTCTCATCTATAATTTTTATTGAAATTTTAATTTATTACTATTACAAGTTTTTAACTTAAATATTAAATATTAATTTTAAAATACATTTTTTATGTAAATATATTAATAATTTCTTTAAGATAGAGATTAAAAAAATAAGATTAATTAATTGATTAATTATCTTATAAAATAATTTTTTGCTAAAATATACAAATATAATAATAATAATAATAATAATAATAATAATAATAATAATAATAATAATAATAATAATAATAATAATAATAATAATAATAATAATAATAATAATAATAATAATAATAATAATAATAATAATAATAATAATAATAATAATAACTATTAGGGAGAATGAAGTATATATTTATTTTATAAGAAAAATAAGATATATTAATTGCATATATGAAAAAATATAATAAAAATATTTGTAAAATAGTAAAAAATATAAAAAAAAATGTATAAAAATTACCAATAAAATACATTATAACTTATATCTATTAAAAATATCAATTCTATTTAAATTAGTTCGATTTTGTAAATTCCATCTAAAATTCAATTCAATTTGTTGAAAAAAAAAAGTTTCAAAACAATAAAAAAATTGATTTTTTTTTATTTTTAAGTCTGTAGAATTAGTTTATAGTTTTATTTTTTTATTGAATTAGATGTGAAACACTCATTATAAAATAGGTGAACGATGTTTTGGTATTATATATTGTTAATTTCAACAAATAAAAAAAAGTTATTGTTACAAGAAAATAAATAGAATGAATGAAAATAAAAATATATATATAATAAATTTTAGAGGCATTTAGTTCAAAAAAGAAATAGAAAAAAAATGTGACATGTTGATAAAATAATCATATTAGTATTATGTATAGAGATAAAATTAAAAAAGTAATATTATATGAAAATGATTTATTTTTTGTTTTTTTTATTTTTAAGAAAATTATTTTAGGTGGATTCACTATTTTATTTTTCTTTTTATTATTTTTTTCTTATTAAACAACTAATTTTTTCTCCACCTTATTTATTTTTAACCTCCTTACTAAACAAAGCGAATTATCTTAAAATTTAAAACTATAACAAATTTTACTTCAATATTTAAAACTCATAAAACTTAAAATCTAAAAATACACGTATTGATTGGTATTTTGTATTTTTTTCCATACAGAAAATTTTTATTTTAATATTATTAAAAGGATGCAAGATTTAAATTAATTCTCAAAATAGAATAAATTGTTAGTCTAGAACAAATGAGTAAACTAAATTGTCTATGTCGTAGTAGAGTGTGAAATAAAATTAAGTTAGATTACCTTGATTTTTTTTCCAACTGTAAATTTGTTGGTCTAAACTAGCCTCATGCCGGTTGGGTTAGATCAGTCCTAATTAAAAATAAAAAATAAAATAAATCATATTTAATATATAATATCATAAAAATATAAAATATAAAAATAAAAATAAAAATAAAAATAGTTAATTAGACCAATTTATATAGTCTTATTTTTTTAACTTATATTTTATTAATTGAACTTGGTTCATCTAGTCAAGTGAAAGTAGGTCATTTTTCATACTTAAATTTTAAGAATTTATCACAACCTTAATTATAGATTTTTTTGATAGAAATAATAAATGGGTCAAGTTTGATAAATCATTGTTATTTGTTCTAAATATAACAAAATTTGTTTAGTTCTCCAACAGTTGACATAAAAAGAACCAAATTTATTTTGTTCGATATTATATTTTAATATTTTTAGAAATTTAAGTATTTTAAATAAAAAAATTAGACAAACCAGACCAAAAAAAAGAAAATCCTCCATATAAAAATTGAGTTAGACTAAATAATTATTTCTTCTTAAGTGATCAGTCAAACAGCAATGAACAACCCATTTTTTTACTTCCAGTGTTCAAATTGATTAATCAGACCAAACTCAGTTTACCTAGTTACTTACTCTCATCTTTTTTCAAAATGAAATTATCTCCTACCATCATTCAAACCTAAATCATGGAATTGTTGAGGAACAACTGTATGTAGTACCGACTAGGAAAGCTGGTTTAAAAATGAAAATTATAAGTACGATAAACAATTTGTTATTTTAAATATAAAATAAGCGTGATAGGGACAAATAATAAAATAAATGAAATCGTTTATAAAATTAACGACTTTAGTTTTGTATTTTACTTTTTTAACAATAAAATATAAGTCATAATTATAATTTACAATTTTAATTTTAATTTAAAAAATAAGAAATGTAAATATTATGTTACGACTTATAATTTTTATTTATATATGTATTATCAGAGCCTTAATAAAAACTTTTTTTTCAGAAAACATATTGTAAGGATATTTTGAAAAAAGAAGCAAAAGCGCGGGTTTGAGGGTCATAATCATCGCTCCGTTGCGAGGGACTTTACTTAAATCGATGATATTGTGAAGAGTTGCTTAGCGGCTTTGGACACAGTTAACAAGAGCACTTGGATTGGGGCCAAGAAGAATGGGTGAGTGTATCCTTTTATATATATTTGAAGAGAAATGTATCATAATATTAATATTAACTAGTATAAATTTTACATTGACATAAATATCATGAGAAAAATTAATTTTAGCGTTTTGTGAAAAAGACGCCTAATATTCTTGGAACAGCGAATTGACATCTAAAAAGATGCATTTTAGTCGGACTTTATAAAGTTCCAAAATTGTAAGTGAGAGAAAAGTCAAAACTTTCACTTGCTCTTAACTTTTGGAAAGTGGGTGATTGGGGAGGCTAGCTTTAAATGATGCAACATTTGTTACATGGATCCCGAATAAATTAGGCTACACTTTAAACCCATTTTTATCTAATTTCTTTAAAATCTCTTTTAAAATCTAGCTTAACTTAACTCTTTTAATAAAAAAATTAAATTTATATTTTAAAAAATCTATTTATTTAAATAAGATATTATTTATAAAAAATATCTATTAAATATGTCTATTTATCTAAAATTTTATATAATATTATATTTATATATTTAATATTTTTGTATTAAAATAAAATAATTTTTTATTTTTAAAATAAAGTATTATTATTAGTTTATTTAAAACAAAATTTATTAATCTATTTAAAAATAAGTCTATTAATCTATTTAATTTATTAACTTATTTAAAAAATTTTATTTATTTATATAAAAATTTTAATATAAAATAAGCTTTTAAATATACTAACAAACTAGATCAAACTTTTAAAAACATTAGACCACAACTTAAAAAAAAAAGTTTTTGATGTATAATAACCTAAACTTCTTTAATTTTATAAAACATGCTAGACCTAGTATAAATTAACCTATTTCCATTCTTATTTGGGATCATTATACGGATTTATAAATTTGTTGAATTTTAGTATGTAATTGATTTTTTTAATTTATAATTTTTTTATAAAATTTAATTATGAGTCACACGATCGGAATTGATGTAATAATTTTATCAAACAATGAGCTTTGGAGATTCGGCACTCTGCAATTACTTTGTTATCAAGAACCGATACTTCATAACATATCTTAGTGGTGCCTTTTCGTTTTATGCGTTCCTTGAGCTTGCCTGGGTTATTTTGTATCTAAATTTAAATTAATTATTATTAACATTCATAAATTTATTATTTATAATCTGTTTTTATTTGATAAAGAAAGTAGACGCTAGATACTAAACTATTTTAATTTTATTTATAAATATTTTAATATTGTATGAAACCGAGCGTTAGCTTATGGTGTATTGGGCCGAGCCTATTTTGTTTGTGCTTCGGCTTTTTTTTTTTCTTTCAACCAGACTGGGCTCATCCCACTCTGCCCTTTCCCTTTTTTTTAACGTCGGGCCAGGGGACATTTTATTTAAAATCTCAATTTGGTCCAAATTAATTAATCAGAACAATGTTATATATTGAAAAAATAATTAAAAAGCACAAAAATTAATTTCTGACTATTAATATTTTTTATTTTTATTTATTTATTTATCTTACTCTTTTATTTTCATCAATTAGTGTGAAATTTAATTACTAAAAAACCATTTATACTAATTTTTAAAATGCTAAACAATTTCATATGTGCCTTATTTATTTATTTATTCATTCATTTGTTCATTTGTTGTTTTTTTATAAAATAATTAATTATCATAATAAATTATTGATTTGATGATAATAGAGGTAATCAAATATAATATTTAAATTGCTCCTTAGTAACATATAATATTTCCAATGTTATATTTACACCTTCCAATTAATTGATTATAAAAAGAATAATTAATTTTAAATAAAATAGGTTAAGAAATTTGACATGTTATTAGCTTGTTATAGATTATTTCAGTTGCAAAAAATATTCTTAAAATCTTTTAATAATTACTATTAGTTCTTTAAATAATAGAAAATATGATATTGAAAAGTTATAATAGATGCTTACAAGAAAATAATTTTAAAGAATAGAAAATATGATATTGAAAAGTTATAATAGATACTTACAAGAAAACCTGAAAAGCTTTGAATAATTGGAGAGTTTGAGTAATAGGATTTGAAATTCAATGTTTATTGATAACTTAGAGTAGTTTTCTTAGGGCAAGAGTTCAAAATAAATTTGAATATCCTCCCTTCCCTAGAGCTTCCCCTTGTATACACAAAGATAAGGAGATACATTATTTCTTTCATAGTACATTAGCCAATAAATGGTTTACACAAAAGGTAAATTCATTATTGAGATTACAACTATAAAGTTATATTGTGTAGTCTACAAGCTTTGTAAGAATCTTGCTTTTACTAGGTAACATACATGATGACTCTTACACCTTATCTTTTGGAATCTTGATACTTTATCTTTAGTTTGGCTTGTAATGACGACACTTCTGATTGGCTAGTTGTCTTGCTTTCAATCAAACATATCTTCATTTCTCAGATAAGAGTTTGATTGATTTGACCCTTCATCTGATTTATCTTGGGAACTAGTACCTTGTATTGATTTTTCTTTGTTAAAGAATTCTTCTGCTGATGTCGAAGCGACTAAATCGACCATTAGATGTTGCTTTTCCAACAAAAATAATGATTCTTTATTCAATTCAGTCTTGTGGATTGGGTTGTTCTTGCTTTTGTTGGTTTTTAACCATTCAATTTTCTTGGCTTTGCTTATCAAGTCATGATTGAACTTCTTCCACCATCTAACTTTAATTCTTCTTGTTAATAATTTTAATTCAATATTCTCATCTTCAAATTGGGGTATCACCAAATATTCCCATGCGAGAATCCAAGTGATAGATTGGGATGCCACAAAGGACACCAACTTGTATCTTGGTACATATGTTGAGTTATCCCTAAAATAATTGTATACTTCAAGGATATCTAATGGGAAAATATTTGGTGTTGGTCCAAAATTATAGAACCATTTTACAAACCATTTTGGAAATTTCAAAGTTATCCCTCTCTTCAACCAAACAAACCACGAGTGTTTCTCTGGGTTAATATAGAGGATATTGCTCCATGCCTTCATATAATCATAATATGTATAACCAGTAGGGTTAAACATTCTTGAAAAAGGTTTTGGATCAAACAAAGGTTGATTCTAGTCTTGCTGAGAGATTATATTTAAAATTTTCATTTTGGAAAACACTATATTATCTTTATTATCTCTAGTATGGGTTATTTCTACATAATCTGTATCCACAAGGACAAATTCATTGAACCTTTGGGTCTTTAATGGGTTATTTGGTATGTAATGAAAAGATTTTGGGAAAAAACTATCTGTCATTTCTTTGGGATTGTCTTTGATCATATATTTTTCCAAGGTTATAATGGGTAATAGTTCTGATTTATATATGTATTGGTCATTCAAAGGAATTTGTGGTCTAGAGAATTAGGCCTTAGGTCCAATAATGGTATTTTGATGATACAAGGGAGTAAATCTATTAGATGTGGGTAATAAAGGATTTGCGATTGGAGTAGGGGCTCTAAGTATTTGTGCTAAAGTGTATTGTGTTTTTGTTGAGTTTTGAATATTGAGCCTCATAAAGGCTATCGAATAAGTATTGGGCCTCGGAGAGGCTATTAAAGAGGGGCTTGTCCCCATTTTAATTGATCCCGGTGGGAGACCATATTGACTCTTGCTCATCATTTTATTTGATTCTAGTGAAGAATCATTTTGATTTTTGCTTGAGATTTTATTTGATCCCAATGAGGGGACTATACTGATCCTTGCTAGAAGGCTTGGAAGCCTTATCACTCATTTAGAATCCTATAAAACTCTCTAGTCAGAAAATCTGGAAGAAAATTATTTTCTCCTTTAATATGTTCTATTTCAAAAATCAAAACATGATAGTAATGCTTGCCATCTTGCAAAAATATGTTTTGAAACCAAGTTTTGAACATTTTTGGTAAGAATACTGGGTGCAGCTTTGTAATTAGTGCGAATTAAAAATCTTTTGTTAAAAATATCATCTTGAAATTTTTGAACACAAAACAATTGAAAATATTTCTTTCTTGACATTAGAGTATTTTTGGTGTGATGGATGCCAAATACTTGAATTATATTTGACTACTTGTTCTTTTAAAATCTCTAGAAGTTTTTGTTTGAGAATCCCCCATATCTTAGGTCTGATGCATCTGTCTCTATGATTAATTTTGCTTTAGGATTTGGAATTCCTAAACAAACTCTCTAACTAATTTCTTAATTTGTACCACTGTCTTGGTCATATCTTCACTCTATTTTAGAGGGTTATTTCTTAATCTTTTATATAAAGGTGCACATATTATCCTAATATTAGGTATGAAATCTGCTATATAATTAATGCATCCTAAAAACCTTTGTAATTGATTTTTATCTTATCTCATTAGGGAATTTATTTGTAAATTCTATTGATCTTGCAATTAGGATAATGGTTCCTTGATTTATCTCAAATCCTAAGAATCTTATTTTGGTTCGAAATGTTTTAATTTTTCTTTCTGAAACTACTTATCCATTTTCTTTTATAATATTAATGAATTGATTTAAATGTTGAACATGTTGATTGATATTCTTAGAAAATATTAGTACATCATCCAGATATACTAATGAGAAATCCATGTATTGATTAAATATATTGTTCATAATGTTTTGAAATTTGCTAGGAGCATTCTTTAATCCTTGAGGCATTACATTCCATTCATAATGCCCAAATGGAACTACAAATGTCATTTTATACCTATTTTCTTCTTTAACTCCTATTTGATAATATCCTGACTTTAAGTCAAACTTAGAAAATATTGTTGAATCTTGGATTCTTTTTATTAAATCACTTTTGTTAGGCAAGAGATACCTAACCCATTTTAAAGCTTTATTTAATGGCTTATAATTAATTACTAATCTAGGAGCGCCTCACTCTATTTCAAAGGCTTTCATGACATAAAATCCCGTGCAACTCCACGAAGATTTTGATGGCCTAATTAATTTTTTATCTACATATTCTTGAATTTATTTTTTTACAATATTCTAGATTTTCTTTATTCATTTGTATGAATCTTGCTTTTGTAGGGATTTTATTTTCACTTAAATCTTCTACATATGGTAATGATACCTCATATTTTTTATGGTGCTAAAAAGCTATTGGATTTGTTTCACAAATTTCTTTTATTATTTTATCTTCTAATTGTTTAACAGTTTTTTGTATATTATTTGTTTTTAACTGATCTTCTATTCTTTTATAATTTTATTTTTTATTTATCATATTAATATATTTTTTCTTTCTTTCTATAACATTAATTCTTGAAATTAAGGATTCTTTTAATAAATTTAATTCTCTAGTTCTCGGAGGTTTTATGAATTCAAAACATATTTCTTTATCTAGAGTTTTTGTTATTAATCCTTTCTCGGTTACTTGGAAAGAATCTAGTAATGTTAGGAAGGGTGTTCCTAATATCATAGGCGTGCTAATATTTTTTACTAATAAAAATGATGTATTATAGAAAATTTGGTTTTTACAAATTTTTGTCTTAGATAATTTGTATTGTATATTCATTTTTGTTTCATTTGCACTTGTTACACCTTCTAAAGTTTTTTCATAATATTTTGTAGGTATTAAACCTTCTTGTATACAATTTACTTCAATACCTGAATCTATTAGTGCTATTATCTTAAAGTTTTCTTCCTTAATAATTAATGTTATTTCTATATGCCATTTATGAGTAGTTATAAGATTTAATATATTAATATAAAGATTTCTTTTTTCTCTTCATCATTTGTTTCATACAAGATTTTATTTTTTCTTTTTTGGTTTTTTATTAATTCATTTCCTTCTAATTCTAAAAGCCTATATTCTAAAGATATATCACTGGCTTTTAATTCTTGTATTTCATTCTTAAGGGTTTTAATTTCTTCTCATATATCTTTTATGGTAATATGTTGATCGATAGGTTTAAACTTATTCATTATTTCTTTCGTACTTATATTGCTTATTTCTCTTCTAAAGTTTTCATATTTTATAATTAATTTATTTAATTATTTTATAAATTCATCTTTTAGTGGAGAATCTTCTAATTTATCAATTATATTTATTAATACTAAAGTTTGGTCTTTTGTTAAAGTATTAATTGTTTTACAATCATTACAACCGCATATTCTGCTCCTAAGCAGTATTTATCATCTTCTTTTGATTCCGATGAAGATGAAGTACTAAAAGTTTCTATTTGTTCTAACTTTAAATTATCTTCAGAATCTTCTACCTCTTCATTAGAAGTTTCTTCATTTTTTGAGTTTATTAATATATTTAATAAATTCTTTTTTAATTCTTCATCTTCTAATTGATTTTTTTGTATAGCTCTACATTTATTTGTATAATGTCCTAATTTTCCACATTTATAACATTTAATTTCTCTTTTTGTACTTTTATATTTCTGTTTCTTGTTAAACCTTTGTTTATTTTCTATACTAGAGTTTTGATGATTTTGATTTTTATTGCTAATTCTTTTATTCTTATAAGATGATTTTCTATATGCCTTATAAGGTTTGTGAAAAGACCTTTTTTGTCTTTGTTTTTTCTTATGTCAAGCACTAGTAGCTCTTATTAGTTCAACACCATATTGGTGGCAAAATGTTCCTAACTCTCTTTTGCTAGAAACACTTTCTTTTATCATTTTATTTTGTAGTTTGAAATTGGTACAAACTTGTATACCTATTTCTACTACAATATTGTGTAATTGACCATAGGTCAAGGATTCATATCCTATAGGTTGGCCATAATGTCTTTCTAAATTCATTTTAACTTTCTTTGAAAATAATTTTGGTAATCCTGCTATGAAGTTTTCTTTCCAAAAGTTAGCATAGCCACCTTCTCTTAAGGTTACTTTTGATAAGAAGACATCTTTATACCACCTATAGTCTGACATTGTTAGACAATATAGGTTGTTTAATTGGTTTGCAACTCTATTTTTAAAAATATTAGGATCTCCTATAAAATTTTGAATAACAGTGTAGATGAGGCTTGACACAACATCCTCTTGGTTAGTTTCACTTTTAACACTATTTAATATTATTAATCTTTTGTTATCTGTACAAATATTATCTCACCAACCTTTCAATTGGCTAGTAAATCCAGATCCTCTATTACTTAAAGCTCTTTGGATTTTCTTGCAAGCATCTATTATAACTTTTCAATATCATATTTTCTATTCTTTAAACTTTTAAGAGCCTAGCCTTTCATATATTTCCATTATTATCTGATTTTGGTTTTTCTTGGGGGGAAACATTTATCATGAACCCAGTCTTTTATCATTATAAACTTAGAACAACATTGAAAGAAGAAAGAGTAGAATTAAATAGACTCTTAGCCAATAAAGAAATATTATTTCAACAAAACCCAACAAATTATAGTTGGAGAATAGTATCTTGCCGTAACAAGATCTACTTATTAGAAAAAGAAATAGCTTGAAAAGTTATTATTACTTTTGTGAGTTTTTATTGTTTAGATTAAAGTCTTTAAGTCTTCTTAAAAGACTTAGGATATCAAGAATGATTCTAGAGTCCTTAGTGTAGCACTGAGAGGTGTGCATACATTGGCCAACTTCTGGTTTAGTGGTCCTAGCAGTAAAACCTAGGGTAAGGTAGTGAGACTGTTGGTTAGTTAGGCTAAATAAAAAGTGGTCCCGGAGCATGAAGACTAGAGAAAAACCCAAGATGCCTAAATTTTTAAGAATATTTAGTGACTTAAGTTTAAAAAATAAAAACAAACAAATAGTAATAAAAACTCCTCAACATCAACAAGAAGCCTCTAGTTCTAATATTAATAAAGATAAAGAATTATACATAGCAGAAATAGAAAAGTCATTACAAAACTGGTCAATACCTATAATTAAGAAAAGTGAAGTATATAAACAACATAGAATATGATCAGAAAACCAAGATGAAATTCATATAATAGAATATAGTTACCTAGGAGCTAGAAACAACCAAACATTAACTTATTAGAACAAAACATTTTAGATCAACATATAAAAGAAGGGTACAACTTTATTCACTTAGGATTAATACATGTAGCTACAAAACCAAATTACTGAATATGAATAAATAGCCTCATACTAATGATGTTAAGAGATATTAGACTTAAAAAGTTTAAAGATTCAATAATTGTCATAATAGAAAGTAATCTTCATGATGGCCATGCCTTTTTTAACTGTTACCCTAATTATGCAATGGATTTAAGAAATGGAAAAACAAGTAATGCAACAAAATTATATGTAAAACTACCAGACGATATAATAGATGAAAATTCTAGTCCAATAAAGATAATATTTAGAATTTATTACAAGGTTACAAAGATTAACTGCAATTTTAAAGAGCTTTTCCAAAAGAAGAAACCATATTATTATAAGCAAACTATAGTAAAACTCCAGTACAATTGCCAAAGAAATTAAGACATGAGGAAGTCATTAGTAAAATCCCTGAAGAATGGTTATTAGAAGAAATAATAGAAGAACCAAAAGTCTATAGTACTCAAATTAGAGAAATTATACAAGAAGGTTCCAATATTAGGTTAAAAATGAATAGATCAGCATCAGTAAGGATAAGTGAACTGTAGATGATTTTTAAAGGATAACCTTCAAGACACTTAGTAGATGGATCCATAATAGATTTAGATTTAAGAGGAATAGATACTAATAATCCAAAAATAGCACAACCCATATATTCTGAGAAATCAGAATTACCACAATATTCTCCTACACCTTCACAAATTTTAAATACTTTAACCAAAAAAATTCCTTTTGAGATAGATAAAAGATGAATAAGAAAAGATTTTGATGCAGAATACAATAAAGAATTAAGAGATTGATTTTTCAATAAATTTAGTAAAAAACAAATTGAAAAATTTAGGAAAATTATTATGCTTATATGAATAAACAAGAGATTAATGTATATTTCTTTGACTGGTTTTCCTAATATTGTAACAAGAATAAAATAGATTACCATTTTAATAAACAAATAAGTACAATAGGGATAATAGACAATAATTGGAAGACATTAGATAATAAGATTGTAAAATCAGAATATCCTCCTCAATAAGGAATAACCATAGAACTAGCAAATATAGATATAGAGACTAGTCCATATAAATATGTTATAAAAGATTTGGATAAAGTGGCAAAAACATCAGATATTAAAAGATTACATTCCCAAATAAACTATTCAAATACAGTATTAGGAGTAATGTCTAGGCAACTAAGTAGAATTGAGAATTCAAAACAAAAAGAAAATACTAGCAGCCTACCTTCATCTAGTACAATTAAACCTTCGATAAAGCCCATATATACATTAATAAATGTACCACAAAAAGAATTAGAAGCTATAAAATTAGATAATAATACTGATTTAAAAATAGAAGAAATTAGGCAAAGATTAGAAAAATTAGGAATGAATAATTCATCTATTAATACAATAAAAATTAATAAGTTAAAAAGCCTATCCAAAACTTAGAAATTATTATCCAAGATCCTCTTTAGTAGATGTTCAATATGAAGAAAGAGGAGATTTAGTCCAAAACTCCTTTTCAGGGAATGAAATTTCTGAATGGAACTTAGATAGAATGAGTAATCAAACAATATTATATTTAACCTGCCAAATGATCATGGCAGCAATAGCCCATAAAACTAAATACTGCTAGGATAAGTCAACCGCTTTAGCTATTATACAAGGATTTACTGGCCAACTAAAAGGTTGGTGGGACAATATTTGTATAAAAAAAATAAAAGATTAATTATACTAAACAATGTCAAGAGTGAAACCAATCAAGAAGATGCAATAGCAACACTTATTTATACTATTATTCAAAATTTTATAGGAGACCCTAATATATTTAAAAATAGAACTGCAACCCAATTAACCAATCTATATTGTCCAACTATGTTAGACTATAGGTGGTATAAGGATACATTCTTATCAAAAGTAACATTAAAAGAAGATGACTATGCTAGCTTTTGGAAAGAAAAATTCGTAGCAGGATTACCAAAATTATTCTCAAAGAAAGTTAAAATGAATTTAGAGAGACATTATGACCAACCTATAGGATATGAAACCTTGACCTTTGGTCAATTACGCAATATTATAGTAGAAATTGGTATACAAGTATGTACAAATTTCAAATTTCAAAATAAAATGAGAAAAGAAAGTGCTTCTAGCAAAAGAGAATTAGGAACCTTTTGTCATCAATATGGTTTAGAACCCATTAGAGCCTCTAATGCTTGTCATAAGAAAAAACAAAGACAAGAAAGGACTTATAATAAGCCTTACAAACGTTACAGGAAGTCAGCTTATAAGAATAAAAGAATTAGTAATAAAAATCAAAATCCTATTACAAAAAATAAGCAAAATTTAATAAAAAACAAAATATAAAAATGCTAAAAGAGAATTTAAGTGTTGGAAGTGTGATAAATAAGATATTATGCAAATAAATGTAGAGTTATATAAAAGATTAGTCAATTAGAAAATGAATCCTTAAAAAAGAATTTATTGAACATTTTAATAAACTTCGAACAAGAAGAAACTTCTAGCGAAGAACTAGAAGATTCTAAAGAGGATTTAGAAGTTGAACAACTAGAAATAACAAGTACGTCATCTTCCTCTGAGGAAGAAGAAGATGATAATTACTGCTTAGGAGTAGGAATATGTAGTTGTAACGACTATAGAACTATTAACACGTTAACCAAAGATCAAACTTTTATATTAATAAATATAATAGATAAACTTGAAGAATCTTCATTGAAAAATGAATGTATAAAATAATTAAATGATTTAATAACAAAAGATGAAAACTCTAGAAAGGAAGTTAGTAATATAAGTATGAAAGAAATAATAAATAGGTTTAAACCTGTAAATCAATAAATTACCATAAAAGATTTACAAGAAGAAATTAAAATTCTTAAACAAGAAATACAAGAGTTACAAACTAATGATATATCTTTAGAATATAGAATGCTTGAATTAGAAGGAAAAGAATTACTTACAAACAAAAAGGAAAAGAGAAAAACTACCACTACTACCACTGTTACCATCGTTACCACTACTACGACCGCTACCACCACTACCACCGCTACTATCGCTACTATCACTACTATTGTGTTAAGATTTATCATCGCTCTCGCCGTTACCGCTGCTACTACTGTTACTATAGCTACTACTGTTACTACCACTACTATTGCTACTACCGCTACTACCGCTACTACTGTATTAAGATTACAGTTTCTATTAAATTATATTTTTCATTAAAACATTTATAATTTACAAAAAAAATTGTTATAATGACGATTTTTAACTGTCAGTATATTAAAATTATAAAAGCGGAGATTCGGATTCCGGAAATAAGAGGGTTTGGTTTTTGGAAGATTTCGGAATTTGGCTGCAAAATGCAAAATGGAAAGTTCCTTTTGTTGAACTACTGTGATTTTCTTGGTACTAGACACTAGTTGAGATTTAGAAAACTTGCGTGTGAGTTTAGTCAGTTGGCTGAATAAAATGTGAGTGGTAAACTTTCTAAATTTTCTGGTATTGTGTTGGATTGTTTCAAAAAAAAAAAAAGATAATGCCTTGGTTAGGATATTTAAATAAGTTGAATTATATTATAACAATCACATTGCTTTAACCTTTTGTGTTTGAAAGGCTTCAGAGAGAACAATTTCATTGATTATCATTTACAGAGTACAGGACTATACATGAAAAAACTTCCTATGAGGAAAGAACAATAAAATCAGATATAAAGTAAAAAATTTTAAAAGGAACTTCACTCCTAAGACTATTTTACTAAAACATTTGTTACCTGATTTGCTTCTCTAAATATACGAGAGATTTAAACATCATCTCTATTAAAAAAAAATGTAACACACTTGTTTGATACAAAAAAAAATTATGGATGTGAAGTAAAATATCCTTTACAAATTAAATTAACCATCACGGAAGAATTATACTCAATGATTTTATAATTTTCTTTTCCAAGAAAAATTAATACCATGGAAGATAGCAAATAATTCAGCAGTAGCTAGTAATAATAGAGAACAGGATCTTCTCAATTGAAAGTAATCCGAGAGTGTCCAATTTTACTATCTAACCATTCATCTATATTTTTTTTATTAAGATTGTATCAAGAGAAAATTGGGGAGGATTTTGTTACTATGTATAATGGTATCAACAACTATTCAAATCTTTTAATAACAAACTCATCTAATCTACAGCTAACATAATAGTAGACCCAATTATCTTAATATTTTGTCCCTTTTCTTTAATGAAGCTTTTATAAATAATTTATTTTACACATGATGTTTTCATGTTGTAAACTAATGTAAAAATTGAGGGTGCATTGAAGAACCTGGCTCGTGTCTCGTATGCACCAGGCGTGGGTGTTGCTTATCCATATGAAATATCCTGTTTATTAAAATTTTAGTAGAAAAAAACATAATCAGATTCAGATTTGTCACGGCAATGTTAACCACGAAGATTTCACCCTGTTTGCCAAATTATGTTACAGCATAGAAAAGTGCTTCCTACTAGAAAAAAGGAACATCAAATTACAATCTAAGCACACACACATCATGACTTTATTAGTATCTTTCACGAAAATTTTCGAAAATAAAAAGAAGTGAAACATTCAAGAGACTATTAATTCTGGCACGATATGTCAAGGTTGATCCAATTCCTAAGGAGAATGGTATTGTCTTGCTCCAAATACATTTCGGATGGTGTAAAATATCCTCTTGCAAGTTTTGTTTTATTTATGTGAAATGGTTATCAATATTATGAAGGATTCGTACCTGAAAACTTGAGTGGCTTTTTCCCTAATCATACCAGAGTGTATCAAGAGCCTACATGATTCAGTTGCAAAAGTTTTTCGTGACATTATTTGCTGCAAAAGGGACCATATGCTTTTATGTTCCTTTATATAGCAACATGGATAAATTTCTCTGAATTGGACAAAATTTATTTTTCTTCTTAATTCATTAATACCCTCTTAAATAAAATTGAATTCTTGATTATATAATGTGAAGTTGTGCACATAAAGTTATTATATAATTCAATCTCATAGTGAATTCATAAAATTGAATTACTGTGACTATTATATAATGTGAAGTTGTGCACATATTACTGTGTTAAGACATTCTTCACTCTTCAGCATCTTTATAAATCAGTATATTATGACAGTGGCATTGCTTTAACGTTTTGTGTTAAAAAGAGAACAATTTTATTACTATAGGATCATTTAGAGAGTACAGGGCTATACATGCAAAAACTCTTCCTACGGTTTCTCCTTGAAAGAAGGAGATTTAAAATAAAAAAGGAATATGATGTACAATGATATCAACAGCTATACAAATCTTTTAACAACAAAATCATCTAATCTACAGCTAACAGAATATTTGACTTAATTATCTTCATATTATGTCCCTTTTGTTTATTGAAGCTTTTCTAAAGAACATACACATGATGTTAGACCAATATAAAAATTGAGGGTACACTGTATAACCTGATTTTTGTCCCTTCTGCTCCTGCATGCATGGGGAGCACAAATGATATTAAATTTCCATTTGGTTTTCGCGGTACTTTGGTTTGCCGATTCGATGTTGGTTCGTGAATTTTATTTTTAAAATTACAGGTGCTAAGGATCCAAATTCATTTTTAATAGTTTTTTTTATTGGTCCCCTTTTTTTAATAGATAATGGGGTGGACAGCCCTTACGGATCCAAATTCATAGGACATAAAACAGAAATGTGATTTTCTTTTTAAGCTTTTTTTATATTTGAAAATTTTAGATGAGTTTAGACAGAAAGTTTACTATGTAAAACAAACTTCCAGTTACAATGAATTTTGAAATATGAATCGGATCCATATCCACTAAATCAACTTTAATTGGTTTTCTAGTATAATTAACTTATCCATATGAAATATCCTGGTTGTTAATTTTAGTGGAAAATATAATCAGATTCATGTTTGTCACGCGCGGCAAAGTAACCAACAGACGATGGTTTCACTCTGTCAAATTATCATAATAGAAAAGTGCTTCCCACAAGAAAAAGTAAGATCAAATTACAAGGAAAGAAATTTATTCAAGGTTGATACAATCATAATCGTAATTAATAATAAAGAACATAAAATTACAAAGTAATTCTGTAACATGTCTGCAAGCTTAAACTGTGTCTCGCAATCTAAGCTCACACCCATCACCACTTTATTAGAATCTTTCACGAAAACATGCAAACATAAAAAGAAGTGAAATTCAAGAGACTATTCGAGCACAAGATGAAGAAGGTTTAGATCCCATTCCGGAGGAGAATGGTATTGGTTCAAGGAGAAGTGGAAGCTTCTTGCTGACAGCCATCCCGTACCTCTCGCTCATGTCTATAGCTTGCAGTGGTGCATGAGTTTTAGGCAGGTTCCAATCGAACCAATAAAGAAGATTAGCAAGCGCATACTCAGCCACAGTGACCGCAAATGTAATTCCAGGGCATCCCCTTCTTCCAGCACCAAACGGGATAAACTCCAAATTTTGTCCTCTGAAATCTACCTGACTGTTTTCAAATCTATCTGGGAGGAACTCATCCGGTCTGTCCCATAATTCAGGGTCCCTCTGGATTGCCCATGCGTTCAACATCACCCTTGTCTTGGCTGGAATGTCGTACCCTCTTAGCTTCACCGCAGAGGTTGTTTCTCGAGGAAGCAAAAGAGGTGCGGGTGGATGTAACCTCAAAGTTTCTTTCACTACACATTTCAAGTAATTCATTTGTTTCACATCGTCTTCATCTATGTTTGCTTTACACCCGACTACTCTTCTTACCTCCTCCTGGGCTTTCTCCATGGTGTTTGGATTCTTCATGAGCTCTGCCATAGTCCATTCCAAAGTTGTTGAAGTTGTTTCACTTGCCCCTATAAACATGTCCTGAAATTATGGAAAATGAAGATTAAATCTCATTTTTGGGTAATTATTAGAAATTTCTTGCCTCAATTTCCTTTCTGCCTTCATGTCTCACCAGTTAACAAGTGACCCGGGAGAGAAAACGAAATTAACAATCCAAAAAGATTTTCAAGTTATTTTAAAAAAATAATAATCACTACATTTTTATTAAAAATAAATAAATAAATATGTTTTAGATCTCAAGATTTATTTTAGAAACAATAATTTAAGTTTCTGAAATGTAGCAGTAAATTTCATTCCTAATTTAGTCAAGATAAAGTACAGGACCAGAAACGAAATCTATCATACCAAATTTACCAAAATTCGTAAATATATATAAGGATCAAAATAATATTTATAAAGTATAAGAATTAAACTGACCAAATATGAATCTAAAAACAAAGTTGTTGGGAGAAAGACGAACCACTAGCAATGCTTTGAGGATATCTTGGGAGAGCTCAAAGTTGAGGATACCGGCCTCTTCAAGTTGAAGCAGCATATCCACAAAGTCTTTCTTATAGGATTGGTTACCATCCCTATCCCTTTTCTTCATCTTTGCTTTATGTTCTGCGATTATCTGATCAAAGAAACTATCTAACGAACTAAGAGTGGCCTTAAACTTGGAAATTTGGCCCGTTAGAACATCAACCCAACCGAAAGAAGGGAAGAAATCTCCCACACAGAAAGCTGCGAACTGAGTCAACATCTTCCTTCCAAGCTCTCCAAAGCTTCTACTACCATCGGGTGTATCATACTTTTGTCCAAGAACACACCTAGACATTATGTTGTTCATGAGTGCAATCAGCAACTCACTGAGATCCACGTAGGACCTTCCACTTACACACGCTTCGCGTATCACGCCGATCATTTCGGCCACTTCTTCAACGCGAATGAACTGAAACGATCGTACACTTTTAATGCTGACAAGCTCGAGAACACACACCTTCCTTTTCTGTCTCCACTCGTGGCCGTAGGGGGAGAAACCCACGTCCTTATAGCCGTAGAGAAATACTCCAGCAGCGGTGGCCTTAGGTCGGTTCGAGAAGAAGACATCGTGGGTTTTGAATATTTCTGAGGCCACTTCTGCGGATGAGACCAGCAGTGTTGGGACTTGCCCCAGCTGGAGCAACATGAGAGGGCCATACTTGTGAGCCAGGGTTTGGAGGGAACGGTGTGGCAACGTGCCTAACTGATGAAGGTTGCCGATAAAGGGTAGCTTTGGTGGGGATGGGGGTGCATTGGATTTGCTTCTTCTTGTCAGCTTAAACACCACAAATACGACGCTGATCAAGAAGCAAACCACAGATAAGTAGATTGCACCTGAATTTGCCTCCCATGCTCCTCGCCCTTGGACTGTTTGAACACCCATTTCCTTGCACTCTTTCCACAGAAATGACGAAATGCACCAGCGGGCACAGCCATAGTAAGTTGCGGCTTTATTTATAGAATTGTATCATTTATTAAACTCAGCTGTATGTAGTACACTGTACACAGCTAGAAATATTATTTACCAACGTGCTTTTCTTTGAAAGGATATATCTCAAGTGTATTAGTCAACTGTTTACGCATTGTTATCCGAATCTTAGGTGGATGTAGCTCACAGTTCGAGAGACGATCTGGGTCGCAATGTTAGTTAGGTCCCAAATTAACTATTCTGTTATGAGGTTTGAATCATGTGACTTACGTATTTAATTACAATGAACAAAGTGATTGAGGATCGATTCCAAAATATCCTTCGAGTCATTATTATGTGCATCCTGCTGATGGACCTTTATCTATGATTGTCACACCTATGAGTGGATCAAATTACCAAAATCGGGCTACATCGATGAGAAGGGCACTCACAACAAAAAACAAATTCGTTTTCGAATATGGAAGCATAGAAGTTTCAGATGAAGCAAATCCCACTTATCGGACATGGGAATGGTGTAACACACTCGTTCATTATTTATGGATTATGAATTCAATCTCACCAACAATTTCATAGAGCATTATTTTTCTGGGAAATGCACTTGATGTCTAGCCGGATCTAAAGGAGAGGTTCTCTCAAGGAGACCTTACCCAAATCTCAACGTTGTTGCAACAAGAGATTCATTCCTTGAAGCATGGTACGTTGACTATGACTGAGTATTTTAGACATCTTTAAGATATTATGTATGAGAAGAATATGATAGCTATAGACCATGCCTAATTGTGTTTGTCTGATTCGGTGCTTATGAGTTGTGATGCGTGATGCTAGAATGTTTCGACATCAAGATCATGCCATAAGATTTTTATCTGTACTCAATGGTAATTATGGTTAGAACTTATAATTAGAAAATAAATGGTTGTAAAAGGAGTAATTATGGACAATTACTCTACATTAATGAGTAATTTTAGGTTAGGAGGCATTACTTTTTTTTATGGTTATTTAGTGCGTTAATGTTATGAGTTACTCTATTTATACTCTATTATAAATAGGGTATCAACCTATGTAACTAACACAACACATAAATAAAGTATTTTTTTCCTCTAGTTTATCCAACAAAGTGGTATCAGAGTTTGGCCTCTGGTGAGTTGAAAGATTCAATTAAGTGAGTTGAGAGATGACGAGTGATAACTTGAGCTTGTTTCAATTCCCTCATCTCACCAATGAGAATTATAACAATTGGTGTCGTCGCATGAAAGCCTTGCTAGGTTCCCAAGATGTTTTGGAGGTTGTGGAGAAAGGTTATACTCTCCCCTGAAGATGAGACTATATTGTCACAACATGAGAAGGAGATTTTAGTAAAGACGAAAAGGAAGGATCAACAAGCACTTACCTTCATCTATCAAAGTTTAGATGAAGCTATGTTTGAGATGGTGTCGAATGCATCCACCTCTAAAGAAGCTTGGGAGATTTTGAAAACTTCTCTTGAAGGTGTTGACAAGGTGAAGAAGGTGCGCCTACAAACTCTACGAGGAGAGTTTGAATCTTTGCGTATGAAGGAGTCTGAATCAATTTCAGATTTTGGCAATAGGGTGATGACATTAGTGAACCAAATGAAGCATTACGGAGAGAATATGAAAAATATTCATGTGGTTGAAAAAATTCTTCGTTCTTTAACCATAAAATTTGATTTTGTGGTTTGTGCAATTGAAGAGTCAAAGGATTTAGAATCGATGACAGTGGACCAATTGATGGGTTTACTTCAAGCATATGAAGAAAGGTTCAAGAGAATACATGAGGAGCCTTTGGAGCAAGTCCTAAATGCCAAAGCTTCTTTGAAAGAAAATGGAGGAGAAAAATATCAAAGAGGACGTGGACGTGGACGTGGACGTAGCCAAGGAAGAGGAGGAAGAGATAGAAGAGGAGATCATGACAACTTTTATGATACTGAAAGGAGTAATCAACCAGGAGATCATGACAAATTTTATGATACTGAAAGGAGTGATCAACCCACCAAAGGTCGTGGAAGAGAAAGAGGTAGAGACAATTTTGGTAGAACTAATGAAAAGAGGTATGATAAATCTAATGTTGAATGTTATAATTGCCATAAATATGGTCATTTTTCTTGGGAGTGTAGAACCAATGTTAAAGAAACGACAAATCTTGTTGGTGACAAAGAAGAAGGTGAAGAACCAACACTATTGCTAGCACTTAATGAAGATAGTGATGATAAGCGCCTATGGTATCTTGACAATAGAGCAAGTAATCACATGTGTGGTTACAAGGAGAAATTTGTGGAGCTTGAAGAGAAGCTGAAGGGAAATGTTTCCTTTGGTGATTCTTCCGAGGTGCAAATCCAAGGGAAAGGTACTATTTTAATTTCCTTAAAAGATGGTTCTCACAAATTCATCAAGGATGTCTATTATGTTCCTAAATTAAAAAGTAATATTTTAAGTTTGGGACAACTTGTTGAGAAGGGGTATGAAATCCTCATGAAAGAAAATTGTTTGTGGCTTAGAGATCAAAATTCCAATTTGGTTGCTAAGGTGTTTATGTCAAGAAATAGAGTGTTCATGTTGAGCATGAAGACCAATGAAGCAAAATGCTTAAAGGCTAGCATAAAAGATGAAGCGTGGTGTTGGCATATGAGGTTTGGACACTTGAACTTTGGAGCACTTAAGGCCTTAGGAGATGAGAAGATGGTGAAGGGGATGCCTCACATCAACCATCCCAATCAATTGTGTGAAGCATGTCTCCTTGGCAAGCATGCAAGAAGAAGTTTTCCTAAAGAAGCTAAATCAAGAGCAAATGAGCCTCTCCAACTTGTGCAAGAAGAAGTTTTCCTAAAGAAGTTTTCTTGTTTTTTATTGATGATTTTAGTAGAAAGATTTGGGTGTATTTCTTGAAGCAAAAATCTGAGGCCTTTGTAATCTTTAAAAATTTTAAAGCTCTTGTAGAAAAAGAAAGTAGTTATGCAATTAAGGCTCTAAGATCTGATAGAGGTGGCAAATTCATATCAAAAGAATTAAATGAATTTTGTGAAAAGAATGAGATTCGTCGCCCTCTAACGGTTCTTAGAACCCCACAACAAAATGGGGTAGTGGAGAGAAAAAATAAAACTATTCTTAACATGGCTAGATGTATGTTGAAAGCCAAATCTATGCCCAAGGAATTTTGGGCCGAAGCTGTTTCTTGTGCAGTTTATTTGTCTAATCGCTCTCCTACAAGGAATGTCAAAGGTCAAAGGTCAAACACCTCAAGAAGCATGGAGTGGAATGAAGCCAAAAGTTGACCATTTTAGAGTCTTCGGGAGCATTGTATATGCTCATGTGCCCAACCAAGGAAGATCCAAGCTTGATGATAGAAGTGTGAAGCATGTGTTCATTGGTTATGATGCAAATTCAAGAGGCTACAAGTTGTATAATCCAAACAATGGAAAGATGATTGTAAGTAGAGACGTAGAATTTGATGAAGAAGAGGCATGGAATTGGGAGAAAGAAGAAGCCACTTATGATTTCCTTCCATATTTTGAAAAAGGTGATCAAGAAGTTGTAGTGCCAAATGAGTTTACTACTCCACCTCCACCTCCATCACCAACTCCTTCAATTCATGAAGCCTCATCTTCTGAAGGGAGTTCAAGTGAAAGGACACAAAGAATGAGAAGCATTCAAGAAATATATGATGAAACTGAAATTATAAATGATTTATTTTATCTTTTTGTTGATAGTGAACCTCTAACTTTTGATGAAGCTATGGAGGACAAAAGGTGGAGACAAGCCATGGAGGAAGAAATCAAAGCCATAAAGAAGAATGACACTTGGGAGTTATCAAATCTTCCTAAGGGTCATGAAGCAATTGGAGTCAAATGGGTGTTCAAGATCAAGAAGAATGCAAAGGGAGAGGTGGAAAGATACAAAGCAAGACTTGTTGCTAAATGATACAAGAAACAACATGGCGTTGATTATGATGAAGTGTTTGCACCAGTTGCTCGTATGGAGACAATTCATCTTCTTATTTCAATAGCAGCTCAAATGGGTTGGAGAATCTTCCAACTTGATGTCAAATTAGCTTTCCTAAATGGCTATCTTGAGGAACATGTCTATGTTGAACAACCAATGGGCTTTGCCATCAAAGGACAAGAGGAGAAAGTCTTGAAATTGAAGAAGGCGTTGTATGGTCTAAAGCAAGCACCAAGGGTATGGAATAGTCGCATTGACAAGTACTTTCAAGACAATGAGTTTGTTCGTTGCCAACATGAGTATGCTCTTTATGTTAAAAATTTTGATAATGGTGATATTCTTCTAGTTTGTCTTTATGTTGATGATCTTATTTTTACTGGAAATAACCCAAATTTGTTTGAAGACTTCAAAAAGGTTATGTCTTGTGAATTTGAGATGACAGATATAGGACTCATGTCCTACTACTTGGGATTAGAAGTGAAGCAAATGAATAATGACATTTTTGTTTCTCAAGAAAGCTATGCAAAGAAGGTGTTGGAGAAATTTAGAATGTTTGATTGCAATCCTGTGAACACACCCATGGAAGGTAGCTTGAAATTGTCAAGGTTTGATAGTGGAGAGAAGGGAGATCCTACTTTGTTCAAAAGTCTTGTAAGAAGTTTAAGGTATTTAATAAGTATAAGGCCAGATATTATGTATGAGATTGGTGTAGTTTGCCACTTTATGGAGGCTCCTACCTCTACTTATATGAAGGCAGCAAAGAGAATTCTTCGTTACCTTAAATGTACACTTGATTTTGGCTTATTTTACTCTTCTTCTAATGAGTTCAAACTTGTGAGATTTTGTGATAGTGATTTTGCGGGAGATGTTGATGATAGAAAAAGTACTACTGGTTTTGTGTTTTTTATGGGTGGTTGTGCTTTTACTTGGAGCTCTAAAAAGCAAGCCATAGTTACACTTTCAATTTGTGAATCTGAGTATGTGGCTGCAACTTCTTGAACGTGTCAAGCTATTTGACTAAAAAGATTGTTAAAGGAGTTTAACATGAACCAAGATAAGAGTACAAAAATTCATATTGATAACAAATCTGCACAAATTCTTGCTAAGAATTCGGTGTTTCATGAACGAAGCAAACACATAGATACAATGTATCATTTCATTAGAGAACGCATCGTCAAGAAAGAGGTAGACCTAGTTCCTGTGAAGACTCAAGATCAAGTTGCAGATATTTTTACTAAGCCCCTCAAGTTTGAAGATTTTAGAAGATTAAGAGCAAGACTTGGTGTACAGAATTTTCTAATTATGAAGGGATGTTAGAAATAATAATTAGAAAATAAATGGTTGTAAAAGGAGTAATTATGGACAATTACTCTACTTTAAGGAGTTATTTTAGGTTAGGAGACATTACTATTTTTTTATGGTTATTTAATGCGTTAATGTTATGAGTTACTCTATTTATACTCTATTATAAATAGGGTATTAACCTATGTAACTAACACAACACAGAAATAAAATATTTTTTTTCTCTAGTTTATCCAACAATTACTCTGTTGTGAAATCACAAATATTATTGATGGATTCCAAGTTTGAAAAGAGTATTCTCAATGGATTAAAAACGAACGACTAATATGTTTCCTTAATGAGGATGAATCTAAGGTGTTAATCAATGTCATTGGTTGTAAAAAACCGCAGGGAATGAAAGGCGGTTATAATCAAGCCTCTGGTGGTAAAGAGTCGAACAAGGTGGGTTCCCATCGTGGAAAGGTAGGGCACACAGTGAAAAGAGGTTATTGAAAGCATGTCTTTCCACCTTATTTTCAATTCAAAAATCATACATCAACAATGAATTACCCAACCAATGAGAATTTGGAGCAAAAGGAAGAAGAAAATGCGCATGTTGAATCCCATGGAAGTCTGCCATCCCTTCCTTCATGATTAATATGAGAAACTACTTGCCTTAATTCAACACTCATGTTTGACTAGTTAGCATTATTTGGTCACGTCCAATCAGGTAAGCTGATCCACACCTTATATTGGTCATACATCGTATGAGGTTCATCATAATTCAGGTAAAAGTTTATCCCTTTCCTATTCAACAAATCCTGATCATGATGTTTGGATATTATATATATTCAGGTGCTAGTGAACATATATATTCATATATCCCTTAAATGGTTTCAAGCATATTCTAAGATTCCACCTATGAATGTTACACTTCCTAAACGTAATCATGTCATTGAAAAGCTTGCTGGAAATACGAGCTTCTCACCAACTCTAGTCTTAATAAATGTCCTATATAAAATTTCCTTCAAATTCGATATCTGCTTTCAAAACTGTGAGCCAGCTTGAACTGTAGTCTTCAATTTTATGACTCAAAAGTGTATTTTACAGGAGCTGAATTCTTGGAGGATGATTGGTTTAGCTGGCCAAACCCAAGGGTTGTAACATTTGGTGGTCGATACTCATTAGAGATCAAATACACATGCAGTCACTAAAGAAGACATACCTGAGAAAGAATTATTGCATTTTAGATTGGGAAATTTGTCCCGCACTAGGATGCAATTGTTAGAGAATTGTTTCCTTTTCATTTCTCTATATATAAAAAGATTTTATACACGATGTCTACCACTTTGCAAGACAAAAAACAAATTTCCATTTTCATTGAGCAACAATAGAGCTTCTAATGTTTTTGAATTGGTACATTTTGACAATTGGTGCAAAATTTCTACTTTATCTATGCATGGACATAGTTTTCTTTACTAAGAATCTTAGATGACTGTAGCACTCCAAAACTGTCCAGGGCCGAGTCCCTATCTCGGCCTTGTGAAGCCCCTCTCAGCCCAGTAACTCCGCCCATCTCGGCCCAATAACTCCGAATTGGACCGAAAACCTGTGATTTTGAATTGGGCTGAGATCGAATCCACTTCGGTACTGTGACGGGTTGAGACCAAGTCTCCTCGTAAGACATTAGAGGCTAAGTCATCCAAACCCACGCCACAAAGAGGAGATCATCGGCTCGGAAGTTGGCTCCCATTGGCTGGTAACCTCCATGACCATGATCGTGAGGAATGGCCTTAGGCTGGTCCTTAGGCCTATATAAGGCCTCAAGACGAAGAGAAAAGAGGAAAAAAAAGGAAGAGGGAGAGGGAATACTCTAGCAGGAAATACCCAAAGAGAGAAAGAGAGAAAAACTGGTTGTAGCCTGTAGAGGTCCACGCAAGCCGTCCAGAACCAGTAAGTCCACCAGGAGGAAGAATGGAAGGCCGCATAGAAGGGATTGGACTCCCCTGGATAATAGGTAAGTGGGCAATACGTAAATACTTTTTCTGTCTTGGGTATCGCTTCTCTCTATCAAAGCCCCCCCAGTTCTCGGGGGTCTCCCACCCATCGAAATCGAGTCCATCTCGGCCGAAACGGAATAAACATTATATTACTCACCACTAAGCCGGGTTCACCTCGGCCCACATTAGCCAATCACTCCCCTAGGCATTCCTTGCCACTCGGGGCCGAATCTGGATCAGCCAGAATACCATCCAGTCGAAGCCGACTAGCTTCCCCCTCCCTAACTGGCAACCTAGCCAGAACTACGTGGACTTTGACTCCTCTAAAGCCGTGGTACATAGGCACAGGAGGCACACTCCTATCAAGTCCTAAGTAAAAAAAAAAAACCAAAAACATTTACTCCTACCCCTGACTCTCCATAATCTTTACAGGACCCAAACCTAAGCATCCTTCTGCCTGCCTTACAGCTAGCCTAGGGTAACTATCAGGTGATAGACATGTTGGGGCACCCTGTGTTCCTAGTGTGTAACCAACTCCCGAGCCCGCAACCCTGATTCCAGACCAGCTTTTTTCCAAGGTTTCCTGGTGTTCCATAGAAAAACGCCAGTGACAACTCCCAATGGTCGAGTCAGTTTCAGTCATTCCATGGCTGAGACCATTTCGGCCCACCTCAAACCATCCAACGCCTCGTCACAAATTTAGTTGTGACAATGACCATAGTAGATTTGTATATGGACTATCTTATTAAGATCTAGGATTGAAGTTTGAAAGGTTGTTCGTTGAGACTCAATTCAATGTCAAGGTAAAGACGATTCTAGTGACAACAGTTCGTATGAATAAGTTCTTGGCAAATGAATTTAGTTCATAAGAATAAGTTTTTGGAAGTTGTATTGCCATTAAGGGTTAACATTAAGTATATATTTAGGTTGGATTGTTCGATCAACGTTTTTTTTATGGAGTGGTCAAACAACATCTTTCTTCTCAAACTTTAGATCTGCATATCTTTCAAGTTATAAAAAATTTTGAGATGAGGTATTCGTATAATTTTCTAGAAGTAAAGACCACTTGTTTGCACATTTCAACTCAATTGAATGACTATAGTTAAATTTGGATTCCTATAATCAAAATGACAAGTTGAAGTTCCAATCATCGACTTTAGTAGGTAAATTTCTAACCAAGAAGTATTTGAGATGATATTTTCTCCCATAATTTTCTAACGGTAAAGGCTACTTGGTTCCAAAATTTCATATAATTTGGATGACTTGCTCAATCTAGACCCTTAGAACCAAAATGACAAGCCAAGACTTCAACAAGCGACCCTAGTGCTATATATCCACCAAATTGGAGAACCAACACCTTGGAACTGCCTCATATTTGGTATATAGGGTCATTAAGTCATTTATGACTTGGAATAATTGGTCTTACTTTAAAACCTTGTCATATTTGTGATTGGTGTGCGCTAACTTGCTAAAATTTTTCTTAACAATAACACTGAGCCAAATTTAGTCACGAACTATTTTGGCTGTGAAACATGGTATCTAAACTTGCTTTCATACATTTTAAGTGTATGCATCTAAGTTGGATTTCTGCAACATGTTCTTTATGTGTTTCCTTCGAAATATTAGGATTTAGATTGTACTATACTACACCATTGAAATTTGGTATTAAGACTTCTTCTGGCTATGTTAAAATGTAGGAATTGGTTTATCTCAATATTTGGTCTGGTTTAGAACTCATGTACGAAAAAGTCACTAAGAAGGCCTAAAGACTTGGGTATTGGTTTTATGGGTCCAAACTAAGTTTTACTCATCCAACCGGACTCATGTTTGGCAGTCAGCAAAATAATCTAATTGGAACTTACGCACAGCAGTTACTTGAGGTTCCTATTAGGCCATCATTAGCAACTAGATTGTCTAATTTGAGCTATTTGATTTTGTTTGATATGAAACGTTACAACGAAACTCTATTTATGTTAACAGAACTGTGTATAAAAAGTTATATTTATTTTCAGATGAGTTAGTTACACATTGCCCTCAACTCAAGCCCAAATCGCCTTGTTTTGCAGCCTAAGGAGCTAAATTGAGCTACAGGTAGTATTTTTTTTCTTAAACTTTACATTTAACTTCTTTTAAATTTTTTTAAAAAATTATACGAAGATCTCACATAAAAATCTTATTTTGATTGAAAATTATGCAGATGGCACTGGGTTCTTATGATGTTTTAATGCACTCACCCACACTGTCACTCACAAAAAGTAACCGCTTGGGCTGCCTTTGTTGTCTTTGGTGTTTTTCATTTTAGTCCATTGTTTCTTCTAACAAAACATAACATCGATGAAGGTACGTTAACCTTGAACCACATACAAACTAGTAGCAAAGCCCGACACCAATTCTTCAGCCATCACACATCAATCCTTAAGCCAAGACGCATCGAGCTATGCCGCTGATGCACCAAAGCATAACCTAATCACACAGAGCTAACATCGCCACACGTAAGCCTAAACCAAACCAGCGACGCCAACAAGCACTCATCGATAGTTAACCTGTTGAATCTACCTTGCGTAATAATAATTGCCAATTATACATACTTGAATATATAGAATTTGGATAATTATTTAGGCTTAGAACTATGTTTGATCTCATTTTGTAGTTAGATCGTTAATTTCTAATACTAGGAATAGTTATTGAATATTTAGAAATTTTAATTAATTTCAATATAATTTTGTAGGAAATGATGAATTGAAGGAAGTTTTCTCACACAAACTAAGTTAGGTTTTCGCCTAGCGAGAATTGTCATTTGCTCGACGAGTAACTCGTTTAGATAAAACTTCCCATGTTACTTTTTTCGCTTAGTAAAGTGTCATTATCATCCAACGAGTTAGAGAAAATAGAGAGGGTGTTTGAGTCTTGCTTAGCAAGAGGTGAGTTTGCCTAGCAAATCCTTAGTAATAGAGAGTATGCTTTGGACTCGCTCAGCTAAGCCACAATGAGCTTGATTCAACCTTGTCCAATACAGAAGAACATTAGAGACTAAGATTTCCTTTCACCCAGTGGCACTTAGCTCTTGTCCAATGAGAAGATGACCTCTATAAGCCTTTTTGGACAAGTTAGTCTAGTGAGAAGACACCCTTACCGAGCAAAAGATCATTATATGACACCTTTAGAAGAAGACAAAAAGGAACTTTTGGAGAATAAAAATATAACATTGGAAAGTGCAAACGAAGCTTTGAACATGGAAACGCAAGTGGTGGCTCTCCCATGACTTCTTCGTTATTTTCTCCCATTTCTTTATGGGTTTTTGCTCTATTCATGTTTATGAGTAGCTAGATCTCCCTTAGTTGTGGTTAGATGTAACCGAATCTCATCTTCATGTATCTATTTTGAGTACTCGTTCAATGTGTGTGTGTGTGTGTGTATATATATATATATATGCTTTGTTTCTTTACTTAATGCTTATTTTGGGTTGATCTCCTTAACTTGATGTTTAGTGGGTTTGTGATTGGAAAATACTTTCTCCTCTTTGAGTTGAAACAAGACAACCAAGAAACCTAATTACTAGGAATAGAACTCGGTTTGTTGGTCATTTTGGGGGTTCTTTCTCTTAATGCAAGTAACTTAGTAAACTTAAGAGGAATCACAAGTTAACTAAGATGTTTAGCTCTTTCTACCTAGGGAATTAGGGCTTGAGTATTTTTGTGGGTTGGTGTTAATATTTGACATATAAAACTAAATATGTTCTTCTGATAGTAGATGAGATGATGATTTGATGAAGTCTAACCTTGTTTTATTATCTGTATAAAAATTATTTTTCTTCTTTGAATACTTACGAGAAAATACTAAAAAGAGTTTCCTAAAACACTTTGTTCTTAAATTACTCAATACAAACATCAATTGAATTGAAAGATATGATTTCTTCTTTATTAATTTAATTGATAATAAAGTGTTTATTTGTCTAATATTATGCAAGTCTTTATGTAAAGATACTTTATGTTACTTACTTATACAACTATGTTTTCTTGTCAAACTCTTAACACATACCAACAACACCTTCATCATTATCTTCATTTCTGCTAGACAAATTGGTACCATATCTTGAACCACAAAACCACCCCTGAACCACTGACTCATTCATTTCATCCTCAAGCCACATTCTAGCACCTAAACACAATGTGTTGAAGTGTTGAACCAAAATCGAGCCACACATAGCAACCAAACAAGTTGCCAACCGATAATATTGTTGGGATTCAGCAATACCAATTCCCTCCTCTGTGAACGCAAAATAGGCACTATGCGGAAGCGTAAGAAAAAAATAACTGAAAGAGTAGAGGGAAGATAACACCAGAATTTTTACGTGGAAAACCCTCTCGGGAAAAACCACGGGACCTAGTCCAGTAAAAGATCTCCTTTATAAAAGTGGTATTACAAAGTGTTTCTCTCAATCTCTGAGGATCTCTCAATGAATCTCACCCTCCCGGATGGTATACAAACCACTCTGTGTATATATCTCTCTTTCTCTCAAAGAGGAATACAAAAAGAACTCTAATTCTCTTAGGGTTTCTTCACTTGGATGTGTGTCTCTAGAAATTTTCATTCCAAGAATCCTCTTTACTGCACCCAAGTCTTTCATGGCAAAAGACTTACTCAATGCCTTCTTGAGAGCAGCTATTTTTATTTTGTCATTCCCCACAATCAACATATCATCAACATATAAGAGAAGTATGAAAGACTCACCATTTTCATATTTCTTCACAAACACACAATGGTCTGCAGAGGTCTTCTTAAAATTATGTTGGATCATAAAAGAATCGAATTTCTTATACCATTGTCTTAGGGCTTGCTTTAGACCATAAAGGCTTTTCTTCAGATGACACACCAAATGTTCTTTGCCTGGTTCTTCAAAGCCTTCTGGTTGCTCCATGTAAATTTCCTCCTCTAGATCTCCATGTAAGAATGCTGTTTTGACATCCAATTGTTTAATCTCCAGGTCTAGTTTTGCTGGCAGATCGAGAATTGCTTTGATAGATGTCATCTTCACCACTGGTGAGAATATTTCATCAAAGTCTATTCCTTTCTTTTGGTTGCACCCCTTCACGACAATCCGTGCTTTGTATCTTGGGTTTGGATTGTTCTCTTCATTCTTGACCTTGAACACCCATTTATTTTGTAATACTTTTCTTCCTTTTGGTAATTCTACCAAATTGTATGTCTGATTATCCTTTAAGGATTGAATCTCTTCTTCCATGGCTTGCAACCATTTGTCTTTGTCTTCCATCTCAATGGCTTCTGCAAAACATTGAGGTTCACCTTCATCAGTAAGATTTACATATTCATCTGAAAAATACCTTATTGACGGTTGCTTCTCTCTTGTTGATCGTCTCAATTGGGGTTCCTGTTGAACATTCTCAATTGCTTGATCTTCTAGCGTCATGTTAGGTTGATCTATCTGATCAGGTTCTTCAGCCATCTCAGAAAGTTGTCGCTCTTGATTTGGCTCTGTCTGAGGACTCTCTCCCTCTATGTTGTTTACCACAAGAGGACTTTGATCATTACTCACCTTGAGTATTGGTTTCTCCATTTTCTTAATGTCTTGGATTGTCTGATCTTCAAAGAACACCACATCTCTGCTTCGAACAATCTTTTTATTTGCAGATCCCATAATCTGAAACCAAATTCATTTCTTGGTGAACCAAGATATACACATTCTTTTGCCTTAGCATCAAGCTTTGCCCTTTCAGTTTTTGGAATGTGAACAGATGCCTTACATCCAAAAACTCTCAGGTTGCGATATGAGGCCTTTTTACCGGTCCATACTTCTTCTGGTATCTCTCCATTTAATGGTTTTGAGGGTGATAAGTTGATCAAATCAGCTGCAGTAACCACTGCCTCTCCCCAGAATGTCTTAGGAAGTTTTGCATGAGACAACATGCTTATAACCTTCTCAGTAATCGTTCTATTGAATCTTTCAGCTACACCATTCATTTAAGGTGTCTTGGGAGGTACTTTCTCGTGTCTGATCCCGTGAGTCTTACAATAGTGCTCGAATGGACCTCTATATTCTCCACCATTATCACTCCTCAAACATTTCAACTTTTTACCAGTTTCTCGTTCAACTGAGGCGTGAAACTCCTTGAAGGCTCCAAGGACTTCATCTTTTCTCTTTAATGGATACACCCACAACTTTCTGGAGTGGTCATCAATAAAGGTAACAAAATATTGAGCACCACCAAGGGACTTTTCAGATGTTGAACAAACATCTGAATGTGCAAGATCCAAAATATGCTTTCTTCTTCTTCCACTATCGGGTCTATGGAAGGATACTTTGTGCTGCTTACCCACTAGGCAATCTTCACATAAACCAAATGGCTGTCCTTTTATGCTTTGGAGATGATCTTTCGCAAGGATCTCTAAACCCTTCTCGCTCATGTGGCCCAATCTTTTATGCCACAACTCCTTACTTTCTTCTTGAGCAACATTTGTCTCCCCTTTGCATATCTTTCCTTGCATGATGTACAAAGAGCCTTCCTTCTTACCGCAAGCAACAATTAAGCTTCCTCGGCTAAGTTTCCATTTTCCACCTCCAAACTGGTTGTTCATTCCAGCATCATCTAGTTTACCTATTGAAAGAAGGTTTAGGCGTATCTTAGGCACATGCCTTACCTCCTTTAGCACAAGTTTGTTTCCATTTTCTGTTATCAAAGTCACTTTTCCTATTCCGACAATCTTGCTTGTGACATGATTGACCATTTTTACTGTTCCAAAATCTCCTTTTTGATAAGATGAGAAGAATCCTTCATGAGGAGTAACATGAAAGGATGCTCCTGTATCAACTATCTAAGTGCAATCATCAAAAGCAACATTTAGATAATTATCTTTACCAATAAGGAACACCTTTCCATCGTCTGATGCCACCGCTGTTGTGGTTTTCTCTTCCAACTTCTTTTTGGGGTCTATCTCGTCAGGATGGACTGATCCAGCCTTCTGATCTCTCTTCAAGAATCTACATTCTTGTTTCTTGTGGCCAATTTTTCCACAATAGAAACATGTCAATCCTCTAGGACGAGACTTGGATTTTTCTCGTGACTTTCCACGGCTTCCTTTGCTTCTATGCTCACTCCTTCCTCTATTCTCAACAACGTTGGCTTCTGAGTGACTACTCGTTCCTCTTTCTTTCCTTCTGGATTCTTCATTCAGCAGACTATCTGTAATAGTATCCAGACTAAGCTTTCCATCTGGTGTTGAGTTGCGGAGAGTGACAACCAATGTGTCCCAACTCTCAGGTAGAGAACTAAGGAGTAGAAGAGCTTGTAATTCATCATCAATCTTCATATCTACCTTCATTAATTGATTCACAATACCTTTGAAGGTGCTTAGATGCTTGATCATATTCTGGTCGTCAGAATATTCTAATTTCACCAACCGTCTGACAAGATAAGCTTTGTTTCTAGGAGTTTTCTTTTGAATCATAGATTCAAGCTTTGTCCACAACTCATACGCGTTGGTATAAGTCGACACATGCTCAAACAAGCTTTTGTCGATGTATTTTCGAATCATAGCAACAGCTTTACGGTTCAGAATCTCCCAATCTTTTTCAATCTTCCCTTCTGGCTTTTGATCATTTGTGATTGGCTCATACAAATCTTTGTAGTATAGATGATCTTCCATCATTGACTTCCAATAGGAATAATTATCTGCAGTTAGCTTGAACATGTCTCCATCATGAGCGAATATATCTTCCATTTTGGGATTCACAGGACTATGATTTTTCAAACCAATAGCTCTGTTACCACTGTTGGGATTCAGCAATACCAATTCCCTCCTCCTCTATGAACGCAAAATGAGCACTATGCGGAAGCGTAAGAAAAAAATAACTGAAAGAGTAGAGGGAATATAACACCAGAATTTTTACGTGGAAAACCCTCTCGGGAAAAACCACGGGATCTAGTCCAGTAAAAGATCTCCATTATAAAAGTGGTATTACAAAGTGTTTCTCTCAATGAATCTCACCCTCTCTGATGGTATACAGACCACTCTGTGTATATATCTCTCTTTCTCTCAAAGAGGAATACAAAAAGAACTCTAATTCTCTTAGGGTTTCTTCACTTGGATGTGTGTCTCTCAATCTAACCCCTTCTCCTCTTATAAAGAGGAACCTAGCGGGCTTGAGAGTATTGGGCTTTTGTCCACATAGTTGGGAGCCCAAAAGTAACCCAACATGTTCATCCCCCAAACATTGTGACTTGTGAACAACAATTAAGGAGGGAATTCCAACAAGTATTCTCACGCCATTGCTGTCACACAATCCTTTTATGCCTAGCTTTTGGACTTAATTTAACATTTTCGCTACATAATTCACTTTCCATCTTAGTTGTTTTGATTTGATACATTTATACACCTTGCCATCACGTGTCAGTTAGATTTTAATCACTATTTGATCACCAATAACAAATTGTAAAGTTATATACCTAAGGGCACCTAATAGAATGACTCCTAAACAAGCTCTTCCTGCTGCAACACATACCAATTCTGCATAATTTCAATTCCAACATGGTTGTTCTAGTTTTCTATGTTTGGACACCCTTTGGTTGGGTTCTATTTACATCTCTTGTTGAACACCCATAACAAAATTTTCGACAAACTTATGCATTAATGCACCTAAAAGGCCAATAATATATAGATTCCAAAAACGAACCTTCTATGCAACAACTTAAGCCAATTCTGCATAATTATGCAGAGCTGTTACCCTACACCACCATTTTTCTGATTTAATTGCTTAACAAAAGCATACACTATTATATTCCCACGTCAAACAAAAAAGCATATTATTGGTTTATGGATGTTGAGCAAGCGACGGTTTCTAATGAATTTATTTTTGTTCTTATCTTATCTAAATTTTTTATTGGATTATTTATTTGAACTCAAATCCAATCTGATCAAAACCTAGAATATATGGGACGAGATTGAGTCAAGTTGACTTTTTAACATAATATATCAATATTAATATTATATATAATTAAATAGTATAATAAAAATATAAATATAAAATTAAGATATATTTTAAAATAAATAATATCATTATAAATATAATGTAATGTTATGCAAAATATTATCTATTAAATAATTTTTTTATTATTAATTGTAGTACCTCATTTTTGTTCACGTAGATCAGAGGGGATCAAAATCTCACACAATTTGCGCTGTGGGGCCTCATGTTTGGCTAGGTAAGCAGGAGAGGACCAAAATCCCGCACAATCTACGCATGAAACCGTCTGATCCAACCAGGTTAGTAAGAGGAGACAAGGACATGGGTCCAGTTAAGCAAAAGGGGACAAAAACCCACACACCTCACATTGTGAGACCCGTAAATCAAGCTAGGTCAGCCCCAGGAGGCAAGGATCCCACGCAAGTCATCTATCCCTGAGCCATTTTCGACCTTGAAGCAACCAAAAGGGGGAGAAGGGGATAAAGGAGTGGGACCCAAGATAAGAATGTGTCACGACTTGACACCCGGTTCGAAACACATAACTTAAGGATTGGTGAGATTAACAACAAGAATTAGAGAGTTAGGCTCAGTCCACGTGACTAAATTTGATGCAATGATGACCTCAGGCGTGGCTTATAAAAGGCCCAAGCACAAAGAGAAAGAGGTTGGAAGTTTTAGGTCTAAAGGGAAAAGGAGAGAAGAGAGTACTATTTTCCCAAAGCATAGCAACTGAGAGTTGAGAGCAACCCCTAAGACTCAAGAGTGTCCAAAGCGTAGCTTGAGAAGAATCATTTGTGAATGCAGGGCGAAGGTCATCAACTCCAGGTTAGTCTCTGATACTCAACATACTTTCCCTTTCCTAGGCCGACATAGAATAGCTAAACTGCGATTCACTTCCTGACCTACTAAACTTGCCACACCAAACATCAAGCATATATACACTAGCCAATATGTAGTGGACATCCAACTAGATAGAGCCAGTCTTGGTCCTCCTTTATGAACCATTTCATTTGCACTAATACACTTCTCTATTTAGGTAGATAAAACCGATCTTGACTCCAGGTAGCCAAAGACTACATTAACTCCAACCTTAATACCACATATATCACAAAAACACTAACTAGACACTTTGCCCAGCCGATTCTATCTCGGCCGCCTTCCAAGAGCTGATCAACCGGGTCGGTCTTAGCGCCTTAGGCAAAGTCGATCTCAACCCTCATCCTAGCATTCATCCTTAGACATCCTAGCACCTATCTTGGGGCTATCCAGTTACATTCTCCCCTGACGCCTTTGGACACTAGCAGAAAGTCCATTATCAATTGGTTTATGAATGCCTAATGGATAATCCAACCTCTTCTATGGTCATTTGTTTCAAGGACGCCTAAGGGATATTTCATTTATTTTTAAAGTCATTTGAGTCCTGAACGTCCAATGGATAATTCAATCTTTTCCATTGTCAATTAGCCATGGATGCCTAAGGGATAGTCCACCCCTTTCACCTAACCACATGTCTAGAACTACGTGAACTTTGATTCTTTTGACAAAAAAGAGGTACGTAGGAGCAAGAGGCAGACTCTTGTCAAGTTATTCATCCCAATCCAAAAGGTTTGTATACATACTTTCATTGTAAGTTTGATTCATTTGTTAAAGAGCATAGAACATAATGTAAGGGTCTTTTTAGTTCATGCAACCAATTTGGGTAACTATCAGATGATAGACATGTAGGGATATCGTGTGATCCCCGTGCGATTCCCGTGCATAACTGACTCCTTATCTAGACTCTTATTCGCGACCTGCCTTATCCATTCCTGGTTCCTGGCGTTTGCCATAAAAATGCCGGTGACAACTCCATCAGAGCCGAATCAGTCTTGGTCATCCTCCCGGATTAACCGAGTCGGTTCCGGCTCTGTATAGCCGGTTCCTCCTCTGGGAAGGATCCGACTTCAAGCATTTCAATTCAAATCCGTGATTTTCCCATCGCTATATAGGTCGTGACATTAATAGATAATTATTTAATTTTTTTAAAACATAGGAGACTAAACTATATTGAGACGATCTAAAATATAATTCGGTTTTTTTTTTTATCAAATTTGAGTGAGTGGGACAAGCCAAAATTTACTCACCCTACTTATGAGTGATTGTACGAAGAAAAGAATGTCAAAGAAAAGTAAGTGTTTGAGGAAAAGATGAGGGTGCTTAGTAAGTGAGAAAAAATTGTGATAGAAAATTAGAGAAAGTTTTGGCTTATGTGTGCATAGGTTGATGATATAGTAAGGAGAGTGAAAGTGAGGTGTATGCAAGTTGAATTTGTTATAAAAAAAATGAGAGTTAATTATTATTTATTGGGTATGATAGTGACACAATGCTGTTCGTCATGGCGTAAATGAGTTGAATAGAAAGAACATTTAAAGTTTAGGTTTAGTTTATAAAAGAAATTATTGTTCAAAGCTTGATTTATTTATTTAAATAAACATAATTCAAAACTTGAACTTAATTTGTTTAAAAAAAGTTAAAATAAAATTTATTTATTTGTTTAAATTTTGTTGTTGTTGTCTAGTGTATTAAATTTAAAATTTTTTACTGTAGTTCCTTATAATGTATTTGTTAGATCAAATTAATCATTCTGTTAATTTATTATACTAATTAGGTGACATGTTTACTATAATGTGATATGAATGTTTGTCACGTTAGCCAAAATTAATATATGAATACAAAAAGCGAAAGGAAAGAACGATTTTGTCTATCACACACTTTAACTTTAAGCAATCAAAATAAAAAATTTTAAACTTAAAAAGATTAAACTAAAACAAAATATTTATATGAGAAATCTAAATTATATTTTAACCTTAAATTGAGCTTGACTTTTTTTTTTTAACTTATTTATAACTTAATTAATTTTACTTCTGTGAAAAATTTTCTAAAATAAATTTTAACATTATCAATTTAGTTTTTAATAAAATTTTAATACCATATGATAATTTACAAATAAAAATACGTTCAAATATGTCAAGTGAAATTAAACGTCCTAGATGATTATATTTTTATAATTCATAAAATAAAAAATTCAAAGCTACTTGATTATTAAAAAATTATTTAAAATTAATTTTAATGATATATTTTTATAATGAATATATAAATAACAAAAAATAATGAAATATTTATTATTAATTTAAATAAACAAGTTACTACATATGGTTAATGTCAAACTTGTAAACATTAAACTTCGTTTAAATAGTCGAACTAAATTTTAAATCTAAACTTATTTATTGAATTAAACCGATCACCTTAAACGAATATTTAATGGATAAAACTCGAATAATTAAATTTTTTTTTAGCTCATTTACCCAATTAATCTCACTGTGTGAATGAGCGTGCCCTCTGACAGAGCGAGGTAAAAAAGACAAAAAAAAATACCCACTTCTGGTAGTGTGTGGTCTGCTATGGTGTCGACCTGTGCACTTAGAGAATGAAGTAAAACGTGTGTAAAACGAGCGAGAGGGTACAGGTAGGATAAGAATGGTGAGGCCATTAACAAGAGTTATGATTTAATTTTTTTACAAAAATATCAGATTTGAGCTTTTAAATTATTTAAATATATTAACTTTTAGTTTATGAAAAAAATTATTAAATTTAACAGATTTATTTATTTATATAATTAAAATTTTAATATGATATTAATTTTTATATTAAAATAAAATAAATTTTATTTTTAAAAACAAATTATTATTGTTAGCTTATTTAAAAATAAATTATTGATTATTTTCTTGCCTAAAACATAATTTATTATAGATTATTTCCATGCCCAGCGAAAATAGTTGATTAATAAGAAAAAAATTTTAAAAAATAAAAATAAAAAAGAGAAGAAAAAATAAAATATGAAATGTGAAGGGAGGGTGCCCATCTATTATGATGCCATGAAAAAGGAAAAAGAGAGTGAAAAATATCCTTTGGGTATAATATTACTATAAGTGTGTGGAGCTAAGATTAATCTTGATATTTTATAGGCTTATGACGAGATGATATTAATGAATTCAGGTGACAAATATTTGTAAATAAAAGCCTAAGACCTCATCCCTGCTCGGCCAAAATCAAGACATTGAGAGATGATCTAAAGACCTCCTAAGAAAAAATCAAGATCCTGAGAGAGGTGGTCCAAAGACCCCCAGACAAAAATTAAGATCTTGAGAGAAGAAGTCCAGAGACCCTTCAAAACAAAAAATCAAGACATTAAGAGAGGCTGTCCAAAAATCGCCTAGGTGAAAATCAAGATCCTGAGAGAGGCGGTCCAACGACCCCTCAAGCAAAAATCAAGACCCTCAGAGAGACGATTCAAAGACCCCTCCAGGAAAAAATCAAGACCCCGAGAGAAGCGGTCTAAAGACCCCCCAGACAAAAATCAAGACTAGAGAGGCGGTCCAAAGGTCCCCATAGATGGTGCCCAAAATCCTGAGAGAGGTGGTCCAAAGGCCTTCTTCAATCACAATGGCCATCTAGTCACAAATAATGGTTCTAAGTCAACCGCCTCCAAAAACAGAATGTATTTGACTTGCTCCTCTGCTTTTCAACACTGAATCAGGTCTTTATCTAGTTAGTGTTTTTCACACTTGGAAATTTCATACTCAGCTTTTGGCCTTTGAGGTAAACTGCCAACTTGAATTTAAGCTCACTTTGATTTTTCTTATAAGTTTGAGTAGTGTTGTTAAGAACATTGCTTAAAAGAAAGGGAGGTGAGGAAGGAAGATAAAAAACCAACAAATACTCAAGAAAATTTTATTAAGATAAAAAGGATTACAATGTAGGAGAATTGGGGGGAGTAAGGGCCTCTACCAACTGGTCGTCCATGACCTCCTTAAAATTTTCAGTCTTAGACAAATCTACATTAGGATACAAAAAGAAGACTTGCTTCAAAGCACGGGAAAAACCAGCTTCAAACTGATCAACTACGACCAAGTCTTTCGTAGCCAGGTTTTCTTCCTTCTGCTTAAGAAGATCTTCTCCTTTTCACCCTTCAACAACCAACCGATCATTATTTTCTTCCAAGTTTTTCTTCTTGGCCTCCAATTGTCGACTCCTGACCTCTAGTGTTTCTTTGACAAATTCTAGTTCGGCCACCCTTCTTTTCAAAGAAGATAACTCATCCATCAGTTTCTTCTCATTAGCCTCTAGTTGGGTTCGAACCAATGAGTTCTCCTTTGCATCGCTTAAGGCCACCTTTAGTTGGACCTGCAAGTCATTCGCTAGCTGACGAGTTTCCTGCGTGCTCCCTTCGGCAACCTCTAAGGCTGCCTTCAGCTTAGTATTCTCTTCTCTAACTTTCTTGGCACGTGACCCTAGATTTTCATACCAACGCTCAAGGGTTTGTGTAAGGACAAGTGAGTAACTAGGATACGCCTCAAGTGCTTTGAAGTCACCTAGAAGCCCAAGGATTTTCACCTTGTCATCATTAGAGGGCCAAGTGTTGGTCGACCACTTCGGCTAAGGGAAATTTGTGGCACTAGACATAGGTATTATTAGGGCTATCATGAAGGATGTTTTTACAATCTGAGGAGGGACCGGATGTTGCTTCAACTGAGTCACCCCCTACTGAACTATTCCTTTCCTTAGAAGAAGGGAAAGACACTTCAATGATTTCCTGTGGCCATTTTTGAGTGGACTCTATAGGAGGAGAAGCAACAATGGTCGGTTCAAAGCTAGTCCCAACCAAAATATTGCCAACTGAAAGACCCGACCCAACAGAGGTTGTAACAAGAGCAGTAACAAGGGAATGGATCAAAACTTCAACATTAGAAATGATTGGTGTAGCGAAAGAGGTTCGAGTAGCTTTCCTTTTCCTTAGAGCTTTGAGTTCAGAAGGAGTATTTAACTCATTTTTAACTTAATTAATTTTACTTTTGTGAAAAATTTTCTAAAATGAATTTTAACATTATCAATTTAGTATTTAATAAACATTTTAATATTATATAATAATTTATAAATAAAAATATTTCCACATATGTCAAGTGAAATTAAACGTCCTACATTATTATATTTTTATTATTCATAAAATAAGAAATTCATAACAACTTGATTACTAAAAAAAATATTTAAAATTAATTTTAATGATATAAAGAAAGTAATACATGTTTTTATAATAAATATATAAATAACAAAAAATAATGAAGTATTTATCATTAATTTAAATAAACAAATTATTACATATGGTTAATGTCAAACTTGTAAACATTAAACTTCGTTCGTTTAAATAGTCGAACTAAATTTTAAATCTAAATTTATTTATTGAATTAAACCAATCACCTCAAACGAATATTTAATGGATAAAACTCGAATAATTAATTTTTTTTAACTCATTTACCCAATTAATCTCACTGTGTGAGTGAGCGTGTCCTCTGAGAGAGCGAGGTAAAAAAGACAAAAATAGTACCCAGCACTTGACGAATGTGTAATATTGGTTGGGTGAGAGAGAAAAACGAATGCGCTTACTTTCTTTTACCAAAAATAAAAAATATCTGTGCACTTAGAAAATGAAGTAAAACGTGTGTAAACCGAACGAGATGGTACAAGTAGGATAAGAATGGTGAGGCCATTAACAAGAGTTATGATTTAATTTTTTAACAAAAATATCATATTTGAGCTTTTGAATTATTTAAATATATTAAATTTTAGTTTATAAAAAAATTTATTAAATTTAACAGATTTATTTATTTATATAATTAAAATTTTAATATAATATTGATTTTATATTAAAATAAAATAAAATTTATTTTTAAAAACAAATTATTATTATTAACTTATTTAAAAATAAATTATTGATTTTTTCCTTGCCTAAAACATAACTTATTATAGATTATTTCTATGCCTAGTGAAGAGAGTTGATTAATAAGAAATAAATTTTAAAAATAAAAATAAAAAAGAGAGAAGAAAAATAAAATATGAAATGTGATGGGAGGGTGCCCATCACTGAAAAAGAAAAAAGAGGGAAAAATATCCTTTTGGATATGATATTACTATAAGTGTGAGCCAAGATTAATCTTGATATTTTATGACGAGATGGTAAATAAGATTTTTTTATATTTAAATTTATTAAGATAAAATATATTATTTAAAAAAGAATAATATTTTTTTATATTTTTAATAATATTTAGACGTTATTAATGATGTTTTATAATATGGTTACAAAAATTGATAAGTAATATTTTTTTTTATTTTGGAATATTTTTTAAATTTTGTAAAAAGTTAGTGTGTGCTTGCTGCACCTACTTGTGGCTCCCGATTTCCTAATTTAATAATTGGTCAATACTTTTTTCCCAGTAAAATGTTCTTCAAGAATGACGACAGTAAGGAAGGTAAAAAATGGATGAAGGCTGTCTCATATTTTTCACTCTCATATTTCAGTCATAAGACTTGATACCATTGCTATACATTTATAAGCATAAAACAGAAGACAAGAGGAGAGGTATGGCAGGAAATGTTTTTCATACTTTGTTTAGAACTACTTAGTAACTTCTAAAATAGGCAAAATACACAACGGAAAATATAACTCACATCTAGCATATTCTCCATAACTCCTCCACCACCCCTAAATATCAAATGAACTACCCATTAAGTCTGATGACTAAATCAGAAAATACATAGAAGATAAAATTACAACAACGCACAACATAAAACTCCTAAATTCTAGGCCACTAAACAGCTGGCTCAATAATAAAACAAATAAATTCTTCCAACAATAATTGACATCGATTATAAATATTTCAGAACTTAAAAAGTTTCTGGTTTAAGATAAAGTGGTGTTTTCTTTGAGACAACAAGTCCGAATTTCTCGCTCATATCTATGTCTTGTTTAAGTGCATCAGATTCAGGCAGCTTCCAATCGAACCAATAAAGAAGGCAGGCAAGAACATACTCAACAAAAACAACTCCAAAACTCATTCCAGGACATCCTCTTCTCCCAAAACCGAATGGAATAAACTGAAAATGCTGACCTTTAAAATCAACTTCACTTTTTTCAAATCTCTCTGGCAAGAACTCTTCGGGACTTTCCCAAAATTCAGGGTCCCTTTGAATTGCCCATGCATTGATATATACCACTGTTTTTGCAGGAATATCGTATCCTTTCACTTTAACACTAGATATTGTTTCTCGTGGAGCCAAAAGAGTAGCAGGTGGATGTAACCTTAGAGTCTCTTTTACTACGCACTTCAGGTAATGCATTTGATTGATGTCATTTTCTTCTACATTTGATTTATGTCCTACAATTTTTCTCACTTCTTCCTGTACTTTCTTCATAATGGTAGGGTTTTTCACAAGCTCAGAAATAGCCCATTCTAATGTTACTACAGCTGTGTCAGTTCCTCCAACAAACATATCCTAAAATTATATAAGAAAATATTTATGAATTTTTTTAATGATTAACACAATGGTTAAGGATTAACGAAAAAATAATTACTAAAAGTGATAGCATCTAATATTTTGATAAAGAGGAACTAAAAAATGTTAATGAACTTAAGGTTAAACTTTGCAAGGATAATAAAGGTCCATGGTTTAGAAACAATTTTCATTTCTTATTGAAAAATTATATATTACATTGATATTTCAAAAATAAAAGAAAACCCTTGAATGCTATTGTTGTGGACATACATAATCGATATCAGAGTAAGAGATAGACAATCGAAAATCTCGGTAAACGATTTTTTTCGCACGCAGGTAGTGTGATGAGAAATAAAGTAATATATTGAAATGTGGGTAGGAAGAAAAAGAGTGAAACGGAGGGAGGTGTAAGGTGAGTATAAAAATTAACATCTGAAAAAAATTTAGGGTAAAAAAGTGTGTCTAAATTACTTATAACTAAAAAAAAGTATAAACTAAAAATTCATAATACAATCTAACGCTGAATTTTTAGGAGAAAATAGAATCGTTCAATCTTTAATATCCATGCCAGTTGTATAATGCGATGCGAATATGCGTGCAAGTTTGTGCTTGATTGTAGAGTGATGGAATGTGTTTATGAGAGAGTAAAAAAAGTGATAAAAAGATAAAAAAAAAAAAAAAAGATACCAGTAGAATTGCTTTGAGGTCATTTTTGGTAAGCTGAAAGTTATTTTGTTGAAGTTGGAGTAGGATATCCACAAAGTCTTTCTTTTTGGAGTGGTCCCCTTCTCTCTTCTCTGTCAAATGCTCCTCAATTGTTTGTTCAAATAAAGCATCCAATGCATGAAAAGTGTCCTTATATTCCTGAATTTTTCCAGTGAGAATATCAACCCAACCCAATAAAGGAAAGTAATCTCCCACAGTGAAAGCTGTAAGCTGAACCATAACATTCCTTGCTAACTCTTTAATCCTGCTGTAACCATCTTCTTTGTATTTCCGTCCCAGAGCACATTTACACACGACGTTGTTTGATGTTGACATAAGCATGTCGCTTAGATTCACGTAGCACTCATCACTGGAGCTTACTTCACGTAGTTTATTCACCAATTTGGCCACTTCTTCTTCTCTGATGTGACTTAACGATTGAACCCTTTTTGTGCTCAGAAGTTCAAGGATACATATTTTTCTTTTTAGTCTCCAGCTTTCCCCATAGAGTGCAAACGCAATGTTATTAGATCCATAGAGTAAGATTTTTGCAGCAGTATTTTGGGGTCGGTTAGAAAAGGCCAGGTCATGCGTTTTTATTATTTCCATGGCCACATCTACAGATGAAACCACCACCGTTGGATTCTGCATTTGCCCCAACTGCAACAACATGATGTCACCATACTTGAGTGAGAGGTCTCGAAGAGACCGGTGTGGCAGTGTGCCGAACTGATGAAGATTGCCTATGAGTGGTAGTCTTGGTGGGGATGGAGGCAAATTCAGATTCGTTTTGGATTTGGTTTTTTTTGTGAGCTTGCCCACGTACAGAACGCTGATAAAGAAGAAAAGAGATAGATAAAAGGTAGAAAACAACATTTCTTTCATTTGCTCAAAAGGCCATTGTTTGAGAGCCATTCTTTATCATCCACATCTCACAGTAACCAAGTCTCCTAAAACATTTATAGGCATATGCAGTGGCCCAGCCAGGCTTTTTAGCTCAAGGGGCCAAGAAAAAAAATATTACTTAGTAATTTTTTTATGTATATATATATATATAATTAATATAAACTAATATTTTTAAGAAAAAAATACAATTATATTAAGTATAAAAGTAAAGTATCAGAGAAAAATTAGAAATTTTATTTAAATATATTAATAATATAAATAATTTTTGTAGTTTCATTTAATGGCGGTTATGTATGATAAAATTATTAAATTTTATAATAAATATTTCAAAATTATATTTATAATAATATCTAATTACTTTACCACGCAAGCATCTTTATATTAATAGTATATAAAAATTAAATTTATAAAATAAATAAATAAAATAATTTTTTATAAATACTTTAGGGTACCACAGATTTTTTTTATGATAATTATACTTTTAAAAAGAATGGGTTGACCCACCACGTCACCCCGCCATGCATGTACATGTTTTCAGGATCATGTTCAAAAAAGGCTCAAGGCCATTGTCTTAGACTCCATATTTTTTTTAATATACATGCAATAGAATGATAGTAATTGACGCAAATAATTTCAATAAAAATACTTAATTTTGTGTTTAGTGTTTTTTTGTCTAGTAATTGGTGAATTATGTTTCAACTTTTAAATATCATTCTTTTTTGGTTGAAAAAGTTCATTATTTATGTTTTATTATTGTTGTTTTATTTATTTTTTATAAAAACTTTATTATCTTGGTTACTTTAGCATTATAATATCACGTTTAAGGGATAATCCATCAAGCTAATTAACAAAATTAGCATTAAGGAAAATAGAATGCAACCGTCGAACAAAAATGAGGAGGCACCTTTAGAGAATAAAATATATATACCCATAATAGTATATTAAAAAATAAAAATTAAGAATCTTAATAAAATCAAGTTTCAATATAACAAGTTTTAAGTTAATAAAATAATGCTAAAATAAGGAGATGCATTTTAGAATAATAAAATATACTCATAATTATTGATTAAAAAATCAACGATTATAAATTTTAATAAAATAAGTTCAAACGTAAAAGTTTAAAGTTAATTATAATATCAATAGTTGATTTTCTAATTAATGGTTAATATTGTATTTTATTTTCTAAAATGAAGTTCTCTTACTTTAGAGGAGTCAAAACATCAAATTTGTTTTGTTTCAGGTATATCAAAAAGTTTCATATCATTTAGAAGTCGAGACCAATGTAAATTTATAAACATCTTCCTCCTTATATTTATGAATGTCTTTTAAGGATAAAATTATGAAGGTTCATAAGAGACAAAATAGACAATATTTTAAATGCGATGACTTTAAAAATGCTTTTAAACTTGAGGTTAGAATATTGCTTAGGAGTGACACCCTTAGTTGTAAGTTATTTTCGGGAACCTTAAGGAGCGTGGTCATGCAATGGTTATGGGGCCTCCCTGTCCCGGATCATCTGGACATTTGGTTACTTGACCATCCTATTTATCTCCCACTTTGTGGCAAACAAGGCAAAATGACTAGAGGTGGCCGACTTATTCGATACCAAATAAGCGAAAGGTGAAAATTTAGAGGGGTACTTTGCCATGTTTAATAATATGCACAGTTCGGGTGAATGACCCAAACTAGAAGTTTTTTGTCAAAGCCTTTTAGAAGGGGCTACGAGCAGGGCAGTTTAGCAATGCGCTGGTGTTGAGGAGGCTATCCAGTATGGAGGAAATAAGAACCTAAGGAAAGAAGCACATAGAGGCCGAGGAAGATCTTGTCGACTGACTCGAAGCGGAGCGCCAACCCTTGGCACCTCAAGCAAAACCCGGTCCCTCGCTCGACACAAGCCGGGATGGAGGATATAAGACCCAGCTTCAGTCTCATGGCGACGTGACCCATTTCACCCCCTTGAAAGCAAAGAGAGCATAGGTACTACGGAAAGTTTGTCACACCCAACTCTTGGATTTCCTATAGACAACGTCTGGTCGGTTGTTGGGGCTGGGACGAGAGGAGTGTTACGATTTCCATCGGGCACATGGACACACTATTGAAGATTGTTGGACCCTTCGAGCCCAAATTGAAAGGTTGATCCAACAAGGGTATCTGAACCGTTTCGTCCAAATGAAGGGTGAAAAGCTCCCTACGAGCCAAGGCGACCCAGCACAAGCTGGTCAAGACCCGCAACGAATCAGCCGAAGTAGGGAAGTAGACAAGGAAAAATTCAGAGAAAGGAGTAGATTGTGACAACACCCCAATACCTCTTATCGAGGAACCATTACCACCATATCAGGTGGCAGTGCCGTGAGGGGAAGAACTACATCCGCAAGAATGAAACAAGTCAGGGTGGCCTTGTTCGTCCATAATTGAACGTCAATATTTGAAAAACAAGTGAAAATAGTCAAGAGTGACAATGGAACTAAGCTTACATGTTTGAGATCATACTTTGAGTTACATGGCATTACACTAAACCACCTGTGTAGGAACACCCCCAACATAATGGAAGAGTGGAAAGAAAGAATAGGCATATCCTAATGTAGCTAGAGCATTGAGATTTCAAGCAAACTTACCTATATAGTTTTGGAGAGATTGTGTTATAACAGTAAGTTACTAATAAATGGAAGTTTTTTATCTCTTCTTCAAGGAAAATGTCCCTATGAGTTGTTGTTTAGAAAACCACCCATGTATAATCAGTTGAAATTGTTTGGGTGTCTTTGTTATATACACTAAGATGGTAGGGATAAGGACAAGTTCCATAAGAGAAGCAAGAAATGTGTGTTCATGGGGTATCCATATGGAAAGAAAGGGTGATGTGTCTATAATCTTGAAACAGGTGCATATTTGGTCTTTAGAGACATGGTGTTTTATGAGAATGTTTTTTCTTATGTCATTAGTAAAGACACGATGAATAAAAAGGAAGAAGAATCCCACCAAGTGGATTACACATACTTTGATGATGTGCAAGACAAAGTTGATTCCAATAAAATGATAGAAGATAGTAGGGACTAGATATTTGTGGGAATGAAGATATAGAAGAAAGGTGTAAAAATGATGTTGTAGCAAATGAAGAAGTGGGAAACGACCTAAGTAAAACAAACCAAGTAGATGGTGAAATTGAACATGTGGAGCATCTTAACAGAGGACAACGCCAACCTAAGTCTTTAATACTATTAAGGGACTATGTGACATATATAACAAGGTGTTCAAAAGATCCCACACGCACTTAAACACAATCCAAAGATAGGGAGGATTGGATACTTAACAACATCTGTAATATCATTTAATTCCATCATTACTCAATACACATCATTACATACACAAAAGACTCTTCTTTTTCTCCTATAAACACGCTTGCAGTATTTTTTGGATCCTCCACAGAGCAGTAGAGCATGAACATGGCTATTACTCGACTTGAGTATTTTTATATATAAAATAAATGATTTCGAAAGCAACCATTAAACGGTATTGAGAAGAATATGGCTTTATTAGGCAAGGCTAAGGTGTAAAACAATCAAATAATCCAAGTGAAACTGTGAAATTAAATGAAGACTTGTCACGATTGATAACACATAGGAACTATAAAGCAACTGAGATTATTTCCAATATTTTTCCCATCTGCTACAAAAACACTATGAAGCTCAATTCAAATGTTCTAATTGCTAAGAATGAGAGGAGAAATGAATGTACCAGAAGCGAAACACCGAAGAGTATTGGCAAACAAGTTAAGTGCTGATGAAACAGTACTGAGAAACACCAAAGAGAAATTGATGTAGTATATATGTTATTGAATCTACAAAGAATAAGCACATTATCAAAGGCAACATATGGGATTTTCAAAATCGAATTGAGCTTATAATTTCTTATGGTCTTCTAGCTTCAAAGAAAAAAAATAACAATACAGGTATTAAGTATGGAACATCATAAATATTTCAATATTAAAATTTTCCTGAAAATTTGTTACTCATCAACGTCATTGTATTTTAACTTTCTCAATATATTAGCACTAACTGGTGGTTGTTTCTTTCTATTGGTTTTTTTTTTAGATATGGTAGATAGGCCTCGAGAAACTACACCTGCTCATGGATATATGATTTTAACTTTGAACAAGAGCTAATGGAAATTTTGATTTAGTTGGCATTATAATGATGCTTTTTCAATAGAAGAATTTTTAATTGGAAAGCTTTTCATTTGGTACAATGCAGAGGATGAAAAGCTATATCACGCAAGTTATTCCACGTGGGTAGGTTGACAATTGACAAACTAGCAAATTAAATTTGACTGAAAGTATAAGACTTTTGAAACAACAAAACAAATTGATATGTCTACAAGGAAAAGTAATGATGTTGGTTACTTATTGCTCCATCTAGATTCGAATTCATAAAAAGCTTATGCATTGTTTAACTTGTTTTAAATCCTCCTCATAATCAATGAGACTAAAATTGATGTCCGCATCTGAACTTAATAGTAGCTCAGCTACAATGCTTAATAACAATCTAATTAAAAGACACTAAAAATAGCAAAGAGGCATATAATAGACTTAAATATAAATAGAATAATTAATCAAAAATACAAATTCATACCCAAATAGACTTGTTTACTTCAATCACTACACCAAATAACAAAAAGTTAGATGTAATTCAATCAGGAATAACCAAATTCAAATTTCATTGTCAGTTACAATTATCATCAACGTCATTGTAGGAAATGATGAATTGAAGGAAGTTTTCTCACACAAACTAAGTTAGGTTTTCGTCCAGCGAGAATTGTTATTTGCTCGACTAGTAACTCGTTTAGAGAAGACTTCCCATGTTGCTTTTTTCGCTTAGTAAAGTGTCATTATCATCCAACGAGTTAGAGAAAATAGAAAGGGTGTTTGAGTCTTGCTTAGCAAGAGGTGAGTTTGCTTAGCAAATCCTTAGCAATAGAGAGCATGCTTTGGACTCGCTCAGCTAACAACACTCTCGCTCAACGAGATTTGAGCCACAATGAGCTTGATTCAACCTTACCCAACACAGAAGAAGCATTAGAGACTAAGATTTCCTTTCACCCAGTGGCACTTAGCTCCCGTCCAATGAGAAGATGACCTCTATAAGTCTTTTTGGACAAGTTAGTCTAGTGAGAAGACACCCTTATCGAGCAAAAGATCATTATATGACGCCTTTAGAAGAAGACAAAAAGGAACTTTTGGAGGATAAAAATATAACATTGGAAAGTACAAAGGAAGCTTTGAATATTGAAACGTAAGTGGTGGCTCTCCCATGACTTCTTTGTTATTTTCTCCCATTTCTTTATGGATTTTTGCTCTACTCATGTTTATGAGTAGCTAGATCTCCCTTAATTGTGATTAGATGTAACCGAATCTCATCTTCATGTATCTATTTTGAGTACTCGTTCAATGTGTGTGTGTATATATATATATATATATATATATATATATATATATATATATATATATATATATATATATATATGAATGCTTTGTTTCTTTACTTAATACTTATTTTGGGTTGATTTCCTTAACTTGATGTTTAGTGGGTTTGTGATTGGAAAATACTTTCTCCTCTTTGAGTTGAAACAAGACAACCAAGAAACCTAATTACTAGGAATAGAACTCGGTTTGTTGGTCATCTTGGGGTTCTTTCTCTTAATGCAAGTAACTTAGTAAACTTAAGAGGAATCACAAGTTAACTAAGATGTTTAGCTCTTTCTACCTAGGGAATTAGGGCTTGAGTATTTTTGTGGGTTGGTGTTAATATTTGACATGTAAAACTAAATATGTTCCTCCATGAGATGATGATTTGATGAAGTCTAACCTTGTTTTATTATCTGTATAAAAATTATTTTTCTTCTTTGAATACTTACGAGAAAATACTAAAAAGAGTTTCCTAAAATACTAAAACGAGTTTCCTAAAATACTTTGTTCTTAAATTACTCAATACAAACATCAATTGAATTGAAAGATATGATTTCTTCTTTATTAATTTAATTGATAATAAAGTGTTTATTTACCTAATATTATTCAAGTCTTTATGTAAAGATACTTTATATTGCTTACTTGTACGACTAGGTTTTCTTGACAAAGTTTTAACACTTACTAACAACACCTTCATTATTATCTTCATTTCTGCCATAGACCAATTGGTATCATATCTTGAACCACAAAACCACCCTTGAACCACTGAACCACTAAAAAAAATTATTTAAAATTAATTTTAATGATATATTTTTATAATAAATATATAAATAACAAAAAATAATGAAATATTTATTATTAATTTAAATAAACAAGTTATTCCATATGGTTAATGTCAAACTTGTGAACATTAAACTTCATTCGTTTAAATAGTCGAACTAAATTTTAAATCTAAATTTATTTATTGAATTAAACCAATCACCTTAAACGAATATTTAATGGATAAAACTCGAATAATTAAATTTTTTTAGCTCATTTACCCAATTAATCTCACTGTGTGAATGAGCGTGCCCTCTGACAGAGCGAGGTAAAAAAGACAAAGAATACCCACCACTGGTAGTGTGTGGTCTGCTATGGTGTCGACCTGTCGTGAGAGAAATGACGAATGTGTACGGTGGTAAATATTCGTTGGCTGAGAGAGAAAGGCGAATGCGTTTACTTTCTTTTTCCAAAAATAAAAAATAAAAAATATCTGTGCGCTTAGAGAATGAAGTAAAACGTGTGTAAACCGAACGAGAGGCTACAGGTAGGATAAGAATGGTGAGGCCATTAACAAGAGTTATGATTTAATTTTTTAACAAATTAAATTATTTAAATATATTAAAACGTGTGTAAACCGAACGAGAGGCTATAGGATAAGAATGGTGATGCCATTAACAAGAGTTATGATTTAATTTTTTAACAAAAATATCATATTTGAGCTTTTAAATTATTTAAATATATAATAACAAGGGATACCAAATTCAACAATGCAAAGTATACAAACTAATATTGCTTCAATGTCACCGAAGAATTTTTGTTTCTCTTTGACCAATGGTTCTAACCGGGAAAAAGAACAAAGTTCATATTGAGAAAGAAAAAAAGGGATAGAGACATGTCGAGGAGTTAGTGATCAATTTTTATTTTCTTTATTTTCACCAAGAGAAGCATGATTTTTTTTAATTTATTTTTATGAGCATACAATGAAATCAAAGTCAATGAAATAAAAAAATAAAAACACAAACTGAAGCACCAAACCCTAGATTTGGTAGAGAAGATGTAGTGAGAGAGATAAATGAGCTTGGTACGAGCAGGAGGGGAAAGAGCAAGTGAGAACAAGCATAGCAACATAGTGAGAATAAGGGTAGTATGTGGAAAGGAGAAAGTGTAGTTGAGAGAGAAAGTGTGAACTTTCAAATTCTTAGTAAATTTTTTTGTAACAAATAATTAGAAGAATGTTATTTAAGTATGATATATTAGTTTTGGCAAAAAAAAAAATACAGAAGCTAATAGGTAATTAATTAGTCTAAGATTAGCTAGAAATTTCATTAATAGTTAAATTTGGTAGTTAAACTTGAAAATTCTATTGGTGAAATAGCAAAGAACTTAGTTTTTATCTAATAATAATGTCTCAAATTTGAATTGAATTTTATAATTTTATAAGTAAATAAATATCAAGAGATATTTACTCCTTTAAATAAATTTGTGTCTTGACTTATATTAATTAAATTTAAATATAATTTTAAAATATTAAATATAGAGAAAAATAAATTCATAAATCATTGTAATTAATTAAATCAATTATTAATTAGTAGTGAAATTTAAAAAACTTATTGTAGCAGTTAAAAGCAGGAAAAAAAGCTAAATCACTAAAGGAATAAATAATTCTTGCCGTTAAAAAATTGTCAAAAACTATGTCATTTTGTGCTAATTACTTGTAGCTACTACAAATAAATTGTCACTAAAAACTAAAATTTTTGTATGAATATTAATTTAACTAAAGATCATTTACTAAATTTTTTGGTATTAAATTTTAAATATTTTGTAATATTTTTATAATAACTACTTAAAAAGTTATATTAATAATTTTTTTATTAGTAATAACTACTCACAAAAGTTATGTACGTGTAAACATAATTTTTATTAAAATAAATATTATTCTTAATTTTAATGTCTTTTGGACAAGTTAAATTGACAAAAGATAAAATAATAAAAAAATCAATTAAAAATTATATAAAGTAAAACAACAATCAAAACTAAGTAAAAAATATATAATAACATATATCAATTTAAAACAATGTATAACTATATGAAAAAATTAAGCTACAAAAAAAATCAATTTGTGGTGGTTATATCATGTGTTAGAAATTGTATATTTTTCTTGGATTTATGAACAGCCCCACAAAATTCACCATTAAAAACCTTTTTTTTTTTTGTAGTATGTGGAGGTTAAAAAAATTGTCATAAATCATACCATTTTGTGACAATTATTATGTGGCAGTTTATAATAACTGCCACAAATAAACCCCCACTAAAAATCAATTTTTTTGTAGTGCTTATGAGAATGAGGATACATAAGAAAGGTGTAAAAATGATGTTGTAGCAAGTGAAGAAGTGGGAAGCAACACAAGTAGAGTAGAACAGGTAAAAGGTGAAACTAAACATATGAAGCATCTTAGCAAAGGACAACACCAACCTAAACCTTCAATATCATTAAGGGATTATATGGCATACACAACAAGGTGTTCAAAAGATCCCACACATACTCAAATATACTCCAAATCAAGTCCCTCAGGTACAACTCCTTATCCTATTGCAAATCATGTAAGAAATGCTAAATTTTTCCCCAAGTATTGTTCACTTTTGGATGTTGTAGTAGCTAAATATGAGTGTACAAGTTTCTCGGTGGCAATGGAAGATTGATGATGGAGAGAAGCAATGAAGGATTGATGATTGAGAGAAAATGATGAAGAAGGAGATAGAAGCACTCAAGGATAATGGATCATGGACTTGGAGACTTTACCACTTAACAAGAAGGCAATGGGATAAAAATGGGTACATAAAATTAAATATAATACATATGGAACGGTGGAATGATATAAGGTTTGATTGGTGATCCTTGGAAATCGACAAGTAGAAGGCTTGGATTACCACAAAACATTTGCTTCGGTTTCCAAGATGGCCATAGTGTGAACACTTCTAGTAGTGGAAGCAATGAAAAATTGGGAGTTACATCAAATGGTGACTTGAATGAAGATGTGTATATGCATCTCCCACCAGTTTTTTTTTTAACTACAATAAGATTAAGGTTTGCAAGTTGAAGAAATCGTTTTATGAACTTCAGCAAGCTCCTCGATGTTGGTTTTCCAAACTTGCAAAAACTTTGAAGAAGTATGGGTTTGTGTAGTCTTATTTTAACTATTCTTTGTTCACATACTCAACTAATGGCTTGCAATTGAATGTGTTGATATATATATATTGATGACCTAATCGTAAATGACAATGATGTGCTAGTTGTGGCTAAATTCAAAAATATTTGAGCAAATTTTTATATGAAAGATTTAGAGGCACGTAGATACTTTTTGGGGATTCAAGTTACTCATGGACTTGAAGGAATTTTTCTTTGTCAATGAAAATACACATTAGATATTATCTCTAAAGTTGGCTTATTAGGAGCAAAACTAACATTATTTTCCATGGAACAAAACTATCATTTGGTAATGACAAAGGGTGCAACCATGCAAAATCCTAAACAGTAAGGATGACTGGTACGGAGGCTCATATATCTTACCATAACTAGGCCAAACCTTAGTTATTATGTTTACATGCTTGCTCAATTTATGCAACATCCACAAGAAGACCATTGGGAGGCAATTTTATGAGTGGTTCATTATCTTAAGAGAAAACTAAGGCAAGGTATTATCCAACAAACTAATGTAGACTTATATAATTGATATAGCATATTGTGACTCATATTGGGTCAATTTCCCCCTTACACAATGTTCACACACTCAACTAATGACGTGCAATTGAATGTGTTGATATATGTCGATGACCTAGTCATAGCTGGCAATGATGTGCGAGTTGTGGCTAAATTCAAAAATATTTGAGCAAATATTTTTATATGAAAGATTTAGGGGCACTTAAATACTCTTTGGGGATTGAGGTTGTTCGTGGACTTGAAGGAATTTTTCTTTGTCAACAAAAGTACACATTAGATATTATCTCTGAAGTTGACTTATTAGGAGCAAAATCAAAATTGTTTTCCATGGAACAAAACCATCATTTGGTAATGGCAAAAGGCACAGCCATGCAAAACAGTGATTGGTAGGGAGGTTCATATATCTTACCATAACTAGACCTGAACTTAGTTATTGTGCTTACATGCTCACTCAATTTATGCAACATCCACAAGAAGACCATTGGGAGACAACTTTATGAGTGGTTTATTATCTTAAGAGAAAACTAGGGCAAGGTATTGTCCAACAAATTAATGTTGACCTATAATTGACAACATATTGTGACTCAAATTGGGCCAGCTACCCCCTTACACAATGTTCTCTCATAGGCCATATGGTGTCCTTAAATTTATCTCCAATCTTGTGGAAGACAAAGAAACAAGATACTATATCTTGATCTTTTGCAAATTGTTCCATAGCAGCAACTATGTGCAAATTGAAATGGATCAAAGATTTGCTTGCCTTCTTAGGTATCTCTCATACAAATTTCATGCAGTTGTACTGTGATAGCTAGTCTACCCACCACATTACATCAAATCTAGTTTTTCATAAAAGAACAAAACATATCGAGGTTGATTACCACTTTTTGAGAGATAGGTTCAATGTGGTAATGTTATCACCTCTTATGTTTGCTCTACCAACAAATTGGCTGACATCTAGTCTACCCACCACATTACATCAAATCTAGTTTTTCATGAAAGAACAAAACATATCAAGGTTGATTGCCACTTTTTGAAAGATGAGGTTCTATGTGGTAATGTTATCACCTCTTATGTTTGCTCTACCAACCAATCGGCTGACATATTGACCAAGGCCTTAGGACATGAACAATTTGAGTATCTTCTTAGCAAGTTGGACATTCGTAATCTTTATACATCAACTTGAGGGAGAGTATTGAAGAAAAGTGAATCAGTTAGGTTCCATTGTTGTAAAAACATATTTGTAAATAGGAAATCAAACACATAATTACATGAACTAAATATTACAACATTTTTGGTGTCCTAATTTACTTTATTTTCTTGTATATAACTGATAGGCATAATTATGGTGTTTCTTAATATATATGCACATGTTCATTAGTGATTAATAAGACAGAGATATTTTTTTTAATTGAGTGATATTTGTTCAAGAATAGAAAGTTGAGAAAAAATAAAGAAAAGCATGAGCTTTGAAAGCCTTATATATTGGAAGAAGAAAAAAATCATGGTAGATATCAATGTTTTGATACTTTATTTAGATTATTATTTCTTTTGTATATTATTGAGAAATTTTACACTTATTTATATACATATAGTATGAATCAATCTCTAAGAGTTTGTTTCAGGATGGTTGCAAGTTTTTGGTTTTTGGTTTTTAAATTAAAAATTTCAAAACAAAATGGGTTTAGTTTAACTCAATTTCAAAATAATTTTATATTTATTTTCAAAACAAAAAATATTTATAAATTTGGCTTTTGGTTTTAAAAATTACTCTTTCATTACATTTAACAATTATCATTGTTGTTGTTGTTGTTACTATTACCATCATCACCACATTGTTACTACTACAACCCCACCACCATTGCTTTTACCATAACCACCACCACCACCACAATTGCTATCACCACCACCATATTGTTGTCATTGTTACCATTACCACCATTGTTATTGTCGACACTACTACTATCGTTGTTACCACCACCACTACTATTATTGTCATTACTGATACTATCATCGTCACCATTATTGCCACCGTCGTTGCCACTACCACCATTATCATCATCACTACCATCATTGCTACCACCACTACCACTATTGACACCATCCTCACTACCATTCCTAGCAACATGCAAAACACATCTCTAATATTATTTTAACAAGACAGACAATTTAAAAGTATGTTTATTTTGAAACTAAAATTTAATTTATAAAAAAAACAAACTAAAAACTTGTTTTGATTTTAATTTAAAAAAATTATAAAACTTGCATCTAAAAACCACCCGATGAATTTATGATCTAAGCTTTACCTATGAAAACTAAATAATATTATCAAGTAATATTGGGAAACTAAAATAAAATAAAGAACGAAGAGCACATGGAAATGGAATAAAGGGTAACATCATACTAGTATCTTAACGCATCTTAATGGTAAAATAATTAGATATTAGGTTTAGTTCAAACCTTGCCTTAACTGTATAAGGATAAGAATACCCCATATATTCTTATCAAAGTTACCTTTGCTTATCAAAAAGTAAAACAGCACCTACTTAGATTATAACGAAGAATTAAAGAAGGTAGAGTCTTTCAGTGTAGCATATCCCCATCATTCAACATTGAAATTAGAGAAAACAAGAGATAGTAAGTAGTTTTTAATGTCATTAAATATTTCGAAATTCTCATAAAAAAAATCAACATTATTGTTGGGTATTTTTTATTTAATATTTTTATTCGTTAATTAACTAGTACGTCAAAACTCAAAAGACTTATTAAACAAAATTTCCTTGAATTCAAATTTATGGTAGCTAATATTCATAAAACTCTTAGCTTGTGTTGAGTTATACACTTACTCTCAAATGCTTTTTAATTTAATAAATATTTGTTTAACTTTTGAAATTGTCTATATATATTATTAATTTAATATAAAACTAATGTCTAAAAAATTTAATTCCAAATCCATAGGAGTAGGGTAATGTTCTCCCTTGAAAAAAATGATATAGTGATTCAATTTATCTAATATTAGAAGGCTAGGAATGAACAATAGTTCTTCACACAATAGTATCATATATATAGTACAACACAACACACAGAAAGATAATTGACAACAATAATTACGTGTCGAAGTTTTAGAACTTAGATAGAAATGAATAAGTTATTGGTTTAAGATAAAGTGGCGTTTTCTTTGAGACAACGAGTCCGGACATCTCGCTCATATCAATGTGTTGTTTAATTGTATCAGAGCCGGGCAGCTCCCAATCGAACCAATAAAGCAGGCTAGCAAGAACATACTCAACAGAAGCAACTCCAAAATGCATTCCAGGACATCTTCTTCTCCCAAAACCGAATGGAATAAACTGAAAATGTTGACCTTTAAAATCAACTTCACTGTTTTCAAATCTCTCTGGCAGGAACTCTTCGGGACTTTCCCAAAATTCAGGATCCCTATGAATTGCCCATGCATTGATATAGACCATTGATTTTGCAGGAATGTCATATCCTTTTAATTTAACACTAGATATTGTTTTCCGTGGAGCTAAAAGAGTGGCTGGTGGATGTAACCGTAGTGTTTCTTTGACTACGCACTTCAGGTAATGCATTTGATTGATGTCATTTTCTTCTACATTTGATTTATGCCCTACAACTTTTCTCACTTCTTCCTGTACTTTCTTCATTATGGTTGGGTTTCTCACAAGCTCTGAAATAGCCCATTCTAATGTTACTGCAGCTGGGTCAGTTCCTCCAACGAACATATCCTAAAATTATAAGAAAATATTTATAAAATTCATTAATGATGGGCACAATGGTTAAGGATTAACATAATAATAATTAAGGGAAATTGATAGCATTTAATATTTCGATAACGAGGATCTAAATAGGTTAATCAACTTAAAGATTAAATTTTGCAAGCATAATAATAAAAAAGTTTAATGTTTAACTGGGGTATGTTACTTGGCATCAATCCAAATGCATGGTTATTCTTGTGTAAATAAGGTTAATTTTATTTCAAGGTGATTAACAATATATGAACATAAATATATATAATTGTTAATGTGACTAATATTAATTGTATATATGTGAAACAAAATTAACACGATTAAACATATGTGAGATAATATTTTAATAACCTTGTAGCGTAATTAACTGTTTATGTGAGGTAAACTAACTAGTATTAGATATTTTAATAACTACATTATTAACCACATAACAATAACTATGTTTATTTATTTTTAACTATTTATTTGTGAGATAAAGTTAACCATATTTTTATATGTAATTAATCACGTATAATTTCATGACATTATTAGTAATTTACCAAACAAAATTGCCATCCTTAAATATTTCAATAACTTTGAAACACTATTAGTCATATATCAATAATTATATATATATTTAGTGACTGATAAAATAAAGTTAACCATATATAGCTAGGTGTATGTTGGGTGGAAAAGTACAGTGATACATTAATCGGTACTCCATAATAATGGTCTATGGTTTATTAATAATTCAGTTTCATTTTTATTGATATATTATTAGATATATACTTTCTGTTGTGGTTCTCAGGAAAACCTACTTTGTTATTCCATTCTCTTAATATTTATACATTTAGTGAGCCACTTGGCAAATCACGTCACCCGACAGTCGTACCACATGTCAGGTGCGGGGTGGGCGGTCCTGGCATCTAACATGTCAGAGCAGGAATGTCCTATTTTGTTGGGCACGTCTAACATGTCAGCTTTATTCTCTGCGGTGCACAAAGTACGGATCTAGCTAGCACGTCCGTCCAGATGACCCGTCCGGTGAGCCGGCCGGTTTGTCTCTGACGGTACACAGCCCCTCAAGCTTTTGTTTCCAACTAAAGCTTGTACCTTAAGTCAGTCAGTGAACCTAACGCGTTGCCGCTTATCGTTTCGGTTTCCTTTAGATTTGAATTCTGAGGAGTTTTGGCGCCTGTGCAATTAAGTAGCGTCGCTTTGTTTTCTGGCTCAAAGGTTTAGTTGACAACCTTTAGCCTCTTCGCCTTTCCTTCGTTACCTGCGCTTATTGCAATTCGTCTACTCTCTTGCTCGTGATTTTCTCCTCTGCCTCTGTTATCTATCCTCTTTCTCTACAGCATTCATGAATTCAGGTAATTCCCTTCGCTTCCTATTCTAGTTTTTCTGGTTACTTTTTTGGTTTAAGCCCGTTTGTTACTAGGGCGATACTACGCCTATTCCTGCTTGGGTCTTCCACTGACCCTTGCCCATTTCACCGCAGGTGGTCCTTCAGGGGGTATTGCTGGTTCCTCTGCTCAGGGAAACCAGTCTTCATGGAGGACCGCGTCTTAGGACAGTTCCTCGTCCAGTTCTTCCTCTAGCTCATCTTCTCCCTCTGCTGAAGTATTTCCCTTCGAAATATGGTATCGCGACAACTCCGACGACGATGTCTCTTCTGACCCATACTCCTGGGTGGACCTGGAGGTGAAGAAGGTGTTTTCAACTTTTACTCGTAGTAGCGTCCTGCTTGGGATGGCTAAAGACGTTTGCCAGTCGGGTCCTTGGTCAGTAACTGTCCATCCCTGTCGTTCGGATGAACCTGCACACGTCCATCCTTCTAATGAGGCCGTCCCTGTTTTCTTTTTGTACGAAACCCTTCCTCTAAAACTAGGTATAAAACTCCCCTTTACATCTTTCGAACGGTCGGTGCTGAGGGCCTTGAACGTTGCTCCCACCCAACTTCACCCTAACAGTTGGGGTTTTGTGAGGGCTTTTGAACTGATCTGCGAAGATTTGGGCAGAGCCCCTTCTCTTAGTGTCTTCTTCTGGTTCTTTTCCTTGCGCAAATCTGCTAAGGTGGGTTGGACATCCTTGAGTAGCCACCCGAAGCGCAAGCTGCTAAAGCCATTTCTAGAGAGTTTCAAAGTTTTCAAAGACCGATTCTTTAAGGTTAGCCGAGGGGCCGGCGGTCCTAACATCCTGGTGGACACAACTCTGGTGATCCTTACTTTCCTCTCTACTGGACTCCTCAACCAGCCGTCTCTGTCACGGTAGCCGAAAAGGACCTGGAAGGGTGGGAGAAAGAGTTTGTGGCTGAGTTACATGGATTCCGAGTCCTCTCTTCTGTTGAGATCATAAAGGGTTCCGATCGGTTTATTACTGAAATCACAGTTTTTTCCTTTTTTACTTCTTGTTTCTAACTTTCTTCTTGTTTCAGGTTTTTCAGTCGAGTATTTGAAAAACGTCCGGAAGAAGCTTTCTCAGGCTTCTACTGAGACTAGCGCTCCACAGCTAGCCGATGTGCAACCGGCCGAGGGTTCTCAGCCTCCACAAGACCAAGTGTCCTCTCCCTAAATAGTTCAACTGGACTCCCCCAGCGAATCACCTATCCAGGCTGGTCCAGTTGATGAGTTTAATCCTCCCAACCTGGCCGATGCAACTGACGAGCGCCCTCGGAAGCGTTTGCACATGGATCTTGATGATCTTTTTGAAGATCCTCCAAATCTGAATGAGGGGGGGCCACTCACCGCTGGTCCTTTGAGCCCCTCAATTTGGGATCGTTCACTGCTAGTGGGTCAATCTGAGATCCAAGGTGTTTCTGCTTTGGCCGACCGCTCTCGAGCACGGCGTTTGGGAGTGAAAGGCACTCTCAATGTTTTTCACCAACTGGCCGGCTGTTCCCTCATCCTGGCTCGTGTTGCTGAGGCTGAGTTTGGGGAACTAGATGATCAGATGGCTGTGTTTTTCGATCGGCTGGCTCAAGCTCAGGAGGAGAATAAAAACATGGCGGCCATCAATCAAGAGAATGCAATCAAAATTCAAAACTATGAGTGCACTGTTGATGGACTGCAAGGAGAGTTGCGGCGAGCCTCCCATCAGAGCAAGGAACTACTGGCAGCTAAATCTGCCCTAGAAGCCGATCGAGAAGCCGATCGAGCATCTTTGATTCGCAAGGTAGAAGGTTTGTCTCTCACTTGTCAACGGCTTGAAGCTGCCAATGATGATTCTAAGGGGCGTGCTGTGGTGATGGAGTCAGAGTTGACCAAGTTGAAAGAAGAAGGTGCAACCAAAGATGCTACCATCCTTAAACAAGGATCATCTATTCTTCAGCAGTATGAAATTGGTTTCCAGCGAGCCTTGGCGCAAATCAAGGTGCTGTATCCTGATTTGGATACTGCTGAAGCTGACCCCTTTAAAGATATTGTAGATGGCCGTCTCGTTGATGTGCCTACTCCTCCTGACTCTCCAGTTGCTTAACTACATCTTATGTTTATGCTGTTTTCATATTTTGCTTTGAACACTGTAAACGTTACCTTTCATGTTTTTATCTTGTATTTTTATTTACCTTTCTTCGAAACGTTCGGCTGATTGAATATGTTCTACGCTATTTTCTTATTGTGATAATTTAATTGTAATACTTTCAGCGCTCTGTTTGATACGTCGTGTGTACTTTGCTTTATTTTCCTTTTTTCGAGACGGTCGTCTAGTTGTGATATTTTAAGCATTCTGAATGTATTCACCGCTTTTAGCACTGACGTATATATATCGTAGTTTTGTACCCCCGGACTAGCCTTTTATGGCCGACCGTTATCGGATACTCGTATATTTCCTCGTAGTTTTGTACCCCCGGACTAGCCTTTTATGGCCGACCGTTATCGGGTACTCGTAGATTTCCTCATAGTTTTGTACCCCCGGACTAACCCTTTATGGCCGACCGTTATCAGGTACTCGTAGATTTTCTCGTAGTTTTGTACCCCCGGACTAGCCCTTTATGGCCGACCGTTATCGGGTACTCGTAGATTTCCTCGTAGTTTTGTACCCCCGGACTAGCCCTTTATGGCCGACCGTTATCAGGTACTCGTAGATTTCCTCGTAGTTTTGTACCCCCGGACTAGCCCTTTATGGCCGACCGTTATCGGGTACTCGTAGATTTCCTCGTAGTTTTGTACCCCCGGACTAGCCCTTTATGGCCGACCGTTATCGGGTACTCGTAGATTTCCTCGTAGTTTTGTACCCCCGGACTAGCCCTTTATGGCCGACCGTTATCGGGTACTCGTAGATTTCCTCGTAGTTTATGACAGTTTTAGCTGGGAATAGAAGGTATTCAATTTGTAATGGCTTAAGTGTAATACATTCTCAATGAGATCGCATTCCATGTGCGAGGTATTTTCTTTCCATCTAGTTACTCTAAGCAATAAGCCCCTCTGCCTACTTCTTCTATGACTCTGAATGGTCCCTCCCATAGTGGTGACAACTTGTTACCTTCTCCTTTTCTGGTTATTTTCCTTAGCACCAAATCGGCGATATTGAAACGACAAGGGATTAATCTTTCATTATATTTCTTGGCAACCCTTGCTTTTACTGCATATTCTTTAATGTGAGCGATTTCTCGTACCTCCTGTAACAAGTCAAGGTTCGCTCGCAACTCTTCTTCATTACGGCTTTGTTCGGAGAAAGTTATCCTAGGCGACGGTTCTCCAATCTCAACTGGGATGACTGCCTCTGTTCCGTATGTTAGGCGGAAGGGAGTCTCTCCCGTTGTTGAATGGGGAGTCGTATGATATGACCATAGTACCTAAGCCAGTTCATCTGCCCATCTTCCTTTGGCTTCTTCTAAGAGCTTCCTTATTCCTCGCAGAACGACTTTGTTCGCTGCTTCTGCTTGACCATTCGACTGGGGATGCTCTACTGATGTGAAGAGCTGTTTGATTTTTAATCCTTCGCAGAATTCGGCCGTTGCCTTAGAAGCAAACTGAGTGCCGTTGTCAGAGACCACCTCGGCCAGTATGCCAAACCGGCATACTATTTTTTTCCAAAGGAAGCGTTTGATCCGTTCGGCCGAGATAGTAGCCACCGGTTCAGCTTCCACCCACTTAGTGAAGTAATCAACAGCTACTATTAGGAACTTTAGCTGTCCTGACGCAATGGGAAAAGGTCCTAAAATGTCAATGCCCCACTTATGAAATGGCCATGGGGCCATGATGGAATGCAGGCGTTCGGGTGGAGCCTTATGTCCTTCGGCGAATCTTTGACACTTATCGCACTTTTTTACAAAGTTCATGCAGTCATTTCTCATGGTTGGCCAGTAGTATCCTGCTCTTATTATCTTATTGGCCAATGCTCGCCCTCCAATGTGCGTACCACATATTCCTTCGTGAACTTCTCTGATCACGTACTCCGTCTCATTCTCACCTATGCATCTCAGCAAAGGTGACGCAAAACCCCTTCGATACAGGCGATGGCCGACTACCACATATTTTGATGCTTCACGAGTTATTCTCCTAGCCTCCTTTACGTCGTGAGGTATCTCGTTGTCCTGTATGTACCTCAGGATGGGGGTTGCCCAAGTGTTCTTCTCCTCCACACATCCAACTTCTGCCTGGCCGACCATTGGCGATTGTAAATTTTCATGGATGACCGACTTCTGCTGCCCCCTTTGCGTGCTGGCTAATTTAGCCAATAAGTCGGCTCTCTCGTTGTGATCCCTGGGCACGTGTACCAATATGAAACTTTCGAATGTCGACGCCATTTTTTTGGCTTTTTCCCAATATTTTACTAGTTGAGGATCTCTTGTTTGATATTCTCCATTCACCTGGCCCGTCACCAGTTTAGAGTCACTTTTGGTCGTGAGTTTTTTTACTTCTAGTTCCTGTACCAATCTCATGCCTGCCAACAAGGCTTCGTATTCCGCCTGATTGTTGCTGGCTTTGAACTCGAAATGCAATGACTGCTCGATAATTACACCGGCCGGCCCTTCCAGAATAACCCCTGCTCCGCTTCTTGAGTGGTTGGAGGAGCCATCTACTGATAAATACCATTCCCCTGCTTTGGTCTCGTCCGGTCCACCGTCTGCGTCCTCCAAAATTAACTCTGTAAGAAAGTCAACTAACGCTTGCGCCTTTATGTGCCCTCTCCTCTCGAATGCAATTTCAAATTTAGATAGTTGTACGCTCCAAGCAACCATCCGGCCGGCTAAATTAGGTTTTTTCAGTACCTGACGAATTGGAAGATCAGTCTTGACTATGACTCCAAAGTTTTGGAAGTACGGGCGTAGTCTTCTTGAAGCGACTACCATGGCCAAGGCAGCTTTTTCAATTTTCTGGTAGCGCAGTTCTGCTCCCTGTAGTACTTTGCTGAAGAAATACACCGGTCGCTGGGTGCCTTCTCGTTCCTGTATTAATACAGCACTAACCGTGGTGTCAGATACAGAAATATATAGTTCCAGGGGAATACCTTCGGTCGAGCGTGTTAGCACGGGTGGGGATGCCAACATGGCTTTGAACCTGAGAAAAGCTTCTTCGCATTCTTGTGTCCATATGAAATTTTCAGCTTTCTTTAAAGTCCCAAATATTGGTTTGGCGGTTTCGGCCGACTTGGAGATGAATCGTGACAATGCCGTTATCCGTTCGATGAGCTGTTGTACTTCCCTGATGTTCTGAGGGCTGCGCATTCTTATCACCGCTTGACATTTTTCTGGGTTGGCCTCTATGCCCCTTTCCGTCAACATGAACCCCAGAAATTTTCCTGCATGAACCCCGAACGAGCACTTCTCTGGGTTGAGCTTCAGTTGATGTGTCCTTAATATACCAAACACTCGCCCCAGCGCTTCACAATGTCTCTCAGCCTTAGTGGACTTCACCACCATGTCATCTACGTAGACTTCGATGTTGTCCCCCATTATATCTTTGAAAATCTTATCCATGAGGCGCTAGTATGTAGCTCCGGCATATTTTAGCCCGAACGGCATAACCTTATAATAGAATGCCCCGGCATCTATAATGAAGGCCGTCTTTTCTTCGTCTTCGTGGTGCATCCGAATCTGGTTGTAACCAGAGTAAGCATCCATAAAACTGAGGAGTGCGTACCCTGATACACCATCTACCAACCTGTCGATGCTTGGCAAAGGGTATGGATCCTTGGGGCATGCTTTGTTCAGGTCAGTGTAATCTATGCACATTCGCCACCGACCGTTTGGTTTTTAAACATCACCACGTTAGCCAACCACGTGGGGTACTGCACCTCCTTGATGAAACCTGCCGCCAACAGGCAACTGGTTTCGTCTCGGGCCGCCTTTCTCCTTTCTTCTCCTTGCTTTCTTCGTTTCTGAGCCACGGGTTTAACGTCCTTTCCTATAGAAAGGTGGTGGCTTATATAGCTAGGGTCAATGCCAGGCATATCCCTAGGGGTCCAGGCAAAAACGTGAGAAAACTCACCATCTGTTCTTCCTCTTCTCGCGTCAAAGTCGTTCCTACTTTTGTCACGTGTGAAACTGACGGTCCGATTTGCACGTTCTTGACGTCTTCGGCCGGGTGAGGCCTCTCACTCTCATATATGCATCTGGGGTCCAAGTCAAGATCTAAAGCATGGACAGTCGGTGGTGGAGGGGGGACTCCTCCGATCTTCAGACTATCTTCGTAACACCTCCTCGCCAGCTTAGAGTCCGCCCATATACTGGCCACTTTTCGTCCGACTGGAAACTTCATGCACAAGTGGTAAGTGGATACCACGGCTCCCAGTCGGTTTAACGCCGGACGGCCTATGATGATGTTATAGGATGCGTTAGCGTGTACTACTGTATAGAGAACTGGGATGACTCTGGCCATGGTTCCTTCTCCAAAGACTGTGTTTATCTCTACCGTTCCCCTAATGGGCACGCACTCCCCTACGAAGCCGTAAAGGGTGCCCTGGCTCTCTTTTAAGTTTAGTAAGCCCATTCTTCGAAAACAGACCAATATAGAATATTGGCGGAGCTTTCCTGATCAATCAACACTCTCTCTACCTTATACTCAGCGGCTACTACCGATATGACCATCGGCTCGTCCTGAATGGGGGGTCCCAATTTCAGGTCTCGGTCGTCAAAGGTGATGACCGAGACTTGCTGCCTTATCCCCAGAGGCATGGCGTTTGCTCCGGTCAGTACGGTCTGACATTCCGCCATCTCCGTTGTTCTGAGATCGGTCAATTTAACACTCGCCACCCCTTTGAGATCGTTGCTATGGTGCCTCTGTGGCCTACTGGAATGTTATCTCTCGAATGGCTTCTTGATCTCCTGCCATTATTCCTATCAGGGCGACGCTGGTTCTGTCGTTCGACCTCCGCATCTCTTGGGCTTCTCGACGTCTTCTGGATGTATCTGCTAAGGCGGCCTTCCTGCGCTAGTTGTTCCAACTGGTAACGTAAGGTCCAGCATGCTTCTGTTGAGTGGCCGCGAGTGCGATGGAAATCACACCACTCATCCTTATTGCGTCCTAACACTCGTCCTTCTGGCTCCTGAGGGAACCTGAGTAGCCTTGTATGACATATCTCCTTCAGGATTTGGGTTCTTCTTTCTGTCAGCGGAGTGAAGTGTGGCTTTGTTTGCTTTATTCTTGTGTGATTCTGCTTGGAGTGCTCGTCTACCTGCTTGCTTTTGAGAGGTGCGTTATCAGCCTCTATTCGTTCAGCCTGATCCTCCTCTACCTCAATATGCTTCTCTGCCCGCATTCTGATCTCCTCCATACTGGCTGACTGCCTCAATGCCAATGCATCGCTGAAAGGACCCACGCGCAAGCCCTTCTGGAATGCTTTGACAAAAAATTTTTGGTCCGGGTCATTCACCCGCACGGTTGCCATGTTAAATCGGGCGAGGTAATCTTTTAAGCTTTCTCCTCTCGCCTGTTTGATGTCAAAGAGGTCAGCCACTTCCATCTTCTTAGCTTTATTGGCCGCGAACTGTGAAAGGAACAGGCGGGCCAAGTCGCTAAAGGTGTGGATGGACCTCGGCTGCAAGGTGGCCATCCATTGCATAGCGACTCCTCTCAAAGTACCCGGGAATAACTTGCAACTTAGCCGGTCGCTACCTCCGCTGATGTACATCTGAGTCTGGAAGGCTTGCAAGTGGGCATGAGGGTCTTGTGTTCCATCAAATGATTCGATTAGTAATTCCCTGAAGTTAGGAGGTATCATAGCTTCATCAATCTCCTCTAAGAACGGCTGGCCCCAAAAGGATGAGTTTCTACCGTCCTCTTTGTAGACAGATTCCGGCCGGCCCGCAGCTTTAAGTGCTGCAATTTGTTGACGAAGCTCTTCTTCTCGAAGCTCCGCCATTCTCATTGCTTGTTGGTGTCGTTCCTCTGCCTGGCGATGACGCTCCTCGGCCTCAGCCTGTCTCTGCTCAGCTTCAGCGCTAACCCGAGACTGCTCATCGCTTCGCGCCTGAAGCGAGGCAACAACACGCAGCAATCTTTCGAGGGTGTCTTCTTCTCCTTCATTGGTGGAACTTGCTTGATTTTGCGTTATTGGCATTTTTCTTTTTCAAAACGTGGTGCTCTCCTTGAGTCGCAGAGTTCTTGGTTACGGTGGGCGCCAATGTCGTGGTTCTCAGGAAAACCTACTTTGTTATTCCATTCTCTTAATATTTATACATTCAGTGAGCCACTTGGCAAACCACGTCACCCAACAGCCGTACCACATGTCAGGTGCGGGGTGGGCGGTCTTGACATCTGACATGTCGAAGCAGGAATGTCCTATTTTGTTGGGCACGTCTGACATGTCAGCTTTATTCTCTACGGTACACAAAGTACGGATCTAACTAGCACGTCCGTCCAGATGAGCCGTCCGATGAGCCGGCCGGTTTGTCTGTGACGTTACACTTTCAAACTAAAGAAAATACAATTCATATGTAATACTATTGCTGAGGCAGTACATAACCGACAACGAGGAGCAATATACATAAGAAAAGAAAATTAAAATATTGAAAAAAAAATTTCACATGCCAACGTGGTGTACGTGGTAATTAAAGAAAGACCGTTTTTTTCAATGAAGCTAGGATAGTTTGCTTTTTTATATATATAAGCAAAATACATTAAATAATTGATTAAATTATTATTATTTTTTAGCTAAAAATAGTTTACTAAATAAGATTACAAGAAATAACTTAACCCTTAACCCTTATACATGAGGTTCAATGAACAATCAACTATTTCCTTCGCCTTTCATTCTAACCAACTAACAAAATAGCCATGTGCACTTAAAGATATATGCACAATAATCATGAAAAGATACCAATCAAATAATTTATCAGCATGTGATATGGCGTACTTCATGAATAATTTATTTGTGCAACTAATTTCTGACAATTTTTAATGATTTTTTTCTACAACTTTAGACACCTACAAATGTTTCTGACTGTTTGCAAACCGACCGGAAAATAAAAATATAAAACAAAGTTGTACCTATCAATTAAGTACAACTTATTCCATGAGGGTAATTTCTTTTTTAAAACTCTGTTTTGGTAAAAAGAAAAACAGGTAATAAATGATGGGAAAGAGTATCAGAATGATGCGGTAAGAAAAATAAAATGGAGACATATATAAGGTGAGTTTAAAATTAAAACTAATAAAATCCCGTTGTTTATTGAGATGCCTATACGTGTGCAAGTTTGTGTTTGATTTTGAGAGTGTAGTGAATATGTTTATTCAGAAAAGAAAAAAAAAACGAGTGATAAACAGAGAGGAAAAAAGAAAAAAAATACCATTAGAAGTGCTTTGAGGTCGTTTTTAGTGAGCATGTTATTCTCTTGAAGTTGGAGGAGGATATCCAAGAAGTCTTTGTTTTTGGAGTGGTCACCTTCCATCAAATGTTCCGCAATTGCTTGATCAAATAAAGCATCCAACGCGTGAAAAATGGCCTTGAACTCCTGAATTTTTCCAGTGAGAACATCAACCCAACCCAACAAAGGGAAGTAATCTCTCACAGTGAAAGCTGAAAGCTGAACCATAACATTCCTTGCTAACTCTTTGACCCTGCTGTAACCATCTCCTGTGTATTTCCGTCCCAGAGCACATTTACACACGATGTTGTTTGATGTTGACATAAGCATCTCCCTCATATTCATGTAGCACTTATCACTGGAGCTCACTTCACGTAGCTTATTCACCAATTTGGCCACTTCTTCTTCTCTTATTTTATGAACTGATTGAACCATTTTCGGGTTCAGAAGTTCTTCGACACATATTTTCTTTTTCTTACTCCAGCTTTCCCCATAGACTCCAAATGCGATGTCAATACATCCATAGAGTAAGATTTTTGCAGCAGTGTTTTGGGGTCGGCTCGAAAAGGCCAAGTCATGTGTTTTCATTATTTCCATGGCAACATCCATGGATGAAACCACCACCGTTGGATTCTGCATGTGCCCCAACTGCAACAACATGATGTCACCATACTTGAGTGAGAGGTCTCGAAGAGACCGGTGCGGCAGTGTGCCTAACTGATGAAGATTGCCTATGAGTGGTAGTTTTGGTGGTGATGGAAGCAAACTCAGATTGGTTTTGGATTTGGTTTTTCTTGTGAGCTTAAACACGCACAGAACGCTGATAAAGAAGAAAAGAGATAGATAAAAGGTACAAAACAACATTTCTTTCCCTTTCTCATACAGCCATTGTTTGAGAGCCATTCTTTTTCAATCACGTCTAATTGTAAACTAATTCCCAGAAGCATTTTTTTATAAACATCGTCATTGCCGATGTTGTTTTGCTTTTCTTCTGTTCTTATTAATTTTCTTTCTTTAATGTAATTGACAGAAGGTTTTGGAATTTAGTGACGTGGCCACAAGGATTCGGGAATCAAGGTGAGAGAGTTTGTCGGTATCTATATTTTATGTTCAAATTTATTTACTCTATTTGACAGAGAACCTTGTATAGAATAACAATGCATATTTCAACATTCATTTAACATTTTTCATTTTTCTTTGATAATTATAAACACATTTTATTCCCTTATAATTTATTTTCATTCACCAATATTAATGCAAAATTGTCTCAACTTAATTAATAATTTTATATTCAAATCATAAATATATCATTTGGTAATCTGTATCAACATATTTGTAGTAGGACTTTTTCTATCATTCTCAATCAAATCATATTTGTCATTTTTCTTTCAATCAAATCATAGCAATAGCTCTGTAATCAAAAGACGTTTAATTATTTTTTTTCTTTATCTCTTTTTCTATTCCATGGTCACATCCATCACCTTATCACTCCTTTTATCTCTCTCTTATAATGTAAATTAGTCTGCGGTATCCACAGAACATTATTGAGAGAATAACCAATCTCTTGTATTAATTTATTTATTTTTCCTTCAAAGGCCCACGAGGATATATCCCGTACAGTAATGGCCTTTCATCTGATAGAAGAGCCATTCTTTTCCTTCTACAATTTTGAATCCCAAGCTATGCGCCAGCGGGTATTATACAGAGGTGTTTGAGTCCGAGTAGCAATCATAAGAAACCTAACATTTGAATTGCAATTACAAGAAACCACCCAGAGATAAATATATATAGGGTAGGAGTCTTTTTAAATTTTCTTATAGAACAATACTATAAGGTACAACATAATATTTTGTTCCCTCTATATAGACCAAATTGTAGCATATATACCAAATAATACGGCACTGTATCCTTTTTTCTATTAGACAGCTGTATAGATTAAAAAAGATGTGAATTGTTATCGGCTGTCATTATGCATGCGTTACACATTACCATGTTTTCACCTTCATATATAGCTTACAAGAAACACAAATGTTCAGCTTTGTTAAAATTTATGCACATTTCTAAAGAGAAAAATTGCACTTCCCTCAGTTTTTTTAAATGACACTTACACTTTTTTTAATTTTTAAATAAATACTCAATTTGTCTGAATAAAAATAATGTATATATATATATATACATATATATATATATATATATATATTAAATAAAATAGTAGTGTGAATGTCATTTTATAAAAAATATAAATAAAGTAATTATCTATTTAAAAATTAAAGGAAGTATAAATATCATTTAAGAAGATATCAAGAAAACTGAATCTAATTTTTGCTTTCTAAAAGCATGGAAAATATCTACATTAATCAAAGCAACATAATTTGGTTTATATTCTAGCATATTGTAGCTAGTTATAGAAGATAATAATCAGTATATATGAAACCTATAATAAAAAAATAATTAAAGGTGATTAGTGTTGTAACCAACATGTGATAGTAACCTATAATTTGATAGTAACTTATAAAATGATAAAATTCCTAGAGATGAAACTAGAACTTATAATTTTTTTTATTTTTTTGTTGTTTTATTATTATTGTTCTTATTATTATTGTTCTTATTATTATTGCTCCTATTATTTTAAGTAGGTGTTTAAATTATATTTTGTAAATAATTAAATAAATCATATTTTTGAGAAAATAGAAGCTGGTTTATTAAATTGAGTTTTGTTGAGCTAAAATTAAATATTTAATTTCAAATATCACTAACAACTTTTAGATATTTAAAATATATTTATATTATCTTTATATTTATCAGATATATAATAAACTTTCAAATATAGTTAATAGTTTTTGAACATTTAAAAGGTATCATCTATGTGAAAAAAAAATATTATCTTTAGTGTGACACCCTTCTACCCCGAATACTCAAATTAAAATAATAAAGTAAATAAAAAGGAAGATAAGGTAATAGATAAAACCAAGGAAACTCAATTCGTACTAAGGATAAAAGATTCACGTGGTCATTATCATGTTCAAACATTAAGTACACATAAAAAAAATTATCACATAAATTAATAATGTTGATCTAAACACGTCATTAATATGTTTGACACATATTTCAAATATATAAATCACTTTCATTTCAATATATATTTAGTGTGCTATTGATATGCCCATCATTTTGAAATATTTAAGATGCAAAAATAAGTATGAAAAGACATAGAACCACTATTCTAAATTCCAAGCCCCTATGTCACACAAATCAGAGTAATACCCCGCCTCTTCAAAACTCAGCTCAACATTACCTAGAAGAAAACCACAAGAGAGTACGGTGAAAAATAGCATTCAATCATATAAAAATGCAGATAATACCCCAAATCTCACCCATTACCGTACCCAATTACTAACAGTTAACCATTACTCATATATCAATCACACGTTTCATCGCATTCAAAATCGATCACATTCCATTCATGTTTACAAAATGCACATGCTCGCACAATGCATACGCTCATCAGCACACCTAAGAGTCTTGATTCGGAACTCCACATGGACGAACCTCCTCAATCCCCTTAGTTATCACTAATGATGGCAACATCGTTAAACACCTCATATGGCCGGTGTGTCACACAGTTAAACACCACCTATGACCAGCGAGTAACATGGTTAAACACCACCTATGGCCCATGCATATGAATGTCCCCCATCATTAGTCCACCCTGTTAAACACTACTTTTGGACAAGGTCCCCTGTTAAACATCACATATGGCTAGGGTATTATAGTCACGTCTGGCTTCTCATGCATCTCATGTCCATGCTCAATGCATTCTCATCCACATTCTCATTCTCATGATTCATACATCATTCACACAGTCCATAATCATGCCAAAATCATATCAATTTAGTCATCATTACCGTAAATCATTTATAAGAACGCACAGAAACACACATAAAACACCATTGAATTCCACCCAATTTCACTGTTACACACAAGAGTCCCAAATTGAACCTCAACCATGAATAACCATGAACAACCACGAGAATCAAGTAATTAAGACAATTAACCATACAATTTCAAACGAAAATCACATTAGGGCAAAATGTTAATCCAAGAATTTAATCCCTTTCAAATGCCACAATAAACCATACAATAACAATTATTAATAAGGGCCTAGGGAAGACCCTACTGCTCTTTCTTATGTAAATGAAACCCAAATAGTGAGATAGAATTGACATCTCTGCATACTTGGAAGCATAATGAAGAAAACATGTTCATCAAAGTCATTTTTCTTATTCCTTTGGGATTCCCTTTAGAGGTTTTTCTTTACGCTAAAGATAACTGATTATATTATCAATTAAGTCAACCAAAACCACAGTACACGTTGACGAATCTTTCTATCAATTAAAATATTTTTAGAATATAATAACCAAACAAATTTGAGAATTTAGATCCTAGAGATACTTAGGGATTGCCCTCACTACCCGTACACCCCCGCATTCACATCTAACCGAACTCATCTCCCCCGTACCTTAGATGCGAAGAACAGCGAGGATTTGATGCGATTCTAGGACGATTTGAACACTTTATCTCCTCCTCATTGCAGCCTCCCCCGTTAATTTGATTAATTAAATTAATAAATGAAAATAATTCAGATTAATGTCTCATCAGTTTATAAAACCATCAACTCCTCCATTAAAATAAAATTAAATATAAATATTTAAATACTAAATGAATTTTATGCCATTATTAAGAATAATAATAATAATAATAATAATAATATCATTTCTGTTTCAAAATGCAATTATTTAATAAAATAGTTTCCTGCAGGAATTAATAATTAAAATAAAATTGATAATAATAATAATGAAATTTATTTCTAAAAATAATTAAATAAATGTTAGGATATTACATTTAGATGCAACATACATTTAATAGAATTAAAATATTTAATTTAAATTTAAATAATAGATGTTTAATAATCTAATCCAGCCTATTCCAATGCTATAAGGAAGAGAACTCATATAACTCCAATGTCTTCTTTTAAACTCTCTTGTGCTATCATAACAAAAAATAGAGGAAGAAGAGCCTATGGAATAAGTCATTTGCTTGCAATTGATATTCTAGGTAAGAGAGAGTGAGAAATCTCACTCAAGGATGTAGGTAAAACTATGGGTAGAAGGGTTTTCCTTGAACCCCAAGTTTGTATACCTTGGCTCCTTGAGGGGGAATCAAGTTGATAACTTGTACTGTAAAATTGTATAAAATAATTGTATGTTTTTAGAGGTCTCTAAAGGAGGGATTAAACCCCTTGTATTAGGGTATTTTGTGTACTTGTATTGTGAAATTATATAGATTTGATTGTGTATGAAGAGTGTAGAAGAACCTTAGTTTTCCGTTATGATTTTGCAATTTTGGACAGATTTTGCGAGACTACAAATTACAACGGTTGAGCATGCCTGTTCTAGTGCTCAGCACACTCATGCTATGCTTGCACTAGCTATGCACGACCATGCTGAAAGGAGCATGCTCATGCGACCTAAACTTGTTTGTATGAGTTATATGATGTGATGTATTAAGAACTCATGTAATTGTGTTAAGAATGATCAATAATGATGAGATATATGTGTTATATTAAATGTTAGTATTAAGATGCACATTAAGAACATGGTACGTAAACAGAAATAAGTAATGACGACAAGTGTGAATTGGTTATCTAAGCTAAGAGATGGTGAGAATTAACAACATTTGTCAAGTAAGTGACCTAGATAAAGGGGGCAAAAATGGTACTCACCATTTGTTGTGGGTCATGAATACGGTGCCTAGGTCTAGAGGAGTAAGAATGACTTTCATCATCCCAATTTACAGAAAGTGAAACAATAAGAAAAAACTACGTCATGTATCATTTAATAAAGATGAAGGTGTAAGGAAGTGAATAGGAACCTGAATTGGTAAGATCACTAAACTTACTAGGAGCTACTCGGTAGTTAATCTCCAATGGTCGTGATTGATTGTTAGTAATACTAGGTAAATAAACACTTCCTTGCTAACTTACCTAATAGAATGATATTTTTAAATTCATAGGATGCTTTAACAATTAACTTAAAAGAAAAGTGTAATGAAAAACTCTTTTTGGAATTTTCATATAAACTTAGCATGCATGAACAAGTTTAGTATTATATGTACAATGAGTGATCCACATACTTCAAGAGTAATTCTAAGAGAGTTATTTCTTATCCTCACCATTCATTTTCTTGCAATCTAAGACTTTAATTAATGACACATCTTATCAATTAGATTGCAAAAAAATAAATGATGAGGATGAGAAGTAATTCTCTTAAAATTACTCTTGAAATAAGTAGATCTCTCTTCTATTGTAAACATGTTTTTATTTGTTCTAAATATTTTGTTTGTTATTTACATTAGTTGTGGTCTTTTTGTTGGTTTAAAATGATAGATTTGTGTACATGTGGATATCTAGCTTTTCTTAAATGATAATGAATTATTGTGATAAATAAAATACTTTATCGTTACCACACCATCGTTGCAAGACATATTGAGTAATCATATTTTTTTTTACTTTTTTTAAGTAATAATGTAACCCTCGTCTCCCCATTTTTTTCATCTCAAATCTTTAAGGTTTGTTTGAGGTAGTTTTTAGTTTCTAGTTTTTTTTCGAAAATTAATTTTTAGTTTTAAAATAAACTCACTTTTAAAATTCTCTATCTTGTTAAAATTAATTTAAGGGTGTATTTGTGTGTTGGTACTTATGAATGGTAGTAGTGATGGTGGTGGGCAGCAACAACAATGGTAATGGTAATGAAAATGACAACAGAGGTGACAAAGATGGTGATGACAACAACGATAGTGATGGTTATAATAACAGTGGTGTAGCGACAATGACAATAGTAGTAGTAGTGGTGGCAGACAATAATAACGGTAGTGATGGTGATACCAAAAATGATAATTATTAAATGTAATAAATAATATTTTTTAAAACTAAAAACTAAATTTATGATTTTTTATTTTAAAAATAAATATAAAATTATTTTTAAAATTATTTAAAAACTAAAAACCAAAAACTCACTACCATCCTAAACCACAAAAATACTTAACACAATTTATTTATTTTTTGTCATCTTTCTCGGTAGATTTTTCCATCTCAAAGTTCCAACACTTTATTTATTTATTTTTTTACTACCCTTGTGCACCGTACTCTCCAATATCAAAACCTCTTCCCATTTCTTTTTTGGGCACCCTCTTTCGCCTCCTGTGTCAAAATTCCAACTCCTATTTTCAGTCATCTTCCATTCCACTATCATGTCTCAAAATCACGAGAGTCATTTTTATCACCCCTATGTTATTCCCTCTTTCGATAGTCTCTATTCACATTTTTTTAGTTCTTATTGATTGATTAATGTTTACCATTGAACCTACCACTACTTTTTGCAAGAACTACAAACACTGCACAGCATTGTGTTTACCACCACAAGAGGAAATAGTAATGGAATTATTATACCGACATAGCTAAAGAAATAAATATTATTGATGATTTTGGTGTATACTAATCAATCTCATAAAAAAGTATAACCTTTGATGAAAGATAAGAAGTGGAGCCTCCTGTTCTACCATTATTTGTCCATTTGGAATGGAATCTAGAGGCCCATGATATGCATATATTCAATAAAGGCTCAAATATCAAAGTTAAAACAAATTATAAATTTGTACATCATATTTAAGTTAGTTAAGTATTAATTATTAAGCGACTTCAATTTCAAATAAATCTGATAATATTTGTTAAATAAGTCCCATGATATTCTCAAAATTTCTTTAATTATTTTCTTTTTAGAATTTATACTTTCTTTCTTTCTTCTGGTGTTTTTATTTTTTCTTTTTCTCTTTCTTTTTCTACTAATACTACATTCTTACTCTTTTTTTCCCCTTTATTTAATTTTGCACTGTATTCTATTCAATTTAAACCTTTAAGAGGATTTTGATTCTAATTCTTACATTCTCTATAGAATCATACATTTCCAATTGTTTGTGAAAATTATCCATAGACAACAAGACACCTATAGAAATAGTCAATCAGATAGCAGCAAATGGTGTAATCCTGGTATCGTTTCAAATTTTTGTTCGTGACCAGTTTGAATTACTAGTTACTAGTTAGCCTCTCAAATATCTGTCACCAACTACCGCCTTCCAGTATGTTCCACTCGCGATGGATATATGATCGTCTAACTAAATATCCACAAATAATTGGATCACAATAATTGACAACTTGCTTGCATTATGAGTTTCGTTCCTTTTCTTATTGCTATTTTTATGGCTTTAGCTCTTTCTTCATGTCTGTTTCCAATTTACTTTTAAAATAGTGGTTATTAATTAGTGAAGTTCGTGTTCCTTTTCTTGGGAATTATTATATGGGCGGAGAGTCTAAACCTCATGTTGTCACCAAGTAGTCTTTTTTCTTTTTTTTTTTAAGTTTGATATATTCATATTTTCATAATTTTATTTAGAGTAAACCTAGATATTACAATACCAGTAATGGGTTTAGAAAATTTTAATTGTGGGAGTAATATATATTAGTATTTTAGTCTATGCATCATACATACATGGTAAATATTCTATTTTTGTAAATTAAAATTTAAATAATAAATAAACTTATAATATAAATTATATTATAATTTAATTAAAATTTATAATAAATACAAATATTTAAACATATAATTTAATTTTAAATTTATAATAAATAATTTAAATTATAACATAAATTTTATTTTTAACTATTGATAAATTTATTTTTGAAAAAATCATTGAAATTCAATTTAGAGTTGGAGATAAAAGATGATAGAATAAAAATGATAAATACATAAAAAATTTATATATATATATAGAGAGAGAGAGAAATAAAGATGAAAATAAAAGAAAAGTAGTACAACATAGTTAAGAGAGAATTTTTTTATTAATTAAAAATATTAAAATTATCTAATTGAGAGACTAAAAGAACAAGACTAAATATAAATTTCTAGAGTAATATTTATATGAATTATTTTTTATTTATTTTAAATTTAAAAAATAATTTAAATTATATATATATTAAATTAAATTAAAAAGGTTAGAAGTCAGTGGGACAATTGCCCAAATGATAAATATGAATTTAGAAGTATAAATTATTCATCACGTTGATCATTTTATTAAATGATCTCTATTAAATTTAATGGAGTTACCCATGTGGCACATTATGTGTCAACATGAGGTGTCACATTTATCCTAACTATATTCTAATTGAATAACTCAAGAAATATTGTTTAATTCAAATTTAGAACTTTCTTCATATTAGTCATACGGTAAAAGATTCACATTGTTTGAAACATTAAATTGAAAAAGAGTAAAGTCTTACTGTCACTCCAAAGACCAATTTAACCATTAATGAAAAAACAATAAAAATATCATAAACATCAACTATCTAAAACATAAGTAAAACCAACATCAATGTTGCATGTCTTATTAAAGAAATCATATATGAAATAAAGAAAATAAACAAAAGCACTATACGAGTCTCAATTCATTTTTCATGTTCCTGCTCAACACTACATGCAATTGACATTCAGTCCAATAAAAACAAGACAACAACAAGAAAAAATGAAAAACACATCTCACTTAAGCTTGTGATGTGAACACGATGTAAGCACCACATACACCACCACCACGCAACAGATAAAAACATAGATAGTCCAAACAACAACATAAAAAGTTATAACCATTACATAGAGACATTTACTTAAATCCATTTGAGTGATGACAATGAAACCTAATTACTGATCCATATCAATGTGGCATCAATGTATCATCGAAAAGTGGGTTAGTAGTAACACGACTTGACCCTTTGGTTGACTTGTTCCACTTTTTCATGATATCATCTAGTAGCACATTAATATCTACTCAGCTTGCACACGTATGCTCCAACATGTGGGATTAGTGATAATTATAAAATTTATACATTTAAACATATACAATTTATGCAATTATTTAGTTTTTTTCCTAGGTTTAGAATCATTCTTAGCCTCATTTTGTTGTTAGATTGTAGTTTCTAATATTAGGAATAATATTAAATATTTAACACTATGCCAATAATAGTTTCCCAACAAAGAGGCAAGTTTGCCCAACAAGTCCAATTAGGCAAAAAGCTTATTTTTGGGACTCGCTCAGCCAGAATGATCATTAAAAGTCATATCCTTCTTTTTCCCGGTAAAAATATATCTTTGCTGGGTGAAAAATCATGATCTTCCACTTTTGAGTAGCAAACAAAAAGGAAATTTTTGGGATCGAAAAAGAGGATCAAAGAGTAGCATAATGAAGGAGCTCCAAAGGACGTGGGATTTGGAACACTTAGGATTCTCCAAGAGGCATCTCTTCGACATTTCTTCTCTTATCTTTATGAATTATTGCTCTATTTATGTCCATGAGTAGTTAGGTTATCCATATTTAGGGTTAGATACAATCAAACCTCATCAATATATATTTACTTTGAGTTTATATATCAATGTTAATGCTTTATTTCTATACCTAATGTTTTTTTATGGGTTGCTCTCTTTAGTGGGTATGTGGGTATGTGATTGGAAAATACATTTTCCTATTTAAACTGAAACAAAATACCTAATAAACTTAGTCTTTAGGAATGAAACTTGGTTTATTAGTCATTTTAAAATCTTCTTTCTTAATACAAACAACTTAATTGAATGGACGAGGAATCAAAAGTTGATTAAGTTGTTTAGGCTTATTTCATATAAGAAATTAAGATTTAAGTTATTTTGATCATTGATGTTAACAATTCTTATATGAAATTGAAAGTTAGGTTGTGTAACACTGGGGAGGGTGGTTGATGAATTCTAACCACAACATATATATATATATATACTACTGTCATTTAATGTATTTTTCAATATTATAATGAGTTATTCATTATGAATTTTACATATGTAATACGTACTTCGTTTGCCTCCGTTTTTTACATTTGCTGCGGATTTCTAGATTCACTTAAAAGCTTCGTGATCTCAATAAATAAATTTAGCACTATTGTCATCATCATTGACTTCAAGTTGCACATAATATTTGTAAATTTAAAATTAATTAAATTGAACATATTATTATATTTGTATTGTAAAATTTTAATAATAATAATAGTTTAATTTATTTAAAAATAAATAATAGATTAAGACAATTATGACATATTAAATAAATCATATAAACAAAATATTAGTAAATCACCTTGAAGTTTGAACATATATTAAAACTAAATGCTAGTATACAAAAATAATCATATATCAATATCAAATATTTGTTCATATAACGAATTAAAATACAATAAATTAGTATCAAATAAGTGTTCTAAATTAAATATTAGTTATAACAATTTACTTCATATTTATAAAATTTCAAATGTTTTACAAAATTGTATGAACACACATGCTAATATGATGATAATTCACAACATAAATTCAAACTTTAAAGAATTATCTTCAAATTTCAATGCCCATGTTGGTTAGTTACACTTTCTAGTCTATACTTTATTTTTACATAACTACACCATATTCTCTAGCTAACATAATCATATATGAGTAAGATATACTTTCTACTTTCAAGGTGCTAACAAATCTATGTTAAAGAGATACATTGTCAAGGTCAGACAATTGTAGAGCCCAAGTTCATATTGTAGGAGAAACATAAACTGATATAAGATATTTAATTGAACATTAACACATGTCACGTCAAGTAAAATAACAAGCAAAATTTTAAAGTAACTTAATAACAACAATAATAAAATGTCATGTATTGTATAACTAAAAAAATCATTTTTTTAAATGTAATGTGAAATCAAAGAAAATAAGGAGTTCCCAAATTTAAAGATTTCATATACCTCATTTGGAAAAGACTAAGAAAGTCATGAAGCATAATGATTTTTTTTTTTGTAAAGACCTACAAAAAAAAACTTAGAAAAGGAGCAATAGTTCAACTTTCAAATTACAATCTCACCATTAATTAAAAAAATAAAACAAAATCATAAAGAAGATAACTCTCCCCAAGTAGAATTCAAACCTATGACCAGTCAGTTAACAACTTATACCAAAGCAAAGACTTGTGTAAAAAGAATGAAAAATATGATAAAATTGATATCCACCATTTGAAACTTGAAAAGTGATGAAAATAATCTATTCCTAAGAAATTAAAGATTATAAATTTTGAAAAGAGATAAGAGAAGAGAATAAAAAATACAAAAGATGAGAGAATAGGATAAGATAAGAAGAACATAAATTTTCAAATAAAAGAGAATAATCTTCAAAGCAATATTGATCAAAGAAATAAAGATAAAGATTGCGGGAGAAAAAGATATATTATGGGAGATAAAGTTAATGTGTAATTTTTATATAAGATTGTTTTATATTAGATTTTCAATTGATTTTAGTTATTATGATGAAAATTTGAAGAATGAAAGAAGAAAACGAAATGTGAGATGTATTAAGGGAGAGTATAATACACTATATAAGAATAAGGAGAGTGAGGTGAATTTGAGGGAGAACATAGCTTTCTTGAACTAGATAAATATACTCATTTATATATATAAAAGATTTATATATTTAAAATATTTATTTATTATAAATAATTATATATAATAAATATTTATTTTGTATGATACACATATTAAAATATTAATAAAAAACAACATATGATTTGTTTATATATATATAAATAGATAGATAACGACTGTATTAGACCTTTTATAATATTGATAAAATATTATTAATAGTATGAAATAAAAATTATATATTATTATAATAAAAATAATATTTCTATTCATATAAAACATAATGTTCTCATCATCTTCGAAAAAAATGCTGTCGTTAATATGATGTTAAAATGTGAATTTCTTGTTGTATTTATAGAATAATAACAGTTTTAAAAATATGTATTAATTAATTTATTACTAATATTTTTATATTCGATATATTTGTATATTTTTAAATAACTTCGTAGTAAGTCGATAGCCTAATTATTCCTATCAAACAAGCAGCATCAAATATGTAACACATATTTTAACTACATAATTTTCAATTCAATCTTAAAATTTAATTATGTATATAAAAAATAATATTAAAAGAAATTTTGACTTATCTAAATTAGAAAGAAAAATAAAAAGTCATCTACCACTACTCATGTGTATCAAAATTCAAACAGCGGCTGCGCCAATAGAGAGAAACTTTAGATCCCTAGCCTTGAGACCTTATCACTAATTAAACACATCTTGCATCACCCAATTAGAAGCTAAGTCTTGTACCATTCACATCGAAAAGGGGTTTAATAAAATCTAATCAACAAAGAAGAGTAACTAGTACAGCAACAAAGTCAGCAATGCATGCTTATAAATATTAACGGGGTTATGTTTGATGAAAGGAGCGAGTTAATCTCTCGTAATCTAATAAATTCAAATTTAAATTCTCATTAGAAGTACTCACCTTTATTATCGGACTGTGCTTTGAACAAAAACAAATGGCTCTCAACCAATGCTTCTTGTCTACCTTCTATCTATCACTTTCCTTGTTTATCAGTGTCGTGTTATTGTTTAAGCTGGCAAGAAGAACCAAATCCAAATCCAAAGCAATCTGAATCTTAATTTTTAATTTATTAATTTAATTTTAGTATTTTTTTTTGAAAAAAATTATCATTAGTTTTAATACTCTTCTTATTTTTCAATTAACTAATTTACTTCAATGTTTATAATTTAATTTTAATATATTATTTTTTATGTTATTGTTATATTTTAATTCATTAATTTTGACTAATTGTAGTATAAATTATTTTTAATATATTATATTTTAATTTACAAAGACAAAAATAATTCATTGAAATATATTAAAAAAATAAATTATATTATAATAAGTTAAAATTAATTAATTGAAATATAAAAATAATATATTAAAAAATTATAAACATAATTAAATTATATATTTATAAAAGGTATAAAATAAAAGTAAATTAGTTAATTGAAAAATATGAAAAATACTAAAACTAATAAAAAAATTTAAGGAATACAATATTAAAATTAAATTAGTGAATTAAAAATTATGAATAATATTAAAAATAATAAAAATAATAAAATTACTCTTCATAATATATTGAAAAATAAATTATATGTAAGTAATCTAATAATCATATATACTTAATTGAAATGTGTACCTAAATGTAATCTAATTATATTAATTTAAAATATTCTTTTTTATCTTAATTTAAAAATAAATTATAATATATAAAATAATAAATATATTACTTGATTGAATTGTGTGCCTAAAGGTAATCTAATAATTTTAATTTAAAATATTTTTTGTTACCTTAATTATTCTACTTAATATTATTTATTTTATTAGTTATATCAACCCTAACTAACAATAGTTAGTGATAAGAATTAAAAAAGAATACCAAATAAATGTCATAATTTAAAAAGAATAAAAAATTTATAAGGACAAAAACTAATAGAATTATTTTATACGGACTTAAAGCATATTTAAATTTTAACAAAATTATATTTAGATAAAATAGTGTACACAATATCAATATAAAATGATTTTACACTTACCTCTAATAAAATTTAACTATTTAATTATTTCATTTTTTTAAGTTCATCCTCGTCTATGTCACTCTTACACCTAAAATCACTATAAGAAAAATATTTTTTAACGACTAAATTTAGTGACCGATTCAAGACGTCGCTTAATAACGATGAAAAATTAGCGATCGAAAAGTAATTTTTTTAAAAAAAATTAGTGACCGATTTAGCAATCGAAAATAAAAAGTCAAAATAAATAAATAAATAAATATATATTAAGGACCGAAATAGCGACTGAATAATAAAAAGAGTTACTTTTGCGACTGATTTAGTGACTGAAATTCAGAAAAAAAAAATAAATTAGCGACTGATTTAGCGACCGAAAATAAAAAATCAAAAAATAAAAATATATATTACTGATCAAAATAGCGATGGAACATAAAAGAAAAACAATGTTACATTTTACAACCAAATTAGCAAGCAAAATTCAGAAAAAAAATAAAAAAATATTAATTAGCGACCAAAAATAAAAAGTCAAAGAAATTAAAAATATATATTAGCGACTGAAATAACAACGGAGCAGAATATGACAAAAAGTTATCTTTTGCGACCGAATTAGCGACTGAAATTCAGATGAAAAGTAAAATAAATAAATTAGCTACCGACTTAGTGACCTAAAATTAAAAGTAAAAAAATAAATAAAATATATTAGCGACTGAAATAGTGACAGAACATAAAAGAACAAAAAATGTTACATTTTGCGATCGAATTAGCGACCGAAATTCTAAAAAATAAAAAACAATTTAGCAACCAATTTAGAGATTGAAAATAAAAACATGAAAAAATAAAAATATATATATATATATTAGCAATCGAATTAGCGACCGGTTTTAATTTTTCAAAAAAAATTTCTCTCTAATTTTTCCGTCTCTTTTTTTTTTGTCACTCCCTTATTTAAACACTCCATCTCTTCCTGCTTCTTCTACCTTTCGCTAACTCCCTCCTTTCCTCCCTCCGTCACCACCACCACTCCGCCGCTTCTTATACTTTCCTCCCTCTTCTCTCTGTTTAGCAACTGATTTAGAGACCGAGTTTTGACTTGAGTTAGCCACTAAAAGCAATTCGATCACTAAATTGCTTGGGGATTAAGCTTTTCGCGATGGAAAATATCGGTCACTAATTTTGTCGCTAAGTCATTTTAGCTGTTAAATCTAATTTTTGCAACCATATTTAGCTTTAGCGACCAAATTTTTTGGTCGCTAAATATGAAAAATTTATAGTGAATTCTCAACTTTCATATATTTTTTTCAGCCACTTTCTGCATTCCTACACTCCCTCGGATTTTTGATTAACATGCATACACCATTTTGTCTATTTTTTTTATTAACCATACTTTTATTATTCTTAGTGTTTGTCCTTTTCTTTTAATTTATTGAAAAATGTATTTTTGCTCTTATTTTAAATGTCAAATTTGATTTTTTTTAATACTTAAACATTTTCACACCCACACTTTGTATGGAATAATGGAGTGTTGATCTCTTTTCCATTGAAAAAAAATCGGATTATCATCTCATTGTCAGAATATAGTACAAGAATGCAAAACAACTCAACCTCCTTTTATCAAGAAAAAAAAAGTTACAAAAAAAAGCAAGTAAACATAAAAGAAAAAATAGTCTATATAATAACAATGTAAAACAGTTTGTTGACTTTTAATATAATTTTCTTAAAAATTATATTATCAATTATTTGTAATTAGATAATAATATAATATTATTTTATATAATTAATGTATAACTATTAAATTTTATTTGAGAAAAATAAGTTAACCATCAACAATATAAAATAATTTATTACACACTATCATGCAATATAAAAGCATAAGTATAATAAAATTATTGATATTTATAATAACTATTTTAATATCAAACTCTTAATATTTTCTCTTTTAACAAAAACTTAAAGTAACTGGATGGTTATCACTATCAGTGCTGTTACTTCCAAATTGTACAAGGTATTATATATGTGTTATTTTTTAAATAAATAATAATCAATTATTTATTTTTGACAAAATCAAGGATAGTTAAATATAAAATATTAACAAATCAAAGAGTTGGAACTATAGCTATTATATTCCTATTACCATGTGTGTGTTTATACGTGGAAATAGAACTATCCAATCTTTATATATTCTTCCTATATTTTAGGGTGCCCATAAACATACTGCAATTTTGTGCTTTAGAGTGAGGGAGTTAATTTGTTTTTATGAGACATTGAGACAGAAAGAAAGTGATCGATATAAGAGAAGGGGGGTAAGAAAGCGATACCGTTATAATTGCTTTGATGTCATTTTTGGTGAGCTTAAAGTTCATGCTATCCTTTTGAAATTGGAGGAGGATATCCACAAAGTCTTTCTCTTTGGAGTGCGTCTTCTCTGTTAAGCACTCTGGAATTGCTTCATCCAATCCAGCATCGAATGCTTCAAAAGTGGCCTTGTATTCCTGAATTTTTCCGTAGGAACGTCAACCCAACCCAACAAAGGGAAGTGATCCCTCACGGTGAAAGCTGCAAGATGAACCTTACTGACTCTTTCACCCTTCTGTAATTATGTTCCGTATACTTCCCTCCTAAAACACACTAATATTCGATATTCCTTCGGGTTGACATAAACATCTCTCCCTTAGGTCATGAGATTTCATAATTTACCTGGCCACTTGTGCTGATGAAACCACCAGAGATGGAGTCTGCTTCTGCCCGAACTGCAACATCATCATATCACCATACTTTAGAGACAGGTATCGAAAAGATCGATATGGCAGTGTGCCAAACTGGTGAAGATTTCCTATGATTGGTAGTTTTGGTGGAAATGGAGGCAGATCCAGATTCCTTTTGGATTTGGATTTGGTTCTTCTTGCAAGCTTAAACAATAACACCACACCGATATAAATAAGTCGTTAATGGAGATTTTAAATTTCAATCACAAATTCCAAATTCTATTTTGTTTCCGTCGCTAATTTAGTTGGTAAAAATCTTTTTTAATTATTTATTGACTTTTATATTGTCGGTCGTAAATTCCATCGCTGTTAGTCATGGATTTTTGTGGTTGCTAAATTTCGTCGCTTAAATAGATTTTTCTTGTGCTGATATATTAACAATAAAATATGCTTTTAGTTACCATAAATGATCCATAGTTCTAATTTAGATAAATTTTTTTATAAATATTTATAATAATAATAAGATAAAATTAATTGAATATGTTTTATAAGTTAAAATCAAATTATGTATTTTTATTTTTTTTTTTAAAATAAATGAAAAGTTTCTAAAAATGATTAATATGCAAAAATTAATTTTAATTATAAAAAAATTTAACTCATTTTTTCATATTTTCTTTTATATAAATATTTACTGATAAATTTATCTAAATTGGAGCGTGTGATTTTTGTCTTTAAAGCTTTTTTTATTAATTCCAATTTTTGTTATTAATGTGATTCTAGTACTTAAATAACAATATGACATGCATATAATCACATTATGTCACACCTCCCATCAAAATTGTCCACTTAGTTGTGACCAACACAATATATTCAAAAAAATTTAAAATTAGTAGAACCTAAATCATTAAACGACCAAATTCAAGTTAAATGATATTTATAACGACTTAAAAAATATTTACGTTAAGTATTTAAATGAGATAATAGTAATTCATAATACAATTTAAGGCAATGAAATACTAAAATATATTTAATATTTTTTCGTTAAGTAATTATATGATGTGTATGGTGTTGGATACGGGCCAACTCGACCCGGTTCAATGTCTGAAGTTGATTTGGATAGAATTCGGGTTTTGAAAGTAGATTTGATGTATTTTGAAGATGAGTTTGAATCGTATTTTGGGTCTCCTAATTAACACAGCCTATTGTCCTATATATTTTTTAAAATAATATATCTTTTTAATAATTGTGTATTAATAATAAATTTTTTGATTTAATATATATCATTTTATATAACATAATATTATGCTTATAATAATATTATTTATTTAAAATATATATTATAAAATATACTTGATATAAATTTTATCATTATGTTATGAAGTTGGATTGACCCAATTTTGTCCCATATTTTTGGGTCAAGTTTAGGTTTGAATAAATAGTCCAATCAAAATTTTGGGTCGGGTTAAGACATAGACTTAAACCTGGCCCATGCTCACTCCTAGTTTTTAATATATGATGTATAAAAAGTGAATTACCAATTTAGCACATGAAATGGTAATGAATTATCAAATTGGTTTCTAAAATTAATAAAATAACAAAATAGTCCCTCAAATTGTATATTACTATTTAATTTAGTCTCTAAAATTATAATGGATGGTCAAATTGGTCTCTAAAATAAATAAAATATCAAAATGGTTCTTGAAACTATAATTATCTACCAATTTAGTCCTCCAAAATTAGTCTCCAAAACTAAAAATGATTAATTACACATTTTGTTTCAAATAATTCAAATTAGACCTTGAAATTTCTTTTTATATATATAAAATTTGTAAAAATTATATAAGTTCATGGGTCAAAATGTACAAAATGTGGCTTTTTGAATTTTAAACCACAAAAGTGGCATTATAGTTTCACAATCTCCCACTTAAAGCTATTTTTGTGAGCTTTCAAAAAAAAACTCTCTACCTTGCCAATTTCTTGTTGTTTATATTTTTTATAGGTCATAAGAGAATCGACACCATATAAACTTGTTTGTATATATCAACTTTGTCATAGCAACTGCTAGCTTATTTGTAGTGTGAATCTTCTACATATCTACACTTCCTTCCTTTACTACTTCTCTCACAAAGTGGTATTGAACACCTATGTACTTTGTCCTAGAATGGAAGGTTGGATTCCTAGTCATGTGCAAAGCACTCTAGCTATCATAATACACATAAATCTTTTGTTTCTTGTGCCCAAGTTCTTACATTAACCTTTAAATCCAAATAGCTTCCTTGCATACTTGAGTAGTTCCCATATATTCAGCTTCTATCGTAGATAAAGGTACAACTATCTATAATTTGGATAACCAACTTACCACCCCTCCTACATGTGTAAACATGTAGCTAGTAGTAGATTTTCTTTTATCAAGATCACCTACAAAATCAAAATCGACATAACCCATGACAATAAACTCCGATCCTTCAAAACATAATGCAACACTCGAGGTTCCTTTGATGTATCTAAGGATCCTCTTAAAAGCATCTTAGTGTTCTCTACTAGAATCTACCATGAATCTACTTATTGCTCCCACTGCTTGTGCAATGTTTAGTCTTGTACAAATCATGGCATACATAAGGCTTCGACTACTGATACATATGATACTCGAGACATTTCTATCATCTCTATTTCATTGCTAGGAGACATATTCGAGGATAATTTATAATTCACAAGAAGTGGGGTAGAAATTGGCTTATAATCTTGCAGCGCTGCAAGACCTTCTATAAGTAATTCTTTTGAGAAAGCCAAATCTTCTTATATTTTTTGTCTTTGTGGATTTGCATCCTTAAAATCTTGTTTGTTGGTCCCAAGTCCTTCATATCAAATCTAGCCAATTGTGCATTCAATTCTTGGACTCTATCTATGTTGGGGTATACCACCAACATGTTATCCACATACAACAATAAAATGATGAAATCATTATCACCCTATTGTAGTAAGTACAATGATCCGAACTTAGTCTGTTATAATCAAGGCTAATAATAAAGGAATCAAATCTCTTACACTAGCATCTTGACACTTGTTTAGATTGTATAGAGATTTGTTTAACCTACAATACAAATTTTCTTTTCCTTGTTCTTTAAAGCTTTCTAGTTAGAGCATATATATCTCCTCTTCAAGTTCTCCATGGAGAAAAGAAGTATTTACATCTAGTTGCTCAAGATGTCAGTCAAATACAATACACATAGTTAGAACAACTCTAATAGTGGCAAGTCTAACGACTGGAGAGAATATCTCATTAAAGTCAATATCGTCTTTCTAAGCATATTCTTTGACCACCAATCTTGCACGATATTGTTCCACTTAATCATTTCTATCTTATTTAATCTTGTCAACCCATTTACTATTAATAGTTTTTTTACCTTTCGGAAGTTTAACAAGTTTCCATGTCTTATTTCTATGCAAGGCTTCCATTTTGTTCTTACACTGCATCATCCATAAAGACACATCTAAACTCCTCAAAGCCTCTTGAAAGGTTGATGGTTTTGCTTCTTCAGATAGAAGATAATATGTATCATGGCTTGCCATGACATAGTTTGAGTGCTAAGATGGTTTCCTTATCTAACGAGTTGTTCACTGAGCTTCTTCATGACCTTATTTGGCTCTTGTTATTCGTGCTCTTGTTTTGCTTTAGAGTAATATGCTCTAACCTTTTCCTTCTATTTGCACTATAGTAGTGTCTTTGGTGGTGCTGTCATTTTTCTGATCACTTTGCAATTCATTTTCTGCAAAGACTACATCTCTACTAACAACAACCTTGCGGGCAATGGGATCCCACAAGTGATACCCTTTAAATTGTGAGTATAACCCAAGAATATACATTTCCTAGATTTTGGATCCAATTTTATTCTTTCTTGGGAAGAGCAATCAGTTGGTTTTCCTTACCACATCTCCATCAATGTCTTTAAACCAATTGTTGGTCATAGCGGTCAATTTATTATAAAATAGGCAATTTTAACTACTTTCGCCTTGAAAGATTTGGACACTCTTGTTGTTCTCAACATAGCTTTTGTTCTTTCTAAGAGAGTTCTGCTCATCTGCTCTTTCACTCCATTCTGCTGAGGTGTATGTGGAACTATGAATTGTCCTAAAATACCTTCTTGCTTGCAAAATTCTAGAAAATCATCATCTACATATTCCACTTCATTATTTGTCCTTAAGCACTTAATTCTTTTGCCAATTTCAAGCTCTAGTCTCCTTGGATAATGAAAACACATCTGACTTTTTCTTGATTGGGTAGACTTACAATCTCTTAGAGTAATCATCAATGAACGATACAAAATATTTTACTCCTCCCATGGATATTTCTGGTGATTCCCACACATCAGAGTGGATCAAGTCCAGTATGTGTTTTCTTCTAGTAGTTACTCTAGCAAACATCAATCTATACTACTTGCTTATCACACAATGCTCACTACCATTTTGAGCCTAGGAAAGATATTACATTCCATAAGAACTTTCAAGACTTGCTTAGACATGTGACCTAGTCTATGATTTCACGTCATCATTGCTTCTTCTTGGCTTGATGTTACAATTGATGCATTTTCTACTTGTAACGTGTCTCCCAAAAGCATGTAATAGATTAGCCATGATTTTCTATGCTTTCATCACTATAAGATTGCCTTTCACTACCTTTAAGATCCCACCTTCAATATGGATCTTGAACCCAAGGATATCCAATTGCCCAATGGACAATAATTCTTCAAGCCCTTCACATGTTGTACTCCTTGAATTTTATGAATAGTATCATCATACATTTTTAATTTGATAGTACCAACTCCAGCAATTTCTAAGGCATGATTATTTTCCACGAACATGGCTCCTTCATATATAGGCTCATAAGTGCAAAACCAATCTCAATGTGGAATCATGTGCCAAGTTGCACTTGAATCCATTATCCAACCATCTTGAAGTTGTTTTCCACCTTTAGAACTAATTGTTGCTTCGCTACATAGGATTACTCCGTCATTTGAGATACTTGCAACATAACCTTGAAAGGTTGATGCTTCAAAGTTCTTTCCTTCAACCTTCCTATTATGCCAACAATCTTTCTTTAAGTTCCCTCTCATTCCACAATTGTAGTATTTGAGATTCATCCTTCTTCAAGATTTTGATCTACCATGATTTTGACTACCACTAGAGCTTTCTCTCATCATTGTTAAAGCCTTTTCTTGCTTCGAATTTTCCAACCTATTATCCTTATTCTTTCTCCTAGATTCTTCTTTAAGAATAGCTATAGAAACATCATTAAAGGATAGACGACCAACAATATTATTATTTGTTATTTTGATGATGAGTTGATCATATGAATCTAGTAAACTCTGAAGTAGAAGTTCTACATGTTCATTTTCCATTATGTTGAAATCTAAGGTTGTGAGTTGAGCAAATAACATATTTAGATTGTTGATGTGATCTGTCACCAACGTGGACTCACCCATTCGAAGAGTGTACAGTTTCCTCTTTAAGAATATCTTGGTATGAAGTGACTTGACCTCATATAGTTTGATGAAAGCGTCCCAAATATCCTTTGCAATCTTCTTCTTTGCAACACTTGAAAAAACTAAATTTGTCATTGCTAAGTGAAAATTGGCAACAACATTGTCATCCATCTCGTTCCACCTTTTTTTAGTGGCATCTGTAGGTCTGCCTTCAATTGCTCCTAGACAATTGTCTTTTCTTAAAATTACCCTTATCTTCAATTTCTAGATGGAGAAACTACTTCCTTTGAACTTCTCAATCTCAAATTTTGCTACCATGATTTTACACAAAATAATTTTCAACTTTGCTAGTTTACACAATTTCCACTGTGAATAGTATTGTATACTAGAATAATGATTGTAGTTTGTGAATCAGTACACCAAGTAAGTTCCCAAGAAATAGAGGTAAGTCACTAATGGCCACACTTAAATACCAAGTCTTTCTTAGCTAGAACTTTCCTAGACATGCATTTCCACACTACCACACTATATTACCAATAATAAGAAAAATTCTTATCTGATGTGGAACATCAAATTATGCTGCAACCATAGAACATATTAAGAATTTTCTTATAAATCTAGCACCGTACTAGCGTGTATCACATCATAATAGTATCAGTAACCTATTGGCCTTGATACCACTATTGGGTACTAGAGTGACAAAAAAATATAGTGCAGCTAAAACTAGAGTTGAGAAAATAGGAGTTAAAACACAATATTTTAACGTGCAAAGGGAAAAACTACAGACAAGACCACTTGTTCTTTTTTCTCTAACAGATGGTCAAAACTTCATCTGGGTTCGAATCCTACTGAGAGGTCTACTAGAGATCAGAAATTGTTGAAGAAAGAATAAAAGAAACATCTTGTTCTTTCCAAGCGATCCAAAAATAAAGAAATAGTGAATTTATTCAAGATAATTATCTACTTACAAAATACCGTCTCAATTCATCCTATTTCATCATATCCGGGATGTGATATGGTTTTGAAGGATGAACTGGTGTTGGGAAACAGCAATACCTATTCCCTCCTCTGTGAACGCAAAATGGGCACTATACGGAAGCGTAAGAAAAAATAACTGAAAGAGTAGAGGGAAGAAGATGACACCAGAATTTTTACGTGGAAAACCCTCTCGGGAAAAACCACGGGACCTAGTCCAGTAAAAGATCTCCACTATAAAAGTAGTATTACAAAGTGTTTCTCTCAATCTCTGAGGATCTCTCAATGAATCTCACCTTTTCGGATGGTATACAAACCACTCTGTGTATATCTCTCTCTTTCTCTCAAAGAGGAATACAAAAAGAGCTCTAATTCTCTTAGGGTTTATTTACTTGGATGTGTGTCTCTCAATCTAACCCCTTCTCCTCTTATAAAGAGAAACTTAGCGGGCTTGAGAGTATTGGGCTTTTTTCCACATAGTTAGGAGCCCAAAAGTAACCCAACATGTTCATCCCCCAAGCATTGTGACTTGTGAACCACAATTAAGGAGGGAATTCCAATAAATCTCCCCCTTCCTGACTTAATTGGGAGGCACCACAACACCAACACCTTGGCAACAATCTTCAACCTTCTTGGTTGGCATTGACTTAGTCATCATGTCAGACCAATTTAAATCTGTATGAATTTTCTCTATCTTCAATTCCTTCCTATCCAACACTTCTCGTATCCAATGATAACGGATGTCAATATGCTTTGAGTGTGAATGGAACATGAGATTCTTGGTCAGATGAATTGTACTTTGATTATCACAGTTCACCACATAATCATCTTGATCATGTCCCAATTCCCTTAGAAAGTTCTTTATCCATAGCATCTCTTTTGAGGCTTCAGTGACTGCTACATACTCTACTTCAGCTGTAGACAATGTCACACATTTTTGAAGTTTTGACTGCCAAGGAACAGCTCCCCCTGCAAAAGTAATCAAATAACCTGATGTTCCTTGAATCCACATCTCCTGCCATATCTGAGTCTGAATATCCAATGAGCTTTTGATTTTCATTGCCAAAACACAAGCTTCTTTTGGAAGTTCCTCTTAGATATCTTAATATTCATTTAACAACTTCCCAATGCTCCTTTCCTGGGTTTGATAGGAATCTGCTCACAAATCCTATAGCATAGCCAATATCTGGTCTTGTACAAACCATTGCATACATAAGGCTACCCACGACAGAAGAATAGGGCACCTTGTTCATTTCTTCTCGTTCTTCTTCATTCTTTGGACATTGAGATTTGCTAAGTTTGAAATGTCTAGCAATTGGAATACGGACAGGTTTGGCATTGTGCATGTTGAACCTTTTGAGAATCTTCTCAATGTAATCTTTTTGAGATACCCACAACATTCCTTTTGAATGATCTCTAGAAATTTTCATTCCAAGAATCCTCTTTACTGCACCCAGGTCTTTCATGGCAAAAGACTTACTCAATGCCTTCTTGAGAGCAGCTATTTTTATTTTGTCATTCCCCACAATCAACATATCATCAACATATAAGAGAAGTATGATGAACTCACCATTTTCATATTTCTTCACAAACACACAATGGTCTGTAGAGGTCTTCTTAAAATTATGTTGGATCATAAAAGAATCGAATTTCTTATACCATTGTCTTGGGGCTTGCTTTAGACCATAAAGACTTTTCTTCAGACGACACACCAAGTGTTCTTTGCCTGGTTCTTCAAAGCCTTCTGGTTGCTCCATGTAAATTTCCTCCTCTAGATCTTCATGTAAGAATGCTGTTTTGACATCCAATTGTTCAATCTCCAAGTCTAGTTTTGCTGTCAGACCGAGAATTGCTCTGATAGATGTCATCTTCACCACTGGTGAGAATATTTCATCAAAGTCTATTCCTTTCTTTTGGTTGCACCCCTTCACCACAATTCATGCTTTGTATCTTGGGTTTGGATTGTTCTCTTCATTCTTGAGCTTGAACACCCATTTGTTTTGTAATACTTTTCTTCCTTTTGGTAATTCTACCAAATCATATGTCTGATTATCCTTTAAGGATTGAATCTCTTCTTCCATGGCTTGCAACCATTTGTCTTTGTCTTCCATCTCAATGGCTTCTACAAAACATTGAGGTTCACCTTCATCAGTAAGATTTACATATTCATCTGAAAAATACCTTCTTGACGGTTGCTTCTCTTTTGTTGATCGTCTCAATTGGAGTTCCTGTTGAACATTCTCAATTGCTTGATCTTCTAGCGTCATGTTAGGTTGATCTATTTGATCAGGTTCTTCAGCCATCTCATCAAGTTGTCGCTCCTGATCTGGCTCTGTCTAAGAAGTCTCTCCCCCTATGTTGTTTACCACAAGAGGACTTTGATCATTACTCACCTTGAGTATTGGTTTCTCCATTTTCTTGATGTCTTGGATTGTCTGATCTTCAAAGAACACCACATCTCTGCTTCAAACAATCTTTTTATTTGCAGGATCCCATAATCTGAAACCAAATTCATTTCTTGGTGAACCAAGATATACACATTCTTTTGCCTTAGCATCAAGCTTTGCTCTTTCAGTTTTTGGAATGTGAACAAATGCCTTACATCCAAAAACTCTTAGGTTGTGATATGAGGCCTTTTTACCGGTCCATACTTCTTCTGGTATCTCTCCATTTAATGGTCTTAAGGGTGATAAGTTGATCAAATTAGCTACAGTAACCACTGCCTCTCCCCAGAATGTCTTAGGAAGTTTTGCATGAGACAACATGCTTATAACCTTCTCGGTAATCGTTCTATTGAATCTTTCAGCTACACCATTCATTTCAGGTGTCTTAGGAGGTACTTTCTCGTGTTTGATCCCGTGAGTCTTACAGTAGTGCTCGAATGGACCTTTATATTCTCCACCATTATCACTCCTCAAACATTTCAACTTTTTACCAGTTTCTCGTTCAACTGAGGCGTGAAACTCCTTGAAGGCTCGAAGGACTTCATCTTTTCTCTTTAATGGATACACCCACAAATTTCTGGAGTGGTCATCAATAAAGGTAATAAAATATTGAGCACCACCAAGGGACCTTTCAGATGTTGAACAAACATCTGAATGTACAAGATCGAGAATATGCTTTCTTCTTCTTCCACTATCAGGTCTATGGAAGGATACTTTGTGCTGCTTACCTACTAGGCAGTCTTCACATAAACCAAATGGCTGTCCTTTTATGCTTTGGAGATGATCTTTCGCAAGGATCTCTAAACCCTTCTCGCTCATGTGGCCCAATCTTTTATGCCACAACTCCTTACTTTCTTCTTGAGCAACATTTGTCTCCCCTTTGCATATCTTTCCTTGCATGATGTACAAAGAGTCTTCCTTTTTGCCGCGAGCAACAATTAAGCTTCCTCGGCTAAGTTTCCATTTTCCACCTCCAAACTGGTTGTTCATTCCAGCATCATCTAGTTTACCTATTGAAAGAAGGCTTAGGCGTATCTCAGGCACATGCCTTACCTCCTTTAGCACAAGTTTGTTTCCATTTTCTGTTATCAAGGTCACTTCTCCTATTCCCACAATCTTGCTTGTGACATGATTGCCCATTTTTACTGTTCCAAAATCTCCTTTTTGATAAGATGAGAAGAATCCTTCATGAGGAGTAACATGAAAGGATGCTCCTGTATCAACTATCCAAGTGCAATCATCAAAAGCAACATTTAGATAATTATCTTTACCAATAAGGAACACCTTTCCGTCGTCTGATGCCACCGCTGTTGTGGTTTTCTCTTCCAACTTCTTTTTGGTGTCTATCTCATCAAGATGGACTGATCCAGCCTCCTGATCTCTCTTGAAGAATCTACACTCTTGCTTCTTGTGGCCAATTTTTCCACAATAGAAACATGTCAAACCTCTAGGACGAGACTAGGATCTTCCTTGTGACTTTCCACGACTTCCTTTGCTTCTATGCTCACTCATTCCTTTATTCTCAACAACATTGGCTTCTGAGTGACTACTCATTCCTCTTTCTTTCCTTCTGGATTCTTCATTCAGCAGACTATCTGTAATAGTATCCAGACTAAGCTTTCCATCTGGTGTTGAGTTGATGAGAGTGACAACCAATGTGTCCCAGCTCTCAGGTAGAGAACTAAGGAGTAGAAGAGCTTGTAATTCATCATCAATCCTCATATCTGCTTTCATTAATTACATCACAGTACCTTTGAAGGTGTTTAGATGCTCGATCATATTCTGGTCGTCAGAGTATTCTAATTTCACCAACCGTCTGACAAGATAAGCTTTGTTTCTAGGAGTTTTCTTTTGAATCATAGATTCAAGCTTTGTCCACAACTCATACGCGTTGGTATAAGTCGACACATGCTCAAACAAGCTTTTGTTGATGTATTTTCGAATCATAGCAACAGCTTTACGATTCAAAATCTCCCAATCTTTTTTAGTCTTCCCTTCTGGCATTTCCTCATTTGTGATTGGCTCATACAAATCTTTGCAGTATATATGGTCTTCCATCATTGGCTTCCAATAGGAATAATTATCTGCAATTAGCTTGAACATGTCTCCATCATGAGCGTATGTTCCTTCCATCTTGAATTACACAAGACTATGGCTTTTCGAACCAATAGCTCTGATACCACTATTGAGAAACAGCAATACCTATTCCCTCCTCTGTGAACACAAAATGGGCACTATGCGGAAGCGTAAGAAAAAATAACTGAAAGAGTAGAGGGAAGAAGATGACACCAGAATTTATACGTGGAAAACCCTCTCGGGAAAAACCACGGGACCTAGTCCAGTAAAAGATCTCCACTATAAAAGTAGTACTACAAAGTGTTTCTCTCAATCTTTGAGGATCTCTCAATGAATCTCACCCTCTCGGATGGTATACAAACCACTCTATATATATCTCTCTCTTTCTCTCAAAGAGGAACACAAAAAGAACTCTAATTCTCTTAGGGTTTTCTTTACTTGATGTGTGTCTCTCAATCTAACCCCTTCTCCTCTTATGAAGAGAAACTTAGCGGGCTTGAGAGTATTGGGCTTTTTTCCACATAGTTAGGAGCCCAAAAGTAACCCAACATGTTCATCCCCCAAGCATTGTGACTTATGAACCACAATTAAGGAGGGAATTCCAACAACTGGACAGTTCCAATAAGATTTCATTCTTGAACAAAAATCTTATACAATTTCTCACTAAATACAAGGAGAAAAGAATTACACACTCTTTCTTATAATAGGAGAATACACCTTTCTAAGAGAAACACTTAGAAACACTCTTATGGATGGATAATAAAACTCATTAAATGGCTTGCTATTTATAGCCAAGGGATTGCGCTTAAGCATTAAATGCATGGTAAAAAATTTCTACCCTCCATCCAATTTTACAAGCCTAGTATATGTATAGGTAAATTTTTCTACATGTCCTTTTTGACTTTTAAACCAAAAAGTGGTTTTACCGGTTTCACACTAACCACAATCCATTTGATCTTTGAGCAACAACCAAACAGGTACCCAATTTGTAAGAGAGCACTACACCAGCTTTGGCAACTATCAAAATTGCTGTCTTTGGCTCTACTGAAAAAACAAGTCTTTCATGGTTAACTGAAAAAGTACGAAGAAAATTTTATAAACATAAAAAATGTTCCACATATATCATAGTTCAATAAATATTTGAAGCCATATAGTACTGAATTGTATTGCTAAAAATTAACATTATGAATCTTCATATAATCACAAAAAAAACTTAAGGATTTAACCTCGTATATATGATAAGTGTTACAACTGAAGGCGCGACAAAGGGCTAGCGAGCGTAAAAATTTGTTTGGTTTTATCCCCGCAATTGGGAGATAAAGAACAGAGGAGTCGCCACCTATGTTTTATTGGGAACACAGAAAAACCCAAAGGAAGGATAAGGCAGAAGTGGGTCTCCAGAACTTGAGTTCGGGGATCATTTACGTATGCAAAGGCCGAAACCTCGAATACGTCTGCCAGGAAGGCGATTACCCTACTGGACACATAGTGCACAAGACTTTCTTTGCATTACATGGTCTTTATGGGGTAAAAAAAATGTTCCTGAACTGTTGCATGCATAAACGAAAAGGAAATTCCTATATAGAGACACAACTTAGTTGGAATCTATGTCCATACAACTGTTGCACGTCGTCACAAAAATATAAAGATTTGGAATTTCACGTAACCATTTACCTAGGTTTTAAAGGGTTTGCAACTGAAGCAAATTTCTTTAGTATCGCAATTCTGATGTTTCATTGTTTCCCAATTTCATTTGAGTATATAAAGTGAGAAATAGGTCAAATTCTCTATTATACATGTTCCTTACATACGAAGGTTCTCATATCTTGATAATTCCAATGTTTCTAGCATCCTATGATTACAGCCATAAACATCATATTAGTTATACCAACCTGTTATCCAGGGATAACAAATTGAATCTTCTTACAGTGTGACTTGAAGTCTTTGCTGTCGTAACGATTCTTCTCTACTTCGTTCTTCTTTTTCTTTTCTCCCCCCTCCTCCCTTTGTTTTCGATCCCCCCTTCTATGCCCCAAATATCCTTTTTATAGGCAGCCTTCCCCCTAAGATCATCATTACCTTTTCCTGGCTCATGCTGGCTTTTCTCCTCTACAAACACCTCTTTTCCTTGGTCATTTAATAACACGGTGTTCCTAGGAGTTTACCATCTCTCATAGGCTTTGAATGTGATGTGGACCCATCTTCCCCTTCCGAGTTGACCTTGCATTGATGCTTTCTGTCCTATGGCGAAGTGATAGTCCTGCGGAGTCAGGCCTCTGAGCTCCATTCTCTTTGTCGAGACTCTGCTGTGGACAGGCTAGCTTTTCAACTTATTCACATGGTCTTCCTTTCCCATTTTTCTCAAGAACGATTTGTCCGAGACCTCTGTGACATTCGTTTTGTCTTTCCTTTTCCATGCTACACGTTCTATTTTTATTAGGAAATCTTAGTCCATTCTGAAAATCCTAATTTGTGCAGAGGTATTACACATCACTTCTCTTGACAAGAAATGTTCCTGGGATTTCCTTGAAGCCGCTACTGCTCTTCTTTTTTGGGTTCGCATGCATAAGTGCCCAGACTCCTTTCTTGGCTTTTTTAGGTTCTTCCATCAACCCTTTCTTTTCCTTTTTTGTCATCACCGGAGATTCGCTCCTTTTTTCCTAATTGCCCCTCTTTTCTTTTCAACTTGATCTCCTTAGTTGTATTGCTGAGTTGGCAGAACGACCCACCTGGACATAATAGGGTATCCAAATAAGTAGATATGAAAACAGTAAAAAAAATTAAGCAGTTCCATACAATGATGCTGAATAAACCTCAATTAATTGTTTACCCAATAATAAACAAATAAGTTAAGATATAATTCCTATTTCTAAAATAACTTTCATATCCAGTATAATTTAAGCACAATACCAACAATATAAGATTAAAATATTAGCATACCTATAATAATATAACTAAGTTCAAATTGGATTTATTCAATTCTTCCGAGTTTACCACACCCTAAAAGACAGTAGACAGCAAAAAAAATTTAAATCCCAAAGACATGGCTTATAATTATATAAGCTTCCAAAAATATACATAAATTGAACAATAAAAGGTCAGGTCTTAACCTGCCAAAGGTCTTTGCATCAAATAAGAAACAAGAAATGTTCAAACTTTTCACCATTGTTTTTATCTTTGAAGTTCTAACTTTTCAAAAGGAACTTTTACTTGTGAGAGCTTTTTAATTTCCTGTTCCTTTTAAGATAAATGTTTTATCAAAAAGATGCATAGGCTACACTCTCAGTCCTAATCAACATAAACAGGGAGATATTAACTTACTTTCCATATTATGTTTGGAATTAATAAATGTTTCCAAAACATACACTGAATGTTCACAGGCTCCCTTTGTTACACAGCAAAACAGAAAATAAAAATCCCCTCACCATAACAAAGATCTATTTTGAAAATTTTAATTATTTGTTTGATCAGAAATACATTATATAAAATTCTTTTGGCTTGGATTATAAGAAAAATTTTCCAAACATGACTCTCTATAAACCAACCAATTATACATGAATTATTGTGATCCAAATACAAAGGATAATAACAACAGCAAAATATATATATATATATATATGATTGAGTAAAATTTATAATAAAATAATAATAAGAAGAATTACATTTAAAATAACACACGTGAAAAAGGATATCAATTTATGTATACTGAATTTCTCTTGGCCAATACATTGAGCATTGCCAGCCCTCCATGCCCTATATGATGATTTGTTCACAATTAATTCTCTATTAATTGATATTTGTTTTAAAATTTTTAACATAAATTATTACAAAATAAAATTTGAAATGAAAAGTTTGAGATAATGTGTATTTAGTTAAATATATTATTAGTTAAGCTTCAAAAATCAAAATAAATAAGTACTAACGTAATGTTTTTACTTTAAAACGTACAAAATAAAGAATATAAGAAAATAAAAATTATAAATAAGTTAAACCAGTAATTACATCATAATTTAGCTTTTCTCTATTTTTCAATAAAATTAACCAATTTTTAATAAACTTTTTTTCTCATTTCGTAAATTATTTTATTAATTTTATTAAAATATACAAAAATAAAAATATATTATATTTAATATTTTAACTTATTTATATTTTTTTACCTTATATTCTTTATTTTATAGGTTCCAGTATAGAAGTATTAGGTTTGAAGAATTTTATAAAATTTAGTGTAAAAGCATTAGGTTACCTTGTATTTTTTTATTTTACACAATTCAATATGATGCAATTTTATTAAAAATATAGAAAAATAAAAATTATAATTTTTCTATGTAAATCATAAATATAGAATAATAAATATATACTTTATTAGAAAAAAGCAATTGTTAAAATTTAATTTGTTAATAATATTCATAAGTAATTAAATTAAAAATTAGATCAATTAATTAAATCAAATCAAAGGATTTAATTGATTGATTAAAATTAAATTATTTATTATATTTATATTTCTATTTTTGTTTTTTTTTCTCTTTGTCTGTATGTCTATGGATACATGAGTGTCCAACCACCATTTTTTTTTTTTAAGATTCTGCGGGCTTGTCCATGAGTCAAAATTTATTATAATAATATGATAATATTTATAGAAAAAAAAACATATAATAACAATCACATGATCCCATGCCTAAATTTATTACAATCTTTCTTTCTCTGGATGTTTATGGGCACATGAGTACCAATCATATTTTTTTAAGTCTGCATGTCCACAAGTCATGTTCTATTACAGTAATATGATAATATTATTTATAACAGAAGAAAAAAATATATGATAACATGATCCATGTCTAAATTTATTTATTTTTGTTGTACAATGTGAAAACTAAAATTTGAAACTAAAACTTCATACAAACTATATCTATCGCTCTGACCAGGCCGAATCCGACGGGTTCCAAGCCTAAATTTATTATCTTCATAAAGTTGACAATAAAATACTTAAAATACTCTACTTAAGAAGGAAAACATTAGAAGTTGGCTTAAAATGAAACGGGTTGTGGTTTAAGGTGAAGTGGCACCTTCTTTGAGACAACAAATGCGAAAATCTCGGTCATATCTAGTGTATCAGTTTCAGGCAACTTCCAATCGAAGTAATAAAGAAGGTTAGCAAGCGCATACTCAATCGTAGCAGTTGCAAAATTTACTCCAGGACATCCTCTCCTCCCAAAACCAAATGGAATAAACTGAAGGTATTCTTGATCTTTAAAATCAACTTGTCTGTTTTCAAATCTCTCTGGAAGGAACACTTCAGGGCTTTCCCATAATTGAGGATCCCTATGAATTGCCCATGCATTGATAAATACCACGGTTTTTGCTGGAATATCATACCCTTTCAGTTTCAAACTAGAAATTGTTTCTCGAGGAGCCAAAAGAGGAGAAGGTGGATGCAACCTTAGGTTTCTTTGATTACACATTTTAGATAGTGCATCTGATTAACATCATTTTCTTCAACGCTTGATTTATGACCTACAACTGTTCTCACTTCTTCTTGTACTTTTTTCATTACGGCCGGATTTGTTACGAGCTCTGAAATAGTCCATTCTATTGTGGATGCAATAGTGTCGGCACCTCCCACGAGCATGTCCTGAAAGAATGGTTAACAATTGATTAATTTGTAAAATTAAAAAATGTAAAGTAAAAGTGCATGGTATAGAGAGCGAGGGAGTTAATTTGTTTGAGATAAGAAAGCAATACCGTTGTAATTGATTTGATGTTATTTCTGGTGACCTGAAAGTTGAGCATGCTATCATTTTGTGATTGGAGGTGGATAGCCACGAAGTCATTCTGTTTGGAGTGCGTATTCTGTGTCAAATAATCATCAATTGCCTGATCCAATGAAGCATCCAATGCTTTAAAAAGTGGACTTGTATTCCCGAATTTTTCCCTGAGAACATCAACCCAACCCAACAAAGGGAAGTGATCCCTGAAGGTGAAATCTGTAAGATGAGCCATGGCTTTCCTTATTGAATCTTTCACCTTGCTGTAATTATGTTCCGAATAGTTCTGTCCGAAAACACACTTATATATGATATTCATTGGGGTTGACATAAACAACTCCCTTTAGATCCACGTTGCACGCATCATTGGAGCTTGCTTCACGTAGCTTTTTCACCAACTCCGCAACTTCTTCTTCTCTTCTGACACGAAATGATTCCACCATTTTCGCGCTTAGAAATTGGTGGACGCATATTTTTTTTTCTGTCTCCAGTCTTCTCCATAGTTTCCAAACCCAATGTCGTTGCATTCATAAAGTACGAGTTTCGCAGCAGTGGTTTGGGATCGGTTGGAAAAATCTAGGTCATGAGTTTTCATAATTTCCCTGGCCACTTGTGCAGATGAAACCACCAGAGATGGTGTCTTCTTCTGCCCGAACTGCAACATCATCACATCACCATACTTTAGAGACAGGTCTCGAAGAGATCGATGTGGCAGTGTGCCAAACTGGTGAAGATTTCCTATTATTGGTAGTTTTGGTGGAAATGGAGGCAGATTCAGATTGCTTTTGGATTTGGATTTGGTTTTGGTTTTGGTGCTTCTTGCCAGGTTAAACAATAACACCGCACCGATAAACAAGGAAAGAGATAGATACAGGGTAGACAAGAGGCATTCGTTCAGAGCCATTTTCATTTCTGTTTTTTCTTTCTATCACATATGGCTGTGTCAGACTGCACCCCATATTTATAACCATACATAGCTGACTTTCGTGGAACGTGTTACTTTCTTTGTTGATTACATTTTATTAAACTCTTTTTCAATTAATATATGTTTGGCAGAAGCTCTGCCTTCACTATTGAGTGATGCAAGATTACTAATATTTAACAGTAATCGTGTTGAGTGATAAGGTCTCGTGGCTCATGCACAGGGATTCAAACTTTGAATGTATTGCTGCAGCCCGTGCAGGTGCTTTCTAAATTTTGACAAACATCTTATTTTGACATTCTTTTTTAATTCAATTAAAAACTATATACTTCTAATTTATTTTTATATATATGTGCCGCCTAATTTTACTCTAATTAATAAATATTTGATATTTTTTATCACGTATAACTGTCTCTCTTCTACACAGTTATTTAAAAATATACAAATATATCTAATAAAATAATATTAATAATAAATTAATGATAAAAAAGGGATCATATAAAATATTTTTAATTAGGTTATTTTTGGACTTCCAACTATGTAGACAATACTCTCATGTCAACTAAATCTCTTTTTATAAGAGGAGAAGGAGTCAGACTGAGGAGACACAAAAACAGAGAACGGGAAAGAGTGGATTTTCACGGTCAAAAGAGAAAAGAAAAAATACAGCAAGACATCAAAATCATGACATTTTCTTCGTTAATCGTTGGATCGAACTGGAAATTTGACAACAGGTTCAACACACATAGGTATTCATCTTGACTGTTCAGATCTTGATTTAGAGGTCTGCGGTATGAGACATCGTGCTCGTACAATAGTACGATTTTGTGAGTTCTTCATTTTCTTACTTCTCATTTGTTGCTCTCCATTTGCAAACTTTGTTGCTTGATTGAGTTCATTGGTTGTATACACAAATTTATACTCTTGATTAAACACACTTATACTCCTATTTGATTATAGTGGATTGATTTCTTTTATTTGAACAACTCGTGATTTTTATCTTTCACGTTGAGGGGATTTTTCTACGTTAAAAATATTAGTATCTCTTGCATGATTCTTTTTATTATTACTGTCATTCTTATTTGTGATTACACCTTAGATATTCTTGCAAGTAAATTAAGGGAATTTATATCCGCTGCGTTGTTGCATCATTGCATATGTCTTATTGTTTTTTCTCCACCATTAATCAATATATATATATATATAACAATTCACGTGTCGATACGATTAAACGATTACATAAGAAAGATTAATTTTAATAAAATATTTAATTAATTTAATTCTAAAAATAATAATTAACTTTTTTAAAAGTACTGTACAATAATATCGATGTAAATGCTACTCACTAATTAAATATGAACATACATCCTCAAAATAAAATAGAAAGTAAGAATAATTATTATCAATGGATGGTAAGTTTGTTTACTTTTAGAATAATTACTTAAGATATTCTAATAGTAGATGAAAATATAAAATTGTTTTACATTATTAGTGAATATCTATTAAATTTGAAATTAATTAATATATTTTAAGAAAATTATTATTCTATAAACACTAAAAAAAATTGTTTTTTAATGTTGCACAAAATTTCAGTGTTAAAACACAAAGCAGACACTAAATATATATTAATTCCATGTTTTATACCAACATTGAAGTAGCATCGGTCAAAAACAAATGCTAACATATATGAAAGTCAAAGCAATAAAGAGGTTCAGGTTACATTTAACATCGACATAGCATATGTTAAATTTGCATGCTTGACATTACAAGAGTTGTCACTCAAACCATCAAACACAATCAAAATCGTACACCAATACTTCAATTCTCTCTCTGTTTACCATTTTGAAATCGCCGTCTTTGAAAATTAGTCATGCGATGGGTTCACAGCGAAACAATGGTCAAAGAAAATGAAGAAGAGAATACATTGATTACTAATGTTACAAAGAACATTATTAGTAATTAACTAATTAATACATATATTTTTAAAAATTATTATTCTATAAAATTCTTATAAAACATTTTAAATAAAGAATGAAACTTACATACTTTAACAGAACTTATATAAATTTTATTTTATAAAAAGAAATGTGTACAATGAAATATGTTATTAATATATTTTTTCTATCTTTTAATAATTAATAATTTAGTTTAAAAAATTATACGGTTAAAATTTGAGTTATGAACATTTTATACTATTATATTTTGTTATAACAATTTGAAAATAATAATAAGGAATTTCAAATATATAAATTAAAGAAAATATTTGCTTTCAAATTAATATTTTGTAAACGGATTAATTTATAATTAATTATTCTATGAAGCCGAAAGGGAGAAAATGGGTACCATATCTAGACTGTTTCAAGGGAATGAGTTGATACTTTAATGGTGATTTCCCGCAGTCTGTCACACGAATGTATTTATAAAAACCACAATGTCTATGTCAATATTGGTTAGAGTCAATAGGTAAGAGAAAAAATAACGCATACATTTAGGTGATTAAGCTTGGAGTTTTTATTATTTCATTGTCATTGTCCTTGTCTTTTGTGTCCTAATGTGAACAGAATACGAATATATAAAATAAAATACTAACAGTAAATTTGTTGTAAATAAAGTAATAAAATAATATCTTAATTATTTAATATGGATAAATTATTATAATAAAATATTTATTTTAATTATTTTATTAAATATTTTTATACAGTTAAAAATATAATAGAAAAATCATTTTAGAATAATATATTATTTCCTAATATTATAAAAATATATAATAGTATTACCCTTCCATCATTCGTATATATAAAAATATAAATAATTAATTTATTACGAAGAATAAAAATATTTAATCATAATTAATTAATTTTAATTAATAATATCATAAAGAATAATATTTCTTCACTTATCTAATAAACCATCAACATATGCATCAAGCTGGATAGAGAATGTAAATAATTAATGGATGTCTCATTAATAGATTTTTTAATAAATAAAAATATATAAAAAAAAAGTAATATATATAAAAATAGGTCTACATTTATTATAATTAAGATCATGAAAAAATATATATTTTTATTTTTCTATAGTTTTATTATAATATGTATTATTGTTTGTGTTAAAGTAAAAATAAAATGGAATCAACCCACACCCAGGCATCATATAATGACAACATTATGTTTCGTATGAATGTAAATATTATTTTATTATAATAATATATAAATATATTGTTTAATAGTATTAATAATATCTTATCATTATGATAAATGGTCTAATATAGTCGTAAACAGGCGGTATTACGTAGAGAGATTTTTTATATATATATAATCTAAAGATATTAAAGATGCAATAATGTTAGAAATCACAATGAATTGAGTCTTTAGTATTTCTCGTACCCGCATTTTAAAAATAATAGTACTTCGACCTATACTCTTTTAGGAAGGTAACTTTAATATTTCTCTATTTTGACATCTAAATGTTTATATTTATATTTATTATTTGTACTTTTAGTAACTATAAAAATTAATAAATAAAATATATTAATTAAAATATGACAATAATTAAATTAAAATTCTATTAATTTTTTTTATAAAACTTAATAATTATAATAATAAAACAACACAAAAAATTTAAAGATGTTCTATAAAATGTACCATAGTAAAACATTAAAAATATTATAACAAATTTTTACAATAATAAATTTACGAACTTTTTAGTTTGGAATCATTACTCTTTAAAATTTGTTAAAAATTAATTTATTACACGAATTAATTAAAAAGTAACTAAATTAAAAAAACTTAATTTTATATTTATTATCGTCATAAATAAATATAAAATATATATACATACTATTAAATCAATTTCAATATGTATACCCAAAGAAAGAATAAGAATCTTAAGTAATTGGGTTTCTTTATTTAAAAACATCAATAACAATAGGACTAAATTATAATTTGGTCCTTTATTTAAGAGTAAAAATTTATTTTAGTTCTTTATTTTTTGAAAAGATTATTTTAATCATTTGATTCTTAAATTTGAGTAAATATTATCCTTAAAAAAATGATAATTTTTGATTTTTAGATATAATTTTGAATTATTTTTAACTAATTTAATATGTAAATCATGTCTCATTATATTTATCAACATAAAAACTATAGAAACCAACTAAGCTTCAAATTAAAAAAAAAAATCATAAACAAAATAAAAATTGTACAAATAATAAGTTTTACGAACAACCAAAACACTAAAAAATCAAATGCTACTCACTCTTTCATATGTTTATAGAACTCCCTTTTCACAATATGATTTTTACCATGTTTATAACCACTTTTTGGTTTGAACCTTAAATTAATTTTATAGTTTTCATGTAAAAAAAAATATAATGGGATAAGTTTTTCATCTTAAATCGTTAAAAAAATAATTCAAAATCATATATCAGGAAATAATATTTTTTTTCAAAAGGATAACATTGAATTTAAAAATAAAAAATTAAAGTTATAATTTAACCTTAAAAAATTATTATAAATATAAAAACAAAATATATAAATATTAAAATCATAAAATTGTAAATATCACAAATAAGGAGAACAAACAAAATTTAACTTTTAAATCAAAACATTTAAATATAAAATAATAAATATATAAGTAGGGACGGAACTATTCGGGACCTTAGGTACCTTGGTATCCTGATTTTTTATAAATTATATATATATATATATATTAGATTATTATTTTTATTAAGAGAATTGGTTATAAAATAATAATAATTAAGTATCATTTTTTATATAATTTTTATTGTAAAGATAGTAAATGATTTTTTCTATGTCTAGATAAATATTATACTTTTCTTTTTTTTCATAGTTATCAGAAATAGTTATATTCTTTTAGAAAAAATATTTATTATTATTTTTTGTTTAATAAAATATTCTTTTTATAATCCATTATTACATTTCTAAATACTACAAACAATTACATTTGCAATCAAATGACTATATTAATATTTTATATTAATTTTATTATAAATTTATTTACGAATTAAAAGTTATTTATTAATTCTTACCAATGGGATGAACACGTTGAGAATTTTATAAGACAGGAATTGACTTCTTAAAGATTGAATCACAGAAACAAATATTTTTTTCTTTCTATCTTTTTTTTTTTTTTTGTTTTTCTTATCTTAAGCTAACAACATAACATTTTTTTTTTACAAACTAAGAAAATTCTTCTTCATAATTCTTAACTACTATTATACTAAAAGACAATACAATGAGTAATTAATTCATCATCACTCAGTAGATTTTTATAAGACAGTAATTTTTTTCAGGAAAAGTTATGGTTAATGCATATAACAATTTAATGATATGATAGTTTTAATTTTAGGTTATTAAAGAATATATTATATAAATATAGTTTTTAAATATGTTCTTGTATATTTTATATAAAATTAATATTTATATATTTACTAAATGAAATTTAATTTTTATATATTTTTTAATTTTATTCATTTTAGTTCCTGCAGAGATTGAAGCCTCCTGTATGTGATGAGAATAAAAAATTAGAACAGTAAATATAAATATATAATATTTATTTGTAATTTATCAAATTTAAGAAAAGTCCACCACTGTATCTATAAATATGATTTAATTAAGTTATGTGGATAAATAATTTTTATTGAAAATTATTTATTCATTAAATAATTAAAATTTTAAAGTATATTTATATTTTTGGTGTATGAATAATTTGTTTCATATTTTAAAATATTTAATAATATTTGTCTTCATAATAAATGTTATATATTTATCTGTATTTTTGTATTTGAATAAATTATTATAAAAAAATTATACTATTTAATTGATTTTTTTTATTTGGTCAATGATGAAAACTTTGGAAGCAGAAAGCGAAAATGTGAAGAAGAATAAGCAACTACTCCAATTTGACTGTATTATATAATGGCGGTAGGCCCAATATCTTCGACAAACTGTATTAATAATAATATAATCGGCGTACCTGTAAATTTCTCTCTGAGGAGAAAAGATACTGCAGTCACCAAATCTATACTAAAAAATTGTAACCAAAATAAATCTTTACTAAAAAATTATAGCATTATTTATAATGAAATACCAAATATATAATAGCAATCAAGTTTGAATACAAACTACCTAAATTATTCACCAGGTCAAGCAGCCAACCCAAATCGGTGGTCTACCAAAAATAAAATAATACCCATCATCCATGCTTAAATTTATTATCTTTGTCAATTTGACAATACATTTATAAGCATACATTGCTGAGTTATTTATTATTTAATTAGTTTCTTTTCTAATTTTATACTAATTTTTAATATATTTTAATTAATAATAAAATTGTATTAGAATAAGTATATTACTAAACCTTCCTTTTTCAAATTTTAATTTCTATATAAAAAATTATAAATTTTAACCTTTACCCTTAAACATTATAAGTTAATTTTTGATTCTCACGTTAATACTGGATACAATTTTATTACAATGTAAAATCAGAGTAAAAACTTTATTTAGTGACAAAGGTGTGGTTAAAGGTCAGAAATTTTGTCTGTATTGGCACGGTTTGAAGATTGATAGAGGAAAATAATTTATTTAAAATAATGATATTTTCTCTTTACCGATTTGAAATAAGTGGGAAGAAGAGAAAAGTAAAAAATAAAATAATAAGTAATATGTAAGAAAAGAAAGAGGAAAAAATATAAGAAAAATATAAAAACAATATTTTCATTGTAACAACTTTTGTGCTCCCTTTTTAATTTTAAGTGTGGTTGTTAATAAGTACTGGTTATAAAAATTTTAACTATAATAATGTATAACCAGTTATTATATAATTAATTAAATTTATTTATAAAATTTAATCATTTTATTTTTTAAATTAAAATTTAATTAGTTACTTTTTAAATTAATTTGATATTATTAAATAATCTTATATAAAAAATAAGTCATAATTATGGTTAGTATTTTCAGCTTAGCTTCGACACACTAATATCTTCCATTTTATCTTAATTTAAATTTTTAAAAAATTTAAATATGATTACAATTTTTAAAATAAACTGAGTTTTAATTTTGATTTTGACATACTTTTCCTTTGATTTTCATTCTTATAAAAAATATGAAATCATTGATTTGCGTTCTTATAAGGACTCATTAACTATTTAAGAAAAGGTGGAGTGATAATGTGAAATTTACTAGTGTTTATATTATTATTTTTAAACTTTTTTAAATATTTAAAATAAATATTATTTATATATTTTAAAATAAATATTATGAATTTAAAATAGTAAAAAAAATAAAAGAATGAAAATAAAAAAAAATATTTTACAGAAACTATAAATAAAATTAACTTATTTTATATGGTCTAAAAATAATAATTTTAAATTTTATAGGATGAAAAATAAAGATTTTTTTATAAAAACTAAAATTAAAACTTTTATAAGGATTAAAAATATATTTAAATTTTTATTTTTTTTTTCAAAACCAGTTATAAGCTATCATTGGTTATTAATTAATTTTAATTATAACTGGTTATATATAACTAGTTTTTGATATATAATCTTTTTTAAAAAATTAAAACTGATTTTATAAAATCAAGACCGATTATAAAAAATAAGTTACGGTTATAATTATAATATCTAATTATCATAAAATTATTATATTGTTATGATTCAGTTATCCAGATAATCTAACATCGAACACCCGTAGTTTTAAGTACATATTTCTAAAATATAAATATATAAAAATATTACCCGAACTCAAATCTTTTAAAAAAGATATAAGGTTGGACCAAAGAGTTCCCTCCGATCCATCTCATCGGACAATACGTTCAATGAAAAGCTATATCGAACTATTATCGATTTCTTGCCATATTGCAATATTATAAGTCATAGTCAATAATAATTTTCACAGCTTTTGTACGCATGGCTCTTTCTAATTTTTTACGCATTGTTTTAGGCACGGCTCCTTGCCATATCGCATTCTTTTCCCATTCCCAGAATATTGAATCAAAAGTAAACTTGAACATTAATTCCAAATATTAAATCAGTAAGTAAGAATTCATTGACTTCAATTCTCTAACGCAGACAAAGAAGAATGGGGAATAACTGCCCGGTAAGAAAGAGAACGAGTACATCACTCGCTTATTTGACTTTTTAATTTTTTTTAAGTAAAATAATTATACATTAGATTATTTTATTTTAATGGATATAGATTCAAAACTTACACCAAATAATATTATTTTTATAATTATGTATGTCAAAAATCATATAATTTAAAATTTTAGATATATTATCCAATGATATTTATTTTGAATATTATATATACATTAAAATTAAATTATGTAACAAACCACTAAATATATATCATAAAAATAAAAAAGAAATTGTCAAAAAAAGTGGCTAGCCGCCTCGACTTGTGTCTATCATTTTGATTGTTTAAACCATGGTATATAATTACGGATTACCATTTCAGATAGATAAAATAGGGTACAAGATCTTAGACATGCATAATTTGCTTTTATTATAAAATGTAATCAATCTTTATCAAATTTGAATTCTTCCATATTTTTATTAATCTAAAAAAAATTGACTTTGATATGAGGTTGTCAAAATCATCAAACTCACATTTGAATGTGTATGTTTTCTCTTATAAATTAATACTCAAATCATAGATGAAGATGGGGGCACCTGAATAGACATCAACACCAAAACTTTAAAAATGAATGAGTGAAGTTTTGGTATTTATAGATGTAGAATATTAATAAGAGTGGGAATCGACATGAGCCATCATTCACCTACCACCCCATCTAAATGTCAATTGAGAAGTCCTTGAATGCTTGTAAGTCTAACCCATGGTTAGGGTTGATCTTGACAATCAAGGTACATAATACAAAAAAGCACATGATAATATTCCACGTTATGTATTTTAATGTTGTTAATTAAGGGTGCCTAGATCAACCTCATAATTCATGGTAGATAAGTACATAATATAAAAAAGCACATGGTAATATTGCACGTGATGTATTTTAATGTTGTTAAATAAGGGTGCACTAGATCAACCTCAATTCACGGTAGATGTGTTTATCTAATCACTATATGTTAACATCATATATATCTCAGCAATGTTAGTCATTCACCAATGTTAAACATGTGTTCTTATATAATTTTATTATTTAATAACTATTCAAGGGAAAGAAATACTTGAAATAACAAATTGTGGGTTTAATAATACTATAATTATACTCTATCACTACTAAAAAAATTCAAAATTTATTATAAAATAATTAGTTACAAAATTACTATAATTGGTGATAACATGAAATAAGTAACAAATTAACTAAGAAAATAATCTTAGTTAATTTGTAGTAAATTTTTAAAATTTATAGTTATTTTTTATCTAATTTGTAGTAATAAGAAGTATAAATAAATATAATTTAAATTTAGTTAGAAAAAATAATATTCTAGTTAATTAATAGTTAATTAATTAAGATTTAACTACTAATTTAAATAGAAAAAATAATATTCTAGTTAATTAATAATTAATTAATTAAGATTTAACTACTAATTTAAATGGTAGTTAAAATTAGTAAAAAAATAAAAAAAAATCTTGTAGTGTATAATACCCATATATAGGTACAAATTTGTTTTGTCGGTAAAAATTTAATCTATTGTAAACAATTTTTGTATATAGTCTTAAATCTATATCTAATTATCATGAGCAGGTGCCAGTCCATTTTTTTCAATATAAAAAATTAAAATAACTAAAAATAAAGCTGAAACTTTACTAATATATAATAACTTATTTTCAATGATAGATACCAATGTTTTCAAAAACTAATTTGTCTGTCATTATTAATTTTTATTAGATTAATTTTTCTGTCTAGTTGAAATATAATTGCCGCACAAATTTTTGTATCTAGTTAAAATATAATCAGTGACCGCGTTTTAGGCACTACTAAATCATTTTACTTCAATATTTGCGTCACTAACTAAAAAATAATTAGAGCTGACTTTTCGATCTCCAATTGAAATATATTTAGAGACAAATATCTCGATCGCTATTAATTAGGTTTAGAGACAGATTTTTCGACCATTCATTAAAATATAATTAGAGATTAGCTTTTTTAATAGAAAACATAGCCATCGTTATTTTTTAATTTTTTAATATTTACGTATAATAAATATTATTAAAAAATATAATAATATTAGTACTATAAAACTTAAAATGAAAATATTAATAATATAATAAGTATTTTTAAATAATAATTATAATTTTGTAAAAAAATACAAATATATTTAATTTTTAAAAACCAAAGAGACCTGATCGATAGTTAGGTGTCATGCATTTTGTATTTAATTTTATTTTTTTTAACCAAAAGCCACATGTTTTATATAAAACCACTACTTGTTTCCAATTCATTTAAAAATCTTTAAGAGAAATTCATTTAAATTTGAGGGGTTTTGTAAAATTGTTTTTAGACTAATAATATTTAAGATGTTGTTATGTCATCATTTCATTTTATCTAATAATAAAATTAATATATATATATATATATACATGTATGTGTGTGAATACTTAATTTTGTCTTATCTAAAGTTAGTTCAATATATAAAAACAAAAAAACTTCAAAGCTAAAAAAATAGGATGTCCAAACCCTTTTGGACGTCTAAAACAAAGATTGCAGTCTTTGGATGAGCAAATCTAGCCTTTGGACGAGCAAGTCTTCTTGTTGTGCGTCCAAAGTAGGACGTCCAAACCCTTTTAAATGTACAAAGCCCAGTCTACAACCTTTGGATGAGCAAATATTTTTGCTATGCATCCAAAGCAGGATGTCTAAACCCTTTTGGATGTCCAAAACCAACTCTACAGTCATTGGACGAGCAAGACCCTCTATTGGTGCATCCAAAAGCGAAGCCCACTATACATCCAAAGGAGAAAGTCAATGTTCTTTACTATGCAAAGGAAAAGGTCAACATTCTCTGTTGCGTGTCCAAAGCAAAAGCCCATAACAGCTTCTCTGTTGTGCATCCAAAGGAGGAGGCTAAGTTATTTGTTGTGCATCCAAAGCAAAAGCCCAAAACAGCTTCCCTACTATACGTCCAAAGGAAAAGGTTGAGTTCTTTGTTGTATGTCCAAAGCAGAAGCCTAAAACATTCTTTGTTATGCGTCCAAAGGAGAAGGATGAGTTCTCTATTGTGCACCCAAAGCAAGAGGCCCATTCCTCACTAGACCAGCTTCCTCCACTATGCGTCCAAAGCCCGTAGCCTAATCTGCTTGGCCCAATTCCATCTCTTGCTAAGCAGTTGGTTTTGAGTCAAGTTTTGCGACTCTGCTCAATACCTGCTCTTCATTGAAAAAGCTAATCAATCACAAAGGAGAAAGGTGCAAGTTGAAAAAAGTAGCTAAACTACTTTGCGATTCTACTGCATATGAGCAACTACGCAGCATGACAAAAGCAGGAAAGTGAGGTTTTGTACTGTCGTCTGACTTAGTAGTGCATCCAAAGGAGATGCACCTCCCCTTCCTCCCTGTTTCTCTAGACTGCTTTGCTCTCTATTTCAGCCTCTACAAATCATAGTCATGCCTTTTTTCTGAAAAGTTTATTGCAAATGGCCAACTTGTAAAGAAAAACAACAAGCTAAAAGAAAATAAAAAATTTATGAATGTCTATAAATAGGACATGAACCAAAACGAGAAGGGACCTTTGGGAAGAGTTTGGGTAAGTTGGAGAAAAAAATAAAGCTCAAGAAATAGATCCCGAGAGAGAGAAGAGATTATAAGAGGTGGAGACAAAATACAAATTTGCAAAGGGTTGGGAAGTAAAGGAACTCATTTGCACGCTAGTACTGTGAATCCCCTTTATCCTCTTTATTTGTTGCGTATAAACTCTTATTTTCATCATGTAATAATTCCACCCCTTTCGGGTGGCTCTTTCTTTCATTTTCGTCTTGCTGTTTACTGCTATATTCATTTCTATTTCACCTACACTATTCGACCATGCCTTTGGATGTGAAAGCCAAAGGCTATCCCCTTTCCCTCTTCCTTTAAGTTGTTATGTGTTTCTTGCTCATCCATGTCTTTGGACAAAACAACATTGAGTATTTTCTTTTTTCTTTTGTTGTTATTTGTTTCTATGTTGTTCGTCCATGACTATGGATGTGGGCTCTTTGGACCTCCTTGGGCAGTTCGCTCCATCTAGTCATTTTTTGCACTCCTTAGCCTTGCGTTTAGATGCCTCATAAGCAATCCACTTCATCTCGTAATTTTATGCATTTCTCAGCCTTGCGATTGGATGCACAGGTTCCTTTGGATGCCCCTTGGGTAGTCCACTCTATCTCATAATTTTCTGCATTTCTCACCCCTTGTGTTTGGATGCACAAGATTCTTTGGATGCCTCCCTGGGCACTCCACTCCTTTTCCATTATTTGTTGCATATTCTTAGCCTTGCCTTGAATGTAGGCTCTAAGGGATGGCTCTCTTCCTCCACCTGTTTTTTTGTTATTACTGCTATGTTTTTTATATGTTTGAACGTAAAAGTCAACGAGTGGCTCTTGTTCATCTTTTTAGATGTAGGAGCCAACGAGTGACTCATATTCCTTCCTGTTATCTATTCTTCCTTTTTCTTTAGACGCAAGAGCCAACAGGTAGCTCATGCTCCTCCTTGTCGTCTATTCTTGTCTTTTTCTTTAGACGCAAGAGTCAACAAATTGCTCCTGCTTCTCCTTGTTGCATGTTCCTATTTTCCTATGGAAGCAGGAGCTAATGAGTGACTCCTTCCTTTTATCTATTATCCATTTTCATTTGGACACAGAAGCCAACGAGTGGCTCCTACTCCTTCCTATTATCTATTCTTGCCTTTTCCTTTGGACGTAGGAGCCAACAAGTAACTCTTACTCTTCTCTATTATCTATTATAGTCTTTTCTTTGGATGCAAGAGGCAATTGTTTGTTCTTGTCTTCACCTATGCATGTAAGAGCCAACGAGTGGTTCCTGCTCCTACCTATTATCTATTCTTGTCTTATCCTATGGATGTAGGAGCGAACGAGTGGCTCCTACTCCTCTCTATTGTTTGTTCTTGTCTTTTTCTTTGGACGTAAGAGTCAACGAGTGGCTCCTACTCCTTTCTCTTGAATGTTCTCTATCATCTATGTTTATGCCCTTGGACGTAGTGAACCAACTAATGCTTGTTATTTGTTTTTTGTCATTTGTGTCCATACATTTGGACGCAGTAAGTCAAGTAGTGACTCTTATCTGTTTGTTGTCATCTACGTCCATGCCTTTGGATGCAGAGAGCCAAATAATGGCTCTTATCTATTTTCTATAATCTACGTCTATCCCTTTGGACGTAGAGAGCTAATTAGTGGTTGTTATCCATTTTCTGTTATCTGCATCCATACGTTTGGATGTAGTGAGTCAATTAGTGCCTCTTGTTTGTTTTCTGTCATCTACATCCATATGTTTGGACTTTGTGAGCCAATTAGTGGCTTTCGTCTGTTTTTAGCCATATTGTCCATGACTTTGGATGTAGTGAGCCAACTAGTGGCTCTTTTCTTGTTTTCGGTCATATGCATTTATACACTTGGATGTAGTGAGCCAACTAGTGGCTCTTATTTGTTTTCGGCCATATGCATCCATATTCTTGGATGTAGTGAGCCAACTAGTGGCTCTTATCTATTTTATGTCATCTACGTCCATGTCATTGGACGCAGAGAGCCAATTAGTGGCTCTTTCTTGTTTTTTGTCATCTACGTCCATACGTTTGGACTCAATGAGCCAAATAGTGTATCTTTCCTACTTTTAGTCATTTACGTTCATAAGTTTGGACGCAACAATCCAACTAGTGACTCTTGTCTATTTTCTATCATCTGCATCCATACGTTTGGACACAGTGAGCCAATTAGTGGCTCTTATTTGTTTTCAGCCAACTAGTGGCTCTTTTCTAGCCAAATAGTGACTCCTTCATGTTTTCTATCATTTGTGTCTATATGTTTGGACACAATGAGCCAAATAGTAGTTCTTTCCTATTTTCACTCATTTGCATCCATGCCTTAGGACGCAATGAGCCAACTAGTGACTCTTTTCTTGTTTTTTGTCATCTGTGTCCATATATTTGGACTAAGTGATGCAAATAGTAGCTCTTGTTTGTTCTTTGTCATCTATGTGCATGCGTTTCGACGTAGTGAGCCAAAAAGTGGTTCTTTCTTGTTTGTAGTCATCTATGTCCATGTCTTTGGACGTAGTGAGCCAACTAGTGACTCTTTTCTTGTTTTTTTCATCTACGTTCATATGTTTGGATGCAGTGAGCCAACTAGTGGCTCTTGTATGTTCTCTGTCATTTGTGTCCATGTGTTCAGACGCAATGAGCCAAATAGTGGCTCTTTTCTGTTTTCAACCATTTGTGTCCATGCCTTTGGATGTAGGGGGCCAACTAGTGGCTCTTTTCTTGTTTTCTGTCATTTGTATCGATACGTTTGGACGTAGTAAACCAATTAGTGGCTCTTATCTATTTTTTGTCATCTACGTCCATGCCTTTTGATGCAGAGAACCAACTAATGACTCTTATCTGTCTTTTGTCCTCTATGTCCATACCCGTTGGACGCAGAGCCTTAAACGACTCTTCTATCCATTCTCCTTACTATTATGGGACCCAAAATCTGTCCTAGTAGAATGGAATCCCAAATAAAGAGTGGGAGATAACCACCTATGAGAAATACAGATATAACCACCTACAAGATATAGATATAACACAGATATAACCAACTGCAAGATATACACTATAAACCGATGCAGTTATGCCGCCCACAATATCAGGGAAGAAATCGTGGGGCCTATAATGACCTCAGACGAGGCCTATATAAAGCCTCAAAACGAAGAGAAAATGGTCGAAAAAAAACCTTAACAAAGCCTCGCATCAAAGAACCAGAATCCATTGCAGGGGTTACTATTGGCTACATTATAACTAGTTCTATAAGCTTGGTGGTTATAAGGAAAATCATTTGCTTCCACAAAGAAGGTCGTGACGCTTATTGCAAGTTTTCAAATAATCCCTATATGATTGGTTTTGGGGTCGTGCAAATATTTTTGTCTCAAACCCCAAATTTCCATAAGTTAACGTGGCTTTCAACCATTGTTGTCGCTACCTTTTTTGGTTATGCATTCATTGGAAGCGGCCTTTCTCTCGCAGTGGTGATCTCAGGTAAAGGAGAAACAACCCATATATTTGGAGCAAGAACTATATAAACTTTGAATTCTCCATTGCGAAAGGAGATATGTAGGAGCAGGAGGCAATTCCTCTCAAGTTCCACAATAAAAGGTAATTATTTCTATCCCAACTTTTTGAACGTCAATGGACAGTCCACTCTATCTCAGCTTCCTTTGGACGCCAATGGGTAGTCCACTCTCCTCCAATCCACACTTTTTTATTACCTTCCAAGCCTCAGCTAGAACTACGTGAACTTTGATTTCTCCGATTAAAAGGAGATATGTAGGAGCAAGAGGCACTCTCTTGTCAAGTTAACCATCCAAAAAAGCAAAAAATATTTCACATTCATTTTGTAAATATATTTTATTCTCAGGAAGGCATTAATCATAATGTAAGAGTCACTTCCTTTTCATACAACCAGTTAGGGTAATTATCATGTGATAGACATGTTGGGATACCTAGTGATCCCCATGCATAACCGACTTTCGAGTCCGTTTCTCTGATTCAAAGACCAGCCTTCCCGATATTTTCCATAAAAATGTTGGTGGCAACTCCGTCTTCCTTGATTCCTTCCTTGGAAGGAGTTCTGAAACCAAATTGTAATTTTTGCCGAAATCGCGTCGCGAATCAGGTTGCGACAACTGTTATCCATTACTATTATCCATTGTTCGTCCATACACGTTGAACATAGAGTCATGGATGGCCCTTCCCCCTTTCCCATTATTGCCATCCATTGTTGTTATTTGTTTCCCTCAATACTACAGCCCTTCTTTGAATGCAGGAGCCTTTGGACGGTTCCTGAATCCTTTTGAATAGGACACCCTTTTTGATGTTCATTTTGGACGAAGGAACCGTTGACAGGTTCTCAAGTCCTTTGGGGGCATTCCAAATCGTCAAGTCTAGGCTCTCTTTCATTCAAAACTAAACAATAATTTGGCTTAGGAGTACACCTCTACCAATCTTGGGATATACGAGTCGTGACAGTTCAAGATCCCCAAAAGTCCAATAAAAGATCAAATTCAACACATGAACATTTTTTACCCTTCAAGAACTACATGACTCTGATTTCTCCAATGCACCCAAGAGATTCGTAAAAATTGATCACTCTTGTTGAGCCCAAACTACCAAAAATCACAAACATTTCTAATGAATATGTAGTCTAATACTCTACAATAATTACTTTGTTTCTTAGGTGGGGTAAATGTTTTAAAGAATCTCAAATGACTTGTTTAATTAATTAAGGTAACCGTTTATAACGGACGTTGTATAATATCTTCCCTACGTATAATGAACTCCTAAACCTAGAAACTAAGTTCGTAGACCACTCGTTTTTCTTCTAAGATTTTTCCAATATTTTTCATAATAAACATTGGTGACAACCCCTCTCTATTCTATTCCATCCATTTATTTTCTCCAATTCTCCATATCTCAATCTCAACCTTCACTGAACTAGTTTTTCATGTCTTTTTAGTTGTCCCCTTCGTGACCTTGGTTACAACAATATATATATATATATATATATATATATATATATATATATATATATAATTTCTTTTAAAATTTATAAAATAATAATTATTTTAATTAAAAAAATCATTATTTCCTGTGAAGAAAAGGACTAAAATATTTTAAAACAATAATTAGATTTATTTTTTAATTAAAATAATTATAAATTTAAATTTTAAATTTAAAAGAAAAACATTTTAATTAATTTAGAGATAAATTAAAAGAAATAGAAAATTTTTAATTTTATACTAGATAATAATGATAGATGTGTCAACCACTTATATTTTTATTGGTTTAAAAACCAAATATTCAAAAACTCCTTAATTTATCATGGAAGTAACTCCAAAACCTTAAACCATCAATGTTGCACTATTTAGACTATTCAGGGATTATATTTTTCAAAAAAAAATTAATGGCATTGAACGTTAGGTGTCTTCCAATTTTTTTTAAATAAATATTTTGGTATTTAATTTTTTAAAAATACAATATAAAAATAATAATATAGTAAAATATTTTTATAAAGGTTATTTATAAGATATTTATTATATTATTAATATTAATATTTTAAAATTTTTAAGATATGAATATTTTTATTCAATTTTGATATATTATAATATAAAAATAATAATATAACAAAATAATTTTATAATTATTCTTTATAATATTATTAATATTAACATTATAATTTTTTTTGTTATAAACACTTGTTATAATAACTGCTGATAAAATGGTTTGAAAGAGTTGTAAGGAAATAAAATCGCGAGGATTTATACTAATTCATCCCAGAAATCAAAGGTTATATCTGGTCCTGGATCAAATTGTGAAAATTTTCACTGTCTCTTTGTATTGTTTTTATTCTGAATATATTTTTATTTTCAATTTTTTTTATCAGCTACTTTAGGTTAATTTCCAAGTATGTTTTCTATTAGTTTCCTGCATTACACTGCTTAGCATCTAAAACAAAGTTTAATTACTCATTTGTTCTCATATTTGAGTTATGTTTATGTTTTAATTCCTTTATTTAGAAGTAAAATCTTTACATCCTAGTTCATATAGTTACATTATTTTTACGTTTTAATCTCTATATTTGTATTAATTTTATAATTTAGTCACTGTATTTGTGTAATTTTAATGTTTAGTCTTTACATATAAAAATTACTTTTTTTAATTTTTATATGAACAAAATTTTTCTTCTCCATGTGTCTCCCCATTTTCATTTATGCACACTATTCAATGTTTTTTTATTTATTTATTCTCCTTCACATCTATTTCTATTCCACGAAACAATATCAATATTTGTTTATCACTCATTTCTTCTTCATTATCCTTATTTTCTCTACGGTCTCTACTCTGCCAAATAAAATCTTAAATATGTTTGATATATATTTGATTTCTAATTTTACATAATAAAATATATATTTGATTTCTAATTTTACATATTAAAAATATTTTATTATGAGAGGTAACTTTAATCTAATAATTTTTACACTTCAAAAAATTAATATATAATTATTTGTTACAAGGTATATTTGATTTATACAAAATAAAATATGTCTTATATTATAACTAATATACACAAGACATTTAAATATCATGAAACAAGACCAAATTATATCTCATATCTACATTTCAAGTTGTAAATAATAAAATGTCAATTTTAGTCCTTTATTTTATATAATAAAAATGCATATAATTTTTTATATGATAAGAGTATATTAAATAAATACTTAATTAAATTTATTTTCTAAACACAATATATATATATATATATATAAAGAAGAAATTTGAATATTCAATTTTTATGATTATAATTATCAACCAATAATAAAAATATTAATTAGCTAGTTAATAAACTTGTTGAAAAAAAGTTGTTCAATTAGCTAGTTTTTAGCAAGGACGGGAAGCCAGGGAAGCCCGGATTGAAGGGTTGGGGGAGCCAATTTTAAAAATTAAAAATAATTTAATAAACATGTAAATATCAAATTTTATATAAAATAATTATAATTATGTAATGATACAAGAATATATAATAAAAAATGTGTTTACATAGACAAACTAAAATTAAACTATTCTTAAAGTGTAAAAATATTTGTATTTTTAAGAAGATCTTACAAATTTCATGCATAAACAATGCTGTTTACTTGAAAACCTAATGGTTTTTAAATTTTTTTCTTAAAAGTAAATTTAATATAGTTTTAGAAAATAAAAAAAATTAAAACACTGTTAGAGAATATCATGTAATTAAACTCAAAATTAATAAGACATTTAATATTTTTGAAAGAATATAAGCTAAATATTACAAATAATATTATTATTTATTTAATTATTTGAAAATATTAAATTTTAGGTTTTATTTTATTTTAAATATTTTAAAAATAAAAAATATTAAATTATAGTTTTATATTTTAATTTATGCTTATAGTAAAGAATTGAATAAAGATAATTATTGTAATCTGGTGCTTTAAATAAAGCTACATGTATTCCGACAACAGAATAAGAGGAAAACAATATTATAATTCAAATTCACATCCGGTCACACCAGAAAAACCTTCAACTTTTGAATTTCAAAACCATTAACAGGACCACCCCCAAATCTCTCCAAATTATGCAACAACCAACTCCTCATCATTATCTTAAGACACCTCCCATACTCCTAGTTCTGTCATGTCTTCCCTTCATCATAAAAAACCATTAGGTCCCCTCAAGTTCTGCCTCCACTGAGATGATCTTTCTCTTCACTTTCCCTCCCTCCTCCTCCAACAGTACCTTCTTCAACCAATTCCTTGCCTCATCATCCCATGGTCATTTGTTCAAAAAATAGCATACATAAACGGAAGAAGATCCATGTTGTGAGCAAATTTCCACTTCCTCCATCATGGAATCATCATGTGCATCTCAAGACATCAAAATTTATGAGTGGAAGACAACGATGAGTAGGGAGTTCAACGCACTTCTAGCCAGTGGCACTTGGTCCCTTGTTCCACCAAAGGATCACTACATTATCATTGGGTGAAAATGGGTGTTTGTGCAAATGGGTGTTTCGCATCAAAAGGAACATCGATGGGTCCATTGCTCGTTACAAGACACATCTAGTACCTAAAGGATTCCATGACAACTGGGTTGATTACTCAAAAACATTTAGTATCTTTATGGCCTCAAACAACCCCTATGGTCTTAATACAACACTTTTTTTTGTTCCTTTTTGCTAGCTTATGGATTCACAAATGAAAAATCAGATACATTACTTTTCATTTTAGAAAAGATCACATTATACCTTATTTCCTTGTGTATGTAGATGATCTTCTTGTAGGAAAGAATAACAAGTTTATTAATTATTTATAAAGAGAAATGTCAAGTAAATTCCCTCTTAAAAATCTCACAAGCCAAGTCATTTTTTAGGCATCGAGATTTTGCCAACAGAAATGAATATTTATTAATTTTGTAATAGTACCTCCCACAAACATGTGCTAAAATAAAGAGACTAAATGATAATGTAGTCTCCCACAAACATGTACTAAAATAACAGAAATGAACTTTTCATGAAATTTGTTTACAATTAACACATTTTCTCAAGGAAGAATTAAAAATTATCAAATGTAAAGCAATGTTTTACATATTCTATCTTTCAACAATTAGAAATAATGCTTATTAACAGCCTAGCAAGTCAATCTTAACTACGAATCCTGATATACATCACTCAAACAAATCTTCCTAGGATATTTTAGACAAAATCTCAAGCGTCTAAACACTTGAATTCTTCCTGCTTGTTTTTTTAAGAAGAAAAATTGTTCATCGCTTAATGAAATGACAAGGATCTCAAAAATATCAATCAATTTAAAGGTAATCAATTAAGCATATGAACGCTACATTTTACAAGAGATTTTCATTTCTTGTTAACAAATTAATTAGATGCTGTCAAAAACCATAGAAAATCCCACTTTAGTTATATCTATTATGTATACGTCTCTGATTAATTACCTTAAAAACATTTTTAATATTTATTGTTGAGTACATATACATAACACAGAACAAGAGAATTTTTAGCTTAGAGAAAACAAAATGTTTTACACTTGAATATAACAAAATGTTTTAGAGGCTTTGAATTAGCCTCGAGAATGAAGGTTAATTTCTTTCAGAGAAACTTATTTGGCATTAATGTGGATGATATCTTGAGGCAGCTTCAAACTTTCTACATTACAAAACAGGAAGCTTACCTATAGTTGCCAACCCTCGATCAGGTGGCTTGGTACGATTCATTCCGCATATGTAAAATCTCATAATGACCACACTCAGAGGAGTAGACAGAAAAAAAAAAATTAAGGCAGAAAAAGATGAAAAAATAAATAAATTATATTTAATAAAAATGAATAAAATAAATACATTAAACTATTTAATATAACTTATATAAAAAATAAGCAAGTGACTAACTAATAATATTTATTAATAAATTCTTAACTAATTAAGTCTTACAGGGCTATGTATCAGACCGTGAACGCTGAATTGTGCAATTCCTATGCCAATTTTCAGCTTCCAATTCTTGATTTCTTATAAAAAAAAAAAAAGCAATATGAAACCAAAAATATATTTGATATTTTCTCTATTTAAGTTATTTAGTATCATTTTATGAAGCGAACTAGATGATTAATACTATATATGGTTTATTACGTGGAAATAGAACTATCCAATCTTTATATACTCTTCATATATTTTAGGGTGCCCTATATATAAGTCCAATTGTGTGCTTAATTAGAGTGAGAGTGAATTAGTTAACGAGACAGACGGAAAGAAAATTTTTGGCGGACAGATACTGTACGTCCGTAAATCATATTTTACTAATAATATAGTATTATTTATAACGGAAGACCAAACATATAATAATAACCACATGATATTAGCCCAACACTGGCACGTCGTATGCCTAAATTTATTACTTCATAAATTTGACAATACTTCGAACACTAGTATTATTTAATTAACACAACATCACACAAAATGAAGATAACTTACAACAACATATGGTTGGAAATTGGCCACGACTTCTACTCTTATACGTAGCTGTCCAATGAGTTGGAATTGGCCACATTATCATCTCTAATTTGGATTGGAGAATGGTGGGTCAATGGCTTGCAATCATATGATTGATAGGGTAGAATTTATTGTGTGGCGATACTTAACAAAAACAGTTGGAACTTGTCTTAAAATGAAAAGGTATTTGGTTTAAGGTGAAGTGGTACTTTTTTGGAGACAACAAGTCCGAGTTTCTCGCTCATATCTATATGTAGCGTATTTTCAGGCAACTTCCAATCGAACCAATAAAGAAGATTAGCAAGCACATACTCAATAGAAGCAATTGCAAAATTCATTCCAGGACACCCTCTTCTCCCAAAACCAAATGGTATAAACTGGAAGTATTCTTGACCTTTAAAATCAACTTGACTATTTTCAAATCTCTCTGGCAAGAACTCTTCAGGGCTTTCCCAAAATTCAGGATCCCTTTGCATTGCCCAAGCATTGATGTATACCATTGTTTTTGCTGGAATATCATATCCTTTCAGTTTTACGCTAGACATAGTTTCTCTCGGGGCCAAAAGAGGAGTAGGTGGATGTAACCTTAGAGTTTCTTTGACTACACATTTTAGATAGTGCATTTGATTAACATCATTTTCTTCCACACTTGATTTATGGCCTACAACTCCTCTCACTTCTTCTTGTACTTTTTTCATTATGATTGGATTTCTTACGAGCTCTGACATAGCCCATTCTAATGCGGATGCAGTTGTGTCGGTACCTCCCAGAAACATGTCCTAAAATAATAAAAATAATAAAAATAAAATTTTCATGAAACTTCTTAACAATTCATTCATTTGTCAAGGAAGAAATAAAAATTATCAAATATCAAGTCAAAGCCTTTAATTATTTTAATAACTTCAAAAATACTTTAAATTCTATCTTTCCGCAATTAGAATGAATTCATTAACAATAATGCTTATTAACTGACAAGCAAGTCCAAATCGTAACAATGACTAATATGTCATTCTAACTAATCTTACTATTATAAGGATGTGTTAGACAAAAACTCAAGGGTCTAAACGCTTGAATTTTTTCCTGTCTTTTATTAATGTATTTATCTTATTTTTTTTCTATTCTAAATGTGAAATTATTATTAATAATAAATATTGATGCATATCGTTAAATTTTAGAGTTAAGTAGTATAATATATTTAATTTAAATTTTTATGTATATTTTAAATGTTTTAAAAACTATAAAGTTATGTTTTATTTTTAATTTTTAGTATTATAAAGTTGTAATATTATGCTTTTTAATATTAATTATGTATTATTTAATTATTATTCTTTTATTAATATTAATTTGACTATGGTTCAATCATTATTAAACCTTAAGTTATTGCTTTGCTCGATTCAATGTTGAATTCGATTTTAAAAATTTTATTTTATTTTATTTACATAAACAAAATATAACAAGAAATATTGAATTTTTTTATTCTATAAATATTTACCATATTTGTTTAAGATTAAATTTTTATTAAAGAAAACTAATTATGTCATATCTTAATTAAAAAAATATCAAATTAAACTTATTATATGTTTAATTCTTATTATATTTTTATTCTATAATTTTTCTTTTTTATGAATTATATGTTTTCTATTGCCTGTATGCAGAGATGAAATGTTAGGTTTGTGTGCATAGTGAATATTTCATTTTAAGGTGCACATATGTATCACTGAAATTCTGTCCATTAGAGTGAGAGTGAATTTGTTTGAGTCAGAAAGAAAAAGAATCAAAAAATTTATCGTAGTTAGATTGTTGAGTTTTTAAATATGTTGTACGGAGTTTAATTTTTGGTCATACGTAGTAAAAGAAATTAACAAAAAAAAAAAAAGTATAACTTATTTAGATGATTTTTATGTTTTGAAAAAAAAAAAAAACTCCAATATTGAGGATATCCACGATCCAATTAAACCAATATAGAAAATAAAGAAAGTGATTGATACAAGAGAGGGGGTAAAAGAAAACGATACCGTTATAAGTGCTTTGAGGTCATTTTTGGTGAGGTCAAAGCTCAGCATGCTATCCTCTTGAAGTTGGAGGAGGATATCCACGAAGTCTTTCCTTTTGGAGTGTTCACCTTCCCTCTTCACAGTCGAATGTTGTGCAATTTCCTGATCAAATAAAGCATCCAGTGCTCCAGCAGTGGCCTTGTATTTTTGAATTTTTCCAGTGAGAACATCAACCCATCCCAACCAAGGGAAGTAATCTCTCACTGTGAAAGCTGTGAGATGAATCATAGCCTCTCTTGCTAACTCTTTCACACCGCTGCAACCATCACCTGATGTATACTTCCTTCCCAGGGCACATTTACACACAATATTATTTGATGTTGAAATAAGCATGTCACTTAGATTCACGTAACATGCATCACTCGAGCTTGCCTCATGTAGCTTATTCACCAACTCCGCAACTTCTTCTTCCCTTATGAGACGAAATGATTGTACCCTTTTCATGCTCAGAAGCTCAAGGACACATATTTTTCTTTTCTGTCTCCAGTTTTCTCCATAGAGTGCAAACCCAACGTCTCTGCATCCATAGAGTAAGATTTTCGCAGCAGTGTTTTGGGGTCGATTTGAAAAAGTTAGGTCATGAGTTTTCATTATTTCCAAGGCCACATCAACAGATGAAACCACTAGGGTTGGAGTTGGCCTCTGCCCCAACTGCAACATCATCATATCACCATATTTGAGAGAGAGATCTCGAAGTGATCGATGTGGCAGTGTGCCAAACTGATGAAGATTGCCGATGATTGGTAGTTTTGGTGGAGATGGAGGCAGGTTCAGATTCCTTTTGGATTTGGTTCTTCTCACGAGCTTAAACAATAACAGGACACTGACAATGAAGGAAAGAGATAGATAAAAGGTAGAAGAGAACACGCCTTTCATTTCCTCATAAGGCAATTGTTTGTGACCCATTCTCTTTTCAACTATATCTGGAAGTCTCCGAGTCTACAAACATTTATAAGCATACATAGCTGTCGGTTTTTTATTTTTTTACTAAGATATTTTCAAAATTTAGAGATTAATTTCTCGAGAAAGGAAGATCACAAAAAACCAAGTATTTTTATACATATAAACAAAAATTAACATTTTGAAACTCAATTATCTATCGGTTCTGGATTGAAATTTATTAGAATACTTAGCTGTCTTTGTTGCTGTTTTTTCGTTGAATAATTTCTTTTTTTGTTGTTTTTATTAAATGTCCTTTTTATGTATTCATACAAGGCTAATTAAAAAAAATGTATATGTTAGGTTCGGAATATATCATGCGGTCACAGGGTGATCTCAAGATTTAGTGATAAGGTCGGCTGGGATCTCAAGTTTGTCTGTATTGGCACTGTTTGAATATTTTGATAGAGGTACAGTAGATGATTTTTTTTTTGTTTCCAGAGCATTCCCCCAATAAGAGAATTTTGTTTCTTATATACATAAATTTTAAGATTGAGGTGAAAATTATAGTGTCACTTTTACAATTTTACTCGAACTTATACATATTTTTTATTGACATTTCTTTGCGAAAAATAATTAGTCTCTCGTCTAATTTATTTAAAAATAAACAAAAATATCTAATAAGGGAAATAATAGTAAAAATTAGAATATGCTTTATAATTTTTTATTCTTCTATAAAATTTATATCAAACATTTTAATTGTAAATGTGACTGAAGCTTACATAATTTAACAAAACTTATATAAATTTTATTTAAAAAAAAACAATGTATTAACAAAATATGTTATTAATATATTTTTCTATCTATGTAACAAAACAGTATTTTTTTTCTATCTTATAAGAAGATTTATGTTCCACCTTTTGGCAAATATTTTGTCTAATAAAGAACACTTATTTCACAAAAAATGATTTTTAGACACCCAAAATTTTAGTTGACAAAGAAAGAAAAAAGAGAGAAATATAACTATAATACGATGTGGCAGAAAAAAATATGTAAAAAATAAATATTAATTAGGTATTTAAAAAATAGTGTTCAAAAATCAGTACACCTTTCATTTGCTCATATAGGGCCATTGCTTGAGAGCCATGCATTCGTTTCCAACATGTGGCTGTGATGGAGGTACAAAAAATTTATAAACGTAATTATCGTGCTCCACTTTTTCTTTTCTATATATACTCTATTATTATGTTTTTAGAGAAATAAATAAAATAAAAATAATACACATATGATGGAAAGTACCATTTACTTCCCCAAAAATATAATAAGATCAAAAAATTGAAAGAAAAAAATGGAGATAAACGTTAATTCTTTTATATTAGATTCTATCTTAATGTGATTCGTACAAGCCTTAACTTCGGAATTTAGTAACAAGGGTGTGCCCAAAGTCAGAAAGTTTGTCAGATCGGCACGGCTTGAAGATTGACAGGGGGAATTTTTTTTTTTTTTAAATAATAATATCTCACAGTCCTTCATGTATTCGAAATAAGTTGAAAGAAGATAGAATAAAAAAAATTGTTTGTTGTCTTTTAATTTATATGTACTATTACTCTAAAATATCGTACATCTGATAGGAATTTACTTATTGCCACATTATATTAATGATAAAATGACGTGGTAAAATGATCATCTTATTAAATATACATATTAAATACTTGTATACTAATTGTTTCTCATATACATAAATTTCATTAAGGTTGAATTGAATATATTTAAGTTGTGTCACTTTTATTTGAATCTACCCTATATAATTGTAAATATAGATCTTTATTTTTGAATAAAAATATTTTTTTCAGTTATTCTTACTCACATCTCATATTCTGATCTTATATATTTAATTTTAATTTTATTTATTTTAAATATATTTCTTAATTTTAATTTAAAAATTTTGATTCAAATTTTAAATTTTAATAAATTATATCAAATTGTATAAAAATTTTCTTGTTTAAATAAATAAAAATTTAAAATTATTGTAATATGACTCTTATATTATAAATTAGAATATGCAATCTAGAAGTAAGATTTTGACTCTCTCCACTTTTTCATTTAGATTTTCTCAATTAAATTTTCTAAATATTTCCCTTCTCTATTTTGAATGTGCATTTGACACGCTACACGCTACCCATACAAACTAGCCAGAAACAAAAACTTGCCAAAAATTAAAACTATTTCTCAATCATTTCAAACTATCCTCCTTTTTCTTCTTTATTCATATACTTAATTTTTTTAATCTTTATCCTTTTGATCTTATTTTTTTTATCTTTACTTTAAATTAAAATTTAATATTTAAAAAAATTATTAATAATTGAAAGTAACATTGTATATCACAATTAAAAGTGAGAAATATAATAGCAAAATATGTTAAAAAAATAGAGAGAAGTAAAAAAAATCAATATAAATAAAATATAGGAAAATATTAAAAATTAATATTATTATTTTCATGGGAAAAAAGTTTTTGCTCTCTTTTAACTTTAAGTGAATATTTTTAAATATAAATATATAAAACTATTTAAAAGTGAGTAAAAATAATATACATGATATTAAATATGGTACTAATTATTTAACGTTAAAATAATAGATATATTAACACGTCTCTCTCCAAATTTATTTAATTAAAAAACGCACATGGATATGTCAAAAGAATCGCATTTTATCAAAAAAGTGGGTAGCCTACTCGACTTATGTCTTTTGATAATTTAAATCATGCTATATGCTTACCATTTCAGATAGATAATATAGGGTGCAAGATATTATCCATGCATAATTTACTTTTATTATGAACTACAATCAATCTTTATTAAATTTGAATTCTTAAATATTTTTATCAATTTATAAAATTGATTTTTTAACTTTGATATATATGAGGTGGCCCAAATCATCAGACTTACACTTGAATGTGAATGTTTTCTTTGATAGATTGTTACTTCGGTCATGGACAAGAATAGTGGGGGAGGTGATGGCATCTGCATATTCTTCAATACTAAAATCAGTGGAAATTTCAACATATTAGAAGCAATATTTAGGATGGAGGAGAAAATATATGATTGTGAGAGTAGCTCTGGTATTTATACATAGGTGTGGAATAATACGAGTTTTTATCAATTAGCATGAGTGGTTATCCACCAGTCCTTGAGTGTTTGTAACTCTAATGATCATGTTTGATTATGACATTTCTCAAGGTACATGATGTAACAAAACATGAGATAATGTTGCAGGTGATGTACTTAATTTAACGCTTCTAAGGGTGCACTACTAAATAGACCAACCTCATAATGTGTGTCCATTTCGGGTTGTTAGGTGGATCTGATATCGTCTCAGGCATCTCAGTTCTAGCTAGAAAAAATGCCTTAAATGTCTTATCAGATTTATGCACTTTGGTCATGCTAGAGGTGCTTATCTAATTGCCATGGCGATGCATGTTAACAACATATATTTTTGCGGTGTTTGCCATTCACCGTGTCAGACATGTGTACATGAGTAATAACTAGTTTTAGAGAATCATAACCCAAGTTTGGGTCTCTCTGGGGGCAATTTCGGAACAACGTCCCCCACCCTAGTAAGCTAAGAAGCAATGGTTGCTAGGATATTATTAATTTGGGCGTGATTCAATTGACATCATCATTCAACGATGAGAGGTGTATGACGTTTCTCATATTAGCTAGCCCATTGTACAAGAGAAAATAAGTATTGTACTACTATCAAATTTACAAAATATATTTGTTAAAATATATGTAAATTAACCTATTAAATTATTATTTACTATGGAATATTAATATCATGTCATAATATTTAAAAGAGCACCTAACAATCGAATTTGAAGTTAAATTTTAACTTTACATCAATGAATGTAGTTTTAATCTTAATTAGATTTTATTTATTTTTCATATTAATTAGATTTTTTAATATTTATTCTTATTTATGGAAATAGTATAAAATATCCAAACTCAATTAGAAAAGAAAACTGCTTTACGTTATTTTTGTTTAAGATATGAAACTCCGGTAAATTTCATTATTATTATTATTATTATTATTATTATTATTATTATTATTATTATTATTATTATTATTATTATTATTATTATTATTATTATTATTATTATTATTATTATTATTATTATTATTATTATTATTATTATTATTATTATTATTATTATTATTATTATTATTATTATTATTATTATTATTATTATTATTATTATTATTATTATTATTATTATTATTATTATTATTATTATTATTATTATTATTATTATTATTATTATTATTATTATTATTATTATTATTATTATTATTATTATTATTATTATTATTATTATTATTATTATTATTATTATTATTATTATTATTATTATTATTATTATTATTATTATTATTATTATTATTATTATTATTATTATTATTATTATTATTATTATTATTATTATTATTATTATTATTATTATTATTATTATTATTATTATTATTATTATTATTATTATTATTATTATTATTATTATTATTATTATTATTATTATTATTATTATTATTATTATTATTATTATTATTATTATTATTATTATTATTATTATTATTATTATTATTATTATTATTATTATTATTATTATTATTATTATTATTATTATTATTATTATTATTATTATTATTATTATTATTATTATTATTATTATTATTATTATTATTATTATTATTATTATTATTATTATTATTATTATTATTATTTGATATAAAAAAAAGTGTGGGGTAGGTAGGTGCAAATATAAAATATGGGGAGCACTGTTATGATATATTTTTAGTTATTATATTGAAAAGAAAATATAAAGAAAGAATCACTTCAAAAGTTGGATTCCTAATTATGTATATAAAGAAAATTTGGTTGAAAAAAAACAAAAACTCACTTAAGTAATCTTTACAATTTAAAAATAAATAGTCTTTAACTATATCGATCACTATTGATACAAATAGTCTTTAACTATAAAATGACATAAATATTTTTATATAAAAATGAAATATAATATAGAGAATAAAAATATAAAATATTGAATATCTTTACAATTTAAACGATCGAATCAATTTTATTTAGTGGAATTAGGTTAAGCTGCAAATATATCGGTTGATATTTTGACCTGGTATTTTTATTTTATTTTTGTTTAAATTATATAAATTTTAAAAGAATATTAATTTGGCCCAATCAAAAGACTAAATCGGACTTTAAAATATAGTCAATTAAAAAATCAAGTTCGCCAATTTTGCACCTTAGATCAGATAATTTATTTTGCTTCTTATAATAAAAAAAAAGTAAAACGAACTATGTGTTTGTTAGCACGAAAACAAAAAGAATAGAGAAGAGAGAAAAGAAGAAAAACTGTTAGATTTTCTCGTTTGATTCTACCCAAAAAAAAAAATTGTTTAGTTGTTTAGTCCAAAGAAAATAATTCTACCCAAGTCTGAAATCAAAAAGGAAAGAGAACATGAATTTTGTTCTACAAAAGACACATTTATTCTTGACTTATACAATATTGTAAAATAAAATCAGTTTCGCATCCGCGCGTGAAGTATGTAGCATGCATCTGCATTCGTTATCTCATTTTGTAAAATGTATAATTGTAACCATTAATTTATTTAATATATTAAAATAAAAATATAATATTAAGTTAAAAAGATATTCAATATTTTATATTTTTATTCTCTATATTATATTTCATTTTTATATAAAAATATTTATGTCATTTTATAAACTTTTTTTTCTTCTCACTTTCGTCTCAATCAAATTAACAACAAAAAATATTTTATCTTTTTTTTATTTTACCAAACAATTAATTAAAAGATCAGCACACTTTCTATTATTTTTCTTTCCTTCTACATTCTTTTCTTTTAAAAACTTTCCTTCCATTTTTTTTACTGATTAAACAAAGCATAAGAGACTGAACAAGGAGTATGAGAGAGTTAATGGCATAAACAGAGACGACGAAAATAAGAAAGAAGGAGCATAAGTAATGGAAAGATTAAATGAGAAGAGAGAGAGAGAGAATGATTCTGTCTGGAAGTGGCCAAGTAGGATACTTCACTGGCAATTTGACACATTATGCAGTCTAGCTGATTATAGATCAGATCAAGCATTCTATTCTTGTGATCTGTTTTGTTGGTAGGGGTATTTGCACATCTCTAGCTTTTTCCATTGCTATTGTTCTGTTAATTAAACATATATATCTTCTCCAACATGGGTTATGTATCAGACCTTGAACGCTGAATTATGGCAATTCCTATGCCAATTTTCAGCTTCCTGTTCTTGATTTTAATATATTCCAATTTGCTTATAAAAAAATAGCAATAAGAGACCAAAATATATTTGATATTATCTCTTTTAAGTTAGTATCTTTTTATGAAGCGAACAGGATTATTATTACTATATATGGTTTATTACCTGGAAATAAATCTCTCCAATCTTTATATATTCTTCAAATATTTTAGGGTGCCATATAGATAATGTGCTTAATTAGAGAGAGTGAATTAGTTTGAGACAGGCAGGAAGAAAATTTTTGGTGAAAAGATACTGTACACCCATAAATCATATTTTATTAATAATATATATAATAATATTATTTATAATGGAAGACCGAACATATAATAATAAACACATGACATTAGCGCGTCACTGGTACGTCGCATGCCTAACTTTACTACTTCATAAATTTGACAGTACTTCAAACACTAGTATTATTATTGGCGCAACATCACACAGTGAAGATAACTTACAACAACATATGGTTGGAAATTGGCCACAACTTCTACTCTTATACGTAGCTGCACTATGCGTTGGAATTAGCCACATTATCATCTCTAATTTGGATTGGAAGATGGTGGATCAATGGCATGTAATCATATATGGTTTTGATATCCTGGGTAGAATTTATTGTGTGGGATACTTTAAGAACTAAAACAGTTGGAACTTGTCTTAAAATGAAAAGGTATTTGGTTTAAGGTGAAGTGGTACTTTTTTGGAGACAACAAGTCCGAATTTCTCGCTCATATCTATATGTAGCGTATTTTCAGGCAACTTCCAATCGAACCAATAAAGAAGATTAGCAAGCACATACTCAATAGAAGCAATTGCAAAATTCATTCCAGGACACCCTCTTCTCCCAAAACCAAATGGTATAAACTGGAAGTATTCTTGACCTTTAAAATCAACTTGACTATTTTCAAATCTCTCTGGCAAGAACTCTTCCGGGCTTTCCCAAAATTCAGAATCCCTTTGCATTGCCCAAGCATTGATGTATACCATTGTTTTTGCTGGAATATCATATCCTTTCAGTTTTACGCTAGACATAGTTTCTCTCGGGGCCAAAAGAGGAGTAGGTGGATGTAACCTTAGAATTTCTTTGACTACACATTTTAGATAGTGCATTTGATTAACATCATTTTCTTCCACATTTGATTTATGGCCTACAACTCCTCTCACTTCTTCTTGTACTTTTTTCATTATGATTGGATTTCTTACGAGCTCTGACATAGCCCATTCTAAGGCGGATGCAGTTGTGTCGGTACCTCCCAGAAACATGTCCTAAAATAATAAAAATAAAATTTTCATGAAACTTCTTAACAATTCATTCATTTGTCAAGGAAGAATTAAAAATTATCAAAAGTAAAGTCAAAGCCTTTAATTATTTTAATAACTTCAAAAATACTTTACATTCTACCTTTCCGCATTTAGAATGACTTCATTAAAAATAATGCTTATTAATTGCCAAGCAAGTCCAAATCTTAACAATGAATAATGATGCCATTCTAATAAATCTTCCGATTATAAGGATGTATTAGACAAAATCTTAAGGATCTAAACGCTTCAATTCTTGCCTATTCTTTTTTAAGAAAAAATTTGTTCACTTAATGAAATTACAAGCATCTCAAAATTATTTTCAATCAATTTAAACGTTAAACCTTGCAAACATATGAAAGCTCTACGATTTAGTAGAATTTTCAATTTCTTATTAAAAAAATATCAGATACCGTAAAAAAACAATAGAATATACCTCTTTAGTTACATATATTATGTATACGTCTCTGATCACCTTAAAAAAAACATTTTAATATTATTGTTGAGGTTATATGCAACACAGAACAAGAGATTTTCTTGTAGAAAACAGCTAAAAATTTGTACACCTGGAATACTAATAACAAAATGTTTCAAATAGAAAATTACATAGCAATATACGAAACCAAAAATGTTTAATATCTTCTCTTTTAAATTATTAGGTACTTTTTAATCTGAAGTAACTAGATTATTATTACGTGGAAACAGAACTGTCCAATCTTTATATATTCTTCTTATATTTTAGGGTACTCATATATATAAGTGCAATTTTGTGCTTTTTGAGTGAGAGAGTGAAATTGTTTATGAGACAGAAAGAAAGTGAACCAAAAAATCTTCTATGAATAGCTGAGTTCTTTAATTATATTATGTGAAGTTTGATTTTTTAGACTGCATATAAAAAAAAAAAACTTAGTAAAAAGAGGTAAAATTTACTTCAGTAGCCTCTCCTCTAAAAAAATAATGAGATGGGGATATTTTTTATCAAAACCAATGTAAAAAATAAAGTTATTGATATAAGAGAGGGGTAAAGAAAACGATACCGTTATAAGTGCTTTAAGGTCATTTTTTGTGAGGTCAAAGCTCAGCATGCTATCCTCTTGAAGTTGGAGGAGGATATCCACGAAGTCTTTCCTTTTGGAGTGTTCACCTTCCCTCTTCACAGTCGAATGTTGTGCAATTGCCTGATCAAATAAAGCATCCAGTGCTCCAGCAGTGGCCTTGTATTTTTGAATTTTTCCAGTGAGAACATCAACCCATCCCAACCAAGGGAAGTAATCTCTCACTGTGAAAGCTGTGAGATGAATCATAGCCTCTCTTGCTAACTCTTTCACACCGCTGTAACCATCACCTGATGTATACTTCCTTCCCAGGGCACATTTACACACAATATTATTTGATGTTGAAATAAGCATGTCACTTAGATTCACGTAACATGCATCACTCGAGCTTGCCTCACGTAGCTTATTCACCAACTCCACAACTTCTTCTTCCCTTATGAGACGAAATGATTGCACCCTTTTCATGCTCAGAAGCTCAAGGACACATATTTTTCTTTTATGTCTCCAGTTTTCTCCATAGAGTGCAAAGCCAACGTCTCTGCATCCATAGAGTAAGATTTTCGCAGCAGTGTTTTGGGGTCGGTTCGAAAAAGTTAGGTCATGAGTTTTCATTATTTCCAAGGCCACATCAACAGATGAAACCACTAGGGTTGGAGTTGGCCTCTGCCCCAACTGCAACATCATTATATCACCATATTTGAGAGAGAGATCTCGAAGTGATCGATGTGGCAGTGTGCCAAACTGATGAAGATTGCCGATGATTGGTAGTTTTGGTGGAGATGGAGGCAGATTCAGATTGCTTTTGGATTTGGTTCTTCTTGCGAGCTTACACAATAACAGGACACTGATGATGAAGGAAAGAGGTAGATAGAAGGTAGAAGAGAACACTCCTTTCATTTCCTCATAAGGCAATTGTTTGTGATCCATTCTCTTTTCACATATCTGGAAATCTCCGAGTCTACAAACATTTATAGGCATAGATAGATGTCTCCCAGACAACCTAAAAGATTATTGAAATAATTTTTTAATAAAAATTTATATATATATAACTAAAAATTAAATTTATAATAATATATTTAAAAAATTCAGTTCTTTTGGACCTTATTAAAATACGTACGTGTATTTGTCGTTGTTTTACTCTTTTATGTTAATTAATTTCTTTATTTATTTGTTTTTATTAAATTCTCTTTTTTTTTATGTATTCGTACAAGGCTCAGTCAGAAAAGAAAAAAAAAAGTATATATTTAGGTACAAGCGTTAGCTTCAGATATATGATGAAGTCATCAGGGTATCGGCACTATTCGAATATTTTGATAGAGGTAGAATAGATTATATTTTGTTTCCAGAGCATTTCACCGATAAGAAAATTTCGTTTAACGTTGTTTCTTATATACATGAATATTTTAAGATTGAATTGAAAAATATATATAATACTTAAAATATATGTGTCACTTTTACTGTTTTACTCAAACTAATACATATTTTTTATTGACATTTCTTTGTGAAGAATAGTTAGCTTCTCGTCTAATTTATTTTAAAAATAACAAGGGAAATAATAGTAATTGATTGAAAAAAAATATTTTGACAATTTTTTATTGTTCTATAAAATTTATATGAAACATTTTAATTTTAAATATGACTGAAGCTTACATAATTTAACAGAACTTATATAAATTTTATTTATCAATGAACAATGTATTAACAAAATAGGTTATTAATATATTTTTCTATCTATGTACCCCAAAAAAAGTCTATCTTATAAGAAGAAGATTTATTTTCCACATTATGTCAAATAAAGAACATTTTTTCACAAAAATAATGTTTAGACGCCCAAAATTCAGGGCCCTGAGGGACAAAAATTTAGTCTCAAAATTCTATCTCATTCTTGTCCCTCCGATCATAATTTGTCATGTCATTTAATGAGTTTAAGTCATTTTATATTATTTTAACGAGAAATTAACGCGTTCTTATTCTCCTTCACATTCTACCATTCATCATGTCTGCTTTTCCATGATTTTTTCTCTCCTATTTTTATTTTTCTGGTGAATTTTATTCGCTTTAATGTGAAGGAAAACATTTTTTTGTCTTAAGAAATTATTAAGTAGTTTTTCCTCTTTGCTGTGATAGTATTTAAGTTTTTCAACTTACAATAAAAAAAACTAATGACATTTAATTTTATATTAACAGTGAAAAACTACCTAATAATTTTATCATCAATTGGATATCATAGCATTACCCAATGAATCAAAGTCTACTGGAACACTAACAAATATGTCATAGTGCCAAACTTCGTACAGACCCGGACGACACTTGTTGTCATTACCCTAATTAAGGTCATTGTCCAATCTAAGATTATCGCAATTAATCTAAAATTACAATAACAAATCTGACAATAAAATATACAATTTATTATTTTTAAAGCCTATAAAAAGATAAAAACGCTATGGTCCTTTGTTAGGCAGCGCACAAAGTTTAAAAAATTCGAGAAAAAAAAAAAAAGAAATCATGGGTAACAACAAAAGAAATTAATGTGAAGAAAAACAACGGGACAAACTTCTGATACGTGACAAATTTTGATTGGAAAGATAGATAATGGGACAAACTTTTGAGACAGTATATTTTCGTCCTAGAGAACCATGCATTCGTTTTCCAACATGCCGCAGTGACGGAGGTAACAAAAAATTTATAAACGTAACTATCGTGATTTTCTCCATCTTTTAGAGAAATAAATAAAATGAAAATAATACACATATGGTGGGAAGTATCATTTACCTCCTCAAAATAATAATAAAAAGTTAAAAGAAAAAAATGGAGATATTCTCGGTAAGTTAATTCTTTTACTCTTCATTTGATTATATATTAAATTCCATCTTAATGTGATTCGTAGAAGGCTTGACTAAGGAATTTAGTAACAAGGATGTGCTCAAAGTCAGAAAGTTTTTCAGATTGGCACGCATTCAAGATTGACAGAGGAAAATTATTTTTTTAAATAATAGTATATTTACACTCCTTCATGGATACAAAATAAGCATAAAATAGAAAACAAAATAAATTTAGTTCGGAGCGATAACAAGTTTTTTATTTTTTATTTTCAGATAAAATTTTTAAAACAAAACGTTTACACCATATTGTTATACTTCTTCATTATTCCTCTCATGCACTCGCATCACACCATTGTGCCCCTTTACCAATTCTTTCTTCCTCGTTCGGTTACTCATAGGAGAATTGTGTTCCTGCTTTTAGTACGTATGTACTAGTTCTGTCTTTTCTTATTGCTTGCAAATTATTTTCTCTTTCATCTTCTGTCTATAAATTATTTGTTGTGCTATGTTTTGTTATCATTTTCAAAGGTTGTGAATGTGTTAGAAATAAGAGAGAAAAGGAATTCGATCAAGGACTCACATGAGAGGGTTATTTGGTGTTTTCAATTTCATACAATTGTAATCTATAGTGGATTCTGTAATCGAAACATTGATAAAGGTTTTAGAAACATTGATAAAGGTTTTAGAAACATGGAGTTTGATTCCATGTGCAAATGCAATACCTCACTGTTACATGTATCACTTTTTAATAATATTTTATTATAAATATGTTATTAATAGAATTAGTAACATTTTGTAATATGATTCAAATACAATATTTGTTATAATGTAATTAAAACTAATAAGAAATATTTTTTTTATATTTTCATACATTTTAAAGGTTTTCAAAAGTCATATATATGTAGTATAATGATATCACCTCTGTTGTATTTCACCAAACATGTGAGTATAAGGATTTATTATCTTTTAATTCATATATATATATATATATATATATATATATATATATATATATATATATATATATATATTATTTCTTGAATTATTAGGTTATGATACCAAGAAAAAGAAAGCAAGAGAGAACATTTAAATAATATTTACTAATATTTTGACAATTATGGGAAAAATACTAAAAGAAATTGAGCACAAATTAGATTGTAGTGTCATCTTTTAATGCTCTAGGAGAAGTAAATGGACAACAATAAAAAAAAGATGAAAATTTGATGACTTGTTTAAGTACAATGGCAAACTTTAAAGGATTATTGTTGTTCCTTTGTAAAGACAGTGAAGATATTGAAAGAAACTATATAGAGATACTTGTTTACCAGCATTATTAGATAAATCAAAGATGTTTGAATTCTTACACCTTTTGTCCTTTATGTATTTAGTGAAATCATATGATACTTTTTAACGGTATTACTATTCAAGCGTGAGTTTTTGTTTTATAGAAATTAAAAAAAATTATAGAAATATTTTATTATTATTTTTATTGTCATGGTTTATCATATTATTTATGTTTATGATTTTTATTACTTTTTATAATATTTATTTTTATTTTCAAAATTTATATTATTTTTCTAATTTTATATAGCAAGTTTAATTATTTTTTTATTTTTTTAATTATTTTGAGTTAATAATATGACGAAATAAGATAGTATGGTTGATTATTTTATCCATTTTCAATTTACAACAATTTCTTAAAAACTAGAAACAAAAAAAAAAATGAAACTCAAAACTAAAACCAGTTTTAATTTTTAATTTTTTTATAATTTGAAACTAAAAATGTTCGAGAGCCTAAAATTGTTTGTTGTCTTTAATTTATTTGTAAAATTAGTGCAAAACATCATACATCTAATAAAAATTTAACATATTATCATAATATATTAATGAATGAAATGATGGAGTAAAATGATCGAATCTTATTAAACATATATTTTAAATAATTTTATACTAATTATTTCTTATATACGTAAAGTTTCTTGAGATAAATTGAATATAATTTTAGTTGCGTCACTTTTATTTAAATCTATCCTATATTATAAATATGCATCCTTATTCATGAATAAAATTATTTTTAAGAATTATTATTGTTATTATTAAGCTATATGACTTATTCTAATCATATATATTAAGTATTTAATTTTATTTTAGTTTTTTAAATATATTTCTTAACTTTAATTTCAATTTTTTATTCTAATTTTAAATCCTAATAAATTGTATCAAATTGAGATAATTTTTCTTGTTTAGATAAACTAAAATTTAAAATTATTTGTAATGTTAATCAATCTTAATCTACTTTTATAATATAAATTAAAATATTTAATTTAGGGAATAAGACTCTAACTCTATCTATTTTTTTAATTAGATATTTTTAATATTCTCCTTCTATTCCTATTTTAACATGCATTTCACACACACTTCCTACACAACTAAAAGACTATTTCTCAATCACCTCAATCTATCTTCACTTTTCTTTTTTTATTCGTACTTAAGTTTTTTTATCATTATCCTTTCCATCTACCTTATTTTATCTTTATTACTAAATTGAATTCCAATCATTTAAAAAATAATTAATAATTAAAATTAAAATTATATAATAAATTAAATTATTTATGATAAATTTAAAATATAATTTATATATTTAAAATATTATTATAATTTGTATATATAATATATTTTATATATTTAAAATATTTATTATTTATAAATTTTAATTATGCAAAATAAAATATTTTTATGTGAAAAACACGGGACATTTCTTTGTGAAGAATAATTACTCTCTCTTATAAATTGTTTAATAATAGACAAATACATCTAAGAGAAATTATAGTAATAAATTGCAAATAACTATAAAAAAATTGATTAACAAAATATGTTATTATATTTTCTATCTTATAATAATAACAATTTTCACCTTTTATCAAATAAATACACCTTTCATATACTTTATTTCTTCCTATCTATCAATGTATCAATCTATTTATCTATTTATCAATAATTTATCAATCCGTCAATCTAACAATCTACCAATCTATCCATCTATCAATTTATAAATCTATCTATCTATCAATCTATCAGTATCTATCTATCAATCAATCAATTTATCTATCTATCCATCAATTTATCAATCAATCAATTTGTATATCTATCTATCAATATTTATTTATCTATCTATTTATCTATCAATCTATCAATCAACATATCTATCTATCGATCTATCTATTCATCACTCTATGTATCTATCAATCTATCAATCTATATATCCATCAATCTATCTATCAATCAATCTATTCATCAATCTATCTATCTATCCATCAATCTATCTATCTAAACATCAATATATATATCAATCTATCAATCTATCCATCAATCTATATATCAATCAATTCATCAATCTATCCATCAAACTGTTCATCAATCAATTCATCTATCTATCCATTTATCTATCAATCCATCTATCGATCGATCAATGCATCTATCTATATATCTATCTGCCTATCCATCCATCCATTTATCTATCCATCAATCTATCCATATATTTATCCATCTATCTATCTAACTATCTATCAATCTATCTATCCAACAATCTATCCATTCATCTATCTATCCATCTATCCATCCATCTATCTATCCATCTATTGGTCCATCTATCTATCCATCTATCGATCAATCTATCTATCTATCCATCTATTTACCAATCTATCTATTCATTTATCCATCCATCTATCAATCCATTTATCTATCCATCTATCTATCGATCCATTTATCTATCAATTCATCTACTTATCAATCTATCGATTCATCTATCTATCCAGCTATCTATCAATCCACTCATCTATCTATCTACATATCCATCTATCCATCCATTTATGGCTCCAACTACCCACCCATCTTTCTACCGATCCATCTATCTATCCATCTATCGATATATCTATCAATCTATCTATCAACCAATCTATCTATTTATCTATCTATATATTCATCTATCAATCCATCAATCAATCTATCTATCAATCTATCAATGCATCTATCTATTTATCCATCTATTTATCTATCTATTTATCCATCTATTGATCGATCTATATATCTATCTATCTATCTATATATCCATCTATCAATCCATCAATCAATCTATCAATACATCTATCTATCCATCTATATAACTATCTATCTATTATTGATCTATATATCTATCTCTCAATCTAAATATTCATCTATTTATCGATCCATCTATCAATCTATAAATGCATCAATCTATCCATCCATCCATCTATCTATCTATTCATCCATCTATCTATCTATCAATCTATCTATCTATTTATCTATCTATCTATCTATCAATCTATCTATCTATCTATTTATTCATCTATCTATCGATTTATCTATCCATCTATCGGTCGATCCATCTATCGATCGATCCATCTATCTATCGATCCATCTAACTATCCATTCATCTATCAATCCATTTATCTATCAATCCATCTTCCTATATATTGATCCATCTATCTATCGATCGATCTATTTATCTATCTATCGATCCATTTATCTATCAATCCATCTATCTATCTATCTGTCTATCAATCATTTATCTATCGATCCATCCATCTATCTATCTATCAATCCATCCATCTATCTATCTATTAATCCATCCATCTATCTATCTCTCTATCTAACTATCGATCTATCTATCTATCCATCCATCCATCTATCTATTTATATATCTATTCATCTATCTATCTATCTATCCATCCATTCGTCTATCTATATATCTATCTATCCATCCATCCATCTATCTATCTATATATTCGTCCATACATCTACCCATCCATCTATCTATCCATCCATCTATCTATCTATCCATCCATCCATCCATCCATCCATCCATCCATCCATCTATCTATCTATCCATCCATCCATTTATCTATCTATCTATCTATCCATCCATCTATCTATCTATCCATCCATTTATCTATCCATCTATCCAATCGTCCATCTATCTACCTATCCATCCATCCATCCATTCATACATCTATCGATCTATTGATCTATCTATCTATCTATCTATCTATCTATTTATCTATTTATCTATCTATCTATCGATCTATCTATCTATCTAACTATCTATCTATCCATCCATCTATTGATCCATCCATCCATCCACCCATCCATCCATCCATTTATCTATCTATCCATCTACCTACATATCTATCTATCTATCAATCCATCTATCTATCTATCTATCAATTTATCCATCAATCTATCTATCTATCTATCTACCCATCGATTCATCAATCTATTAATCCATCTATCGATTCATCTATCTATCGATCCACCTATCTATCGATACATCTATCAATCTATCCATGTCTCTATCGATCCATCTATCTATTGATCCATCCATCCATTTATCTATCTATTTGTCGATTCATCTATCTATCCTTCTGTCTATCTATCCTACTATCAATTCATTTATCTATCTATCTATCTAACAATCGATCTATCTATCTATCCAACGATCTATCTATCTATCCAACGATCTATCTATCTATCTCATCATTGATATATCTATCTATCCATCGATCTATCTATCTATCTCTGTCTGTCTGTCTGTCTGTCTGTCTATCTATTTTATCTATCTATCTATCTATCTATCTATCTATCTATCTATCTATCTATCTATCTATCCATCTATCTATCTATCTATCTATCAATCTATCTATCTATCTATCTATCTATCCATCCATCTATCCATCTATCTATCTATCTATCCATCTATCTATCTATCCATCTATCTATCTATAATTAAAATTTATTGTTAATTAAATAATCTTTAAATAAAATTATTGTTTAATTAAAAATTTTAAAATCTATAAAAAAAATTCATATCTGAATTATTATCATTAATCAAGGAGTCAAATGGAATAACCAGTTTTCATGTTGGACAATTCACATTCTTTGCTAATTTCTGGACAAAAAATTTACTAGAAGAAATTTAAAAATTTTCTAAAATGTATATAGTTACAAAATTTTAAAATCAATAGCTATTTTGTAGCTTTTTAGTAAATCTAATTAACTACAAAATTACTATAATATTAGTGGTAATATGAAATAAGTAGCAAATTAGTTAGGAAAATAATCTTAGTTAATTTGTAGTAAAATATTAAAAGTTGTAGTTATTTTCTAACTAATTTGTGGTAATAAGAAATATATATGAATATAATTTAATTTTAATTAGAAAAAATAATATGCTAAAATTAGTAGAAAATTTAAAATATCTTGTAATTATTGTCAAAATGACTAATATAAGTATTTAAGAAATTGATATGAAAGTAATTGTATGAATTTAATTAATGATATAAAATTTATTATATAGGATAACGATTAAACTATACTAATTTTTGTGAGAATTATATTAATTAATTATGACATTATTTGATAATTTTTAATTAGATAAGTTTATTTTAAAACTTACGGTTGAATTTAAAGTTCATTTCACATAAATTATATATGCAAAGTTTTATATATTAATATTGTTTGATACATTATTCTTATACATCAAAGTTCACATAACATATTTTTTAAAAACATATATTTAATTATTTTTACTATTATTTAATTTTGACCAAATTTAAGACAAATAATCAGATAATTTATAATTCAATGATTAAATTATTAAACTTCACTGTCAAACTAAATAAACCGTTTTAGAATTGAACTGAATAGATAAAAGAAAAATTAAACTATTTTCAAAGAAAACTGAATTGAACAACTTTCTACAAACAGTTTAGTTAATTTTTAAAAAGTAGTTCGGTATAATTTAAAAAATGTTTTTTTTTACTGTATTACTGTCTAATGTTATTGGATCGAATTATTAATAATTTGAATTCGGTTTATTTATTTAATTAACTTATTTTTAATTCAAGTTTAATTCATTTAAATTATAAATTAAATTTAACTAACAAAATAATTATAAAATCAAATCTAAAACTAATCTCAAATTAATTGGATACGTTGTCAACCATGAACATAGCTATCGCAGTAGCTGTTTTACTCGTTTCATTTGATTATTTTATTAAGTTCCGTCTTAATGTGAGGTTTGACTTCGGAATTTAGTGGCGAAGGTGTGGCTCAAGTCAGAAAGTTTGTCTGTATTGCCATGCTTTCAAGATTGACAGGAAAATAATTTCTCTTAAACGATGATATTTTCGTAACTCTTCACGGATTTGAAATAAGTACGAAAATAAAAACTAAAAAAGTGAGAAATATAATAGAAAAGTATGTAAAAAGAAAAGAGAGAGAAATAAAAAAATAAATATAAGAAAAAATATTAAAAAATAAAATTATTATTTTCATTGGAAAAAACTTTGTACTCTCTTTAATTTTAAGTGAATATTTTTAAAATATAAATATATAAAATATTAAAAACTGAGTAAAAATTAAAAAAAAAACTATACATAATATTAGATATGATATTAATTTTTTAACGTTAAAATAATAGATATATTAACACGTCCCTCTACAAATTTATTTAATTAAAAAACGCGAATGGAAATGTCATAAGAACAAAAAACAAAATAATTCATACGCATTTTGTCAAAAAAAGTGGGTAGCCTACTTGACTTGTGTCTATTATTTTGATTACTTAAATCATGCTATATGCCTACCATTTTCGGATTGATAGGGTGCAAGATATCCATGCACAATTTACTTTTATTATGAAATATAATCAGTCATTGTTGAATTTGAATTCTTACTTATTTTATCAATTTATAAAATTGATTTTTAACTTTATATGAGGTGGCCCAAATCATCAAACTCATACTTGAATGTGAATATTTTCTTTGATAAATTGTTACTTTTGTCGTGGGAGAGATGATGGCATCTGTAAATAATTCAATACTCAATTTAGTAGAAAATTCAACATATCAATAGCAATATTTAGGATAGAGGAGAGAAATATATGATTGAGAGTAGCTCTTATATTTATATATAGGTGTGGAATAATACAAGTTTTTACCAATTAGCATGAGTGGTTTATCCATCCTAGCTAGTAAGCTAAGAAGAAATTGTGGTTACGATATCATGACTCAATTGATATGACCACTCAAGGATGACAGGTGTATGACGTTTCTCATGTTAGTCAATTGTACAATAAAAAAAAATAAGTATTGTAATACTATCAAATTTACAAAATATTTTTTTAAAATACGAGAAAACTTACCTATCAAAATATCATGTAATTATATTTAAAACAGCACCTAGCAATTTAATTTGAAGTTAAGTTTTAAAACAGTACTACTACTACAATAAAGTGTTCATCGTGTTATAGTTATTTTATATTTATATATATGTATATAATAGGAAAATTTGTAATATATATTAATATATGATTTAGTTAAGAATATTATATAGATACGGTGGTTTTAAAATCATATCTTATATTAACTAGTTAATTAATATAATATAAAAAATAATTGTCAAGAGTTTAATTATTGTAATATATATTAATATATGTGTTAGTTAAGAAAATTATATAGATACGGTGGTTTTTAAAATTATATCTTATATTAACTAGTTAATTAATATAATACAAAAAATAAGTATCAAGAGTTTAATTCTTGAATATACGATTAGAAAAATGTTAAAAAAATAAAAAATTATTTCAATTATTTTTATTTTTGAAAAAAAAACTAGTTTTTAATTATCTGTTGAAAAAAAATTTAGTTAAAAAAAAAACTGTCGGCAGAACTATTCATACTCTTTGGAAATTATTTATAACAAGATAAGATTGAGAATCATCATCCTCTAGATAATGACTTCCACGACACTCCACCAATGTTAAATATAAAAAGAAAATGAGAAGCAATTTATATTATAATACTATGAAGTGTAATATGACGTGCCAGAAACTGGAGATGCTTCGGTAAATTTTCTTTATCTATTGCGAGAAGTTATTGATTTTCCTCCACACGTTATCCAGGATATTTGCTTCGATATGTTTCAAGTTATTTTAAATATCATTATATTTGGTTTTAGTTTTTATAATTTTTTTATTATTTTTAAATTTTTTATATTTTTTAATATTTTTTTATTTTTTATTATTAATTTTAATTAATTTAATACTTACATAGCTAACAAAATAAATAATATTAACTAAAATAATTAAATTATAAAAATATTTTAAATTAAAATAATTAAATTATTTTTAAGTATATAATTCATTTAATTAATATATTTATTATTTTATATAAATAAAATAATTACATTAATTTACTTTTATAATCTATTTCAATAATAAGAACTAAAAAAGAATATTAAGAAAATATCAAATCTAGAAATAAAAAATTAATAAAAACTAATAACATATAAAGTAATATTTGCGTTAAACCAAAAATAATTAATGACACGTGAAATGTTAATATAACAAAAATTATCCAACTTAAAACAAATGAGCCAACTAGATTTGCCACGTTACCACATCAATTAGTTAATCATGAAATTAAATTATTTAATTTTTAAGTATATAAATCAAAATTAAATAATTAAAATTACATTAACTAAATTTGCTTAGAGTATTTGTGAGTATTTGCTTAGAGTAGTTGACGGTTGGACACATTATTTCTTTTAATTTAATATGTTTCAAATTCTACAGACCTGATGCGCTATTAGTTTTTCATAAAAAAATCATCTTAATATTTTGTTATTCATTAAGACTTTCAAGTGTCAACTACCGTAATCTGACACTTATTTGTTAAATATATTTGTGTGCATAAAAGTTGTTTATTTAAATTGCGTTACCCAACTTCCAACGGCAACAAATTCGTCTTAACCTTAAAATTCCAAATTACTCGTGGATTCATTCACGAGAAGGATGGGAAGTTGTTGACCCTTTTTTTTTTCTGTTATTTTGCAGGACCCTACATCCTTTCGGAGCTCATTTTTTAATTTAATTTTTAAAAATCGTATTAAAATATAAAAAAGAATTTGTAATAATTATTTTAATAATATTTTACTAAAATTGTTATTTTAGGCTGGCCCAATGTCCAGAATGGTCCAGAACAGCAAACCCGGATCGGCCCAACAAGCGATAGACCCAATGGCATGTAAAGAACCATTCACCTACATGTAGAATAATAGTAGAACTCTAAGAATCAAATAATTATTAGTGAGAATTATGGAAGAAAATGACCACGAATTAATTTCACGAAGTTAAGTGGTTATAGTGATTTCTTTTGACCCGTAAACATGGTAAACGTTTTGGTGCATTTTCTCTTGAATTATCTTGAATCTTCTTCTAATCATAGGACCTTTAAATATAGGAATTGTTATGTCTTTGAAGTCATCTTTAACTCTTTGACCTTGACATTCTAAGGAAAAAATCTTATCCCTTTTTAGTTCTTCTCTTGACCTTTAACTATAGTCAACTTATACCTTCTTTTGTTGAGACTTATTTAGTTTATTCTTTGTTATTGGATTCTGGGTAATTTCCTCTTTACTGTGCAATTTCACATATGCATCATTGTTTATTTCTTCTTCTTTGTTGGAAATATCTTTTTTTATATTTTTTTTGTCTTTTATGTTTTTTCTTTTCATCTTATTTCTCTATTTTATTGTTTTTATTTTCTTAAAAAGAAATTTCCAAAGTTTTTCTAATGTTGATGGATTACATCTCTCGTCATTTTTGCATAGTGTCTAAGTTAGATTTGCATGTATTTTTATATATTTTTTTTAGTGTAATTTCATCATTTTTTATTTTTATTTTCCATTCTAAGACTTGTTACGTTGTTTGTCTTGTTTCATTTCAGGTTAGAACAATTTTAGAAGGGATTGGAGCATTTGGAAATTGGAGAGTCAGAGGTAATCAAGATCACACCCCATGATCAGAGTTTGCAGGAGAGGCCAAAATATTCCTGCTAGAAGATTACAGGGGCATGATCATGCTCTTGGGAGATAAGAGCATCCAAAACTTTTAGTTTTGAAATTTATGTTTAGTTTTTAATTGGGGCTTGAACCCTTATTAGTCCTGTCCTTTAAATATCTTAGGTTAGGTTTAGGGGTGAACGCATTGGTTTTGACGGCTTAGGATTGATGGGGAAAAGGTCACCACTTTGATGATGGGAAGGTAGTACGGTACCACCAATGTGGTGACACAACACAGCGGATAAAAATTCCCCTAACTTGCGAGAATTCCTAAGGAGTAACCACAAATGCAAATGAAAGTAATAATGAGAAGAATCACACAAGAGAGACCAATAATTTTTAACATGGAAAAACTCCCTCAAGGTGAGGAGTAAAAATCACGAGTCGTCCAGACCAAAGAAATTAATCCACTATGATTAATTAAGAGTACAAGAGTTATTCTCTCACCCACTCTGTGAAAAAATTCTATCTTTCTCTATATGAGAAATTCTCACTCTCTCTATTTGAGAAATCTACTCTCTCTCAATCTTTGTGAGAAATTCACTCTCTCTCTTGTCTCTCCTGTGTCATCTCAATCTAACCCCTTCTCCTCTTATAAAGAGAGACCTAGCGGGCTTGAGAATATTGGGCTTTTGTCCACATAGTTGGAGCCCAAAAATAACCCAACATATCTCCCCCTCACAACTATGTGGAGGTAATCGCCAATCCGGCGATCTCACGGCAAGCTTCAAACTTTCCTCTTGGAACTACCTTGGTCATCAAGTCAGCGCTCTGACTGTCACAGAATAACCAATGTTCATCTTGAACAAAACCAACCTCTGCCTTGGTAGTGGACAAAGCAACATACTTCTGCAATTTAGATTGCCAAGCCTTTTGCCTTTCTTCACTCTCCATAGACTCTTGGTAACATTCAGGTTCTTTTCCATCTGTTAAGGTCACATACTCATCAGAAATATACCTTGTAGATGATTGTCTCTGCCTATTAGACCTCCTGATTTGAACTGGAGGCAATTCAAGAGCATCACCCAGATTCTCATCTTGTGACATCTCTTGCTCCTCTTCAACATCATCATCAAGAGGAACATCAAAGTCATCTCCAAGTAGCTGATCATCATAGTTATGTTGCTCACCATTCTGAACAATGTCTTCAATGGTTTGATCTTCCATGAATTGCACATCACAACTTCTTACAAGTTTCTTCTCAACAGGATCATACATCCTGTAACCATATTCATCATGGCCATACCCAATGAAGATACACTGCCTAGTCTTCATATCCAACTTGGATCTTTCATCCTTTGGAACATGCACAAAGGCCTTACAACCGAAGACTCGCAAATGATCATACTTGACATCTTTGCCAAACCAAATCTTGTCTGGCACCTCAATATTCAAAGCAACTGCAGGACTGAGATTAATAACATGCACTGTTGTGTAGAGTGCCTCACCCCAGAAATGCTTAAGTAACTTTGCTTCAGAAAGCATGCACCTAACCCTCTCAATCAATGTCCTGTTCATCCTCTCTGCTAAGCCATTCAACTGAGGAGTTTTAGGCGGAGTCTTTTCATGTCTGATACCCTGCTGCCTGCAATATACATCAAATGGTCCACAGTATTCACCACCATTGTCAGAGCGAATACATTTCACCTTCTTGCCTGATTGCCTCTCAACCAAAGCTTGGAATTGTTTGAACTTCTCCAACACTTGGTCCTTTGTCTTCAAAACATAAACCCAGAGCTTTCTAGAACAATCATCAATAAAGGTAACAAAATAAAGTGCACCACTAAATGACTTTACCTTCAATGGGCCATAAACATCAGAATGCACCAATTCTAGCAACTCTGACTTCCTTAAGGGAGGATGCTTCTTAAAGGATACTCTGGTCTGCTTACCAGCCATGCAATGAGAACACTTCTCCAACTCTGCATTCTTCAATCCTGGAAGCATGTCCTTTTTGGCTAAACAAATCAACCCTTTTTCACTGATATCACTAAGCCTTCGGTGCCACAAAGATGCCTCCATATCCATGGCATTCACACTATCTTTAGCAACCAAAGATTTTGTCTAATACAGTTTAGAAATCTTCTCCCCTCTGGCCACAACCAAGTTACCTTTGGTGAGTTTCCATTTTCCATGACCAAAGTGATTATCATAACCACCATCATCAAGCATATGCACAGATATCAAGTTAAAGCGAACATCTGGAGCATGTTTTACTCCTCTAAGCCACAACTGCATTCCTGTGTTGGTTTGCAGGCAAACATTACCAACACCGATCACCTTGGTCACACCATCATTACCCATCTTCAGCACTCCAAAATCACCTGCAGTGTAAGATGTAAAGAACTCCTTCCTTGGTGTAACATGCAATGTAGCACCGCTATCAATAATCCACATGCTCTCATCGGATACAAAATTAACCGATTCAAAGTCTCGAAGAATGACAAGATCATCACCTGTAGCAGTGGTGACACGATCATGATGATGATCATCATCATCATCCTTCTCTTTTGACTTACCATTTTTGCCTTTGTTCTCCTTTTTCCACAGGAAACAATGCTTCTGTATATGCCCTGTTTTGTGACAGTAGTGACACTCCACATTCTTGAATCTAGACTTGGATTTACTTCTACTCTTTTCTCTTTCATTTTTCTGACTTCTCCGCCTATTTTCAGTGACAAGTACCTCAGATTGAGATGAAGAACCTTGTGCCTTCCTTCTCATCTCCTCGTTAAGTACACTACCATTTACCATTTGCAAAGAGACAACACCATTAGGGGTTGAATTTGTGATAGAGATCTTAAAAGTCTCCCAATACTCAGGTAAAGAATTCAAGAGTAGTAATCCCAAAATCTCATCTTCAAACTTGATGCCCATTCCTGACATCTGATCAATAATCCCTTGAAACTCATTCAAGTGATCTGACAGGAAAGTGCCTTCTTTGAACTTCAAACTCACAATAGAATTCAACAAAAACAATTTGTTATTCCCACACTTTGAGGCATATAAGGATTCAATCTTCTTCCACAAAGTCTTGGCATCTATCTCACTTGCAATGTGATTATAAACATTATCATCCACCAAAAGTCGGATAAATCCACATACCTGTTGATGCTCAAAGTCCCATTCTTCATCGGACATGAATTCTGGCTTCTGAGCAGCAAAAACAGGAAGATGCATTTTCTTCACAAATAATAAATCTTTCATCTTCCCTTTCCACAAGTGATAATTAGTGCCATTCAGACTCACCATTCTATTTGTATTAACCTCCATTATTCTTGCAAGCAAAACACCCTTCAATCCAGAGAGCTCTGATACCACTCTGATGGGGAAAAGGCCACCACTTTGATGATGGGAAGGTAGTACGGTACCACCAATAAGGTACCACCAATGTGGTGACACAACGCAGCGGATAAAAATTCCCCTAACTTGCGAGAATCCCTAAGGAGTAACCACAAATGCAAATGAAAGTAATAATGAGAAGAATCACACAAGAGAGACCAATAATTTTTAACGTGGAAAAACTCCCTCAAGGTGAGGAGTAAAAACCACGGGTCGTCCAGACCAAAGAAATTAATCCACTATGATTAATTAAGAGTACAAGAGTTATTCTCATCCACTCTGTGGAAAAATTCTCTCTTTCTCTATATGAGAAATTCTCACTCTCTCTATTTGAGAAATCTACTCTCTCTCAATCTCTGTGAGAAATTCACTCTCTCTCTTGTCTCTCATGTGTCATCTCAATCTAACCCCTTCTCCTCTTATAAAGAGAGACCTAGCGGGCTTGAGAATATTGGGCTTTTGTCCACATAGTTGGGAGCCCAAAAATAACCCAACAAGGATGGGAGGCAAGCAACTTTTTTTTCTCTTCATCTTTTGACTAGTTTAAATGTTTTTTGAATTTTTTTTTTACGATGGAATTTAGCTTTTATTGAAAAATGATCATTTAATTGATTTGTTTTTGTACCTATTGAGTTTTCTTTTTGATTTTTTTCAAACATCTTATCAATATTTTTCATAATTTTAGATGTATAGGGAAAATTTAGAAGATCAACGAAGATGTTGGATCCATAAGAAAATAACTTAAGCTTTAAATCATGGTCAATTTAATTAGATATACAATTGTGTCTTAGTAGGTAATAAATATTACATTAGGTTAATTCACCTTTAAAGACAATTAATTAGACCACTTCAATAAACCAATTAACTCATTAGAAAGCTCTGGTATGAACTCTTAATCCTTCAAATTTTCTCTCATTGATTTCATGTAATTTTAATTACCTACTTTTATTTAAATTTCAAATCCTGGTCAATTTCAAACTCAAGTCTTTTCTCACTCATTTTATTTCCTTAGGTTTAATTTTATTGAATAACAATAATTATTAAGTCAAACACTCAATTCTTATGAATTCAATATTTTTATTACTTTACTATAATTGTACATTTATAATTTTTCCTTATTAAGTTTATGACATTGTTACTAGGGATTGCATTTCTTAATTTTATATTGATTGTTATTTGATTGAAAATATATAAATTTGGTCTCTCAATTTTTTATTTTTTATTTTATTTTATTTTCTTCTTTGATATTCTTCACATGTACTATTTTTTGTTGGTCACCTTCTCTTAATGCAGAGATCTCTCCACATGGGAGAACTTGTTGAAGCAAATAAAAAAAAATTGTATAAAATAGAAAACAACAACAAAAGTAAAAGGTAGTCAAGATTTGAGACGAAATGCTTGTCATAGTTACCAACGAATAGGATAAGCCACCAAAAAACCACACTAGACCAACTGAAAGTTAGGAAGATAGTGTTTATAACACATGTATAGTGGAATAAACATATCTACTTTTAAGTTTAAAATATACTACAATATATATCAAGGAAAATTAAAATTTGTATATCCACCCCCAAAGCAATCTTTTCTATCAATTCTTTAATTAATGGAACCATATAAAGTAAAATAACTTCTAATGATTTTTAGTCTGTAAAAGAGAAGAAATGAGTAAGATGAAAAAGTCTTATTTTTCATTGTATCAAGACCATATCTTATAGTTCTTGAAAAAGAATTTCTAATTTTACTTCGTAAGAACAAACGAAGTAAATTTATTACTATTTCAAATTTCAAATTTTGTATCTTTTACACCAAATATTTGTGTCAATGTCAAATATTCACACAGAACATTAGCACCAAATATCCATACTATATATTTACATCAAATATTTATACTAGATATTTGTATCAAATATCTACATCAAATACTCGTGCCAAATATTTACACAAAATATCTGTACCAAATATTTATACTAAATATTTATTCAGATATTTGCATCAAATATTTACACCAAATATTTACCATCAACTACTTTGACAAATATTCTCATGGACAACTTCCACATCAATAAGATACTTTATTTATATTTGTATTAATTATATTCTTGATGCTAGCAAAGAATATAATAATATTTCACATAGAAATTTTATTTGTTTAAATAAAATTTTCTAATTTAATTTATCAAATAAAATTATTTCTTTAGAAAAGTTTGGTGCCAAAAACTTGATGTGTTTTGGAATGTATTTAAGGTAAAGCGTATTCTATCACAACAGTATTGAAGACATGAGACCAAATATCGTACCCAATGGACTATGTGTGTAACTACCAGTTTCTAAAAATTCTTATGTAGTCTAGGCAAACCAATTTAGTTTTGAAAATGAGTTGTACAACAAAAAGAATGGTAAAAGTGAATAAAACAAATAGAGAAATTAAAATTAAAATTTGAATTAAGGGTTATACTTTCATCTATATTTTTCCACGTCAATCCTAATTTCATGAGACTTTTTCTATATATCTTATACCTCTTAATTAAGTTAGGAGACCTTGGTCTAGTATTGTCAATATTTTTTATCCTAGGACGATTCCTAGCTAGTTGGTCATATAGAATTTCACACCCAAGCAAGCAAAGATTAGGAATGTAGATGTTGATTAATAATTAATCGAATAAAAAATCTAAAGAAAGGGGTTAGTCATGTACTTTCTCTAGTTCTAATCGTTTTATAGATCCACCAACTAATTATGGTGCAATTGTCACTAATTAGTTTATTTAAGCATACCAAGGAGTAACAATACTTTACAATCATATTAGAATAATAAAACAATATAACCAAAAAATGAAAGAAAAATAGAAAATTGCTTTGAAAAGTAAGATTAAGGGTTCTAAGCACAAACTACACCAAAACCTTAGGGGATTTAGTTACTCATACACATGCCAAAAGTAAAAAAAAAAAAAAAACATAAAGAAATAAGAAAAGAAAAACTCATGCCTTGAGCCTTGCTAAATGCCCTGAAGTGTTCCTAAAGAGCTTTGGAACTAAGGAGAAATGTAGATGAGATGGAGTATGAGATACTAGAATTGTGGAATGCTAGGATGATGCCTTGTGCTCTCTAGCTACTTCCATTTATACCGTGCGAAATGGACCTTCCTAGTGGGCTTGCATGGGCATGCAATGTGGAGCACGATTGTGCTAAATGGAACACAACCATGCTGAATTGTTTTGTGCTTGTGTACAGGTATGCTAGGTGGAGTAAGGTTGTGTTGAACATCTTTAAATGAGCATGGTCATGCATAATTGAGTACAATCGTACTAGTCTTCTATTAACTTCCTCTTTTAGGGTCAAAATTTTCAATTTTTTTATGTTTTTCATTTTTTTATGGACCTGTATTGCATTAAACTCAAAGGATAGAGGGTGAATTTTGCATGATAAGTGTTAAAAACAATAAAATTTTTACACAAAAATCTTTTTCATTCATATACAAAATTCCAATTTATCAATTGACACACCGGTGTGTGTGATCCTATAAGTTCAATACTAAGCTGGAAATTAATTTACTAATCAAGGTAGACGTCAGCAACATTCTCTAACACTCAAATAGTATGAAATAGCGTTTTCTACTTTTAAGAACCAATAAAAGAAAAACATAATATTTCCTTCCATCATTTACAACTTCAATTAAATCTAGAGTATCGCTCAAATGTCAAACTCTAATAAGTTAATCTTGTATATTTATTCAATGAATAACTTAAGATTTTTTTTTTTCTTCATTTATTTGATTGTCTTCGCCAAGGTCTTAATTTTAACATAAAACTCAAATTCGTTATCATGAATTGTCGGATTTCATATTAATTAATCATTAATTCTGAAAGTATTTAATTATATTGAATGTTCATTCAACTAGTACTCTAAGGCATTAGTTGTCTGTGATTAAAATATAATAAATAACTTGTTAATTACTATGATAATATCATGTCAAAAGAAACTAATACATTTCTTTAAGAGAATTTTCTTTTAACAATTTAAGGTAATGTTAATCATTAAGAATTTTCAATTGAGTCGGTTTAATGATCACATTCATATGTGAATCATTGATATATGTAAATTAATAAATGAGATTTACTAATCTTTATCTAATAAAGATTATTACATGCATATTTATCTTTATGGATTATTGATGTCCTATTAACAATAATCCTATGATCAAGAACAATTTAAATTAAAATTATGAAAGACTTGTTTCTTATCATAATCTCTATCATGATAACAAGTCTCAAATTTTAATCAAATACCTTATCAAATTAACTATTTAATCAAATATGATGAATTAGATCTTGGACATACAAATTTGTTCTCAACACCATCAACTTGTGGCTAGCTGATTAGGATTGTCCATCCCAACATCCAAGTTGCAAATTTTATCATATCACCTTAATTATTATTGATACAAAACCAATTTGATAATTCACCATCTCAAGTCCCTAGTAACCACATTGAGTGATTCCACTCATGAAAATCTGAGACTCTTAAGTATTATCGAGTTTCCTTCTAATGCACTTCATCTTTGTTTTTTTCACATTCACTGTTAAGAATAAAGTGAAGGCTTGGGTGAGAGTCATTCTCATAGATGTTGTCACTACTTGGACATTATGTGAACAAACCTTTCTTAATAAGTACTACCCACCTTCAAAAACAATTGAAATGAGGAAATAAATTACTATCTTGCATCACATCATGAGATCAAGTTGTGGTTAACAATCCATTTGTTTTATAATAGTAAAAAATATTTCATTAGCTTGTCATATACAATCTAATTTGTTTCATTCATTTTTATATATTTTTTTTAAATAGTAACCCTTGGACTAACCAATTTAGCTCGCTAAGAACTAGCCTAATCTGAACTGGGTTGACAAAATTTTAGTCTTTTATTAAATAAGGTTAGCCTAACCCAACCCAAAAATATGTTTGTGTGTGATGAACTCATCGGAATGGGTTAGATTCATGCAAATTGACAACTTTTACAATTAGTTACAATCATATGATGTAATATAACTCGTGAAATAAACCTGCCTTTAGGCAAATACGTCAAATTCGTGCTCCTTATAATTTTCTTAGAATACAACTCAAGTATTATTCCTGCAATCCCTCAATCAAAGGTATTTGTGAGATAGATTGGGATGAATTTACTTATGTCTTTACCCGACCTGAAATTTTAATAAGATCAAATTTTATAACTTGAACCTGTCCTAATTAAGATCTGACAATATATGGGACAAGACCAGATCAACCTGAGTTGTTAGCATCTAAATTAATCTTAACACTATATATAGTTAATTCATAAAATTAATATATACAATTACAATAAAGTATATTTTATCATACATGTTTTAAGATCAATAATATCAATATAAATAGAGAAGGGATCCATTGAGTTATTCATTATCTTCATCATTCATTTTTTTTTTTTGCAATCTAACGACTTTAATAGGTGACACATATTATCCGTTAAATTGTAAGAAAATAAATAGTAAAGATCAAAAGTAACTCTTGGAGTAAGTGAATCCTTGTATGATGGAGTGATTCCATTGAGTGATTCCACTCATGAAAATCTAAGACCCTTAAGTATGATGGAGTTTCCTTCTAATGCACTTCATCTTTGTTTTTTTCACATTCACTGTTAAGAATAAAGTGAAGGCTTGGGTGAGAGTCATTCTCATAAATGTTGTCACTACTTGGACATTATGTGAACAAACCTTTCTTAATAAGTACTACCCACCTTCAAAAACAATTGAAATGAGGAAATAAATTACTATCTTGCATCACATCATGAGATCAAGTTGTAGTTAACAATCCATTTGTTTTATAATAGTAAAAAATATTTCATTAGCTTGTCATATACAATCTAATTTGTTTCATTCATTTTTATATATATTTTTTAAATAGTAACCCTTGGACTAACCAATTTAGCTCGCTAAGAACTAGCCTAATCTGAACTGAGTTGACAAAATTTTAGTCTTTTATTAAATAAGGTTAGCCTAACCCAACCCAAAAATATGTTTGTGTGTGATGAACTCATCGGAATGGGTTAGATTCATGCAAATTGACAACTTTTACAATTAGTTACAATCATATGATGTAATATAACTCGTAAAATAAACCTGCCTTTAGGCAAATACGTCAAATTCGTGCTCCTTATAATTTTCTTAGAATACAACTCAAGTATTATTCCTGCAATCCCTCAATCAAAGGTATTTGTGAGATAGATTGGGATGAATTTACTTATGTCTTTACCCGACCTGAAATTTTAATAAGATCAAATTTTATAACTTGAACCTGTCCTAATTAAGATTTGACAATATATGGGACAAGACCAGATCAACCTGAGTTGTTAGCATCTAAATTAATCTTAACACTATATATAGTTAATTCATAAAATTAATATATACAATTACAATAAAGTATATTTTATCATACATGTTTTAAGATCAATAATATCAATATAAATAGAGAAGGGATTCATTGAGTTATTCATTATCTTCATCATTCATTTTTTTTTGCAATCTAACGACTTTAATAGGTGACACATATTATCCGTTAAATTGTAAGAAAATAAATAGTAAAGATCAAAAGTAACTCTTGGAGTAAGTGAATCCTTGTATGATGGAGTGCTTCCATTGAGTGATTCCACTCATGAAAATCTAAGACCCTTAAGTATGATGGAGTTTCCTTCTAATGCACTTCATCTTTGTTTTTTTCACATTCACTATTAAGAATAAAGTGAAGGCTTGGGTGAGAGTCATTCTCATAGATGTTGTCACTACTTGGACATTATGTGAACAAACCTTTCTTAATAAGTACTACCCACCTTCAAAAACAATTGAAATGAGGAAATAAATTACTATCTTGCATCACATCATGAGATCAAGTTGTAGTTAACAATCCATTTGTTTTATAATAATAAAAAATATTTCATTAGCTTGTCATATACAATCTAATTTGTTTCATTCATTTTTATATATTTTTTTAAATAGTAACCTTGGACTAACCAATTTAGCTCAGTAAGGACTAGCCTAATCTGAACTGAGTTGACAAAATTTTAGTCTTTTATTAAATAAGGTTAGCCTAACCCAACCCAAAAATATGTTTGTGTGTGATGAACTCATCGGAATGGGTTAGATTCATGCAAATTGACAACTTTTACAATTAGTTACAATCATATGATGTAATATAACTCGTGAAATAAACCTGTCTTTAGGCAAATACGTCAAATTCGTGCTCCTTATAATTTTCTTAGAATACAACTCAAGTATTATTCTTGCAATCCCTCAATCAAAGGTATTTGTGAGATAGATTGGGATGAATTTACTTATGTCTCTACCCAGCCTGAACTTTTAATAAGATCACATTTTATAACTTGAACCCGTCCTAATTAAGATCTGACAATATATGGGACAAGACCAGATCAACCTGAGTTGTTAGCATCTAAATTAATCTTAACACTATATATAGTTAATTCATAAAATTAAAATATACAATTACAATAAAGTATATTTTATCATACATGTTTTAAGATCAATAATATCAATATAAATAGAGAAGGGATCCATTGAGTTATTCATTATCTTCATCATTCATTTTTTTTTGCAATCTAACGACTTTAATAGGTGACACATATTATCCATTAAATTGTAAGAAAATGAATAGTGAAGATGAAAAGTAACTCTTAGAGTAAGTGAATCCATGTAAATATAATTCGATATTAGAATACACATTATTCATTAAGTTGAGAAGTTGTATTATTAATATATAATTATATAAAAATTATGTTGTTTAAAAGAATATATGGTATATTGGATTAAGACAATTCAATATAGTTTGAACTTTTATTCAAAATAAATCCAATCTAATTTTTTAAACCAAACCTATCAAAAATTCCTTTAAACTCAACCAGGTTAATTAGACAAGACGAAATATAGTTTAAAAAATGAAGATCTACCATTTGAACTAAATATTTTTGGAATATTATCTCCTGTTCAGTATGTTTAATTCAAAAAATTGGCTGATTTTAAAACTAATAAAAAATATTCAACTTTAATCCAAAAGTAAAAAATAAATTTTAATTAATCAATTTTGTAATAGTTACATCGATAAAATATTATTATTAATAAATTAAACTTTAATGTCAAATAAATAAATATATATATATATATATACCAAAATTAACTATAAATTACTAAGAAATAAATTTAAATATAGTGTAAAATCATTTGCAGTAATCCGGTATACAAAAAAAAATTATAGTTATTTAATCATTAACTATTATATTTTTGAATTAATTAAGAGCCTAAATTTTTAATTTTTTATTGAAAATCTTTAGTACATAAAAATTGATCTCAATAAATATTATATAACATTGAATTTTACGTGAGATATAGAATATAATCATGTCATTTAAATTTGTATGCAAATTACGTTTTAATTTTATATTGCATATATATTTCCAAATATATGATACTGTTAAAAACAGATATTTGATTATAGTCAGTTGGTGCTTACTATTAAACTTTCAATATTTGAACTAATATTTAATTATTACATATTATATCTTTGATTATTTTATTTTTAAAATAAAATATCCAAATCCGTGCAAAGTTTAGCAGAGGAAAAATAATTCTTGATAATATAAAAAATTCACGTTAATCCTGGAAAATCACAATTACAAGTCATATTAATCTTTTTCAACAAAACATATTAATTCTTTGAGAAACCAACGTAAACTACATTTATCATTTTTAAAAACTATAATAAAACTTTCACATTCTATTTTTAAAGATGTCCATAAATTTTTTTAAGATCAAATTAAATCATCCAGCTATTTTATTCGTGGCTTCTTATTCGATTTTTTATTTTGATGTGCGCAAATACTACCCCAGTGAGTTTATTATTAACAAAATAAATAATATTAATTAAAATATTTAAGATAATCAAAGAAATTCAAAACTAAAATAATTAAATTACTTTTAAATATATAATTAAATTAAGTAATGTATTGATTATTTTATTTTATGTAAATAAAATAATTACTTATTTCATAATTATGAAGAGTAATTTTATTATTTTTAATGTTATTTACTTACTTTTTTTAAAATTGTAATTTTTTAAACGTAATATAATTTTAATATTATGTTGTTTTTATATTTAAATTCATTAATTTTAACTTATTATAATATAAATTATGTTTACATTACTTTTTTTAGATATGTTAAAAAATAAAGCATATTACAATAAGTAAAAATATAAAAATATATTAAAATTAATTAAATAAATAAGCTCATGGTTCTTTTTAAAAAATATAAAACTAAAAAACTATTGTTGACATCTACAATTGGATTCAAAAAAAGAGCAAATTTCTGGCAAGTTCTTCAAAAAAAATCATTTTATATATTTATTTATTTGATTCTTATTATATATATAAAATACTAAAATAAAAATTAAAGTAATCTTTAAAATATTAGAATTATTATTTATAATATATTATAATATAAGCTATAAAAACAAATTATATATTATTATTTTATTTATATAAAATAAAAAATAATTACTTAAATTATATGCCTAATAATAATCTAATTATTTTAATTTAAAATACTTTCTATTATTTAATTAAAAATATTTATTTTATTAGTCAAATAAAAAATAAATATCAGAAATATATAAGAACTAAAAATAAATAACAACAAATAAATATATTAACTTTTCAAACTAAATTAAATTAATAAAAATAAAACAAAATTATAAACTTTTATTCTTTTCTCCCTCTACTTTTTTTCGTCTCAGTCCATCAGAAAAACAGCAATAGTTAAATCCTTCCTGGCATTGTTGCAATGAGCGGAATCTTCGTTACAGAATGATAAATTTGGCATATTGATTGTAATCAAAGAGAATTATCCGAGTAAGAATGATTACCTGATCCAACCTCATTCTTGTTTATGAATGAGTATGATCGAATGTGTTGGTGGATAACAATAAAATTTGACAATGTTTGCGCCAGTAATATAAAATTATTTTCTTTAGGAGAGAAATGTTCAATACACAAAACACCTGCAGCAACCAGCTATTGTAAGTATTGGAGCATCTAAGCACCATGGTCAAATTATACCATCGGTCCAGACTAGACGTCACCACAATTGAAAACTTCATCCCTCCTATTTTGACGAGACTGAATCCCTCGGTATCCAAAAACTAAAGGCCTGATTAACTACATATTGACGGACATGATAGAACCCATAAACGTAGACAAAGCTCACAATTCAAAGTCATGTTGACAGGCAGGAAGAGACAAGGGTAGAGAGAACAAGTCATTGTTGTATGGAGACTTAAATTTTGCTGCCTTCAGAATGTCATGTGAGCCATGCCCATAAAATTTTGAAGAATTTTCATTGGCATATTTTTTTCTGTACATTGAATTCAGATTCATTTAAAAAATTCTAAATAAGGATTTTTCAGCATAGCTTTGGAGTGAGGAGCACGGCAGAAAAACCAGCCATCACACAGATGTGGGCTCATTTGCACACATCCTTACGAAGGTCAATGATACAGTAGCTCCAAAAGTGAATTATCTCCTAAAGTGATCTCTCATAAAGAAGGAATGTCTAAGAGCTTCCTTGGCTGTAAGTCTCTCAGAGGGGTCATATCTAAGTAACCCCTGCAAGAGATGTATGAGATCGCCAGCTGAATGATCTACATGTTGCATTACAAGGTTCTGCATATATTTGAGGGGTAATAAGTGTCGACCAAGTAAATATAAACCATTCAAATTGATTATATAGTTATATCAGAGAGCAAATAATTAAACAAACCTGTAGCCTAGGAAGCTTTATTACAGCTTTGATACTCTCCCTTGAGGTTGCACCCTCAGGCCAATCTAATCTACCCCTTCTAACATACTTCTCGGCATGTCGGCTAATCATGCACAACAAAATACACATTTATTTATCATATTTTAAAGATCAATCAATTGAAAGTATGTCCCCATGGTAGGTCACTTACTCAACTCTCTTCAACACGTGCTGTGGTAATGGACCAAGTACCCTTTCCATCATTGCAAGATGCTCTAAATTTTCATGAGTCTGAAACAAAGCTTCGCCCTGAAAGAAATTCAAAAATTATTGAATAGAAACTAAAAGATGGATAAATGTGCTGTGTAAAGGTTTTGAAAGTGACAAACATACCGTGCACAACTCGACCAATATACATCCCACACTCCATATATCACATGGATAGCCCCAACCAAGCCCTAAAACACCATTGCAAAAATCAACTATTTAGCATGCATGCTGCCAATATAATACAACTGTCAAGTGTCCACATGCAAACACAGTTAAAGGAGCCATTCTTTCCACAGCGTTCACAGTATTATATATATACCAAGGATAACTTCAGGAGCCCTATAATGACGAGTTGATACAATGTAATTCTGATCTTCTCGCTCATAAGTGGTGCTGCCAAAATCAATGACCTTTATAGCACTTGATTTGGGAACCCTCTTGAAATAGGAACTTGGTGATCGAGAAGAACTCTGTTAATAAGAAAAAAAAAATAGATGTGAGCAATTGATCAATCAATAGAAAGCTAGAAAAACAGTACTGCCATTCTTGAGTTTCTTGTTATTCCTCAAGATTCAACTCTTATTTTTAACATAAAAAGAAAGAACACAATTGTCTTTACAAATTACCAACCACAACAAACACCCATTTCAACCAGGAACTGCTCTTTTAAATTAGTATTATGTAATGCACATTGAAAGTCAATTAAATGTACCTTTATAGACTTAAATTAGAGATTCAATTTGATATAAATTACACATCCTCATCACACCAGCATCAAAGGTACCCAAATAATGTAACATGTTCTAAGAACAAGTGGTGCAGGAAGTCCACAACAATAAAGCATAATAGGTCTGCAAAAGGAAAAGTACCTTGTAATCGGGAACCTTGAAATACTCGGGTGAAACTAGTAGAATATTCTCAGGCTTTAGGTCAGTATGAATCATGCGCAAATCATGCATGACTGCAAAATCATAAAATAAAATAATTCGATTAGAAAGCTAACCCACAGTGACAATAACAAAGCAGTCTGAGTATATTGATCTAAACATGTACAGCCATTATCGGTTAATGATATAACATAATAAATTGCACAAAGTGAAATATAAGGAAGAAACAGCTCAAAAGGAAGCTAGTTCAAGTAAATACTACACACATGCTATACATTCCAATAGTTGTCTGCCAATCTCACGGACAAGATCAATGGGAAATGAGCGATAATTGTTTTTCCGAAGAAAATCGTATAAGCTTGGTCCAAGTTTCTCAAACACCTGTTAAAACCATTTAAATTCACCGATGTCTTAACCCCCAAATTATTTGTAAATTGGGGAAATCATTCATTCCATCACAAATTAAATACTTACAATACAGATATGATTACGATAGTCAAACCAGTTCCGTATTTGCACACAACTGCAAGGAATAAGCCCATTTAACCAATGCAATGGAATCAAGGATTTTACATTGTAGTTTGTGCTAACATAGATGACAAATTAAGTTAAATCTACTTACCGATTGCCTCCTTTGTCATGTTTCCCAAGATGTTGTAACACCTCAATTTCTATCATGGCTGCTTCTCGATACTTCTTTATCCCACGGACAATTTTTATAGCAACCATCTCCTTCCTCTCTCTGTCCCAGCATTCTAAGACCTGCCCAAAAGTTCCTTCACCCATTTTGCTATGGATCTTATCTGCAAATATGATATAGAAAAAGTATGAACAAGCAAGCCAAGCCAATGAAGTGAATTCCAACATCCATTTGAACATAAATTCTCAAAATGTTTTTCCACCTAAGTAATAAAAAATTATCAAGATAATAAGATTCTTAAAACTGAAACAGGATTAGTTAAGGTATCAAAAATAACATAAAATTAAGTCCACATTAGAAGGTAAGAGCATGACGATGCATATGCATTTGAATACATACAGAGTTCTGCAAGCAAATGATTACAGCTCTAAAATTTTAAACTAGGATTTGGCCATGACATATGTGAATGTAAATTTCTTAATGATGGTAAAGTGTAATTACAGCGAGAAGTTAAATTATCTCCAAGCGCAAACATGTAATGCCCATCTTTGTCATCATCTCGCCAAGGGGGAGAACCATTTCGAGCAACTGCCTTAAAGAATAGAGAACTAGTAGTGTGTTCTGAGGGACCCCTTGAAGGAGCATAGCTTGAAATAGTCCCAACATCGTGTCCACAAAACAATCCTACCTGAGCCTACACACAGTCATCCATCCATGTACCACTCAATAGTTAAACAAAAATTGTTCCCACTGTCAATAACCCATGCCGTCACCACCACCTCAGAATATAACAAAAATAAATGACAACAATTAAACAAACAAGGGTGCTCCAGTACACACAAAATTAACCCTCGATAGCATAACAAAAATCTAGTTGAGTATTCAAACAAATTCGACATAATTCATATTACAGTAATACAATAAACATGTAATTCATTTCCAAATTTAGATAAGGTTTCAAAAATTATATCTTACACAACAAGTCCCCTGTTCACAAATGATAACATAAAAATTACATGACAAAATCTAGATACAGATGTAAACACAAACAGTGATTCATTTCGAACAACACAGATACACATAAACCAAACATACATCTCAATATACCACCACGATCACAAAATCACACGATCTAACATAGACTAATCACAAAAAACAAAATTAATGAGATCAACTAGGATAAAAGACCCAGATCAACTTGTTACCGATACCCAGTTCCATAATTTTAATAAAAAGACCAAAACCAAACAGATCCATGAAACAAAACAGAAAATATCACCACATCAATCCTGCGAGACAAAAAAAAACGTTACCTGAACAAAACATACCTAACCTACACATATTCCAGCAGATCTACAGCCAGAAAAGACAAAACCACAAGAAAAGAGAAAGAAAGATGTCAGATCTGAGATTATAGTATGAAGAAGTTACCTTGGGGACCTCAGGGATATCCCAGCCCAATCTCGCTCTCTTTCTCGGGCGCCGATCCATGTGAGTGTGAGGAAATTCGAAGACGCGTTCCATCTCCATGATCTACGAAAACTTCAAAGGAAATATTGATATGAAAAAGAAATATACGCTTTTGGGAAGATAACCTCAGCTTCAGGAACCCTAAATACGATGTTAGCCTAATAATAACGACCATGGAGACGATAGGGATGAAATCTCACCGTCCACGTGTCGACGCACTAGAGCATCTTACTGTAGACAACGACTATGGTTAAATCTGGGTCATCTTTTAACTATGGTTTGGTTAGGTTTTGTTAGACTGGAATAAATAAATAAGAAATGCTAACTCGAGCTCATTCTCCACAAATTTTAATAATAGCTACCAAAATGAGTTAGAAAAAGATAATTAAATAAGAATAAATATGATCAAAATATAAAATTTTCAATAAATTTTAATTATAATTAATAATAAGTAGGACTAAAGAAAATATTTTAAAAAATTTACTAACATTCTACGTAAATAATTCTAGCAGATTCTTTTTTAAGATCACATATATGTTACAAAAGTAATATTATTTTAAAGAATAAATTATATTTTTTTTTAAGAAATATCAATTTTTTAAAATATTAATATATATATATATATATATATATATATATATATATTATAGTCAATGTAATTTAACAATATTAGAAGTAAATAATAGCTATCTTCCCGTATTATATAATTTATATAATTTAATTATTTAATGTAATATCATTATCTACAAATATTTTAACACCATTAAAAAATTTAAATAAAATAAAATTTTATAAAATTATCATTAAGTTATCTACTATAATTTTTAAATAATTAATAATATATAAAATTTATAGTTATCATTGTATATATAAATAATCCTAACTATTTAATTCTAAATATCTCACATTTCCACACTCTCTCATATTCATTCTCATTTAAATACATTATTTTATTGGAAATATTTTCCTACTCTCCTAGGTTCCTTATTTGCTTACTCCGTCATATTAGATCATCAAAGTTTTTAAGAATGTATAAATACCAAGATCCATGATAGTTACTTGGAGATCGTAGAAGGATTTTCAATAATTACGAATCGTTGATTTGTGGTCTTCCTCAACAATCGCCTTAGTTCCTTTCAGGGACCTTAGTTCCTTTCAGGGACCTTAGTTTCTCTCTTTTGATGGAGAGAATAGAGAACATCTTTTGCTTTGGTGTATTAGGACCATAATTGTTAGGGTTTCCATTATCTTCTAACGGACCAACATGGGTATCCACTCATTACTCATATCGAGTCCTTTTAAGAAGTTCATTTTGATTACTTAAATTAGATCACTTTAGGATTATAATCACCTTAAATAAATAGTTAATATAATTATATTTTAAAATATAATGTCTAAAAGATTAAAAGAAATTACAAATTTCTAATAATCTCTCACTTGGACTTCATATTTTCTTGAAACAATTATATTACAAAATTCATTAAGCGCGTCTATATGATATTTATCTTTAGACTTTCACTTAATACAATCTGGTTCATCTTGTATATTAACAATGGAACCATTGCAACTTTCATCACAAACAAGCGTGATTAAATCATGATGACCATATTAATATACTCAACAACATAGATCAAATATGGATGAGTGGCATGGAAATTACATGCAATGTGATTTCAAACATGTTTATTTTTAGTTGGTCCTTATTTTCAATCTTTAGTAGAGATCAATCCAAATTCTTTAAATATAACACAGTTATTATATACAAGGAAACATAAGCGAGTTCAAAATGTAAACATTAACCATCAACTTTATTCTACAAAAGATAAAGAACATGAAATGTTCAAAGTGAAACATAAAACATATAGACTCCCACTGAACTAAAGTATCATAAGGAATAACACTCATATAAGCAGTGTGCTCATGAAAGACCTTAGGTATCAGCCTTTTAGTCAATTGATCAATTAGCATAAAACTTGTTCCTATATGTTTTATAAAAATATGTTTATTTTGAACTCTTTCTTTAATAACAAAAAACTTGATGTCGATAAAATTCGACTTTGTTGAACTCCTGTTGTTGTTGGAGTAAAAGACTGCCGAATTATTATCATAATAGATTTTCAATGGCCTTTTAATGTCATCGACCACCCATAAACTAGTGACAAAGTTTTGCAGTCATATCCCATGGTTGAATGCCTTGAAACAACCCCTAAACTCTACAGCTATGGTCGAAGGGGCTATAAGAGTCTATTAACAGACTTTCAAAAAAATAGCTCCTCCAGCCAATGTGTAGATGTATCCAAACGTGAAGCGTTTGCTATCTTGACATCCAGCAAAATCAGAGTCAGAGTACTCGATGATCTCCAAACCTTCAGACTTTCAATAAGTATGCATGTATGCCTTTGTTCTCTTTAAATAATGCATCATGCGTTTAACTGTCTTTTAATGTTGCATTACAGGATCACCCAAATACCTACCCAAAACTCCCACCACAAAAGCAATGTCAGGACAAGTACAAACTTGAGTGTACATTAGACTCCCCACTGTTGAGGCATAAGGAATCTTTTGCATCTCATTTCTTTCAAGGTCATTGTTGGGCACCGTTTGAGACTAAATTTGTCTCTCTTAACTATCGGGCTGTCTCCTGGTTTACTATTTTCATGTTGAATTTATCTAAGACTTTGTTGATATAGTTCTCTTGTGACAGTCTTATGATACCTTGAGAACGATCTCTTAGTATCTGAATGTCTTATACAAAAGAAACATTCCCAAAATCTTTCATCTTGAAATTCTTCATCAAAAATCTTTGAGTTTCATGCAACAAACCTATATCACTACTAGCAAGTAGTATGTCATCGACATATAATATCAAGAATATGCATTTATTCCCACTAAACTTGTGGTATACACAATCATCAACTACATTTGCGTCGAAACGATATGAGGTAATGACTTGATGGAATTTGTGATACCATTGACGGGAAGCCTATTTGAGGTCATAGATGGATTTCTTTAGTTTGCATATCATATACTTAGATTCATTTGAAACAAAGTTTTCAGGTCGCACCATATAAATCATTTCATCAATGTCACCATTTAGAAACGCAGTCTTAACATCCATCTGATGTAGCTCTAATTCAAAATGAGTTACTAATGTCATTATGGTTCTAAAGGATTCCTTTAAAGATACTGAAGAAAAATGTTTCTCTGTAGTCAATGTTTTCCTTATGAGTAAAGTTTTTAGCAACTAGACAAGCCTTATATCTCTTGATATTATCCTTAGAATCCTTTTTGGTTTTAAATATCCATTTGCAACCAATAAATTTCACACTTTCAGGTAATTCGACAAGATCTCAAACGTCATTGTCTTACGTAAACTTCCACTCATCTTTCATGGCATCAACCATTTTTGAGATTAGAACTTTGCATAGCTTGACAGAAGTTGATTGGATCATCTTCTATTAAACCAATGTCATCTTTATGTTCTTGGAGAAAGACAATGTAGTCATCTAGAATTGCATGTCTCTTCTCTTTGATGAATCTCCTTAATGACACTTCATGAGGTTGTTGAGGTTGCTCTATAGATGTTTGAGGAAGAACCTTATCATAGTCTTATTCTGGAACAATGTCAGGAACAAAAGTTTGAACATTACCTCCTATTATTAGAGTTGTTTCTTGAACAGTAATAGGCACAAAGACTTGACCAATGTTATTAATAGATTTTTCCTCAAAGACAACATTCTTTATGTTCTCTTCCTTCCCAAACTCAACTTCCACAAGAAATCTCGCATTTCCCGTTTCAAAAAAAAAATCTTAAAGTGGGATCATAAAACTTATGGCCCTAAGAGTGTTCATCATAGCCAACAAAATAACAACTAACTATTCTTGATTCTAGTTTTCTTTCATGCAACCTATAAGGTCATGCTTTAGCTGGACAACCCCAAATGAGCAAATGTTTGACATTTGGCTTTTCTCCCAGTCCAAAGTTCATAAGAGGTTTTGTTAATTGTTTTAGTTGGCACCCTATTAAGGATGTAAATTGTAGTATTTAAAGTTTCTCCCCAAAGTGACTCTGGTAAAGAAGAATGACTAATTTTCTCACCATATCCTTAAGAGTCTGGTTTTATCGATCTGTCACAGCGTTCATGCTATGTTTGCCTGGCATGGTATATTGTGGAACAATTCCACACTCTCTAAGAAAAAGGGCAAAAGGCCTTAAACGTTGTTCTCCTGATCCATCATATCTACCATAGTATTCACCATCGCAATCAGATTTGATAGCTTTAATTTTCTTTCCAAGTTGAAGTTCAACTTCAACTTTGAAAAAATTGAAAACGTCTAGGGATTGGGATTTCTCATGTATCAAATATAGGTAATTGTACCTAAATAATCATCTATGAGCGTAATAAAGTATTGTTGTCCATTCCACGAAGTTGTAGGGAAAGGACCACAAATATCTATATGTATTAGTTCTAAGACATCCTTAGCTCTTTTGGCACCTAATTTTCTTACGTTTGTTCGTTTTTTCTTGATGCACTAAACACAAACTTTAAAGTTTGATAAGTCCAAGAGTTCAAGAATTTCATCTGACACAAGTCTTTGAATTCTCTACTTAAATATATGGCCTAAACGCTTGTGTCATAAAATGGCTGAATTCTCAATTAATTTTATCTTTGTACCTCGTAAACCAATTTGTAGTATTTCGTTATGGAAACTAACAACATCAAGCATATATAGATTATCAACCAAAAATCCAGAACCAACAACATTTGATTTTTTTCTTAGAGACTAACTTTATTATTTCCAAAAGAATAAGAAAAACCAAATTTGTCCATACTGGAAATGAAAATTAAATTTTGGCTAAAAGACAACACAACAAAAGTCTCAAATAAATCCAAATGAAATCTAGTTTTCAATTGTAATCTAAAAGTTTCAATAGCCTTACTACAATTTTATTGTCATTGCCCACAAAAATGAATCTTTCATCATTACTTGGCAGTTGGCTCCACAGGCAACCCTGGATAGTCACGGTAACATCATAAAATTTATTTAATTATTTTTAGAAATAAATTTTATTATTATTATTATCAATTTTATTGTAATTATTAATTACTGTAGGAAATTATTTTATTAAATAATTGCATTTTGAAACTGAAATGTTATTATTATTATTATTAGTAGTATTCTTAATGATGGCAGAAAATTAATTTAGTACTTAAATATTTACATTTAATTTTATTTTAATAGAGGAGTTAATGGTTTTATAAACTGATGAGACACTGAACTATTTTCATTTATTAATTTAATTAATTGAATTAATGAGAGGCTGACGGGCGGGTCAAGATTGACCCAACCTAGTTAGAATATAGACAGGGGTAATCAGTTTACCCTATTTGTGTTTTGCGGGTCAGACGGCCAGACCTAGAGGAGAGAGAACGCATATCTGCAAGGAGGAGGGATTAGGGTGTTCAGGTCTTCCTAGAGCTGCATCAGATCATCACTATACTTCACATCAAAGGTACGGGGGAGATGGGTTCGGTCATATGTGAATGCGAGAGTGTACAGGTAGTGAAGGCAATCCCTAAGTCCCTCTAGTATCTAAATTCTCAAAAATTGTTTGGTTATTATGTTCCAAAAACAATTTAATCGGTAGAAAAGATTCGTCAATGTATTCTATGGTTTTGGTTGATTTAATTGATAATTTAGTCGGTTGCATTTTGTGAAAGGTATTAATCTATAATCATATATGGAGTAGATATAATTATTGAAGTATGGAAATATGTGATTATTCGGTATGTATCGTTGTCTACCATGCGGTTATGAATTGTAAATATATGTGATGTTGCCATGATTGATTGAAGAATATTAGTTATGTGTTCTTATAAATGATTTATGATAATGATGGCTAAATTGATATGATTTTGATATGATTATGGACTGTGTGAATAATGTATGAATCATGAGAATGAGAATGTGAATTAGAATGCATTGAGCATAAACATGAGATGCATGAGAAGGCAGACGTGGCTATAATACCCTGGCCATATGTGGTGTTTAACTGGGGACCCTGACCAAAAGTGGTATTTAACAGGGTGGACTAATGATCGGGGACGTTCATATGCATGGGTCATAGGTGGTGTTTAACCATGCTACACACCGGCCATAGGTGGTGTTTAACGGTTGTGTAGAATGTCTTTACATGGGCCATAAATGGTGTTTAACTGTGCGACATACCGGCTATAAGTGGTGTTTAACGATATGGCCATCATTAGCGATAACTAAAGAAATTGAAGAAATTCGCCCATGGTGTAAAGTTCCGAATCGAGACTCTGTGGTGATTGACATATGCGTTGTGTGAGCATGTGCATGTTGTAAACATGAATGGAATGTGATTGATTATGAATGTGATGGAACTTGTGATTGACATATGAGTATTTGTGAGCTATTAGTAATTGAGTACAGTAATGATTGAATGTTATTTCTCACTGTACTCTCTTGTGATTTTCTTATAGGTAATATTGAGGACACTCATGGTGCCGAGTTTTGAAGGGGCGGGGTCTTGCTCTGATTAGTGTGACATAGGGGCTTTGGAATTTAGAATAGTTATTCTATGTCTTTTGTTGTTTGAAGAGCTTATTTTGAAGATGATAATAACTTTATTTTTCAATTATAATATTTAGATTTAAAATCTTCTTGAAAACTTTGTACCTACTTGTTTAATGACCATGTGAACCTCTTATCCTTAATACGAATTGTGTTTCTTTGGTTTTAACTATTACCTTGTCTTCCTTTTATTTACATTATTATTTTAATCTAAGTATTCGGAGTAGAATAGTGTCACAGTCACACTTATGTGAGTAGTAGCACCAGAATCTACCCACCAAGTATCCAAAGGCACAAAGGTCAAATTAACTTCAGAATAAACTAGAGCAAGAAATTTACCTTTCTCTACACGTCAGCTGGCGTAGTCAGGACATTGTTTCTTCATGTGTCATGACTTCTTATAGAAGAAGCAGGTAAGTTCCTCATTCTTCTTTGGTTTATTTCCTTTAGAGGACCCTTTTGCAGCACCCTTAATGATCTTTCTCTTTTTATCTTGAGAGGTCGAAGCAAAATGAGCATTTTCAATCTTATATATTTACAACCTCTTTTCCTCTTGCACACGATGAGATATAAGCACATTGAGGGACCATTTGTCCTTTTGAGTATTATAGATCGCTTTGAATTGCACAAAGTGTGCAAGAAGGGAGATCAAAATCATGTGCATGATTAATTCTTCATCAAGCTCCACTTGAGTGACTTGAGTTTTGCTGCTAGATTAGACACTTCCATTATGTATTCTCTTATATTTCCTTTGCATTTATACTTCATATTCTCTTATATTTCCTCTGCATTTATACTTCATGGAGATGAGTTTAGCTAAAAGGTTACTCGTCTTCGTCTTTTCATTTTTGGTAAAGAATTGCTCAATTTTTTCAAGAAATCTACCTGCACTTTGACTCTTAAAAATAGAGCCCTGAAATGCTTTTGGAATAAAGAGCTTCATGATCATAAGGCACATCCAGTTGAAGCATTCACATTTCTCAATTTTAACCTCTTGAAGGTTATCCAGAGTAGGAATAGATTCATCTACCTTAAGTGTTAGATATAAATCCATACAACTGAGGACTATCTCTACGACTTCCTTCCAAACCTTGAAATTCATCCCATTCAGTATTAGGATACTATTAATTTGAGCATATAGATTGACCATACTAGTAAGTAATTGAAAAGAGGACAATACACATACAAAACACAATTAAATTTTATGATAAATTTAAAGACCCAAACAAGATACCTAGCGCACCATTAATCCTCAATCTTTGGATTGAAAGAACTAACTGCAAGTGATACTCTCAACGCAATGATCAAACATTGATAATAAATCTTGTCAAACAATGATTATCTTTGGATACTCCATTGTTCACATAGAAAAACAACCTTATAATCACCACACATTTATCATCACAAACATGTAATTATTCGGTCAAATTTGTGTCTTCATTTGGGCCGAACACAATTCACATGAATAATCTCACACAACATCTATATAAATTCAATCAAATTAATCTACATAACAAATATTACTTTGGCAACATGTTTCAATTAATCCAACAAAAATTACTAGACAATTTAATCAAGATGGGAGGTCTTAAATTTATACAAGTTTCATGTATAAGCGCAAAACCCAATACTATAAGTTTATTTCACCGCCTAGCAGTTAGACACTTTAAGGTATGTAAGTAAAGTATACAAAGTATATAACAAGACATGTGTAGATAAACTACTTAATGACCCTTTTACAAGATACCCAGCACAACATTAATTTTTAGTCTTTGGACAAAAAAAATAATTTGTAAGCGATACTCTCAACGCAATAATCTAATATTGACAATTAGTTCTGTTAAAAATAGTCTTTCTTAGGATCGATTATTATTCACATGAAAAATAAAACTTTATAATTGTCATATATTTATTATCACATGTATGTTATTATTTAGCCGTTTTTCTTTGAGTCGATCATAGTTTGCATAAATAATTTCATACTGTAAGACCTTAAAAGTGTCCGGCTCAGAAGAGTACTTTGGCGGAAGAAAGATGAAAGGGTCCACGGCCCAAGGCACCCACACGGGGATAATGCGGGGTTTGTCCCGGATCACCATAAGAAAGGAGACTTGACCGAGTTAGAATAGGCAAAAGGGTCCATACCCAAACAGGATCCAAAAGCCTAGCTAACGCTGGTAGCATTCGCCACCTCAGCAGAAAGGACGTGGCCCCATAATACTCGAAGCATCTAGGCCGTGAAGCTCCACAAGGAAGCAGAGCCCCTGATCAAGCCACGTCAGAATAGCCGGTCCCAACAGACTAAATAATCCTCACCAATCACAGTACACAAGAGTGTCAGTTTAGCCATTACCTATGAAATGAGTTGAGAATCACGGAAGATCGTGGCATGACCGAGATTGGACCCCCATGTAGATCAACCTTAGGATTGCTGGCAATAACAAATTACATCAACAAGCTGGGAAAGGGCCAGGTGGCGAAATCAGATGCACCTCCAACGCCTCCCCGAAGGCTATAAAAGGCCTCATCACGAAGAGCTCGGGGCCAAGAATCACTGAGTATTAAAGGAAACTGCTGAAAAAATGTTGTCATAAGAAATCGATGAGACATCTGTGCAAATTCTCAGTCACCTACATTAACCGACCCTTTGGATACCAGGTAAGGTTCTTGGCCGAGTCTTACGATCAAATGACGAAGTCTTCATTCATTCCATAAATATTGCATTACACTTCAGATGGTCGGCGAGCCGTCATTCATTCCATAAACATTGCATTACACTTCAAATGGTCGAAGAGCCGTCATTCCCTTTTAAATATTGTATTACACTCCAGATGGCCGATGAGCCACTATTCATTCATTTCACTGTGTATTATGTTCCAAGTAGTCGGTGAGTCTCATTCACCGTCTAGAAAGCATATATTACATCTCACGTGATCAACATACCACTACCCAGCTGCACATGCCGGCTCAGGGGACGGCCTATAGCCAAACCCCGAGTCCAGGCAATCAAGCCCACATAATCTCACACGTTCGGGTCAATTCACGCATTGCCCAAACTGTCCTAGCTCAGTCTCACTTAGCCAGAGGACGCCTAAGGGATAGTCCTGCTTAAGCACTTAGGTCGCCGAGTCATGCATCCACAGGTTTGGACCCTATTATGTCGGGGCGCCTAAGTGAAAGTCCCCTCTCACTAGCGATAACATGACTGATTTCCTAGGGAAAGACACCAAGTGGAAAGTCCAACCCTACACACACTCACAGAACTACGTCGACTTTGATCCCTCCAGGCTAGGAGGGGTACGTAGGAGCGAGAGACACACTCTCGTCAAGTCCAAAATCATCCACATAATTCTCTCACTTATTTTAATTCAGATTAAACTATGGGAAGCAAAGGTTGTGCTACATATACAAGTCGTTGAGTAACTACCAGGTGGTAGACAGATGGGATGGCATGCCACTCCCATGCGTAAACGACCCCTTACCTGGATCTCATATTTGCTTGGCAGCCTTATCTGTTTTAGGCTTCCAATGTACCATTGAACCATTGGTGGCGACTCCAATCCAATTTAGTATCGGTCCAGTCGATTCCCCCAGGGTTGATTAAATCAGTACCGATTCAACGCCGAGTCAATAAGCGAATATGGTCCCCAGCTTACCTCTACTCAACAAAAGACATTCCGAAAAAAATTTAAACAATAACAAAAGATAAAATGTCACACGACGCAATTTATTTTGCGTCACATACTAATACACATCTTTGTTGTAACATCCTAAAATTTATTTAATTATTTTTAGAAATAAATTTCATTATTATTATTATCAATTTTATTTTAATTATTAATTATTGCAAGAAATTATTTTATTAAATAATTGCATTTTGAAACTGAAATGTTATTATTATTATTATTATTCTTAATGATGACAGAAAATTAATTTAGTACTTAAATACTTACATTTAATTTTATTTTAATAGATGAGTTAATGATTTTATAAACTGATGAGGCATTAATTTGAATTATTTTCATTTATTAATTTAATTAATTAAATTAATGGGAGGTGACCGGGCGGGCGGCCCAGGTTAAAATATTAGACAAGGGGTAATCAGTTTACCCCAATTTGTGTTTTGCGCGTCAAACGGCCAGACTAGAGGTGAGAGAACGCATATTTGCAAGGAGGAGGGGCTAGGGTGTTCAGATCGTCCTAGAGCTACATCAGATCATCACTGTTCTTCGCATCTAAGGTACGGGGGAGATGAGTTCGGCCATATGTGAATGCGGGAGTGTACGGGTAGTGAAAGCAATCCCTAAGTCCCTCTAGGATCTAAATTCTCATATTTGTTTGGTTATTATGTTCTAAAAACACTTTAATTGGTAGAAAAGATTCGTCAATGTATTTTGTGGTCTTGGTTGATTTAATTGATAATTTAATCGATTGTATTTTGTGAAAGGTGTTAGTCTATAATCATATATGGAGTAGATATAATTATTGAAGTATGGAAATACGTGATTATTCGGTATGTATCGTTGTCTATCATGCGGTTATGAATTGTAAATGTATGTGATGTTGCCATGATTGATTGAAGAATATTAGCTATGTGTTCTTATAAATGATTTATAATAATAATGGCTAAATTGATATGATTTTGGTATGATTATGGTATGATTATGGACTATGTGAATAATGTATGAATCATGAGAATGAGAATGCATTGAACATAGACATGGGATGCATGATATGCATGGTCATAGGTGGTGTTTAACCATGCTACACGCCGGCCACAGGTGGTGTTTAACGGTTGTGTAGAATGTCTCCGCACAAGTCATAGGTGGTATTTAACTGTGCGACTCACTGGCCATAAGTGGTGTTTAACGGGTGGCCATCATTAGCGATAACTAAGGGAATTGAGGAGGTTCGCCCATGGTGTGGAGTTCCAAATCGAGACTTTTAGGAGTGGTGATTGGCATATGCAGTGTGTGAGCATGTACACGTTGTAAACATGAATGGAATGTGATTGATTATGAATGTGATGGAACTTGTGATTGATATATGAGTATTTGGGAACTATTAGTAATTAAGTACGGTAATGAGTGGGGTTTGGGATACTATCTGCATTTATATATGATTGAATGTTATTTCTCACTGTACTCTCTTGTGGTTTTCTTTTAGGTAATGTTGAAGGCACTCATGGTGTCGAGTTTTGAAGGGGCGAGGTCTTGCTCTGATTAGTGTGACATCGGGGCTTTGAAATTTAGAATAGTTGTTATATGTCTTTTATTGTTTGAAGAACTTATTTTGAAGATGATAATAACTGTATTTTTCAATTATAATATTTAGATTTAAAATCTTATAGGAAACTTTGTACCTATTTGCTTAATGACCATGTGAATCTTTTATCCTTAATACAAATTGTGTTTCTTTGGTTTTAACTATTACCTTATCTTCCTTTTTTTTATTTTATTATTTTAATTTAAGTATTCGAGATAGAAGGGTGTCACATTTGTAATTTAAATTAAATCAATTTACACAATAGAAATTGTTTTGACAATTTACTAGACAATCTAAATTATATAATACTCTATATACCTTTTATATTATAACAGGTTTGTAGTATTTCTCAACCAAATCGCTTTAATTCCTTCTAGGGACCTTCGTTTCTCTCTTCTTAAGGGGAGATTAGAGAACGTCTTTTGATTTGGTGTATTAGGGATCATAACTATCCATTTTTTATGTATTAGCCCACATATAAGATTCTCATTATCCCCTCATGAATCAATATGGGTATCCACTCATTAAACACATACCGAGTCCTTTTAGGAAATCCATTTTGATTACCTAAATTGGATCATTTTAGAATTATAATCACTTAAAATAAATAGCTAATATAATTATATTTTAAAATATAATACCCAAAAGATTAAAATAAATTACAAATTTCTAACATATTTTACTTGCTTAGAGGACTACATCCTCACCTTATCCATCTCATCTTCTATTTTTTTCCCTTCTTCAAAATCTTATCATATTAATTGAATATATAATATTATAAAATCTTATAAAAAAATGATACATTCTCTTTATCTCTCACGATCTTTATTTTTACTTTTTAGTACCACAACTGTTTCAAATATTATTTTTTTCTTTTCAAAAATTGATGTTCTTCTCATTTTACCTTTTTTCCTCGTCTTATATATTCTTTGTTATTTTTCTTGTCTTTTTTCAAATTTTATAATTTCTAAACTTGTTTTAGATAGAATATTTTCATCTATTTTCAAATTTTAAATAACGGATAGTAATTTTATTACTCTTTTAATTGCCTATAAAAATAAAATAGTAAAAATTTTCTCATATCTTTTTCTTTATCACTTTGGTATGAGTTCTATTTTTTCATGATCTGATTTTCTTTTTCAATTAATGATAATATTATAATTTGAAAGATGAAGTGTTGTTCCTTTTCTAATAATTTTTTTAGGTTTTTGCAAAAAAAAAAAATCATTTAGAGAGTTTTCTCCTTGTTTTATTTGATTTCATGTTATCTTTTTTTTAAAACTAGTTTTTTCTTTTAGTTAGACAATACATGACATTTTATTATTATTATTAAGTTATTTTAAAATTTTGCTTATTATATTTCTTATCATCATTTGTATTAAAATGTTCAATTAAATTTATTATATCAATTTATGCTTCTACTTAAATATGCACTTAGGTCTTGCAATTGTTTGACATTGATGGTGTATCTCTTTGACTTAGGTTTATTAGTGTACGTAAAAACTATCTTACTCATGTATGGTTGTATTTGTTAGAGAATATATAGTCATATAAAAATGAAATGTATGTTGAAAAAAGAAAACAATTATTTAGTGCTAATTTATTATTAATTGATTTATTATATAATCAAATTTGGTACACATGTATGATTGTTTTTCTACACTAACATTTGGTTGTAATACATATTTAAACTTCAAAGTAGTTATTAAACTTTTTATCATGGTTATTTGATTTTTTTTTTTTAATAATATGAATGATTTTATGTTACTTTTAAAATAATTAAGTATAGTCAAAAAATTTATATTTTGAATATTAAGAATTAATTTAATTTATGAGTTTAAAAATTTATTAATTAATTTAATTTTAATATTAAGAATCAATTTAGTATTTATAAACTAAAATTAATGACTATATTATTATTAATTATATTTTTAATGTAAAATGTATAGTAAAATGCTAATATTAATGTAAGAGACTAAATTAATTTTTTTATAACATCACACAGATACGTATACACACAAACCAATTCAGTGTTTATAAACTAAAATCAATGACTATATTATTTTTAATTATATCTTTTAATGTAAAATAATAATAATAATAATAATGTAAGAGACTAAATTAAATTTTGTTGATATATATTATAATATGTAAATATGTGTAATTGTACATGATATTTTGAAGATAAAACTTATAATTTATATATTAATATCTTTACATGAAGTTTTTATTTTTTATATGAATGTTTATTATTTAATTTAAATATTAATATAGCTTTATATCTATTTTTTATTTTTTATAATATAAATATTTCTCCTTACAATTTATATATTAATATTTATTTATTTGATGTTAATATATATTTTTATAATATTTTACTTTAATAATAAAATCATTTTAGTAAGAAAATTTGCATATTAGTTTAACCTGTACTAACTAAAAAACTAGTTATACATTGAATATTGTTAATACAATTAATTCAGTAATTTTATCTTTTAACCAAAGTCTGTCTCAATTCGTCGTTTGAGCATAAAGTCCTCAAAGAAGTCGGTAAGAATGGATTAAACCAGGTTTACCAGAAAAAGAAAAATAGTTATACATAAAAATTAAATTTGTTATCACATACATTCTTATCTCGTTCGGCTAGATAGTTTTAGGGCTTAGATTCGCTCTATTGGCTCATCTCCATCTCTCTACTTACATTTTCTCTTTTAATTTTTTTGGACAAAACAAATCATAGAGTTGGAAGTGTGAAATAATGGAGTTACTGTATAGTTGTGGAATTTCTCTTAACGGCAAGAATTACAGATCCATAATCCCCGCAAAATTACGTGGATAATACTTATAAATTGTAGTTAATTACATTTAATAACATCAATTTTTATCTTACACAAATAATATAATCATATTTGAATTTTTATTCAACTTATTATAATTTTTGCATATTTCATACCAAATATATGAAATCATTTTAACAGACATACAATTACTATCAATTTTGTTGCTTATACTTTTTATATATTCCATATACCAAATATATGAAACCATATTAGAAGACATATCCATTTATTGTATAATAAATATTTGTTTATAGTTTTTAAAATAAATAAATATCCAAATCCATCTAAAGTTTATGCAGAACACAGCTAGTATACTCTGGATAATTATAAAAAATTCACGCCACTCGTTATAAATTACGTCTCAACAATAACAAGTCACAATAATCTTCTTCAACAAAGTATACTAGCTCTGAGAAACCAATATTACAATTACAAAATTTAAATACTAGAATAAAAAATCTACATTTAATTGTACAAAGATCAAATAATTAAAACAACCACCTACTTTCCTCATTACTTGTGTTCATTTTCTAACTTTTTATGATTATTAATTTTGACGTCCACAAGTCAGACTTAACTGTAATCAAATCACCTTCAATCTTTTCATGCTCTAATTGTTAACAAGTTTCCTGCCTCCCTCCTAACCTTTACAATTGGAAACTTTCTCCCTTTTTTTAGGAGATCCGTCTGAATCCCCCAATATCCAAAAATCACAGCCCGATTAAAATCCAAATAGATGGATAAAGCCCAATTTCAAAAGAGGTCCCAACCAACAAAGCTGGCGTTTCATAGTGTCATGTTCATTACTTGAACACAGTTAAATTAGGAAAGAGAGGGGGAGAGAAAGAAAAAGTCCAGCCAAATAAATCTCCAATTTTCACCATAACATTACACATTTTTCCTTCTGTACATTGAATTCAGATTCATTCAAAATTTTCTAAGATGAGGATTTTTCAGCATAGAATCAGAGTGAGGAAGGCAGCAGAAAAACAAGCCATCACACGAATGTAAATGCTGCAACAGCTTAGAAAGTGAATTATCTCCTAAAGTGATCTCTCACAAAGAAGGAATGTCTAAGAGCTTCCTTGGCTGTAAGTCTTTCAGAGGGGTCATATCTAAGTAACCCCTGTAAGAGTTGTATGAGATCCCCAGCTGAATGATCTACATGCTGCATTATAAGGTTCTGCATATAATTGAGGTGTAAAAAGTGTCGACCATGTCAATATAAACCATTCAAATTGCTTATATAGTTAAATCAGAAAGCAAATAATTAAACAAACCTGTAGCCTAGGAAGCTTCATTACAGCTTTGATACTCTCCCTTGAGGTTGCACCCTCAGGCCAATCTAATCTACCCCTTCTAACATACTTCTCGGCTGGTCGACTAGACATGTGCACAACAATCACACTCATTTATCATATTTTAAAGATCAATCGAAAGTAAGATCCCATGGTAAGTTACGTACTCAACTCTCTTCAACATGTGCTGTGGTAACGGACCAAGCACCCTTTCCATCATTGCAAGATGCTCCAAATTTTCATGAGTCTGAAACAAAGCTTCGCCCTGAAAGAAATTCAAAAATTATTGAAGAAACTTAAAGATGGATAAATGTGCTGTGTAAAGGTTTTGAAAGAGACAAACATACTGTGCATAACTCCACCAATATACATCCGACACTCCATATATCACATGGATAGCTCCAGCAAAGTCCTAAAACACCATTACCAGAATCAAATATTTAGCAGGTATATGGCAAAGTATCATACGATTGTCAAATGTGAACATACAAACACAAAGTTAAAGCAGACATTCTTTCCACAGCAGTTACAGTATGTATATATACCAAGTATAACTTCAGGAGCCCTATAATGACGAGTTGATACAATGTAATTCTGATCTTCTCGCTCATAAGTGGTGCTTCCAAAATCAATGACCTTTATAGCACTAGATTTGGGAACCCTCTTAAAGTAGGAACTTGGTGATCTAGATGAACTCTGTTTAAAAAAAAAAAAAAGAATAATGAATGTCAATGATTGATTAATCAATGCTAAACTAGAAAACCATACTGTCACACTTGGTTTCATCTTTATTCCTCAAGGTCCAACCCTTACTTTTATTATAATTAAAAAAGAACATAATTGTCATTAAAAGAAATTACCAAGTATAACAAATACTTCCTACTACAACCATTCCAAACAGGAACTGCCCTTTTAAAGTAGTATTACATAGTACACTTTGAAAGACAATTGCATGTATCTTTCTTTTAATTAGAGAACCAACCTAATATAAATTAAAATTTCCACGATACACCAGCATCAAAGGTGCCCCTATGGTGCAACATGTTCTAAGAACAAACAGTGCAGGAAGTCCAAAACTATAAAGAATCACAGGTGTGCAAAAAGAAAAGTACCTTGTAGTCAGGAACTTTGACGTACTCTGGTGAAACTAGTAGTATGTTTTCAGGCTTCAGGTCAGTATGAATCATGCGCAAATCATGCATGACTGCAAATTCATAAAATAAAACATTTAGATTAGAAAGCTAACTCGGTGATAAAAGCAACAGTCTGAAGGCATATTACATGTACAACATGAATAAGATGATGATGTATTGCCACTATCAATTAATGAAATAATATAATAAATTGCACAAAGTCAAATATATGGAAGAAGTAAATCAAAAGGAAGCTACACACATGCTATACATTCCAATAGTTGTCTGCCAATCTCACGGACAAGATCAATGGGAAATGATCGATAACTGTTTTTCCGAAGAAAATCGTATAAGCTTGGCCCAAGTTTCTCAAACACCTGTTAAAACCATTTAAATTCACCGATGTCTTAACCCCCAAATTATTTGTAAATTGGGGAAATCATTCATTCCATCACAAATTAAATACTTACAATACAGATATGATTACGATAGTCAAACCAGTTCCGTATTTGCACACAACTGCAAGGAATAAGCCCATTTAACCAATGCAATGGAATCAAGGATTTTTACATTGTAGTTTGTGCTAGCATAGATGACAAATTAAGTTAAATCTACTTACCGATTGCCTCCTTTGTCATGTTGTCCAAGCTGTTGTAACACCTCAATTTCTATCATGGCTGCTTCTCGATACTTCTTTATCCCACGAACAATTTTGATGGCAACCATTTCCTTCCTTTCTCTGTCCCAGCATTCCAAGACCTGCCCAAAAGTTCCTTCTCCCATTTTGCTATGGATCTTATCTGCAAACATGATATAGAAAGGTATCAACAATGCAATCCTAGTGCAGTGAATTCGAACATTCATTTGAACTTAAAATTCCCAAAAAGATTTTCTACCTTACTACATAAAAAATGATCAAGATAAAAAGATTTTTACAATTAACACAGGATTAGGTATTAAAAATAACATAAAATGAAATCTACATTTAAAAGTCAAGGCTGATGCATATGACTGCTGAGTTTTGCAAGCAAAGGATTACAGCTCTAAAAATATAAACTAGGATTTGACCATGACATATATGAATAAAAATTTCTTAATGATGGTAAAGTATAATTACAGCGAGAAGTTAAATTATCTCCAAGCGCAAACATGTAATGCCCATCTTTGTCATCATCTCGCCAAGGGGGAGAACCATTTCGAGCAACTGCCTTAACAAATAGAGAACTAGTGGTATGTTCTGAGAGACCACTTGAAGGAGCATAGCTTGAAATAGTCCCAACATTTGGTCCACAAAACAATCCTACCTGAGCCTACACACAGCCATCCATTCATGTACCACTCAATGGTTAAAAAACAAAATTTTATCCCACTGTCATTAACTCAACCTATGCCCTCACCACCACTTCAGAATATAACAAAAGAAACTGGCAATAATGAAATAAACAAATGTGCCCCAGTACACCCAAAATTAATCATCAAAAGCATAACAAAAAACCAGTTGAGTATTAATACAAATTTGCCATAATTCACATTAGTATATAATAGACAGGTAAGTCATTTTCCAACTTCCATTTATGTAAGCTTTCAAAGATTAGCTCTTACACAACAGTTCCCTTCGTTACAAATGATAACATAAACTATTATATGATATGACAACGGAAGATCCAAAGATATTAATCACAAAATGTAAGTTTATGATAATATCTAGATACATATGTAAACACAAACAGTGATTCATGTCTATAAAATTCATACAGCAAGGAAGAAACTAAAAAGGATAACAAACTCCATGCTCACAAGCGATATTAAATATTTAAATTCATCAAAGCCCAGTTCTATACAGATACTCCTTTTACATAAATCATATGCACCAATATACCACCGCCACCACAAAATACCCCAATCTAACATAGACTAATCACAAAAAATAAAATTAAACCATATGGAATACAATAGCCCAGATCAACTTGTTTATTAATACACAGTTTCGTAATATTAATTAAAAGACCAAAACCTAACAGATCCATCAAAGAAAACAGAAAAAATCGTGACATCAATCCTGGGATCAAAAAGAAAACGTTACCTGAATCAAACATACCTAATCTACACATATTCCAGCAGATCTACAGCCAGAAAAAATAAAACCACAACAAAAGAAAATGAAAGATATCAGATCTGGAATTTTAGGATCAAGAAGTTACCTTGGGAACATCGGGAATATCCCATCCCAATCTCGCTCTCTTTCTCGGGCGTCGATCCATGTGAGTGTGAGGAAATTCGAAAACGCGTTCCATCTCCATGATTCAGTGAACTACGAAAATTTCAAAGGAAGAGATTTCGAAGGAATGATTCAGATGAAAGAGAAATGTATGCTCTTGGGAAGATAGTGTCTCAGCTTCAGGAACTCTAATTTCGATGTTAGCCTAATAATGACGAGCGTGGAGACGATTGGGAAGAAACCTGACCGTCCACGTGTCCACTTAGGAAACATCTTGGTTGAGGGGCTGGATTGTACTGTCAACTGTAGTAGACTATGGTTAAATCTGGGCCAGCCTTTTTAACCATGGTTTGGTTAGCTTTGGTAGTGCTCGAATGGAATAAATAATTGCCATGGCTGATGGATACTGGATAGATTTTTTTCTTATGATCATGTATCATGTACTAGAATGGTACCTTGCTTAAGCACAGTTAATTTTTTTTCTAATTTTATTTAATTATTAAACTATTAAATTAAAATATAAAAAATACACAGTATAAATATTATAAAATATTTTTTAACAAAATAATTAAATTTATATTTTTGAAAATTAAAAATATCAAATAATTTGTATTTTAGTTTATTTTATTATAAATAAAATAGGAGTGAATTACTAATTTATTCATCTTCTATGATTAGTTAAATTTCTTAAAATTAATAAAATAATAAAACAGATATTAAAATTATACATAATTAATTAATTTAGTTTCTTAAATAGTAAGTAATGTTAAGTTAATAAATAAAAAAATAAAAAAAATTATTTTTAAAATTATAATAGTCAGTTAAATTAGTTTCTAAAATTAAAAAATTTAATCATATTTTTTCCTTGTAACTTTCAGATTTTACAAATTTTACTACTATTTTTTTCATTTTTATCCTAAAAGTATACAAATTCGTATATTGTGTTCTACATTTTCAATTTTCTGTTCATTTTACCCTCTACAAATAAAATAAAATTAGAGTTAGTGTTTGAACACTTGTCTCAAGCCATTTATTCTCTGCCACCATTAAGTTATTTAACTTTTATATAAAAAGATAGCATATATAATTATTTTATTTGTTAATTGTATTCAGTTTCTGCATGTATGTTATTATATGAAAATATCTAAACATAAGATAATAAATTCATTATTTATATATATATATATATATATATATATATATATATATATATATATATATATATATATATATATATATATATATATATATACGTGTTTAATTATATAGATTTATTTATTAGTTATATTATTCATATCTATATATAAACAAACATAACTATATAGTTTTAAGAAGTTTTCTTCTCATTAATATTTTTCACATTCATTTTTGTTCAAGTACCTCACACGCTTTGCATGGTGTATTATACTCTTCTCTTGTACACCTCACTTTTAATTTTCTTCTTCCCTCATTCAAAATTCCAGCATATCAATTGAAATTTCATACAAAAATAAAACTTTATATTTATCTTATGCAACATTTATCTTTACTTTCTTTTATTATTATTGTTTCAAATATTATCTTTTTCTTTTCAAGAATTTATTTATTTTTATTTTACCTTCTTCACACATCTTCTTATATTTTTTATCTTATTTTCTTATCTTATTTCAAATTCTATAATTTCTAATTTCTTTATGATACGTGGTTTTCATCTCATTTCAAATTTTAAATGGAGCATAATAATTTTAAAGATTTTTTTATTGCTTGTAAAAACAAGATAGTGAAATTTTTTCATATTTTTTGTTTCTTTTTACACATGTCATCATTTTAGTATAAGTTTGATGTTTTTGTAATTTAGTTTTCTTTTTTTAATTAATGACGATATTGTAATTTGCAAAATGAAGTATTATTTATTTTCTAATTCTTTTTGGTAGGTATTTGCAAAAAAAAAAATCATTAAGAGATCTTCATCTATTGTGAAAAAGGAATTATATGAAATCTTTCAATCTAAGGCTTATTTACTTTTCTTTTATTTTACATTATATTTTTTTAATTGACTTTTGTTTTTTCCATCAAACAGTATATTTCATTTTACTATTATTATTGCTATTAAGTTGTTTTAAAATTTTGCTTACTATTTTCTCTACCTAACATGTGTTAATGTTTAATTAGATGCCTTATATTGGTTTAGGCTTCTAATGTGATATGCATTTGGGCTCTTTGCTTAATCTTGATGGTGTATCTCTTTGACTTTAGTTTGTTAGTGTCTTGAAGGTCAAAAAATTATATTGCTCATATATAGTTGTATTAGCCAAAGAATACATGGTGAATTTGTGTTAAAATAAAGTATAAATCAAAGAATGTAACTAATGAGCAAAAATAATCAAAATTTATAGATAAGTTTTTAGAATTTGGACTTATGTTATTAGTTATCACCTTATCGGTACGTCTTTTCATTTATTTATGTAAAACATTTAAAATTTTCTAATTATCAAGTAAATTGTTATAATTTATATTTGATTTATAACTATTATTTAACACTAATTTGTCGTTGATTTGATTCGTATATGACTAAAATATTTTATGTATGATTATTTTTGTATACCAACATTTGATTTTAATATATTTTTAGACTTAAAAATAATTTTAAAATATTTTATCTATGGTTAGTTTGGTAGACTAGCATCCACTCAGTGTGTAAAAAATTTTAACCCAAAAAAGAATATTTGTTTTACTGATTCATATCTTTAAATGATTATACTTGTACTTTAGCTTTCTAATGAATATTTTAGTATGTCATAATTATCTTAACCTCATGCTTAAATAAAATAAATTATTACTTTTAGAATTTTACAATACAAGTATAACAATGTGCTCAATTTAATTTAAGAATGTTTGTTGAATTGTATAAGTATATATTATATATCTATTACATATGAAAATAGTTTGGATTTAATCTCGCTTATGAATATCAATCATTTGAAAAGAATGACTCGAGTATTGACTTATTAAAATTAATTTTCTCCTATGCAAGTTTCATATAGCAGAGACTTAAAAAGTGTTAACATAGAGAATGGTTCTTCAATTTTAAATATGTCAATAAATTATGTTGATAATTATTATATTATGTCATATTTAATTTCTATTCATAAACAAATATATTAAACTCTTTATGATAGTTATTTGATATTTATTTTCTTGAATTATATGATATAAATGATTTTATGGAATCAAGTCCTACGAGCCATAATAAAACATATAATCTCAAAAAGTATAATAAAATATATTTTTTTTATTTTTCACTTGATTTTTTTATAACTTTTGTTATTAACTGAATGAGGTAGTATAAGTTTTTATAAATTATTGATCTTAAGGGTTTTTGATATTTAAAAAAAAAGATTTTAAATAACTTTTAAGATAATTAATTTCAATCATAGAAAATGTATTTTTTTCAACTTTAAGAATCAATTTAGTTTGTGATTTTGAGGATCATTAATGAATTTAATTTTTAATTTTAAGAATCAAATTGATGAGTGTAAACTAAAATTAATGACAATATTATTTTTAATTATACTTATTTAATATAAAATATAATTAATTAATAATATTAATATTAAAAATTAAATACAAATTTTAATATATATATATATAACTTTAATGAGAAAACTTGCGTATACCATAATATAAGAACAAATAATAATAATTATTGGTTAAAACTCAAATACAAATATGAAACCACCATAATGTTGTCATTACTATTATTTTTAATTTTAATGATCTATTAATTTTAATTTTAATTTATTCTTATGTTTTGGTGAAAGAAAATATTATCACATTGTAAATATCTAAAATTTAAAGTAACACTTTTAAAAACAAGTATTATAATTTATATATTCATATATTTGAATGAAAATTTCATCATTTGATATAAATATTTATCACATAATTCAAATATTAATATAATTTTATATATAATTTTTATTTTCTGGTGATATAAATATTTCTATTACAATTTATATATTGATTTTTATTTATTTGATATATTTTTTTTAATTTATATAATAATTTATTTTAATTATAAAATTTACATATTAAATTTAACTCGTGTAATGCAGTGGTTAAAAAAACTAGTTATACAATAATTGAATAAATAAATTTATATAATTAAAATAAAATATTAATAAATTAATTTATTATCTTGATCTTTAATATTTTTTAATTCAAAAATACAATAATAATATATAATATATTTTTTAATGTGAAAACTAAATAAGTTAAATTATTTAGCAGCTTGGATGATCGTGAAGAAGTAATTGGTGAAAGATTCAAAGTCTAATTTTAACACTTTCTTCATTTTTTTAATCATTGTACTTTCAGAAAAATGTAAAAATTTAAAAAGTAAAGGACGTATTTCGTAAAATTATACACATCAAGGATCAAAATGTGAGAGAAAAAAATTTTAGAAAAAATTATGTTAGTACATAAAATTCAATTAATTCTTCTTAATTTCAGGACTAATTAACCGATTACTTTTATTTCAAAGATTTTAAATTAATTTTAGAGATCAATTTAATTATTTATTATAGTTTTAGAAATTAAATTGCTTGACAATGTATTATTTAAAAAAATATTTTATTATTTTATTAATTTTATTAACCAATTTGACTGACCATTATAATTTAAAAATTAAATTGATTATCCAATCATAAAATGTCGGTTAATTCTGTTTTCAAATATATTTTCATGTAATTTTTTATTTTTATAAAAATATCCATGTAGTAAATATCATTTTAATTTTATTTAAAATTCAAATAGAAGGTAAAACTGTAAAATCTATTTATATATGTTATTGTGGTATAAAACTACTTGTTATAAAATTTCAAACTCTGTAAAAATATTGTATTTTAATAACATTTGAAGCATGAAGTATGAAAAATATAATTGTTTTTATAATATAGTTATGCTTATATGTTTTTCTTTAAATTAAATATTAAAAAATGGTTATATTAGTTTAAACGCTTTATTTAAATTGTAAATGCAAAGAAAAATTATAAGAAAATTAACATGATGTTATCATTCAATTTAGAATAATAAATAAATATGTTCGTCTATAAATATTTAATATTCAATCATTAAAACATTTAAACATTAAAATATCTATCTTTTATATTAAGAAATTAATTATTTCACATATATATATATATATATATATATATATATATATATATATATATATATATATATATATATATATATATATATATATATATATATATATAAACATCTTATTATAAATAATACACAAAGATAATCATGTCTGTTATAATTAAAATCTAATTGTTCAAGAATTAATTATTTGTATATTTTAAAAAATCATATATTATCATAGAAATAAATAAATTTAATTTTATATCATTATAAAAATTTACCTTTATGGGGTTCTTCTAGCAGGGAAAACCATCGTCTAAGGGTCGTCGTGTATGCCTTGCGTCTCTCATGAAGCCGCATCTAGCCTCTCAAGGCCAAAAAATCCTCTTCCTATGGGTGCTGAATCCCTTGGAGAAGAGTGTCGGTCTATCTCAATTTGGTACCGGGAAGATGATGTTGAAAAGCCAATAAAAACGGCCACCGTTTTTATTGTCCATAAAACGGCCACCGTTTTTTTTTTTTCTCTTTTTAATTCCTCTTCCGTTACGCGGTTTCCTTCCCTTATATAAGGGGAGCGTAGGCAGTAGGAAAGATACACCACCGAGAGAAAAATAACAAAGAGTGTCCCAGCAGTGTGGGAGAAAATTCCCAAATTGTTTCCTTGTTCTTTTGTTGTAATTACTTTATTAGTAAATTACATTCTTTGCCACTGGGTAGTGTGTTTTTCTCATCTTTTATTTTAGTTGTGTGTTCTTATGCTATTATCTGAATCACAACAGTGGTATCAGAGCCGGTCAGTTGTGCTTTCATTGCTATAGTCACTAGAATAGTGTTGGAGAAAATTCTTAGTATCTTTCTGTGGTTGCGATTAATCGATCTTCCACATCGAGAAAAGAGTTATTCTTGTTCTTTGGAGTGTGGTAGTGTGAACTTGTTCACGGTCTACCGTTGTCGTTCCAGGTAGGGCAATACTATTCATAAGTGAAGGTTGCATAAGTCGGTTTAAAACCATGACAACGAAATATGAGATAGAAAGTTCAATGGGAGTAATTTCTCATTGTGGAAATTAAAGATGAAGGCCATTCTGAGGAAAGACAATTGCATAGAGGCAATTGAAGGAAGAACCGCGGCTCACACGGACCGGCGGTGGAAAGAAATCAATGACAATCTTATTGCAAATTTGCACTTAGCAATGGGCGGATTCAGTTCTATCCAGTGTGGCGTAAAAAGAATACAGCGAAGGAGATTTGGGATACCCTCATCAAACTATATGAGGTAAAATCACTTCACACAAGAATATTCTTGAAGAAAAAACTCTATACTCTTGGATGAGTGAGTCCATATCGATTGACGGACCACATCAACCAGTTGAACACCTTGTTTGCCCAATTATCAGCAGCAGATTTCAATATAGTTGAAAATGAACGTGCGGAGCTTCTACTTCAGAGTTTACCTGACTCGTATGATCAACTCATCATCAATATTACAAATAATAATATTGATGGGAACTTACACTTTGAGGACGTCGCTGGAGCTATTCTTGAAGAAGAATCCAGAAGGATGAGCAAAGTGGAAAGTTCCAAACAAGCAGAAGCTCTAACAATGATGAGAGGAAGATCAACGGAACGTGGCTCAAGTGGGAGTCAAAATCATTATAGGTCAAACTCTCGAAGCAAGAAGAATTTCAAATGCTACTATTGTGGCAAGAAAGGGCACACGAAGAAAGAGTGTTGGAAGAGGAAGAATGAACAAAAGAACTCTGAAGAATCATCTTCACAAGGTAATGTTGCAAATACCTTAGAAGATGGAGACATTCAGTGAGTGATACAGTCATGAGTCCTAACAGTAAAAGGAGTTTCATGATAAATGGATAGTGGATTCAGGTGCAACTTGGCACATGACTCGCATCGAGATTGGTTTCACACTTATGAGCCTATCTCGGGTGGATCCGTGTTCATGGGAAACAACCATTCCTTGGAGATTCTTTGGAGTAGGTACTGTCAAAATAAAAATGTATGATGGTACTGTTCGCACAATTCAAAGCAGTACGACATGTGAAGGACTTGAAGAAGAATCTACGTCCATAGGGCAATTAGATGATCTCGGATGTAAGATCCATGTTGAAGATGAAATCTTAAAGGTGGTGAGGGGGAACTTGGTAGTCATGAAGGCTAAGAAGATCTTGGCAAATTTGTATATGCTTTGCTGGAGATACGTTGCAAGAAGCGAATGCATCGATTTGCAGCACCAAGTCGGGAAGATGTGACATTTATGTGGCATTGCGGACTTGGTCATATGTCGAACGTGGTCTGAAAATTCTTGCGAACGTAATCTCTTTACCCGGGCTTAAAGAAGTAAGTTTACCCTTCTGTGAACACTGTGTGATAAGTAAGCAACACAAATTGAAGTTTGCTAAGACGACTACCAGAGTAAACACAAATTAGACTTGATTCATTCAGGATGTGTGGGAATCACCGGTATTATCCCTAGGAGGAGCAAAATATTTTGTATCGTTTATCGATGATTACTCCGGGAGATTGTGGGTGTACCCTATCAAAACGAAGTCAAGTGTATTTTCTCGCCTCAAGGAATTCAAAGCACAAGTAGAACTTGAGACTGGGAGGAAAATTAAGTGTTTGAGGACGATAACGGAGGAGAATATGTAGATGGAGAATTTTAGCATTCTGCAAGCAAGAGGTATTGTCGGACAATTTTCTGTCCCACATACACCTCGGCAGAATGGTGTAGCAGAGCGGATGAATAGAACTCTCTGGAAAGAACAAGAGCTATGTTGCAAACAGCAGGAGTGGCCAAGTCTTTCTGGGCGAAGCAGTAAAACTGCCTGTTATGTAATAAATCGATCTCCATCAACAGCAATTGGTTTGAGTACACCAATGGAAGTGTGGAATGGTAAACCGGCTGATTATTCATCCTTACGGGTTTTTGGGCGTCCCATTATGCGTAATGTACAACTCACAAAAAGAACAAAGCTGGATCCAAAATCCAGGAAATGTATCTTCTTGGGCTATCTTGACAATGTGAAGGGGTATCGCTTGTGGGATCCCACGCCCACAAGGTTATTGTTAGCAGGAATGTAGTCTTTGCAGAAAATGAACTGCAAAATGAGCAGACAAATAACAGCTTGATAGAGGACAAGGTTACAGTGCCAATTGAGAAGAAGACTTGAAGTTTCCTCTGAGTTAGAAGGGCAGCATGAAGAACAGGGGCCAAATGAGGTTGGCAATGGAGAACTCCGACAATCAACACGAGAAAGGAGCAAACCATCTTGGCATTCAAAATATGTGATGACTAGTCATGATGCGTATTGTCTTCTAAATGAAGAAGGAGAACCTTCAACTTTTCAGGGAGGCTGTGAGTGGTTCAGATGCTTCTCTTTGGATGACTGCAATGCAGGAAGAAATTGAGGCTCTTCACAGGGAACAAGACATGGAATCTTGTGGAACTTCCAAAGGGCCTGAAAGCCATCGGTGTAAATGGGTCTATAAGATCAAGCGAGATGGCAATGATCAAGTGGAAAGATATCGTGCTAGATTGGTACTAAAGGGATATGCTCAAAAAAGAAGGTATTGACTTCAATGAGATATTCTCACCAGTTGTCGAGGATGACGACAATCAGAATTGTTCTAGCTATGTGTGCTGTATTTGATTTACATCTTGAGCAATTAGATGTAAAGACTGCTTTTCTTCATGGAGAACTTGAAGAGGAAATTTATATGCTCCAACCGGAAGGCTTTAAAACACAAGAAAACTTGGTTTGCAGGTTGACCAAATCTCTGTATGCGGTCCTAAAGCAGGCGCCCAGGTGTTGGTACAAGAGATTTGATTCCTTCATTATTAGCCTTGGTTACAATAGATCGAGCTCGGACCATTGTACTTATTACAATAGGTTTGGTAATACTGATTTTGTTATTCTGCTATTGTATGTGGATGACATGTTGGTGGTAGGCCCAACAAAGATCAAATCCAAGAATTAAAGGCACAATTGACTAAGGAATTTGATATGAAGGATTTGGGACCTGCAAACAAGATTTTAGGGATGCAAATTCACCGAGACAGAAAAAGATAGGAAGGTTTGGCTTTCTCGGAAGAATTACTTACTGAAAATCTTGCGGCGCTTCAACATGCAAGATTGTAAGCCAATTTCTACCCCTCTTCCTACTAACTTCAAGTTATCCTCCAAGATGAGCCCCAGCGGTGAAGAAGAGGATGGAGATGTCTCGAGTACCGTATGCATCAGCGGTGGGAAGCCTTATGTATGTCATGATTTGTACAAGACCGGACATTGCACAAGCAGTGGGAGTGGTTAGTAAATTCATGGGAAATCCCGTGGAGGAGAACATTGGAATGCTATTAAGAGGATCCTTAGATATATCAAAGGGACCTCGGGTGTTGCTTTATGTTACGGAGGATCGGAACTACTTGTCGGAGGTTATGTCGATTCAGATTTTGCAGGTGATGTGGATAAAAGAAAATCTACTACTGGCTATGTATTTACAATTGCGGAGGGGCGATAAGTTGGTTATCCAAGTTACAGGATGTTATAGCTCTGTCTACTACGGAAGGTGAGTACATGGCGACCACCCGGGCATGTAAGGAAGCTATTTGGATTAAAAAGGTAATGGAGGAACTCGGGCACAAGCAACAACAAATTGTTGTGTATTGTGACAGTCGAGTGCCTTACACATTGCAAGGAATCCAGCCTTTCATTCCGGACAAAGCACATAGCCATAAGATATCACTTTGTTAGAAGTGGTGGAAGAAGGAAGTGTGGATATGCAAAAGATTCACACTGATGAGAACTTAGCAGATGTTATGACAAAGCCAGTTAGCATTGACAAGTTCGCATGGAGTCGATCCTACTGTGGCCTATCGGAAAAGTAAGCTACATGTATGGCAAAGGATAAAGAATAAAGGTGTGAAGATTTGATTAATCTAATCAAAATCTTCAAGTGGGAGATTGTTGAAAAGCCAATAAAAACGGCCACCGTTTTTATTGTCAATAAAACGGCCACCGTTTTTATTGTCAATAAAACGGCCACCGTTTTTATTGTCCATAAAACGGCCACCGTTTTTTTTCTCTTTTTAATTCCTCTTCCGTTACGCGGTTTCCTTCCCTTATATAAGGGGAGCGTAGGCAGTAGGAAAGATACACCACCGAGAGAAAAATAACAAAGAGTGTCCCAGCAGTGTGGGAGAAAATTCCCAAATTGTTTCCTTGTTCTTTTGTTGTAATTACTTTATTAGTAAATTACATTCTTTGCCACTGGGTAGTGTGTTTTTCTCATCTTTTATTTTAGTTGTGTGTTCTTATGCTATTATCTGAATCACAACAGATGATATATCCGCTACCGCAGGGGAAGGGTCAGAAGGAGCGTCTTCTGATGAGGACTTATCCTTTGATTGGATGGACGAGAATGTCCTTAAGATGTTCTCAATTTATAACTCTATCAACCCTGTAGAAGGGATGACTAGTGCTATATGTAGCCAGGGACTTTGGTCCCTGGAAGTCCGACCTTGTCAACTGGATGAGCTTGTATGTGACAGGCTTAAGGTCGGGGAAGATGCTTATTTTTAACTTTATGATACTCTCCCCCTTAAATTAGGGTTGCATCTCCCCTTTTCCCACTTTGAGCGATTAGTACTAAACATACTGAATATAACTCTCACTTAACTTCACCCTAATAGTTGAGGTTTTTTCAGGCTTTCAAGCTATTAACTGAGGACATGGGAAAGGCTCCTTCATTAATGGTCTTCTTATAGTTCTTTGGCATCTGCCGATCAGAGAAAGTGAGTTGAATTGCTATGAGGCAGCTGGTCGAGACGCCCTCTAACCTTTTGGTCGACTCAACCGATGATCCCCACTTTCCTCTCTCTTGGACTAGAGGTCTTGTCGTGGTGGTTAAGGTGGACAAGGCTAGCCTGTATAGTTGGGAAGATGAGCTTATCATAGAGCTTTGCAAATTATCACCTCTATCTTGCATGGATCTCTTAAAAAAGGGTGATACTCCTTTGCTTTATCATTTTTCATGTTTGAAGTTATATTTCTATCTATTAACTACTGCTTGATCCATTACAGGTTTAACTCCCTCCAAACTCAAGGCATTAAGGAAGAAGAAAGCCGCCCAACCTTCTATTGCCTGGGTTGCATCTATTGCAGACATCTTGGCCAATCCTGCCAACGCTATCACACCGCCTGTCCCTTCTTTTGAGGTGGCTCCAGCAAGTGATATTGTGGTCGAGACCACATATGAGCCGGTTGTTGTTTTCCTGCTTGCAGAATCTTCCCGAAAGAGGGCTCGGGAGGTGATTGAGATACCTTCTCCTTCTTCAAAGGAAAAAGAAGGGTCCTTTGGAGAGTGGTTCTATTGAGGCCACATCGGATCCATCTTTAGATTGAAAGCTCGTGCTTCACAAGAATACAAACAATACCTCTATCTAGAGCCGCAACTTCCCTTTGGCCGAAGTGATCGACCAATACTTGGCGTTACCCTCTGATTTAGAAAAGGTTAAATCCTTTGGGCTTCCTGGTGGTTTTAAGGCTCTTAAAGCATATGCTAGTTATTCTCTGGTGCTTGCTCGGACTCTTGAACACCGGTATGGCAACTTAGGGTGTCGTGCCAAGTAGATGAGAGAAGAAAACTCCAAGATGAAGATGGTTTTGGAGACTACTGAAGGAAAAATACAAGAGTCCCGCAAGTTGGTAGACGATTTGCGATCTCAATTGAATGAGGTGTCTTCCCAGGCAAAGGAGGATTCTTTTATTCGTGCTCAGCTGGAGGCCAATGAAGTAAGGTTGACAATTGAGTTGGAGGCCACCAAAGAAAAGCTAGAGGCTGGGAGCCGACATCTAGAGTCTGAAAAGAGGACTTAATTGTAGAGAATGACAAGTTAGTTCCTGAAGGACACACGTTGACGACTCTCTTGGCTCAAAAGGAGGAAGAACTTGCTAATAAGGATTCGGTCATAGTTGACCAATTCGATTCCGACTTTACTTGTGCTTTGGAGCAAATCTCTTTTTTTATATCCTAATTTAGATGTATCTGAGACTAAGATTTTCAAGGAGGTTGTTGACGGTCGGTTAGTAGAGGTCGCTAACCCACCCGGTTCTCCTGTCGTGTAATCTTGCTATGTAACTTTGTCTTGCATTGGTAATGAAATTTTACTCACTCACTATTTTTTTTTTAAGTTACTTGTTAGTTTTTGGGTGACACGCTTGTACAAAATAGGTAACAACTTGTAGAGTAAGTAGCATCAATCAAATTTTATCTTAAAGAAAGGTTATAACATAACTAACTACGGAGTTGGCACTGAGTATTACTTTTGCTTTTTATGCTTAAGTATCCCTTTTTTTTAGGATATTACTTGAGGAGGGATTTCAAGGTCACCTTTCTCAGGATCTTGGATGTTGCCTAGGGGGTCTTTGGACCGCCTCTCATAGGGTCCTGAACGTTGCCTAGGGAGGAGGGGACATTTTGGACCGCATCTCATAGGGTCTTGGACATTGCCTGGGGGGACATTTTGGACCGCCTCTCATAGGGTCTTGGACGTTGCCTCGGGGGGTCGTTGGACCGCCTCTCACAAGGTCTTGGACATTGCCTAGGGGGGCATTTTGGACTGCCTCTCATAGGGTGTTGGACATTGCCTTGGGGGGTCTTTGGACCGCCTCTCACAAGGTCTTGGACATTGACTGGGGGGTCTTTCGACCGCCTCTCACAGGATCTTGGACTTTGCTTAGGAAGTCTTTGGATTGCCTCTCCTAGGGTCTTGGACGTTTCTTGGGGGGGTCTTTGGACCACCTCTCACAGAGTCTTGAACGTTGCCTTGGTGGGTCTTTGGACCATCTTTCACAAAGTCTTGGACGTTGCCTCAGTGGGTCTTTGAACCGCCTTAGTTAGGGTCTTGGGCAATGAGGATTTATTCTCTACTTTGTAAATATGTCATGCATTCAGTTTGTCATTGCTAGGAAAAACAAAGGCAACATTGTTACACTTACATGATATATTTAACTATAATAAAATCACAAATTGGTTGCATTCCAAGTGCAGGGGATTTTCTTTCTATCTAAGTGTTCAAGTCGGTATGCTCCTTTTCCTATATCCTCTGCGATTTTGTAGTGTCCCTCCCTTGGAGTGAGTTTGTTATTGTTGGTGGTTTTACATATTTTTCTTAGCACCAAGTCTTGGCTTTTGAACTGTTGGGGGGAAAATTCTTTTGTCATGCCGCTTTGCTGCCTGCACCTTGACCGCATACTCCCTTATATAAGCCACCTTATGAGCTTCCTATAACAAGTCTAGATTTAGTCGTAGCTCGTCTTCATTTTGGACGTGTTGAAACCAGGTGGTCCGGGGGATGACTCCCAGATTTCAACCAGGATCATTGCCTCTGTGCCAAAGGCTAGGCGGAATGAAATTTCATTTGTGGCAGAATGGGGGGTAGTGTGGTACGACCATAATACCTGAGAGAGTTTTTCTACCCATCTTCCTTTAGCCTCCTCGAGCCGTCTTCGTAGTCCTCTCAGTATGATCTTGTTGGCCACTTTTGTTTGATCATTTGATTGGGAATGCTCAATTAAGATGAATGATTGCTGAATTTTTAGTTAGAGCAGAACTCGATCACCGACTGGGAAGCAAATTGTGTCCCATTGTCTGAGACTATCATGGCCGGAAGCCCAAACGAGCATACGAGCATTTTCCAATAAAACGCTTGACTCTTTCCAGGCGAAATGGTGGCGACTAGCTCTATTTCAACCCACTTTGTGAAATAATCTACGACCACAATCAAATACTTTATCTACCTTACTGTTATGGGGAAAGGGTTCAAGATATCAATATCCCATTTATGGAACGACCAGGGTGACATAATCAAATATAATTGTTTTCGTGGGACCTTGTGTAAATTTGCAAACCTTTGACACGTGTTGCATTTCTTAACATCAAAAAAATATTTTCTTTATTCAATTTACCTTTGGTAAGTGTATATCATACTTTCTTTATTCAATTTACTTTTATATTATTGTCTCAAATTCAATCTTACATGTTTATTTTTTTATTAATATGTTAATTTTTAGTTTTAACTAATATTTTTATCTTGTATTACAAGATAAATAATTATTTTATATAATTATAATTATTTTACAATAAATAAATAGTTTGAAATATATAAAATATATTTTAAATTTATAATAAATAATTTAAATTGTGATATAAAATTATTTTAAATTAAATTTACAATTAACAAGATTTATATATATATAAATAATTTAAATTGTAATATAAAATTATTTTAAATTAAAATTAATATACAATTAACAATATATATATATATATAAACAATAGTTTGAGATGATAAGATAATCTAATTGTAAAAGTACATGAAATATATTTCTAAAAGAGAAGAAAAAATGTTGAAAATTTCTTATAGGTATTTTACTATTCAAATTAAGAATTTTAATTTATAGGATATGAATAGATTTATTATAACTCTATTTTTAGTTTATTTTTTTTATTTGGTTGAAAAAAACAAAAATTTATGAGCATTATCATATATTTATTTATTTTTTATACGTGTTAAAAATTTATTTAATATAAATTTATAATAAAATAGATTAAAAAATACTTTTATAATAACATGTTATATTTTAAAATTAGATATAAAAATAAAATATAAAAAATAATAATTTCAACTATTTGTAAAATTACATAAAATATTATAAAAATTAATCACAAGATTATATAATTTTTTTAACCCTTCTAACTACTAAATAATTGCACGTTCATTTCAATGAAATAATTATTTTGTAGTATTTTTTTTATAAATGTAAACCACGTTTTAAATAAACTATTTAATTTCGCACGCGACAAGTATTGGAAAACAAGTTGAATAAAACTTCCTGGCTGACATTCTGGTCAAATTACTTTTTTAGTTTCATTCTTTTAACATTAAATAATTAACATTTATGTATTTGCATATACGATTATTTCTATTTTCTTTTTAAAAAAACTCATACATAAAAGATGTTCCCTAAAATAAAAGGGAATAACGAAAGTTGTAGAAACGCAAGACATGTAAAGGACAATGGAAGACGTGAAAATGTATTTTGTATATGACAAAATAGGTCAATTGCGTAACACAACTCTGTATACTTTACTTCGTGTATAGCGAAGTGCGCTCATTTATGGTATAGAATAGGAGACAACATAATAAAATGTAAAATCAAGGATAATCCTATACAATAATTACACATTAATTAATACTAATAAAAGATAATACAGTGACGAATCCTGATTTTAATTAGGATATCAAACAAATATGCATTAACAAAAATAATTATATAAAACATTTATTTAATTACTTATTGAAAAGTTATCTATTTTCTAAATAATAATAATAATATTACATAAATTTAGTGATGGTTATGTTGAGTCCTTACTTGGTTACGAAAATATTATCTAGAATATGTTTTTGTATTTATTAGGTTGTTTATCATTATGATAATTATATGATTTACTACGATATGAAACATTGCATATCCCAATTTGTATTGTCTTAGAAATGTCTAAAATTATTTGCCACACTTGTTCACCATTTAATCTAGAAGGAGGTTCATTTTCCTCAATTCTATTTTTGTAAAATGCATCCTTATTTCTTCTAAAAGCATGATTATGAGGTAAAAACTGACAATGATAATTAAACCAAGACATTTTTTTGCTATGTTTCAGTGCGAAAGCTTTTGATTTTTTCATGCATATGGGACATGCAAATTTTCCAGCCATACTCCACCTAGACAACATCCCATATGCAGGAAAATCATTTATTGTCCATATTATTGCAACTCTCAATAAAAAATTTTGATTTTTTGAGGCATCATATGTTATTACACAATCATTCCACAATTGTTGCAATTCATCTATCAACGGTTGCAAAAACACATCAATTTTTTCTTTCGGATTATGTGGACCTAGAATGATCAAAGTCAAGAACATATAAGGAGTCATCATATATAGCTCTGGAGGTAGGTTATATGGTGTGACAATTACAGGCCAACAAGAATATGGTAATATTGATTGGCTAAAAGGAGTAAACCCATCAGCATATAGGTCAAGTCTAACATTTCGAGGTTCTGAGACAAATTTAGGATATAATTTATCAAAGTGTTTTCAAGCTTCCCCATCTGAAGGATGACACAATACACATTTCCTACGATTTTCATAGTGTCATTTCATGTGATATGCAGATCTCACAGATGCATATAATCTTTGTAGTCTAGGGATGAGCGGCAAGTAATACAATCTCTTATAGGAAACATCTTTAGAGTTTTTCTTTGATACATTGTGTGCTTTATATCGAGGTTTTTCACAAAATTTGCATTGTCTCAAAGTACTATCTCTGTAATACAACATACACCTATCGATGCAACAATCTATTTTTATCCTCAATAAACCAAGCCCTACCATAAGTTTCTTTGTTTCCCTAAAATTAGATAGAATGACATTCTCAGGATGACTTGACTCTTTCATAAACTTCATCACATCATTGAAACAAGCCTGCAAAATGTTGTGTTTAGATTTTAGACTCAACATCGTAATAGCAACAGACAACTCTGATGTAGTTTTACATCCTGGCTATAATGGTTGCTGAGCTGAATTTAACATTTCATAAAATTTAGCAACTTCCATAGTTGGAGGTTCCTCTTCATTTTGCACAGACATCGTATCTTGGTATATATTACCATCTTCATAACCCCATTGTTGACTACTACAAGGCACTGAATGCATATCAACATCAACATTCATACTTGTACGAGGTATTTTTTCCCCATGGGATGTCCAATACCAATACTTAGGTGTAAATCCTTTTTGAAAAATGTCAATGTTTACTTCATCTTGGGTTAAATATGACTCATTTTTACATAGCTTACATGGACACCTTATTTTTCCTTCACTCAAGTAATTGGGTAGTCAGCAAGCAAAATCCATAAATTCTTCAAGGCCATTTACATCCATACGTACAAACATCTCCATTTTCAACTTTTGTAAGAAATTCAATCTTGTCTAGTGAAATTCAATCTCAAATGTAAGAAAGTTGTTGTTATGCATGGTTCAATTCATGTAAGGTTTAGGGTAAGAGATTCTCTAACCTTGTCCTTCGATCTTTATCCGAACAAAGTACGTGTTAATGGATGGACAAGATCCAACTATAAAAATGTTTTCAAATGTAATGAGAAATAATTCAATACTCCAATTGATCAGATGACAATGAGATAAGAAATCAGGATTTTCACTGAAAATAAAGAATAAAATATGTTAGTAAATCACTATGAAATCAATTTTTTTCGATAACATTTTTAAAAACATGAAAATTCATGCCAATAGATACATTCTCAAAAGGTTAATATGGAAACATTATGATTACTCTATTTTAAATGATGATTATTCTATTTCAAATGATGATGAAAAATAATGAAATTTAAAATATAGTTCAACATAAAATTATGTACAGTAACATCTAGACTTCCTATTTTAAGTTTAATTTAAAAATAATTTTTAAACTAAAAATAACTGAGTCAAACATAATATTGATGGTCAGTATTGATTTTGCTTAAATTTATTGAAGAAACCATAGGTCAGTTTTTGAGATTAACTTTGGCACCATTTCTGATTCCAGATCGTGAGCGAGGAAAGTTATAATGGGGAAAGCAAGCAGGTGGTTGAAGGGGTTGTTGGGCATGAAGAAGGAGAAGGATCACAGTGACAATTCAGGCTCACTGGCTCCTGACAAGAAGGAGAAGAAGGGGTGGAGTTTTGCGAAGCCAGGGAAGGATATGCCACCTTCACTTCCTGCCACTGATAACACCTGGCTCAGATCCTACATTGCTGACACAGAGAATGAGCAGAGCAAACATGCAATTGCCGTCGCAGCCACCACAGCCGCTGCCACCGCTGCCGCCGTCGCCGATGCTCAGGCCGCCGTAGATGTTGTCAGGCTCACTAGCCATGGTAGAGGAGCATTGTTCAGTGGAAGCAGGGACAAGTAGGCTGCTGTCAAGATCCAAACTTTCTTTAGAGGTTATTTGGTATGTTGTCTAGTCCTTTTCTAAATTTTCAAATCAAATTGGTGTTGCTTATGTGGGTATGTATGTATCTATGTCTTTGTTTTTTAAAATGCTGGTTGCTAAATTGCATCCCGTTTGTGATTGTGGTGGTTTTGTCTTGGACATATTTATTTGGTTGGCATAACTGAAGTGCTTTGCTTGATTCCTACTCCTTTGTCTCCTCTCAAAAAATTTAGATTCTTAATGAAACTCTCACTTTCTGTTTGAGTCATTGGAACTACCATTTGCACTTTCCGTTCTCCACCTTCTCGTTGACTTGTCTTGTCATTCAAATTTCAAATCCTTATTTTTTTTTGTTTGATGCATCTTTTAAATATTGACAAATTTGAGCAGGGCTATTAATTTTGTTACCTACCTTGTCAATTTCATAATTTATTAAGTTCTACTTTCAGGCAAGGAAGGCTCTTAGAGAACTGAAAGGATTGGTTAAAATACAGGCTCTTGTAAGAGGGTATTTGGTTAGAAAGAGGGCTGCTGCAACTCTTCACAGTATGCAAGCTCTAATAAGAGCTCAAACTGCTGTTAGAACACAGCGAGCTCGTCGTTCCTTGAGCAAAGAAAACAGATTTCTACCTGAAGTTCTTGCAAGCAAATCTCTGGTGAAAACTGGCAAAAAATTATTGAAGAAACCATAGGTCAAAAGAAAAGAGACTTAAATTTATAGAGGGATACAACAATCAGTCAAATTATAGATCCCATAATCCACTCTGATAAATTCACCACTATAGCATTCACTCCTTTATCGCAATCAAGAACTCTCGAATATTAACTGCATGGTAAGTAATGGCTTGGATTTTGGTAAATTCATCAAATCCTGTTCTGGTTTACGATGATAATGCAGTCATGAGAACTAGTCCAAGGTTAATCTCATAATGACGGATTATTCCATGCCGGGGATGACAGGCTATGAATTACTCAAGAAAATTAGGGTGGGTATTTTAATTTATTTTATTTTATCATTTCTCAAGGGTGTTAGTCCTGTTAGTGTTTTTCTGCTTTTGGGTTGGGTTTAAGTTTAAAGTTGCTTTTTAAATTGTGTACAGGGAGGAAGTTGATTCTTAATTATACTACTTTGTGATAATTTCATCAGGAGTCTTCTGTGTTTAGAGAGATTCCGGTGGTGATCATGTCGTCCGAGAATGTTTTTACTCGAATTGATGGGTAAGCCCTTGGTTAATTTACACATCTTTTGGATCTAAAGGGATGTTGGGAGAATGTTGGATTTTTGTAATGAAATCTTAAAAGAATTTCTTAATTTTGGTAACATTTACATGTAGGATGGTGTTTGTTGGTTGGTTTCTTAAAACACATCATAGAGCATCCGTACTCTGTTATTTCTTGTGAATAATATACGCCATAAATTGAATTCCAATTGGTTTCCACGTTTTTCTAATTCTAACCTGATTCTGACCAAAATAGTGACCCCTAAGCATGTATCCAACCAGAAAATAAACTCCTTGTGCAGATCCGAAATATTGAACTTGTAAGTGGGGGCAAGAGTGTTAAGTTCCCTAGAAGTCTTTGCTAGCCACTCGGGTATAGGCTCTCACCGTGATTGGCTATGCCATGATTAACACTAATTATGCAGGAAGCCACCGACCCATAATGAATCATAAAAGGGATTAGGGAGACAAGCGTGGAGGGTTTGTGTATTATTGTGCTTGGCAAATATTAATTAGTTACCAATTTTATTATAAGTCCCCTTCTCTCACGAAAACATAGTCAAAATCCATTACCTACAATAGGAAGTTGGTTTGTGTCATCAATTCTTTGATGTTCTTTGTTTCGTTGACAATCATATTGAGCGTTTTTGGTGAGATAAACTTTTTGATAGTGTAACAGATTTTAATAAAATATGACATCATATTCTACACCTAGCAATAATGTATCAAGTTTCATTTTGTTGTATTTGTCAATGAGGCATGTTTTTTAACAGTTGATTCATACTAATTTGGCAGATGCATGGAGGAAGGAGCAGAGGAGTTTCTATTGAAGCCAGTAAAATTGTCAAATGTAAGACGCCTAAAAGATTTCGTCATGAAAGGGAAAGTGAAAGAAGGAGAGAAAAGATCTCATAAAAGAGTGCGATCAATTAATTGCAGTTTACCCCTATGTGTAACATGTTCCTAGTCACAGAAAAAGCCTCTCTGTCCATAGGGTAAGGTTACATAAATCTGACCGTTTCCAAGTCTCACAATGGTTGGAGCCTCATGCATTGGACAACCAATTTAGAAAGACAAAAAAGAAAGTGGAGGCATATGGAGGATAAAAGTTCTTCATAATAGACTAGAAAGAAGGACACATTGACAGTAGAAAAACAATAAAGAAAATACTAAAAAATATATATATGAAAGGTTCTCCAATCCCTCTACAAATTTGCCAAACCAAATTCATGAGAAAATCCATGTGTTAAACACTAATAAGAAGCTTGAAAAACACCTCTATGTCTTAACAAAGGCAAACAAAAACTTGTCTTGAAAGAAAAAAAGATAAGTCCCTCTTTTATCCTTCTTAATCCTCAAATTAATCAACGAAAATTGAACAAAATTCTAGGAACAATCATATTTGACCAAAAACACAAAAGAACTGTATCCATAGGCATATGCATTCGTGAATACAGTAACAAAATGCAAGTCATAAAGTAACAAAATCTCTTACTATATCCAATTAGTTTATATTCGTACCTTTCAGGCACTAAGGACTCTAGCGGATGACTAAGATTACCATCATTCCCATATGTTTGGATGAAAACAGACCTAGAGGTTGATTTGCTTATTCCTGCAAGAAGCTAAATGGAGAAATGCAAAGATTTATAATTTGAAAGAAACAATCATGGATTTATGCGAAAGTGAGAAATGAAAGAAGAAAACATGAATTGAAATGTTCGGCAGATTCTTGTTGATGCACAGTAAAAAGGAACGAAAGAATATGGTGTTGTTGATGCACAGTGAAAAGGAACGAAAGAGACTCACTATGGAAAAAGGTAGGGTTCGTGATGTGAGTGAGAGAGTTGAGAAGCAAATAGAGCGTGCGAGGTTCGCTGATTACATAAATATATACTTCCCAAAGACAACCTTTTAAAATTATTTTATTTTATTCAATTATAATAGTTATTAATTTAATAAAAAAAATTATGCGAATTTTTTTGGGGATTTTCTTGCGAAAAAATTCGTAGGTATTATTTTTTGCGGATTTTAAATTTGTATAAAATATTTTTTACAATTATTTATTTTCAAATAAATTCATAGGAAACAAAAAAAATCTATAAAATTTTCTATCATTTTTTATCCGCAAAAAAAAATTCCTATGATTGTTGAAATGGTAACAAAATTTAGAAGAAGTTTTTACGGATATATTTTGGTAACAAAATTCATAGAAATTTATTACAAATTATATCTCATAACAAAATCTACACAAAGTTCCTACAAATTATTTTTCATAAAAAAATTCGCAGGTAAATAACATATTTCTAGTAGTGTAAATATTTTATAAAAGATTTTAGTTCTAGATACGTATGAGATACAATGTTTTCATAATCCTTATTGGAGCTAGATAATATATATTGAGAGGAAGCTCAATTTCTTTTTAAAAAAATTTAAATGTCCATTAAGTTAGTATGTAAGTATAAAAATATTTTTATAATCTAAAAAATTCTTAAATATCGATTTTTTTAATTTTAAGTTAAAATAAAGGTGACTGAATAATATCACGAACTAAATTATAATCATTTTACAATTCAAAAATTAAAATATTATTTTTATAATTTGAAAAACTAAATTATATAATTATAAAAAGAAAAAATTAGTGGATATACTCTCTAGTTAGTATCTTGAGAGAGAAAAAGAAAGAAAAAAATATAAATATAATAAGTGATATAATATAATAAAAATAAAAAATAAAAATTTGTATGTATATAATATATAAGAGTGTTGACATATATAAGAGAAAACAATCACGATAGAAATGCTGTATGATTTATTTTCAGTTGGAATAATTTTCAAAGTTGGAATAATTTTCAAAGTTGGGATGATACAGACGCCGGCGAGCTTGCTTGCTTAAGTTTTCTAATATGTACTGCACGAAACAACATTAACTTTATTAATTTGAATGGGCTCATCAGCTAGATTGATGATTTTGAAGAAAAGATTGAAAAAAGACAAACGATCGGGTGTTGCGATATTGCTATCTGAATAGTAGAAAGAAACAGCACTATGACTTTTTGATTTTAATGAATTAGCATGACAACCAAACAAGGGCACGCAATTGACTATTAAAGATAATCACAATTACGTTGAAGAATGAAGATGATTGTATTTGCCTTCATTAATTTAGGTTGTCATTCATCACCAACTTTTGGCTTTTTTACCACAGCTGTAATTTTCTTTTAAATTATCATTTTATTAATGCACTTTTATTAGCGACACATTTACTTTGTTAACTTGGAAGTAATTGTTCCCACAAATTTTTAATTTTTTAATATAATGTACATGTATAATTATAAATTATTTTTACAATTTAAAATATAATATAAAAATTAATCTATAATTTAAGTATTATTTTCATAAATGTATATATATATATATATAATATAATATAATATAATATAAATTTTACCTTACAACATAAAATTTTTAGATTTATTACTAACTTTTACTGACAATTCTTTTTGAAAGCTGGGACTTTTATTAAAATTCAATTTTGGCGGCAAGTGTCCTTACATCAAGCTCTAGGGGTTATAAGATTTGAGAATCGACTTCTTTAGACCAATATATTTGGTCAGATGGAAAATAATATGAATTATTTTAAGAAAGTTATTTTTTATTTTTATCTTTTATTTTTTTTAAATTAATGATCAAAATAAGAGTTATTTTTTATAAATATTATATTAAAAGAAATTCAAATATAAAGATGAATAGTAATTCTCTTAAAGAAAATAAATATTTTTTTTTATATTTTTTTTATAAAGTAATATAATACTTCCAATACTTCTATTTATGAAAAAATGTCCAAACATTTTCAAATGATCCTGTATAACATAGAAATATTTGTAACCATGGTTTATTTTACTAAAAAGATTTATTTACATCATTGAGCAAGAAAACATATCAACATATCAAGCATTTTCCAATAAGTTATGAAAAAAAGAAAGAAACTTTTTGCCGACAAAAAATATAGTACGCTTTTAGGTATACTAACTACTAGAAAAATGCAAAATAACAAATTGAATTTAGCTACTGAAAATTTTGGTCGCTAATAGCAACTGCCTTAGCCATTGATTATTCTCTAGTTATTGGATATAGGCAACGACTACTTTAGTGAGTGAAATTTGTGGTCGCAAAATTATCGATCTCTAATTCCATTGCTACACATAACCAATGATTAAACATATCAAGGGACTACTTTATAATCAACTTGCGACCAAATTCCAAAATAATTCAGTTGCTAAACTTGGATGAAAGTGGTTCTGTCACTAGAAGAAATAAATACAATATTTATTAGCGATTGAAACACATTTTGTCGTTGGAAATGTAGGATAGTAATCGAATATTTCAGTTATTAAAAGATATAATCCCCTACAAATTAGTGATCAAAACAACATTCCGTCTTTGAAGCTGTGTAGTATAGTTACCAAAAATGTTCGATCGCTAATAAATATAATATACACTACAAAATTAGCATTTCGTCGTTATACTATATAGCTTTAGTGACAAAAACAATTTCGGTCGCTAATTTGTATTGGATTATATCTTTTAGCGATTGAAATTTTTGGTCGCTACACTACACAACTCTGACCCTGACCCTGCAACCGGTTGTCACACTTCGTCAGCCGCCACCACCGATATTATGTTCCTTTTTGTTATCATGTTTTCTATTTTGCATATCTATGTTTGATTATTGTTATATAATTTGTTTCAAACTAGTTGATTATGATATTGTTAGCACTTTGCTAACACTTTATTGTAGTGTTCAACATTTAACATATATATCATTATGTTTGTAGAGCGACTACTAACTAACTCATTTTATGATTTATATCAAACTATACATTATAGAAATTAGAGAAAACTAAGTAAAATTTTGTGCATTCTTTTAATAAGTGACTATTTATAGCTTATTTATAGTTGAATTGTTGTTGATAATGTTGCATATTGACTAAGATGTCATTAATGATTCGCTTATTGATATTGATGGTGGTGAAGAAGAAGTAGATACACAATTATCAGATTAAACAAACTTGGATGAACCAAATGATGATGCATACATATCAAGTGAGAGTGAGATTAAGAGTAATTTTAATGATATAGATACCTCTTAGGTAATTCATACATTAGCCTCAACTACATTTCTTGTGTCAATTCTTTTCTACATTTGTATGACTGTTGTTTGTAACAATTATTTGTAGTAATTATGAGGGGAAAGATATGTGAATTGTAGTAATAAGTGAGAAGTTAGATTACTTTCTATTTTACTAAAGATATAATATTTAACTTTGTTTATGTTTGTTGTTAAATGTCATATATGTAACAATTTCTACATACAGATGATAAATAAAGGTAGAAGTAATGGTCATAAACCATTTAACCGTGACAGAGGTCGTAGTGTTGGTGGGAGAGCTCTGGCCACCATAAACTCTCCCACTTCTACCATTCACATCTCAACCTTAGAATCAACAATTCCTAATTGTAATATTATATTTTTTTTGTTGGTTATAATTTATATATAATTGATCATTATAGTTATGACATACTATTTTTGGAATTTATTTATCCTTTATTATTTATAAATTGATTAAGTTTTCAATTATTTATAATTATTTGGCAAGTTAAAATTATAAATTATCTATTACAAATATATATTAAAAGAAGTTACAAAATTAAACGATCAAAATATTTGATCGCTAAAATACAAATAACATTTTTATAAAATTGGAAATCAGGCAAATGTAGCAACTAAAAATACAAGTATCCACTCGGTTGCTACATAATGACACAAAACAATTTTTTTTGTCAAATGGTAATTTCTACATCAACCAAAAAATTAATTATATTTTTTGTTTTTATTTTTACTTTTTAGCGACTGAAATAGCGACAGAAAGATTTTGAATACGTTTAAGTTCACCATGTTGTTTCTTTAGCGACAAAAATTTTCAATCACAAATCAGCGATTGACAAAGTTAAGTTTTTGCAATTATGTTGAATCAGCTGCTAATTCGGTCGCTAAAGCATTTAGCAACCAATTTAACAAACATAGCGACTGATTTGGGGTCGCTAAATTATCATTTTTTTTTGTAATACACTTCCTATCAATAGGTTTTTCTTTCCATAAAAAAAAGACAAAACTCTGTCAAAAGAAAATGTGAATGATATCTCATGTATTTAATGTAAAGATCATTAGAAACTCTTAATCTCTTAAACGATTATTTTCTTCATGGCTATACAAAAGTATGCTCATCAACAAAAGTATATGAGAAAAGAACAATGTGAACTTATGAATACAAAATTATTGGACAATCTAAACTTTCTTACTTCTTTGTATTTACAAAGTTGTTCCTTTGACCTGAAAAGTTTTATATCCTCACTTACTTGAGTTATATCTTGTAAAAATTCTTTTTATTTTGAGTTAAAAAAACTTAATAATACTTGATTTAGTTAGAATATTACAAGAAGATAGTTGGATTATAATTTTAAAATATATTTCTTTTATTAGACCCTTATGAGCATGTTTAGATGAAAGATTTGTAAGATAAACTTCTTTTAAAAAAACTTAATATTGATTAATCTCTTGTCTTTCGAAAGCTTATGGTGATACTTGTTTAGATATGTAGACACTTGTAAAAGAATAAATTCCTACCAACTTTGGAATGTAGAAATTTTGTTGTTTAGTTCAGAATGCAAACAATTCCTTTAGTGTGTTTATAATGCTTAGATTAATTTTTTTTCTTCTATTATTAGCTTTTTTTTTGAAAGTCTTGTATGGAAGAGAAAAACTTTTAATGATTTTCAGATTAAAATATTATCTTAATCCATAAAAAAGCCCTATTAAAATGAGATTATGGTTTTCTAATTTATGTAAGCCTTTTCTTTCTATGTTATTAAGTGAAAAAATAGTTGAGAAGAAGAACACAGTGGGATACAGCTAGATCTAAATCAAATTATCTTGGTTCACCCTTACCTTTGAGTTTCATCCAGTTTTCACACAATGAGATTTTCAATATCAGAACAATATTTTCTTTATAGCTTTTTTAAGGCCTTACAACATATTAGTATTCTGAAACTTATACAAGTTCTTCTAAACTACAGAACTTCACAAGTTCTTCGGAAACTACCACCATATAGAATAATAATAGTATCCATGTTAGGTAGAATAACCCAAAACAACAATAAAACATAACACCTAAATCACAACACCACATACTTGGTCTTGGGAGATTATACAAGCTAAAAATCAACAGTCTTTTTTTTTTTTTTAATTTCTATCATTATTATCATCTAACGATTAATATGTACTTTGGTTATACTCACATCCATCCATCGGTCCACATCAAATGCTGGAGAGTGATGGAGACATTAGGATCCACTTCTGATTTTTGTCGACCATTTTTGAAGAGAGAAGAATCGTGTAAGGGTTAAGAGAAAGAGATTTTGAGGCAATAGCTTTAACAAAATTCTACAGTAGAAAATTGAAGGGATGTTTTCACTTTCTCCTTGTGCTTGATTTTGACAAAGATTTTATTAATATTGAAAAGCTAATTCGAGAAATATAATTCAATTGCCCTTATATGTTTTTCTATGTACTCTTCCTTATCAATTTCACATTTTTCAGACATAAGATAAATTATAAAAAGTGTTAGAGCCTAAAGAAAGATATTCCGTTCGTAGAAACACATCTGAATTAGAATTCACGTTTTCATGCTACATAAATAAACAAGTTTTCCGTGCTAAAAGAAGAGAAAATTGATATGAACTCAGTAAAATAAATAAATATAAAAATTTAAGAATTATTATATAATCATAAGATAATATTACTAAAGAGACGTGTATCTATTTACTCATAGTCAAATGTTAAAGTCTGAGTCACACGCATATTCCAACATTAAAGGTCCCACACTTCTCTTCGTTATAATATCTACAAACTCCTGTTAGAGATATGTACATAAATATTATATTAAAAGAACTTTCTTAGCTCACAAAGTTGAACCTTGCATGTAATTTTAAAAACAATTTATATTAATCTGTCATACTTTTGCGCTGTCGATAGTCAACTGTCAAGTGTTTCCATTTGCAAGGCGCCCCAAGGCGGCGTGAACTGCTTGTTTAATATTTAATTTACACAAACATGTACATTATTATTTAATAATATTTCTAAAGTTAGTGTTCAGCGCTATATATATCATATATATAATAGAGCAAGTATGTGTTACTAGGAATTTTATTGAAGCGTGTTTGGGTAACACCAATGACAATGATCTCTTTCATATTCTTTGTTTTCCTCACAGTCTTGTTCACCTTGTCATTGATTAAACAGTTGAAAAAGCCTGCTGCAGAGAAGAGACTTCCACCTGGGCCAAGAAAGCTACCTTTCATTGGCAACCTACATCAGCTTGGTACACTGCCCCATCGATCCCTTCAAGAGCTTTCAAGCGAGCATGGACCTCTCATGTTCATGCAGTTGGGTTCAATACCCACCTTGGTAGTCTCCTCTGCCGAGATTGCCAGAGACATTTTCAAAAACTATGACTCTGTTTTCTCAGGCAGGCCTCTATTGCACGCTGCAAACCGTCTAGGATACGGTTCAACCGTGAGTTTTGCGCCTTATGGTGAATACTGGAGGGAAATGAGGAAAATCATTATCTCGGAGCTGCTCAGTCCGAGGAGGGTTCAATCCTTTCAAGCTGTGAGATTTGAAGAGGTCAAACTTATGCTTCATTCCATAGCTCTTTCTCCTTCTCCTGTTAACTTGAGTGAATTGACCCTTTCACTCACTAACAACGTTGTTTGTCGGATTGCTTTCGGCAAAAGGGACAGGAGCGGGGCAGATAAAGGAAATAAGCTTTATGAAATGCTTAGAGAAACACAGCATATGTTGGGAGGATTCTTTCTGGGTGACTTCTTTCCACGCTTGGGGTGGCTCAACAAGTTTAGTGGCCTTGAAAATAGGTTACAGAAAAATTTCAGAGAAATGGACAACTTTTATGAGCAAGTGATTAAGGAGCATATTAATAATTCTGAGAGGGCAGGAACAGTGCATGAAGATCTTGTCGATGCACTTCTTCAAGTTCAGAAGGATTCAAATCAAGCCATTGCCATCACTAATGACCAAATCAAGGGTGTACTAGTGGTACGTTTATACATATATTTACTTATAATTAATTATAACTATGAATTATCAGAGGAACGATACATGCATGAACACCGTCTACTCTTAATATCTTGTTAATACTCATATTTTTAATTTTATTATATTATATCATCTATCTTTTTTTGGAATTATTAAATCATACTTTTCTTCCCCTAGCAGTAGGTAATTCTTTAGTGGGTAGGTAATTCGACAAGGCATGTGTGAACAATAAGTGTAGGTTTGATTTTAAAAAGAAAATGAATGGACGTCTTTTTGAACAATTCAAACTATTTATATGTCACTTTGATTGGTTACTTCATACACCCACTTCTCGTCATAACAATTTTGTGTAATTGAAGAATTACTAGTTACTGAATAGATTGATATAAATGGTTATTTTATCTTACTGGATATCTACGTAGGACATCTTTGTAGCAGGAACTGACACTGCCGCTGCCACAATGATATGGATAATGTCTGAGTTGATTAGGAATCCAAAGACAATGAAGAGAGCAGAAGAAGAGGTGAGAGAAGTTGTGAAGGGAAAGGAGATGGTAGAAGAGATTGACCTTTCGAAGCTCTTGTACCTGAAGTCAGTTGTGAAGGAGACACTGAGACTCCATCCACCGGCACCATTACTTGTGCCAAGAGAGACTACAGAGAGTTGCAGGATCAAAGGGTTTGAAATCCCAGCCAAAACGAGGGTACTTATCAATGCAAAATCAATAGCAATGGATCAAAGTTGTTGGGAGAATCCAAATGAGTTCTTACCAGAGAGGTTCCTCGATAGTCCGATAGATGTTAGAGGACAACACTTTGAGATGTTACCATTTGGAGCTGGTCGGAGGGGTTGTCCTGGAGTGAACTTCGCCATGCCACTTGTTGAGTTAACTCTTGCAAATCTTCTGTATCGTTTTGACTTGGAACTGCCTCTTGGACTTACAATACAAGACTTGGATATGGAAGAATCAATTGGCATAACTACACACAAGAAAGCTCATCTTTGGCTCAAAGCCACTCACTTCCGCATGTAGTGCTTTTCTTTTCTTCTTTTTCTTTAGGGTTCGTTTTTTAAAATAAGTCATGTTTATGTTATATTTTAAGAATTAATAAATATACAATTGTTTTAAAAATTACGATAGAAATACACTGATAAAGTTTACATGTTTTCTTTTTTTTTTTTATAATTTTTTTACTTTTAATTATTATGATACGAATATTCATAATTTATAATTAAATAATAATATAAAACTTTTTACATCGTTGCGGTATAATCTTTTTTTTTTATTTTAAATTAATTGTATCCGAGGGTTATTTGTTGTCAAGAATAATTAAAAAGATTAAGCGTAATTATATTATATGAACTGTTTGTTATAAACATTAAATAATGTCAGAAGCACAATTGCGGCGAGAATAATGAGAAGCAAATGAGTCGATGAAATTCATACATTTAAAATGAAACAATAATTTATACATGTAAATTATAAGCATAAATTAATAATAGAATTAAAATATCCAAATTATAAAATTGTGATAATAAACCAAAAAAACTTACCATAATTATAAAAATATTCTATAAAATTTAATAATTAATTATTATATTATATAAAATCAAAATTCATTTAAGATTTAATAATTTAAGATTTAAATATCTTTTTAGTCTTTGAAAAATATGTAAGTTTTATTTTAGTTTCCAAAAAGCTGAAATTATTATTTTTTGTCTTTATTATTATGTTACACTCAATTTATTACTTATGTATTCAAGAAAAAGTCAAGGGATTATCTAAAATTACACTAACTAATGTTTGTAGTATCACGATTTCACGTGATATCTTAAAATAAATATGATTTATTTATCTTAAAATAAATATTAAGGATAAAAATAATAATTTTAAATTCTAGAGAAATAGAAATACAAAAATATTTTGTATGGACTAAAAAAACTTGATTATTTTATAAGAACTAAAATTAGAAAATTTAAATTTTAGAGTAATAAAAATCAATTTTTTTTATTGGAAACAAAATCAAAACTTGATCATTTTACGCCAACAAAACATATTTAAATCTTAATTTATCATAATATTAGATTTTATGATCATCTTAATTACTCTAATTAAATATAATAATGTATTGTTATGAATTTAAAAATAAAAAAAATCTAGGTACAAAACAATGAATATAGTGATGGCGCGTGGTACGTGACTACTTGACAAAACTCTTTTTATAATATATAATAGAAAATATATACATATAGTGAAGTTTTCCTGTTGATAAACTTACCATAACTAGAGTTAATATTTTTTCTTACTATTTAGATAATGAAGTTCTCCTGTTTATTAACAACTTACGTATATCTCAAATATTAATTAACTAATATTTTATTATGTATAATGTATATGATAAATATTTATTTTATATAATTATTAAACTCATTTAAAAGTATTTATTTATTAAAATTTTAATTATATAAAATAAATATTTATTCTATACATTGTACATATTAAAATACTAATTAGTGAAATATATAGATACTATCCTTCTTCTATGGAAGCTATTGATAAACATATGCACTGCTAGAATAATAGTAAAAAATCAACCCTACTTGTGGTAAGTTTTTCAATAGGAAAAACATCATTAGCTATCTGATTTTTTTTTTTTAACATGTCGTTGTTAGTTATCATGCTTTGGTTGATTTTTCTTTCTTTCTATTATTAAGATAATAATGTTTTCTTATTTATATACCAACAACTTACTGATAAGTAGAATAGTATGCATCTCAATTAATAACTAATTAGTATTTTAACACATAATATGTAACGAGACTACTTGTCAATACAAAATCAATATCAATGGATCCAAGTTGATGGGGGAATCCAAATGAATTCTTACCAAAGAGGTTCTTCGATAGACGAATCAATTGTTAGGAGAATTAAAATGAATTTTTACTAGAGAGGTTCCTTGATAGTCCAATCGATCATAAAGGATAACACTTTGAGATGTTGCCATTTGAGTGAATTTAGCCATACCACTTGTTGAGTTAACAATTTTGCAAATCTTTTTTGTTTTCATTGGGAATTGCCTCTTGTACTTTACATAAAAGACTTTGATGTGGAAGAAGCGATTGCCATTACCATGCACAAGAAAGTTTTTCTTTTGTTTTTTTTATATATTTTTTATACACGTAACCAACTCAATTCATATCTAAATTTTAGACATTTCTTTTAAGTTTTTTCCATACATTTTCTCTTAATAAATTCTGATAGTAACTTTATATATATATATATATATATATATATATATATATATATATATATATATATATATATATATATATATATATATATATATATATATATATATATATATATATATATATATATATATATATATATATATATATATATATATATATATATATATATATATATATATATATATATATATATATATATATTTGTCAATCTTGTCATAATCTTTGCAACATTGTCACTCATGGTAATATAGTCAAAAAATTAACAAAAGTGGTTGTGATGTACTCGTGATCTTAAATTTGATCAAGGTCAATTGGTAGTTTTGGTTATAGGGCAAAGTTAGAAAGAAAAATTTAGCTTTTTCATAATGATGACATTGGTCCTCTTGGAAATATTTTGATTAATCTTAATTGTGAATACGTTGAAGTGTTCTTTATACTTTAACAATACTCTGCTTAAAAAGAAACTGCTCTTTAAAGAAAATTGCATACGATGGAAAGAAATTTGAAAAGGAGGAGGGTAGCTAATATATTTATCAATGTTCCATTAAATGGGCCTTACCAATAAATTCCAGCATCATTAATCCAACTAATTTGCACATGCAATTGTCTTCCTTTGCCAAGCATATCAAAGGACCCATCCATCACGGCTCACAAATTATTTGGCCTATAGTTACACCTCTAGGCATGCTAACTTACAGGAGACTGAGAAATGAAAAAGAATTTTACGAAGAAATACTAGAAAGAGAAGTGAAAAAAACAAGGGCGTGGCTTAAGCTTAGGGCTCTAGCGGGTAGAAGAAGGCCAAGGCTTCGTGTTGCACCCTTGAGAAGATTCCTTAGGAGAAGAACCAAGTTTCTCTCTAGATTCAGGATCTCGTGGCGCAACACCTTCAAGAAATTGAAGAATGGGCAGAGTCATGTGAATGATCTCTTAGGGGGCAATTTTCTGTTAATGCAGGGCAATGTTACTCCTTTCGGATGCGCCAAGAAACCTTAAATGGCTTCTGCCCTTCAACGATTATCGAACACGTCTTCTCTTGCAAGGATCGCCTAAGAAATTTTGCTTTCGTGCTACTCATATATATATGTCCAAATCCTACTCTTCGGTATAAGAAATTTTCTATTCCTATTACTCTTTTCTACAATTATTTCTACAACTAAGAAAGATTGAAAAAAAAAAATAACACAGGTGATGTGATAGGAAAATAATGAAATGTATAGAGTTATTATAAAAATGTTTCTAAAATTAATATAACTCAATGAAACATAGTTTTTTTCTTAGGAGGGAGAGGTTCCAGGTTATATGCTAATCCAACTAAGCAACTACATATATCATCCTTTTGTCATCTGTTTTTCGTCCTTAACTTGTATATATGGAATATCAATAGCAAGAATATATAACTCACTTTAATATTCATCTAATACAACTTAATTTTAATAATTAACTTTTTTACTTAGGTGCATGTTGTGTGTATGCATTGTGTGTATTTGAACAGTTACTCTTAATTGATTATGAAAAAAATGTGATTTTAATTTCTATACTTTCAGAGTTAAACGTTTTCGAAGTCTCTATATTTTTATGTTGATAAATTTTATTGTCAAACTTTAAAAGAATACATGGACTTAGTCCCTCATAATTTTAAAAAACTGATAAATTTTTAGAAAAAAATAATAAATTTACATGTTTTTTAAAAATTCAATGATCTGATATAAAAATACAAAAATTTTATTTGACCGAAAATATAAGAATTAAAAACACTTTTTTTCATTGATCAATTGCACAATAGAAACTATGTATTTATAAAATACGGTTATTTTCTTAAAAAATAAAAATATTTTATTAGAGAATATTTTACACTCTTTCCTTACATTATAATTGTTTCAGTGTAAATATAGGTAAAAAACAATAGATCATAGAAATAGGATATAAATATTAATTTTTTATTATTTTCCTTTTGTTAATACTGTTTGTTTAGTAAGATAAATAAGGAGGGAAAAAAGTTTTTTTTCTTTCTATCCCACGTATAAAATAATTTTCTCCCTGATGAGCCGTACATGATATTGGGAGAAAGAAGTATTGCATTTGCTTATTTTTTTTTCTTCCTATGCATTTTCTAAAAGTTAAATAAAGTTTTTATAACATAAAAAATAATTTTATGTTAAGAAACATAATATAGTAAAATTATAAGTTTAACTTTTTTAGTTAAATTTAATTTTCTAATTAATATAAAAATTATACATTTTATTTATTTATTTATTTCCACACACTTTTCCATCCATCCAAAACGAATGGAGAAATTTTTTCTCCATTTCTTTCTTTATTTTTATTTATCTACATAATACATTTTTTATTCTATTTTTCTTACTTATATCTTATTTTTTTTTCTTATTTATTTTCTCTTTATCCAAACAAAACATTGCAGAAGAAGGGAATGAAGCACTAAAGTGAAAAGATACGTCACAATCAATTTTGTTTTTATTTTTTTTACATTTAACCTTTTCTTAATTCTCTTTTTTAGAAATTTTATTTTCTATAATTATATTTTACAATATTAAAATTTTCTAATAAATTAGTCAACATTTTTATTATTAGTTCACTTCTAAGTTTGTTAAAATGAGTTTCTTTTATGCATATATTTTTCCAGGTAAAATTATAATGCATACACATAATGTCTCACCTATATGTTGGAAAGTCCGTACCACCTACTCCAATTATTAGGCTGCAATTTATATATTTATTAGACTATTTTAATTAATTTTAAGATGAAATTTAACAAGATACTTTAACCTATAGTTCATTTTTGTAGCTTTCGTAGTTTGTGTAGGGAATCTCTTGTTTTTGAAATTGTTGTCATGTACCTATTTTGGCAAATATTTATGAAGGGAAATGTTGAAAAGTTCCATGTGTCTTAATTATTGAGGTGCAAAATTTATATATTTATTAGACGATAACTTTACTTGACGTGGATTGAAAACAGAACACAATTTAGATATAGTTATTAATGTTATTTTCTAATTAAATTAGAGTTTTATTTTGTGCAATAAAGGTTAACATATATTATCGGAATAAAATTGTAATTTTAATTAGATAACAAACATACTTAATAATTGTATCTAAATTTTGTTTTTTAATACAAAATATAATAGTTTATTTTGATAATTATTTATAACTCGGTATTTTCAAAGAATAAATATGAAACTAATTTTTAGATTGAGAGTGATTAATAGATAGATAAAGTCTTTCTTTCTTTTTTTAATTAGAGGAAAACGAAGTTTGAATTCCTAAATTTATTTACTTTCATCACAACCAACCACTCTCGAAATCACTTGTTATCGTATCACTTTTGATTCAGTATAAAAAAAATTGAAATTCTATATCTATATATATACTATGTAAACATTTTCAATTTAGAAGTTCTTCATTCAAGTAAAATTCCTTATTTACCCTTTCTCCTCAAAATAACCCTTTAACCCGATCAAAGACAGCAACGGCTTAATTAGAGTGAGACCTTGCGTGAGAGAATTGGGCTTTCCACAAAATTTTGATGTTCCTTTTTTATGAAAGCATTTGTGTTTTTATAATATTTGTACTAATTTATAATATTTCTAGTTTTATGTATAAGAAATAAATAAGAATAATTTTGTGAACCTAAATATAAGAAACATATAATCAATTTCAAACATATTAATTATTCATTGTCTTTTAAATTCTTAATTTATTTTCTAGTCTGCAAAGAGACATTCATTCATTTTCTATAAAAAAAAATTCACTCATTTAATTTTATGTATATTTTTAGAATAAATTTTAAATTTATAATATTTTAAATTAAATTTAAATTTTTTATTGATTTTCATAAGTATTTATTTTTTATATATAGGACCAAAAGTAATATTAATCATTAATTATACACTGCCAAAAAAAAAATACAAATTAACATCAATTAAAAATCTACACTAACCAATGAAAACAAACGTAACTTAACATCAACTTTGTGATTGACTCTAAAATAGTCAAAATTAATAAATAGCTATGTAAAATTAAAAAAGAGCAACAATAATAGTATCAACTTTTTTTTAATTTAACATACCTTCGAATCTAACATCGGCTTGGCCGATACTAAGACAAAAGAAAAAAATTAAAAGAAAGAACACTATTGTTACCAACAATTTAGTTCTGCCACTTATGCGACACCTTTGGGAGAGGTGATTTTCGACAATGCACCACCACCGTTCTTCTCTCTTGGCCCCTTCTTTCTCTTATTCTTGTCTTTCTTCGCATTTACTCTCTCTGCCACTCATCCAGACAAATCACCTTGTTCTTATACTTCACCTTTATGCACCGCTAGAACTCTTAACAACATTTTTCACAATCTCTCCAACTTCAATGACAAGTGCCCTAAGTCATAAATAAAATAAAAACAAATAAATATATGCATGAATGTAAGAAGGAAAAGAGTGGAAGGGACAAGAGATATGAGAGAGCAAGAGAGTGAGTTGGGATGAGATATAAGGGCAAGGAAGAAGCTTTTTAAAAATAAAAAGAGACAAAAAGGAAGTTTTTGTTTTCTTGTTAAATTAAAAATTAGGGTCAGCCAATAATGTTCTTAGATTGAGAAAAAAAAAAATATTAGCGTCAGTCTAGTATATGGCGCAGACTAAATAATAATTTTTTAAAACATATTTTATATATTAGCTTTGATTTAGTTGATACCGTGGCCAACATTATTTTTTTATTTTCCTACTCAAATTAAGAATTAACGTCAAGCTATGTTAATTATAAAAAATAAAACAAAATAAAATTTAAAAGGTTGTATTCATCTAGTATTATTGTCATGGTCCACACAAACGTTTCAACTCTAATATGTATATTTTTGTTTTTTTCTAAACATGTATTCTTTTTAAAGACAATCTAATTTAAATCATAATTGAACATTATATAGAAACAACTTTCTTAATAGAAAATCGAACATTAATTCACCAAATTACAATAATCTTACTCTTTTCACTTACTCGACACCTCTTAATTAAATAGTACCCGTGTTTCTTGCTGTGAAATGCTTCAACAATAGAGAAAATGGTTACATGGAGAATGCAATATGAAGATAGATAAGGCCGCGTGTAATTAGAAAGAGAGATACGAAACTTTCTACTTTATTTTTATCTATAAAAATAAATAATAAGGTAATTTTTATTTTCTATAATTTCATCTTTATTTTTTACGAAATTAAAATGTTCCACTTTGAATGTTTATTTCTTGTTTTTTTTTTTATATAGTACTCCAAACATAGAATACATTATACATCACAAATGTTAGGTTCTGCCTTGTTTTTGACCTGTCTTGGTAATATCTTAGTATGAATATAAAAATTAGGTGACATAAACATTAAGCAAGATTATGAAGTGGTCAATATATATAAATAAAACTTTTTTACTATCATGGCTATGGTTGAATTATTTTTATTTCAAGAAGATAGTATTTCTTCCATTTCTGTGGGTCATTTTGAAAGATTTTTTTTATTTAGTCGTTTTAAAATTTCAAGATAGCATTAATTACTGCTTATTTAATTATACCCTTATTAAAAGAGAGAAAAATAATGATATATGAAATGCAGAATAAATGAGAGAAATAAAAGAATTATTAAAAAAAATTACAAATGATTTACACGAATGATAATGTTAATTACATTTTTTTTAGTCTTTAGTGATGTAACATCAAACACAAGATAAAAAGGACAAAATTTAGATGAAATAGCTTAGTTTTGTCTGGGGTAGTTTCTACAAAATTAGAAGATCTTTTTTTTCTGCTTCCAAAAATAAATTGGGATGATTTTAAAATTAGTTTGAAAATAATTTTAACCCGTTATTATCTAAATAAAATTTATTTTCAAATTTAAGTTAGAACCCCAAAAGTAGAAACTTACCACTTCACTAAACGGAGCCTTAGATACCTTGTCGGACCATTGGCGTCAATTAGCCAGTTCTCACTTTCTCAAATCATTTAATATAACACTTGGAAGCCAGAGAGTTATTGGACGTGAAAAGATATAATAATTTTATTTATTGAGTTTTTTAACTATTCAAGTTCGCCAAATATATATATTTATTATAGGGTATACTGCAAGCCGCCTAATTCTAACTGAAATTAAGGCATAGAGCTGAATGAGATCAGCAATCATACATCTGCAAAGAAGTGATACTTTTGGATGTTGTCAACTATCAACCGAACTGCTGAAATTGTGGTTGCTATTGTGAGCAGAGAAGAAAAAACTATGTTGAACCAGTGCCACGCCTTCTTCTCTATTCTAGCTGTCCTTCCCTTTACCTAAAAAAACAACTCTAATTGGGTCAATTAATTCCTTAGTTAAAGCTTCGTTTTATGTAGTGTAATTATAAATTAACCTTGATGAAGACCATGCTTGGGAACATGAAGGTCAGAGGAACGAGTGAAAATGAGCCTAGAAAGTTTACGAAATCACCCATAAAAGGAAATCCTGCAGCAACAAATGTGTTCCCTGTGTAGAAAAACGCGCGTAGGAGAAATAAGCGTTTAAAGTTCTCCCCTGAATGCATGGCCTTGTCAATATCTAGGAATTTAGTGTCCAACGCCTCATGAATTGGTGCTACAAACATCTGAATTTTTTAAAAGAACCCTTCAATTTGTTAGCTACATTTTATTGCTCAAATTCAGTTAACGGTCTAAAAAGTGCATATCCTTTTACTGAATAATTAATGAGAACATATAAGCGCCCATGCTAAAATATCTTACATACATGTTGGGAGACAATGGACTGCAGAAAGACGATGGCATTAATGAGGACATTAATCCATTTGGGACCACTTAAGTTCTCAGGAAGGTATGCGGACACCGTTGCTCCATAAGCCCAATATCCCATTATGGTAACACCATAACAGAACAGGACTCCCACTGTGTATTGTAAATACAGGGCCTTCCTCATGTTCTTCACTGCTGGTTTTCTTAGAGTCGACTACATTCATATTGCAAAACACAACTTCAATCATAACCAAATTAGTTATAATACGCAGACATACAAGACAAAGATAATAACGGATTTTATTTCTTATTTAATAACTCCTTATCTTTATTGAATAGTTTTTAATAAATAATAAAATAGGTTGAAAAGTTTGTTACTAACCCTCTTCCAACATATAAATAGAAAATCTGTTTTTTATTTTATTTTATTTTATACATGTACTTGGATAGTGATTAAGAAAATATAAAAATACAATATTTATTATGTTGAAAATATCAAAATATTTAATACTTACTTTTTAAAAATATTTAAACTGATTGTGCTTAAATTCCATTCGCATAATCATCTTTCTCAGCTCAAACAATGGGTATCCTAAAACCATAAATGTTACTGCTTCACTAATAGAAGATATTACCCACGAAAAACATTTATCTTCGTGCCAAAAAAAGCTAGTACCATTTTTGGGTTGAAATATAAATAAATGATCGGGTTGAATTGATTTGTCTATGAAAAAAAAATAGAAATATGACCTGTATCTCGGGGAGCAAGCCACTGGTGTTGCTAACAATGATCGCGGAAATGGCACCAAAAGCATTGAACACCTTGCTAACTTCACTTCCGCTAATATCGAAATCCCTATTCGAATTTGATTTCCCTTTCAACCACAAATAATGAAATAATAGGTGGGGCGTCATAATTAAACGCTAGTTATTGTGGTTTGACGCAAGTTGAAGAGAACAATATATTCTGAAATCCGAATGCTTAATTACCATCTTTGACTAAAACAATGAGAAGAAATATTATATATGTGAAAGTGACCACCGCAGAAGCTGCCAACCAATTTTTCATGGCAGACATTGTTGGGATAAAAAAGGAATAGAACAAGTAAGCAGCTCCTGTTATGGCTATGTAGTATTGAAGCCTCAAGGGAGAATCGCTAAATTCTGAGTTTATTGCCTGCAGTAAATAACCACTTTCATATATATGGTTACACGGATAGTAAAAATCTTTTACATTATTTGTGCGTTCTAAATAAAGTATTATTTATAATATAATGTTTACCTTAAGTGTCTTGCCTCCCAGAAGGATGAAACCCATATTTCCAAGAAGAAGGGTCAAAAACTGGAAAACCCATGTGAGGTGGTACATACTCTTGCCTTAGGAATAATTCAGTCAAGTTTGGATAAGAAATTATAAAATTATGGATGGCACTGCAAAGGCAATTAAGTAGTGTAGTGATATGATGCAAAGAATGAAAAATTCACCGTAAACATATCCCATAAGATCTCTGTATCTAATGAATCTGCGGTCATCGAGGAAGTGAAATGCTGCCAAGAGCCAGTTGGCATATGCTGTATAGAGTCCCACAAGAACAAGGCATATGATACCCCAAGTCCAACCCAGTGGCAACATGATCAGATTAGAAAAACTTAATATCCACCCGCAGTTGAAGGTTGTCACCAGCATCAACCCCACTTGTTGCCACGAATCTGCATATAGTAATCATCAAAAAGGACAATCTCAATTCACAAACAACACTGGACGAAAATCATATTTATCTATGTAGAGACTAGACACTTTTATAAAATTAAACACACCCCAAAAATAAAATAAAAAACAAGAGTTTAATTAGCATATTATAGCTGTAGTATACCGCGGTCAATAGTATGAGCAGAAGCGAGACCATAATCATCATTTTGGGTACCCTTTTCTTGACCTTGTTCGACGTTCAGAGTGAGAGACTTGCTCTTGCTCTTGCTCTTGCTCGCTCTTCCTTCTACATCCATGGCGATTCCTAGATCTCTGGAAAGGTACAAATTTTTGCTCCTTAAATATCACAACGTGGTAGCAAAATTATGTGGAAGTGGAAAATCAGACTCAAATAATTTCGATAAATACGACCATTGACCAGTTCCTTCAAATTAAGGAACGGAAATGATTGCATAAAAATAATTCCAACATATTTTATTTTATTTTATTTTTATCAATTTTACGAGAGACTCATTAATTAGGAAAGAAGACTCACTGACGTATGGTATCTTATTTAATAAGGTCTTGGTAAATTCTAACCAATATTATAATAAGAATTATACTAGTTTGATTTATCATAAAAAAAAGTTTACTAATACAAACACATAGAAGATTACATGTGGATTTTTTTTCCATTTAGAGTTAGTTTATAGTAAAAAAATAATTAATCACATAAAACTTTTAAAAAAATGAACCTGAATTGTTTTTATCCGGGACTAAATTGTACAACTAACATTACTACATACTATGACCAAACCTAGTTTCAGAATCTAGATGGCTACGAAAAGATTTGAAAGATTCCTAGTTTACCATAGGATTTTATTTTATTTTTGTAAAATGGAGTTACCAATAGGATCAGGCAATGGCGCGTTAAGTGAATTATTGCCGACCACGTCAGCTACACTCAGAGTTCTGCGCTACCACGACATGCCCGAAAATCCCAATTGCCTATTACGTTGGATGATTGAAGGTATTATAATATAAATTATTTTTAGAATAAAAAATAAATATAAAGTCAGAATATTTTATACGACAATGATCGAAACAAAGATTTTACGTAAAGTTCCGTCCCTTTTTTTTTTCTTTAAAAGAAGTTAAGTCAAATATTTTTTTAAAAAAAATTAATAATTAATCAAATAATTTAGTGCTTGAAATTTTTACATATTATTTTAGTAAAAAATCATAAAAATATTTGAATATGCTACTTTTTTTCTATACTCAGTGAAAATGTATAATAAAAATCGTTTACTTTATAAATAGTGTATTTTGAGTTTTCTATTATAAAAACAATTGTCATGTAGTTTTTTTAATAAAATTATATTGATGTATATTGTTATTTTTTCTGTCTATTTTTGTTTTGACTTTTTTACATGTCTTTTACTTATCTTTTTAATTCATTGTTACAAAAATTAAAAAAAATTAAAAAATAAATTATACTCTCCTCTCTTATATGATATGAATATTATATTATTTTTCTGTTATATTAAAAACTACACTCTCTTTCTAAACAAATTTGAATATATGATATCTTACACCTTTCTTTTTTTATTAAAGTTAGTTTTGTTAGCTTATGTTAAAAAATAATTATTACCAAAATAAAATATTTTATATTATCATATTCTTCTCTTTTTGGGTTAGAATACATTTTCTTCGTTCTAACAAATATAAATATCTTCATTTTAAAAATTATGCTAACTTTAATTATATATTTACAAATAGTTATCTTAATTATTATTATTTTAAAAAAAAATATTATAAAATAATCAAATTAATATATATATATATATAAGTAAAATAAAATTATACTTAACTATGCAATAGTATTTAATTGATGTTATTAGTATATTAATTTTATAAATATTTAAATAAATCTGTATTTTTGTTATATAATATTAATTATTATACTTATTAAATTTAATATATAGTTAATTTTAAGAGTATTATTAAATATTATATTTATTGAACTTAACAAATGTAATACTAATTTATATATATTAAATGTAAAACTTTTAAATATATTTATTTAAATAAAAATCTATTATTAAATAAAATATAATTATTAAAAATTTAATACTTACACATATATATATAATTTATCTCATAATTTTTATTTTTATCATTTTAATAAAGAAATTAATTATTATACATTTAAAAAATATTATTAAGTGAGTAAATGATAACTTAATAAATTAAAAATATTTTAGTATATATTTTAAAATTTTATAATAATAATATTTTTTAACAATTATAAGTTAAATAAATTAAATTATATATTTTAATATAAGATATAAAAAACAATATAATACTCAAATGAGAAATTTTTAACATAAAAAATTGGTAATACCTAGTAACTAGTATTAGTAATTCAACTAAGAAAAAAAACAAATAAGTGCAACAAATCTTATAATATAAATTTATTGAAATTTAAATTATAAAATTTTGATTACAAAATGATATTTATTAAATAAAAATTATTATTAATACATAATTATTAAAAAAGTAATTTTTAAATAAATATAGAATAGCAAGTAGAGATTAAAACGACTTAAAATATATCTCAAATCGATAATATATTAAAAATCCAAATCCAGAGATGGGTTAGCGGGCAAATTGGTCCATGCTCGCCCTTAGTTTTTTATGTAACTTATTTGGAGTTTTTATGTTATTATTATTATTTTGTATATGGATTTATTGATGTTGTCATAAATTGTGCGGTGGCTGTCGATGTTGTCATACCTAACCATGTGGTGTTACTTGAATATGGCTTGGCTTTTCTCATTAAAGTGGGTAAATGAATGCATCGTAATTGTAACTATATAGCGTGATTACATCAGCAGAATTGAAGGGCTGAGTTTCTGCCTGTAAAAAGCAACCCTATCTGGGTTTTCCTTTTACATGTTGCACCACTCATAATTGGGCCTAACAAATACTTTAAATAATATATTTTAATAAATAAGACTTTTTTAAATTATATTTTACAAATAAATAAAGCTATTTTCATTTAATTTAAAATACATCATGATCTTATTAATTATTTACTTTTAAAAAATATATTTTTAAAATTTTAAAAGTAAACCATGAATGTAAATAGTTAAAAATTTTAAAATATATTGATAAATGTTATTTTTTATGTATAAAAAAAATTGTTAAGAGAGATAAAATTTATCATGTTTATACTTTGAAAATATTAGTCTCCAGCTAATTGAGAAGTATTACTTATTGACATCCTCGACAAAATTACATCTTTGATAATTTTGTACAGTTAATTAATTTTATTTGCTCAATTATTGAATTAAAAATTCTTATGAAATAAATTAAAGTTATCTTTTGATGATGGATAAATCTAAACTCGTAGTATTCACCAAAAAAAAAATATAAACTCCTAGTAATTACATGTTAGAAATGTTTTGATGATTGTTGTTGTGTAAATTATTTAGTGTGTTTATTCATATAATAATATTATACACCTATTCGACTCATTTAACAGGATAAATATTTTACAACACCTATTTCTTACTTTATAAATTTTTGAATCTTTATCCGTGAATAAAAGAGCTAGTAACCATTTTTTTATTCAACACATGCCTTTTTTTTGCATTGACTATTTAATTTTATTTTTTATTTATATTTTAATTTCTTTCAAATATTATTAAGTAAATTTAGTTTCAATTTTAAATTTGAAACTATGACACACTACTCAAATTGAAGTATCTTTCTCTTTAAGATAAATTAAAATTTAAAATTATTGTCATCTTAATCAATCATTATTTTAAAAAAATTTGAATCTTGACCAACCGATAAAGATGAAATATCTTGATTCAAATTATTTATTTTCTAATTTTTTTCAATATTAAAAGTTTTATCTCTTCAATTTATTTCTAATTAATATAAAACCTTACCTCAAAAAAATTATATTTAATATAATAAAATATTTAACAACAATATATTATTTTCTTTAATGTTTTTCATGAATTTTATTTAAATTCAAAAATACATCATAAAATACACAAAACACATCCTAATGTTTTATGTATTTACAACACTCAAATTCAAAACTGCATTTTTAAAAATAGCACACTTAAACTACCAGACATCGGTATAATTAACAAATTAGTATTATAAGTAAACTTACCATTGCACTAAAATAAATAAATATTTTGATGTCATGTCTTGTTGTCTTGTATATATGTCCATATTTATAAATTATTCCAAGTGTCATATAATATACTTTTTATCAATTCATATTTTTAATATATTGTTTTTTTTTTGTAAGAATGATGCTATTGTATCGGGTGACCTAATGGCAAGCATAGGAAAGAGGAAAGAAGTATGACATTTTACTGCACCTCACTTATTATTTTCCTATTTTATTCCAAAAAGACAATTTGATGATTCTTAAAAAAGAATTAGTCACATTTTTATTTCTTTGGTATTTATTATTAATGTATCATCAAATTACTAATAGATCTAAATAATTTATAGATTCCTCACTTTTATACAAGAGATATTTGACCTTTTTGTTTGAGGAATATCACTCTCCTAGCTAGGAATGGATCGCTAAAATTCCCTACTCTAAAAATTTTAAAAATATTACACCTACCATTTCCTCTAAATTTTAAATAGGTGGCACAAGATATTATAGGTTTTGAGTACAAAAATGCGTTGCAGAAACAATGCACAGCAACTGCAAAAACGTATGCTCCACTTTCAATTCACTCAAGCACTAATTTTTGCGTTGCAGAAACCATGCACGAAGCAAAGAAAGCACTACAAATTTGCAACTCCACCTTGTTATTTTTTGTTTAATTTGTCCTTAATGCACCTGGGGGTTGCAGATTTCATTTTTATATTAGAGATCCACGAGAAACCTAAAATGAAAAAATTAGGAAGCACGAATCATAACACAAATTAAAGGCGTAACGCGTTGTAGGGTTCTCATGGCTGCGACTAGATTGACTCGGTCAATAAATCAAAATCGTTCAATCATAATCAAAGTGAGAGAAGGAACAATTTTGACATTTTTTCTTTTTTAATTTCAACCAAAATATGTTGGCAGTAACAATTTTCCGATTTCGAATCAAATTTTGTTTGTTTTGATTTTGTTTTTTTTTAATGCCAAAATCAATTTTGACATCGAAATTTTTCAGAGAAGATAAGAGATGAGATTCATTAGCCTTTTTCATAATTGACGCGACCTAAATCACCTAAATCACACCACGGAACGTTAGTTTCAACAAGTTGTCGCAGACTCAGTCAATATGGGGTGATTGACTAAACCTGATCTGGCTCGGACTGAAGTTGCCACCAACGTTTAAAGGCACGTTGGAGCCCAGGGTGGATAAGATAAGTCGGCGAACACAGAGTCTGGGTAAGAAGCCAGTTACGCATGGGAATGACGCATCACCCCATCCGCTTACCATCTGGTAGTTACCCTATGAAATGCATGCAATATAACCTTTACCTTTACTATTATTAACTGACTGGAACTACGAGAATGTGTTTGTATAGAGTTGGAAGGTTTGGAATGCATAACTTGACAAGAGTAAGCCTCTTGCTTCTACGTACCTCTTCTAGCGTAGAGGAATCAAATTTCACATAGTTCTTGATGCATGCAATGAAATACAGAGTCGGACTTTCCGTTAGGCGTCCTTCCTCTTGGGTAAGGATCTTGCTATAAGTGCACAATGCTGGTTTGGTATGATCGAACTTTCCTCTTGGCGTCGACCAAAATCTAGGACATAAGGTCTAAACTTTCCCTTAGGCGTTCATCCCTTGAAGGTTTAAATTCGAAGCCGAGACTATCCATTAGGCATCTCGTCTCAGTGCTAAGTGTAGTGTTTGTGAGTATGCATGCTAGGTTGACCCAGGCGTATATCTACTAACAAGGAGTCGAGTGGAATGCATTTTATGTTATGAATGAGGGACCAAGGCCAACTCGGTCCTAGGCCAAGGTAGGCTACATGTCTGCCGTCTGAAGTGTAATCGACTCAGTTTGGGTTAAGACCAGCTACGTGCCTGCCATCTGAAGTGTAATCGATTTGGTTTAGGTTAAGGTCGGCCATGTGCCATCTAAAGTGTAACTATGGGAACGGGAAGGGACACTATCTATAGCATGCTTGGAGCTGGACCAAGGGACTTACCTGGTCTCCAAAGAGCTGATCGGTGCTTTTCACTCGTAGTTGGAAGTCCTTCTACAACTTTGAATCGCTAGTCACACAGCAATTATTCAGCAATTTCGCTCGGTATGTTGTACTCCTGAATTCTTGGCCCCGAGTTCTTCGCGTTGAGGCCTTTTATAGTCTTTGGGAGGGTGATGAAGGCATGCTTGATCCCGCCATGTAGAGCTACCCCAGTCTCCTGATTCAGTTCGTTAGTCTTTGCAATCTCCAGGTTGATGCCCATTGGGTCCTACGCCCAATCGTGGCACGTTATTCTTAAATTCATGGCGCCTTTCACGGGTAGTGGCTAACATGGCGTGTTCCTTTATTGTGATTGGCGAGGATCTCAGTTCTATTGGTGTGTGGGACTTGAGTTCGCTTACGTGGCTTCATCCTCACGTCACTTGGAGAATCTAATGGCTCGAGAACTATGAGGTGACATTCCTTATCTGCAATGGCTGATCTTGCTCAATTCTAGTGATGTGGTTGGCTTCGTCAATACTGAGTTGGAGCCTCCCGGATCCGGTCTTAGGCTGGTTGTAGTACACCTTGCCAATTGGACCGAAATCGTGTGAGTGACTGATGTTGGACCTCCTTCGCATGGATTGGTCCGTTGGCACGTGCCTGCCATTTTGGGTGCTTCTCTTGGTAGGGGAAGACCGAGTCAGCTAAGCGTCCTTGATCAGTGGGCTGGTATGGCTCTCCTTGCCTCTTGGGCTCAATTTGATTTTTTGTAACCTGGTCAGTCTACCCGCGACCTTTCCTTGTGTCGAGTTAGTGTTGGACTAGACAGATTTGAAATCCTACAATAACCAATTTCGATTATTAATCAAAAAGTTACTTTTGAATGGCTTCCAGACATTAAAAATATTTAGGTTTTTTTAAGATTTAATTGAGTTTTTAATTTCTATAGTTAATCAAATGTATAACCTTAATTATTATAGTTTCAATTCTTCAATAAACTTTTTTATATTTTAAAATTTGATAAAAATCAATTCAATACTTAATTTCTTGTCATTTTTATAGTGGTAGATGACATGAAAATGAGAAATGATGTAGCACTAACATGTTAACACACTACTAAAAGATAGGATTTTAAAATAAAAATAAAATTGTTTCACGTGACATTTAAATTCTCATTGCTTTATATTTTAACACCTTACATGAGAATTACTAAATCACTTAACTTATACATATATGAAAATATATTATATGACTTAAACGTGAAAAAAAAAACAAAAAAAAACACACATATATGTACTACTAGAAAATAAATAATATAATATTATAAAACTAAACAAAAAATAACATATTGTTTCAGTACTATATATCTTAATTATAACTTATCTACTTCAGTTATAAATATTTTTTATTGAATTGTAATTTTTCTTTTGAAATTTTGGTAATTACAATAAGATATTATTAGTGATGTAATAATTTTTATTTTAATAAAAATTAAAATTTAAAACTAATTTTTATTTTATATTTCAATATTTAAATTAAAATTAAAATATTCTTTTAAATAATATCTTGAAAATTAATAATAATCATTTTTGTATTTCAATGAAAAACTATTACATTAATTAAAATATTATTTTTCAGGAAGTAAAATAATTTTTTTAAATTTTAATATTATATATTTTTTATTTTTAAATTAAAAATATTATTACAAAAAATTAATTATAGAAATATAATTATATTTAGTTATATTGTTTAGTATAATACAAACAAATTTATTAAATCAATAATAATATTTTAAAATTAAACTAAAGTATACAAAATAAAATATAAAAATAAAAATAAAAAAAATTATAAAAGAAAAATTATTTAGTATAGAATAATTAAGTTTTAATTATGATATATTATTAAAAAATACATCTTATCATCTATTTGATTTTATACTGTTATATTATTTATTTACTAGTAAGAAAAACTAATGAATTTCAAAATTTATCTTTCACCAAATTATTCATTAAAAAATTTAACTTGTATTAATCACTATTAATTTAATATTCATAATGAAAGTTGTTTCAATATAGCAAGATACATATGTATTGGAATTGAAAATTTGTTAATTAAAATTTATCTTCATATACCATATCATATATATATATAAATAAAAGAATCCAAAAACATGTGTTTCTCGTTCCCACACATTTAAGGAGCAGTCTGTGAATGTTGAGTGGCCAAACATAGAAATGCCTACCAACATCTTATCTTGGAGGTATATGGGATAGACTACGCGCTAACAGCTTTAGCAACTAAAAAAGCAAGCATTCAAAGACGCTCACCTCCTGCATTCACCTGAGGGATAGTTCCTTAGTCACTCACTCTTGCACAGAGACTCTTACTCGCCAAGTGGATCATTTGACTATTCCCATGTGAACCAAAGAAGATCATGGTTGAATGCTCACAAGACATGGGACCAGCTTGACCAATCCGGAAGTTGCTTAAAGAGAAGCGGAAAGGGACATGTTGAACTCAGGGGGAAGGGAGGCTAACAAAAAAAGACTTTCCACAAGCTCCATCTTCTAGTCAACGATTCTTCTGCCTCACAAGTACCGGGCGATCCCCACCGCATCCACAGATACTACTTACTTTGAAACAATTTGGAGGGGAAGGCATCCCTTAGAAGCTGCATTAGCACTTTTACCAAACAATGTAGGTCATAGCTAAATAAAAGGACCATTACTTCGAATCAACAAGAACGAGATTCTCATTCTCTTTTCCAAGCCCGATATTGAATCTATGCTCTACTCAATCCCAAGTACCTTCCTAGATCGACCCAGAATGTACTATCTTTAGTCCTGAATTCACTACACTGACATTTAACATATGAAAGATAAACGAGATCCATTGCACAAGTATGCTATTTCAATCAATCCATACCATCCACTACACAGGATTCAATTCCGTTTGATTCAAAGCATACGATCAAAGCTCTAGTGACGCACGTAGCAATATCAGAATAAAATTTTCGTCGGCCTCACCGACGCGAATTAACATTGTTCTTGTTGAAAGGGTGATTTTTGTTCTTATTCATACTAATTAAAATTGAAAGCATTAGATAGTGTACCAGTTGATAATCTGATCTAAACTTTTTATGTCGGTTCTTGGGCCAATAAGGATCACGAAGGGGAATAGATATCTTGTTAAGCACATAGACTTGCTATTGGGCCGATCCAATAGGCTAAACCGCCTCTGAAAGTCATGACTTAGGACGTAATAACTGGAAATGTGATTATTAGTTAGTTACTAATTAAGTTCTTGATAACTTGACCAGCAAGCAACCTCTTAAAGGTTCCTTACACATGTATAAGTATCAGTCCCTTCTCCATGATGAAGGTTGATCCAAAAAACATTTAAAGTAATTCAACTATCCATACTCTTAGACGAGAACATACAGTAAATTTGAATTTTATCTTAAAAATTTTAAAAATAATCTTTTTGCATCGTATAAGAATATCACATCATTTTTAATATATAGGTCATCTAACATAGTTAAGAATCTAATAGTAAATTAAGTATTTGACTGAATTTTATTAATTTTAAAAGTATGAGAATTTAATTTGTATAATTGAAATTATAAAAATTAAAAAATTTAATTAATAAACTATAAGGACTAATAAGCTATCCTAATCTTTAAAAAAAAATCTAAGAGAATTGAAATTTAGGCCAGATAATTTATAAGTTCTGAATACCAAACTCAAAAATAGAATACCATCCAATGTCAATCATTTTTCACCTTGAGTTAAAAAAGACATTGTTTTACTACAATTAATTTTGAATATTAATATGAATTGTATTCGTTGCCCACGTCAACTCAAACGAAAATTGAATTTTTGTTTTTTATTGTTTATTTTATAATAAAAATTTGTTTTTGTCTTTTATCTTAAAAAAAACATTTTTCATCTTATAAAATAATTGTTTTCAATTTTATAATACGATTTTAAAATATTTTTTTGATTAATTTAATATGTAAAATTTGTTTCACTATATTTATTTACATGAAAATTATATGACTCAATTAAAGTTTGAATAAAAGAGTCATAAACAGATTAAAATTGTGTAAAGAGTGAGTCTTATGGGTATGTAAAAAATAATTTGATATAAAAATTTATTTATTTTTATTTATTGGACTCACTTTTCACACAATTTTTGTCTTATTTATGATTTTTTTGTTGTTCAAACATTAGTAGATTTATATAATTTTTGTGTAATTGAATATAATGAAACAAGTATCGTATATTGAATCAATCAAAAAATAGTTTAAAATAATGTTTTAAAAAAATAATATTAACTTAAATTTAAAAATTAAAACGATAAAAAAATTTAAATAAAAAAATAAAATAAATTTTTATGATATGATAGAATGCCAAGTTCATAGTTAAATTTTTTTTAATATAATGGTTTCAATAAACAGATCATTGATCATTAAAAAACATTATATGGCCTATGCAATGTTGAAAGGCATTTACAGATCTACCCTTCAGGCCAATTAATTCAAACTATATTATTGGCCATGAAGAATATTGATGGTAGGGATCTTGAACCGAAACAATGTTGGCCAATATTTGAAGGGTATAATTAAAAATATAATTAAAATTTTAACACACTCTATACACGTAATTAAAAATTGTTCGCTCGAAAATTTGTTTTAAAATAAAAATATCTTGATATTTGAATCCACGACTCATCATGAAAATTGATTGTATAGAAAGAATTTTACATTTCCCATTCAATTACATATCATTATTAATATAATCTTTAAGATATTTATTATATAAATTAATAAGTTTACACAGGAGGTGGTGTTCTATCATTAAATTCTAATTCAACAAATATATTTTATATTTGTAGACTATGAATCAAATATTAATGGTATTTTTTTTTTCAAACTAGTACCATTTTTTCAACCTGAGAATCGAAACAAGTTAGTATTTCAATTCCATTGTTATCATGATTCTCTAATTAGTGTACTAAATATTTGATTCGATTTATGAGAATAAAATTGAAAAATGACCCTTACTTTACTAGTTTTCACTAGTACGAGGGTTGTTAAACAGAAAATTGATTCTAATCGAATTAAGAACGACAAGAGATAAAAATCCAATGGATAAATGGAATGCAGTTATCAAAAGCTTTTAAAAGAAACTTTGAAAATTTAAAGTCTATAAGAAAAATAAATGACTTGAAATGTAAATGAAAAGCATTTGTATAGTATGCAAGGAACTTAAAAGTAATCAACGAACAAAAAGTGAAAAGAATTTGAAAAGTAAATTATTGGAAAATTATAAAGACTTAAAAATATAAAAGTACTGGAACGTAAAAGAAGAGCATGTAAGTTGCAAGAAATTTAGATGACGCAAATGCAAATAGTTAAATGTAATATAAAGGGCAATTCAGAAACATAAATATGCAAGAAGATAAATTGAAGAAAGATAACTAAAATGCAGTAAATAAAAAATTAAAGATAATTCAACAACCTAAAGAAATTGCATTGTTAACATGTAAGAATATATATATTTAATAAGATATAATTATAAAACAGTTTAATGTTGTGATATATGTTTTTGTTTTTATTCCAAATTTTAAAATTATAATCTGTTCAAATTTTAATTTTCAAAATATATTAGATATATTTTAAAAATTAAATTTTAAACATTTATCAAATACCAAAATAAATTATCAATTAATCTAAGTGAAATTAAATTCTCTTCAAATAAAATATTGGATTTAGATCTTATAAATACTGAAAAATCAAACAAACATACAATAATATCTTTTATATTTTAGAATATTCTAAATAATCTCTTAGAATTTCTAAACATATCATATAATATAAATAGAGATATTGTCTCATATATTTATTTATATTTATTATATTAAGTATATATAAAACAGACTATACTGTGTAGTTAATACACGCGGTTTTTAATATCTCTTTCATTTATTTTTTTTAATATGTGTGTTAAAAAATAGATAAAAGAGACATTGAAATCATATGTATCAACTGCACACAAGAGTCCATTATATATAAACTTAATACAATAAATATAAATAAATATAGGAGATAATATTTCTATTTATACGATACGATATATGTAATTAAATAAAGAAATTAATTCTAAAATATAAAAGATGAATAAATCCTAAAATTAAATAAGGAAATTAATTATAAAATATAAAAGATGAATAAATCCTAAGAGATCATTGGGATACTCTAAAATATAAAAGTTATATTATTATATATTTTTCTGATTTTTCAACACTCCCCTCAAGTTGAAGCTTACTAAGCTTTCAACTTGCTACCAAAAGAAAATTTTATTTCCCTACAAATACAAATAAAGAGAAAACATAAAAATTGAGTTTTATTTAAAAAACAATTTGAAAGGCAACTTAGGGATGTTGGATAAGTTGGAGAAAGTTGGTAGAAATATAACTTAACCAAACAGTTGGAATGTACATTAGCCAAATAGAAATTTCTTTGCAGGTAAAGCAAGGTCCAACCTTCTCAAAAACCACATTTGAACATTTCAAACTAGTAATATTGTTAGTGGGAAAAAAAGTCACCATCGAAATAAACATTAATGAGAAGGGTCACACTAATAATGATTCATGTGTGAGAAAAAAGTCACCAACGTAACAATGATCGATAGGAATGAAATTATCATTAACATGATTCATATGTGAGAAATTAGTCATCATCGAAATGAACATTAGTGGGAAAGAAGTCATCAAACTTTATGAGAGCACACCAATCAACTTTGATAAAACTAAATATGACCTTATTTATACAAAGTTTTGACAAGTCACGACAATGCAGAAAAGCCAGAAATCAAAGCTACCTCGACAGGGTCCAAATGGAAATAATCTTTTAAGTAAAAGTTCATAGCTAATCTTCAAGTCCTAAAACACCTTGAACAAAATATACCATCACAACAATAACATTATTAGAAGATAAATCTACCCCAAACAATTTGGTTGATCATATGATATTTGTGCTTTCTAAAAGTAGTTTTACTAGAGGAAGTAGCCTCTAGATCCTTCCGTTGGTAAAGCATTTCCTTCTCCAACTCTGATATGAGAACTCAAGAAATAATCATCATTGTCACTGTTGAGTTGGAAGAGGACCTTGACTTTGCTGGATATTTCCATTTTGATAAATTTTGCCGCATTCTCCTACAAATTCTAACACGTTCTCTAGTGCAATCGTAGAAATGAGTAACAAAATAGGTCATAAAGATAATATCGCTTTGATATCATGTTGAAAAAAAATAGAAGAAAGAGAAATTAAAATTTGTATATATCAACTACACAAGAGAGTTCGTTTTATATAAACTTAACGTAATAAATACAAATAAATATATGAGATAATATTTATATTTACATGATATAATATGTCTAATTAAATAAAAAAAATAATTCTAAAATATATAAAAAAATCCTAAGAGATCATATACAATACTCTAAAATATTTTAAAATATAAAAGTAATATCATCATATATTTTAATAATTTTTCAACTATAAATATAAATAACATGGTTGAAAATGAGATTTTATTAAAAGTTGTTAGGCTATTAAATGATAAAACACACTTATAATATAATAAATCAGAAAGGCAAAAATAAGTTTTAAAAAACGTTTAGAAAAAATGAAAGTAAAAAAGGATGAATAAAGTAAGAACAGGAAGTTAGTCCATTGGAAGCAACAAAATATAGAAAAAATAGTGTTAGTGTTTGAATTAATTAAAGCATATATAAATAATGATTTAAAAAAAAAATCTGCGGTATTTAGGTTGTGGCAGCGAGGCGAGGGAAGAGAGGCAGCAAAAGGGTGTAGTTGTAGTGTTCAATAATACCCCTTATCCTATTCCCTCCTCAATCTCAGTAATGTCATAAACTCTATCTCACAAGAGTGCGTTCAAGTCCCTTACATTCACAATGGCAGAATCGTGCCTTCTGTCTCTCCCTTCTCTTTTGTACGCCAAAACCAAATCCTCTTGTCTCTCAATTCCCTCTAAGCCCTTCAACCTGCAATTTCCACGCTCCATATCTTCGCCCTTTTCCCTCAGCACCCACCACTCCTCTCTCCTCACATTCGTGGCCCAGACATCGGATTGGGCCCAAGAAGAAGAAGAAGAAGAAGGCCCATGGGAGAACCAAAGCGACTCCACCTGGGGAGCTGGAGAAGGTGATATCGATGGCCAAGAGGGTTTCGCTCAGCCAACTGAAGAAATTAAGGTCTTTGTCGGGAACTTGCCTTTCGACATTGACAGTGAGAATTTGGCCTCGCTTTTCAAACAGGCTGGCACCGTTGAGGTTGCCGAGGTCAGTGCCTCCTCTTGTCTTTGCTCTTCTCTTTCTGGTTTCGGTGTTTCATTTCAATGTCGCTATGCTTTCAGGTCATTTATAACAGGGTCACTGACCGGAGTCGCGGCTTTGGATTTGTTACCATGAGTACTATTGAAGAGGTTGAAAAGGCTGTCCAGATGTTCAGTGGCTATGTAAGTTGTTGCTTTCACATTCCAATCTGCTCTCCGATTTAATTGGATGTTCAAATCCCACTGTAAACAAATCTCTCAAGCGTTCTCAATCCTAAATTTCATGTTAGCTCTACATTGCTTACTTCTCCCCCTTTTCCCCAACTCAAAGAAAACATGGAGACAAACTATGATGATAGTTTATACATAACAAGTGGAAAGGATTATTACCTCCTGTTTCTATACACTTCTTATAAACACTTGCAGAAAAAAAAAAAGTTATAAACACTTATAGAAAAGAAAATAAAAAAACAAAATAAATTAAATTTTTTTTTTTAAGTTAAAATAAACCTATGCACTTAACATTATAATTTTTTTTTTTTATTTATGGGAGAAACTATTTTTATTTTATTTTATTTTATAATTATTTACAAAAGAAGTTTATGTAAACAAAAGTTTAGTATATTTACTTCTCTTTGATTATCTTTAAAGTAGTTAACCTAAGACATTGGCGTAAATGTTATTCCTTTCTTGTTCATTGTTCTGATGATGCTTTGCTCTCATCATAGCAAATTTCTTCTTGATTTAAATGGCGGCAAGGAATTAGTAAAAATATTAAGACTGAAAGTTTTGTCTACGTACATCTTAAAATTGGGACCTCCATGCAATTGAATTTGGAATGTTATTGTTTGTAATTATAGACGTTGATTTTTACATAATGAAATAAAATTTAATCTTTAGTTTTGTTCTCTGCAGACTTTTAAGTATGGAAACTTTGCTGCACATACAAAGATGTTTTTGACTTTACTGTTTTTACTAGTTCAAATGTGTCTTATGCGTGACATGTCCTTTACTGGAATAAGCATATGGTTTAATTTTCTTCTCTAACTGCTTTTATTGTGGTTTGTTGAGTTGTTTTGGATCTTTTCTGTGACAGGAACTAAATGGAAGACCGTTAACTGTTAATAAGGCTGCTCCAAGAGGAGCACAGCCTGAACGTCCGCCACGCACGCCACGAGCCTTCGGTAATGGTTTAAGAGTCTATGTTGGTAACTTGCCATGGGATGTTGACAGTGGTCGTCTGGAGCAAATTTTCAGTGAACATGGTAAGGTTGAGGATGCTCGGGTGGTCTATGACAGAGAGACTGGTCGATCACGTGGCTTTGGCTTTGTCACAATGTCCAGTGAGACTGATATGAATGATGCAATTGCTGCTCTTGATGGTCAGGTAACACACAAGTACTTTATTACTTGATCATTGCTAACATTACAAGGACTACTTGTGTGGTTAATTCTTTGGAGAGTTTATGTTCTCAGGAATGTTATAACTAAGAAGTTATTCTTCTCTGTATTTGAAAAAAGTGTTTAGTTACATTTTAATATACTTGAGATCTTTTTGAAATTCAAAATAATTTCAATAAAAATAGAAGCTCCAAGTGTGTTAAAAAATAACTTGTCATACAACAATATCACTTTCCTACCACTCGTCTTGAGAATAAATACTGAGAATTGTTCTGATATGGTGGTTTTGATATTGCAGAGCTTGGATGGGAGGGCAATAAGAGTGAATGTTGCAGAGGAAAAGCCCAGACGCAGCTCCTTTTGAGTGGCAACTTGAGTAATCTTCCATGTACGGCTGAATGAGTTTCCTTTTAATGGTTAAGTATACAGTGTCAATTTTTTTTTACCTTCTTTGGCAGCTGGTTTCAGATTAGATTTGCATATTTTGATGTTATTAAGTTGATGTCCAGATGAAAATGATTTAAGTTTACAATTCCAACTCTAGGGATTTTGTAAAAACACTATTGCTTTTTTTTAACCATTTTGTTTGCTATTGATGAACGAGTTTATAGAAATTGTCTTTCAGCATATATCTTCTGGCTACTTATACGGCACGTTAAAGTTCAAATAAGACTATTATTCTGAACGTCAGCTAGTACAGTAGTATGAAGTCGGCGAATAATTTGGGTGATATTCGCTTAATCAAGTGGTTTGAACTATATCAAATGTGATTTCATTCCATTAACTCCTACCATAAAAGGACGTGCCAGTCATACGAGAATTTCATATGCTACTCTCTTTCAATTAATGACACCAGTTATTTTTAAGTTGTCTATTTTAATTTTAAACTTTGGTTCTTTTTTACTTTTAATAATTTATCTTCTCATCGAGTTTAATACATATATGTTAATTTTATTATCTTAGTCCCATCTTTTTTTGAATTTTAGATTAAAGTAATTATTGAATTATTATTTTAAATTTCTTTTAATTCGGGAACTAATATTATACTCGATGTCTTTCCTATTTGCGTGCTGACACTTTTTAGTGTAAAAGAATATACAAGCATAGATAAATCGACCAGTTATGTCCCTTTGCTAAGGGAATTCTTGGTGTGTAGCAGGATGTTCTCTGCGTTCAAAATATGAGCCATTTATCATATTTTCTCTTTCTTAATTACTGTGCAATAATTAATCAACAGTTGGTTGCACACAAAATTGGCAGGAGAGGATCTGATTTGCCTATTTGACAACCTTTAGAAATTTTTTGCATAATTGACCTAAAAATATCATTGCTTTAATGTGTTTTTTGTAAAAATAATAAACTCAGCAAGTGATTAAATAAGTGCTTAAATTAATTAATCATTTAATCACTTCTCTAAAAAAGATTTAAAATTATTATGAAATGTTTAGAGTACCGTAGACCTTCGATGATAGGTTTCGTGAAAGAGGCTCGTTACAAAACTTACCTAAAAAGTGCCAAACCTTCATCGTTCGCTTTCATGAATGAGGATCATTACAAAACTTGGCAAAGAAGTTCCAGACACATGCGTGATTCTTTAAAAAAAAAAAAAAAAGTCACGTAATAAATTTTATATAATACATTAATTTAGTTTTCAAGTTATAATAAACCAAAGAAACATCAAACACATCTCGATCAGTTGAGCAAGAGCTCGGCCTCACAGATCATAAATATGGATTGTGTGTCGAAAAATCGATCATTATCACAGATAATAAGTATGGATTGTATGTCGAAAAATCGATCATTATAAATAAAATGTTCAAGCCCTACAAAAGAAAGTAGAAAATCAATATCAGGTAAGTTCAAAAATCAAAATCACCCCTCTAAAATAGAGAGAGTTAACTTGAGTGTCGGAATGTTTTTACAAATACTCCACCTCACATTTACAAGCTTGAAAATAGACACAAAAAGCTCGAAGATTAGCAGAACAGTTCTCGAAAAAAAATTCAGGTGAGAACATAATCATCTAATAACTTAGTTCTTAAAATTACCAAAAATGAAATTTTAGTCTTTAAAATTAACAAATTTCAATCACTCAATCCCTTTGGTCTTTAAAATTCCATCACATATTAATTTAATCATTAACATTATTACATTAGTAAATTTACTCATTAAATTTAATAACTTTTAACCAATTTAGTTCCTAATGATAATTGCTCAAGTCAATGATCAAATTAATTGACCCTAATATCAAGGATTAAAATAATTAATAATTGATAATTTTAAGAGTAATTTTTGTTCTAATTTCAAAAATTAAATTAACTAATATTTATAATGAGGATGAATCAAATTAATCTAAAAATAACTTTTTTTTAAGTTACTTTTTATTTTTAATTTTTTAATCTAACTATTCTAACAAATTTGACTATTAGATTAAAAAAAATAAATGGTGAAGTTGAAAAATAAATCTGGAAGAATTACTCTTAATAGTAATTTCATCTATCTTCATTTATAATTTGTGACTAATTTAATATATTAATCCATAATTAAAGACTAGACTAAACGTGGAGAAGTCGCTGGGAGCACTTTATTTGCTTTCCAATGGTAATCGATCGTAGCAATTTTTATCTATTTTTTTATAAAGTGGTATTAGCAACTTGAAACTTGGAAATGTAACACATTCTTGAATGATGTTTATTTACATTTTATAAAGTTCTTTCTATTACATCTAATTCTTATTATAACAACTTTTTAAGAAATTTGTGGCCTTTTTTTTATAAGACCTCATTCAAATTATCTGTTATATTTTTTTTAACAAAAATATCCTCAACTATTAATAATTTTTTGCGGTCAACAAATAATAATGCATGGTATAATTCTATTAATTTCGTAGACTCTCTCATGATGACAAAAAAATATCACTAACTAAAAAGTCTAAACAATCATCAAAATAAATTTTCAAACTATCCAGACAATTGTTAAAAGTTTGGACTCAACCACTGCTACATAGAAATTAATATTTTATACAGTATAGACAAACCGAACAAATAGATTCAGATTTCAGACAATTGAAGAGAATAGTTATGGTATATTTATTACTATTATTCTCCATGATTAACATGAATAAATTATTTTAGGGTAAGAAAAGATCAGCAACTTTAACTATACAAATTCTTACAGCAGTAGAGACAACTACAGTCTTCCATAGATCCACTTCACTAACCTCGCAATTGAGCTTCTCTGCTAGTGAGAGGCACATATCGAACAGAAGTCTCAGTCCGGATACTGATAGAACCATCAGGGTTCTTATCCACCACCTTTAAATCTTGAGATATGTTTCCAACAGGAATAACCATTCTACCACCGGGCTTCAACTGGTCAATGAGTGGTTGGGGGATTTCTGGTGCTGCCGCTCCAACATGAATGGCATCATAAGGAGCAAACTCAGGCCAACCTTGCCTTCCATCTATCAGCACAACAATTAAATATTTGAAATTATTGATTCACCAACTTGACATAGCAAATTATTTAACTGCTAAAGAAACATTAATATCACTATGCAGCAATCACCACAGAGCAGAGGGAAGAATTCAAGAAAGTGAATATGTACACTCACAATCCACAAAATCTTGGATGGACATAGCATGCTTACACGAATGCTTATGGATCAACTAATTTAACTCTACTTTAAGATTAAGTTGACTCAATCACTTCAAAGTTCAAATAAATCCCGAATCCTGACCATCAGGTTACTTGAATTGACTCAGTCACTTCAAAGTTCAAACAAATCTCAAATCCTGATCATCAGGTTATGGTTTTCTGTGTAACTGAAGGACTTGTTAAAATTAAAAAAATTATTCAATCCTGATACCTCACATTAAGCCTTTGACATGCATATCCAACAAATGAACTAGATTAAACTGTTGCAGTCAATTACACCAAATGGAATTGTACTTTTCTTGTGCAAAATTAAAGAGTTTCGATGTTTCAGATTGACAGAAATAATAGAAACCATACCACCAACATGCACAGAAAGGGAACCATCTTTCAATGGTTGAGCTGCAGCACTATTTTGAATATTCTTAATTGAAAAAGAAACCAATTCAGGAATATGTTCCACACCAATAGCACGGCCTTGGGGTCCAACCATCAAGGCAAAGCATGCAGTCAGGTACCCCGTTCCTGCAAAAGGATCCAAAGCATGAATATTGTGCATCAAATGAAGAGAATACAGAGAACAAATGCATTGAAATTCCATTCCTGTTATATAGAACATAATTTAATTCTGTATAGCACATCATGGAATGCACAACCTTTCCACATTGAATTGGGATTATGAAAATCTGAGAGAAACCTAATTGTGTTGTCAATAAGCACAGTCAAGGTTTCACATTATAAAATCTTCCCATAATCCTTCTATAACTTCATTAAGGGAATAAACGATCCATTTTTTTTCTGCACATCCTTATTATTGCAGCTGCTATGAACATTTTATCTAGTCAATCTATGACTCATAAACAAGTCCAATACACACAATAGCAGAGGAATAAAATTTATTCCTACACTTGGTAACAATTATAGAAAATAGTTGATGGACTATACCGGAGCCAACGTCGAGAGCACGCATTCCAGGTTGCAAATTCTTCTCGAGCAACTGAAGGCAGGTGGCATGCATATGCGGCGCAGAGATAGTGGCATTGTAGCCTATCGGCACAGGACTGTCCACATAAGGTTGGAGTCCACCAGGTACAAACAAAGCTCTATCAATGGCTTCCATTACTTCACCCACCTTTCTACACGTGATTACTCCATAACGCTGCAGATTATCTACCATTCCTTTGTTTTCATTGACAGCACTCCCAGACCAGAATTGCTGTATTTTTTGCAAAATTATATTTAGTTTCGATTACTTTTTTTTTTAAATATTAATAAGAGGAGACAAGATAAGGAAACACAAACAAGTAACGTTCAATTATTTATTCCTAAGGTAAGCAAGTAAAATGAGAACAAACTAACGAAAATTTCATATAAAATGAAAATCCATATTTGAAAACAAATTAACGATAGTAATGTAGAAACGAATTCATAATTTCTCTATTCAGTTGCCGAGTTAAAGAATCAGCGTTCAGAACAATAGGAGAATTTAATATAAATGAGAGAGCGAGAGAGAGACGCGGGTGTAGTCCACGATCGCAGCGATAAACATCGAGAAAGAGGTTACCTCCATCCCCCGCGACGGAATTAGGGTTCGGGAAGAGAACTGTGAGCTGTGAAACGGATCAACAAGGATGAGACTTATGCACAACGATACTGGCGTAGTATATTCAACAGCGTTTTGTGTTAAACGTAGGCAATTTTGGGTGTTAGTGTAGTGCACCAGTTCCCGTAATGGCACGCTCGCTCTACCCTGCTGAGTCGGGTCTGTGGGCTTATTTGTTTTTTCTTGGGGTGATGTTATTCACAAGGCCCACTTTTTTGTAATTTTTTTTATAAAAATATCCTTTACAAAAACTAATTTCCATAATATAGTTATATTTCAATATGTTACGTAATATAATTTTAATATATATTACGGGAACTAATTTTCGTAATATGATTTTTTATACAAAACTAATATTCATAATGTAAAAAAATACATTACAGAAACTAATTTTTGTAATGTAAAAAAAAATTACATTACAGAAACTAATTCGTGTAATATATTAGAACATAACTACGTTATAGAAAATAATTTCCGTAAAACTTGTGAAAAAGTAAGGATGCGAAGGTGAGAGAGATTTTGAGAATGTATAAAGATAAATAAAAAGTTCGGAGTGTGAAGAGTAAAAAGGAGAATGTGAATAGCATGAGCCTTTCTCTTGTTTGAAGATGAACTGTGTTGTATAAGTTGATTTTATCTTAAAAACTTAATATACTTTGCCTTCTTATTTTACATATTTATGAACAAAAATTATCCTGCTGAAGTTCTCGAGTCAAAAACATAAGAAAGTACGAGAACTTCTGGGCTAGTTAAGTAGTGACTAGTGAGAGGCTTATGTCGAACAAAAGTCTCAGCAAGGACACAGATAGAACCATCATAGTTCTTGTCCATGACATTTAAATCTTCAGATATGTTAGCAATTGTAATAATCGTTCTACCTCCCTGCTTCAATTGATCCGTAAATGAATGTGGAATTTCTGATTTTGCTGCTACATTCGAATATGAAACTGTTTGATTGCACTGTGATTAATATTGTTCCGGAAAATTAATATTATTACCATTTGCAGCTGTGAAGTAAGGAAGTGGAATTGGTTAGGCATAATGTTCGAAAACAGAGAAAGTGAAGCTTCAAATAAGGGCAAAAGGTATGATGACGAATATTCTCTCGTGCCATTCATGCTGTCACAAAAAGGGATGGAGGTCATTTTAGACAAGTATTTTGGAAACAGAAAACATTTTCCGTGTCATGGTTAAAAAGAAACGTATCACCTGTTCTGATTAGCACTGTTTTTTGTTCACTATATTATTATAAATGGCATAAAAGCAAGAGTTTTAGAACCTGTTACACCATAATTTGATTTGGCCGAGTCAAATGTAACTTCTATAAAAATTTAACAATCAATTGTTTACACTAATGAATAGCATTTTATGCCTAATTAGGTTCTCAACCACGTAGGAATTAAACTATAGATTTTCAATACTTTAAATATCACTTATATAATTTCAATACTTTAAAAATTATTTAGAAAAAAAATAATATTTTAAAAACTACTTATATAATTTGATTACTTTAAAGATTAATAAGCAAAATCAGTAATACTTGAAAGATCAAATTGAAAATTTACACAATTGCACCTAGCCTTTTAAGGCTGAAAAGTTGAAACAGAATATTCCACTTTAACATTAAGGGGAAATTAGATGTTAGTTCCTCCTGAATCTTTTTACACTTGATATTTTGTTATAGCATTGACAATTAACTGCAACGTTTGCTATTTACTGGCGCACGTGTTGATGCTAAAAATATGCTTGATGATTCGACTATTTTAATTCGTGCTGAATCAAAAATGCAATCAGTTTTTATGGTTTATTATTGAATCGTGGTTCTTGATTAATTACTGGCTGACGGGGAGCATTAATATGTGCTGATTCATATTTGGAATCTAGAATTCCTTGCTTTTCAAGACATAGACTGGTTTTGTGTGCTCAAGAATATCGTGGATAACTAGATGATGGGTGTTGGTTCAAAATGTAAATGAACCAATATAAAACTATTTCCTTCACAGAATGTTCAATTCCCCGCCCCACAACCAAAAAATAATGAGCACTGTAATGGTCAATTCCTTCATCATCGTCATAGATGAGCACAAGAAAATCTTGATTGCTGTACATTAACCGAGCAGTACAAGTTAGGAAACACTCAGGCAATAGAAAGAAACAAGTGAAGGTACTCAGTTTTCACCCCAACCCTTTTCTCTTTCAATGTCCATGGAAAGAATTTGCCGTATCTGATATATAGCTTTGCATTAACAAATATTAATGAGCTTTCTACTAGATTGATGATAGAAGGAAGTAGAAGTTACATATAAGTATTTCAAACGCTTTAGAAATCTAAAAGTAACTGAGGAAGAATAATCTCCAAATGAGTAGCTTCTATTTGACTGGCACCCTCTGCTTCTGCAATAGCAGCAGCACGTTGAACAGCCTCTGCATCAACAGAAAGGTTTTTTGTCAAGATGATAAATAAAGATTATGTGCAAAGTTATAGTCATGACTCATGAAGACCAAGGAAGCATAAATGTGTTTCTCTTCTAAGATGGATGAACCTGTGATAAAAACCCGGAGAAGTTCACATGTAAGCTTCAGTGCATTGGCATTAGCTGGATCAGAAAAGATGGAGAAATCAGTATAACATACAAATGTTCAATTTGTAATACCAACACAACTATAGCCAGACTTGGTCACAGAACCTCCACCAAATAAAAAATCTGTCAATGGAATGAAATAATGGAAACATGACATAAATACCAGAAGTTGGCCGATTCTTCTTAGATGTTCCAACTCCTACCTGTAACAGTAAAACCCATTTTCAGATTATTGGTACACAGTGCAACAGTTAAACAGGAGATATTATGTAGTTGAAGAGAATAAATAAAGTATTAGAGGATGTAGGTCCTACTTAGGATGCTTTTGCCGTTGATGGCACCTAGTCAGTTATAGATTACAAAATTTACTTTGAAAAACAAGTTATTTGTTTGAAATAGATTGATAACCATTTTAAACAGAAGACAAATGTAGCAAAACCTAAATAGTAAATAAAAGAAATTGAAAGGGAAACAATTAGAGCCAATTCCCTTACCAAACATTAGGAGAAGGAAGCATTATATATATACAAACATGATATATTGTAAAAGATTATGCGTTCCTTCTATTTCATGTTTGCAGGATCTCTCATCTATTACAAAAACCAACACAAAGCTCCTTTGCACATATAAAAAAGCATTAAAATTAACTCTGCTTAGAGGCCACAAAAATTTCTTAACCTGTTAGCACATGATCTACATGGAATTTTGGAGGTCATTCAGATTTATATGTTCAGAGTTTCAAGTTGAAAGTTCTTCAAGGATGAGGTCAACAGTAACAATTGAATATGATTTTGCAAAATATGCAACAAATCAACAGAGTGAGACTGAAAGATGAAATGTAGAGATCTTGTAGCTCATAAAGTGGTTGAAATTGAAAGACCTCACGAGCACGATTAACAAAACAACAAATCAACAATAGAACAAAATCAACACGACACACAATAAGATAGAAGGAAGGAAACCAAAGGGAAGTTTGCTTAGTTAATAAGTGGATCGATCACTCATGAAGAAAAAACAAATTTATGAAGTGCATGCAGGGAGCAATTTGATGTTAGGGCATGGGCATAACCTAATTACAAAATGACCTTATCTGACCTCACTTGTGCCAATAAGAACATGGACAGTAACACGGACAGAAATGTGACTAGCAAGGTTTCTAAAATGCTTTAGAAACGTGGTATTGAATTCAAATCCAACGTAGTAAGTAGAACAAAATCCTATTTCATGAGCAGATCTGTAATTTTTTTTTTTATCCTGACACCAGGTTTGGTTGTGTTCCATTTCTAATGATTGACAAGCACCAGTCACCAGTGCAGTGAAGTAATTTTTGGAAAAAAAAAAAAAAACAGCGCAAAAACAATTCAAATGCTCCAAGGTCCCACAATTTAACAAAGGGGATCCAGAAATTATAACATTGTGAAGAAACAAACACAAAGAAAAGACTTATCAGCTCAACTAACGATATATAGAAAAGGTTAGGGATAACCTCGGAGTCCGGAGCGTCGTTAGCTTCAACATTCTCACGCTCTGAAAATGGGAACAGAAAAAAGAAGTTAGTGATGGCGATAAAGGGGGGATGAGGAAGAATTAGGAGGGTAAGAGAGAGAGAGAGTGTGGGACCAAGAGCTCGCAATGTCCAAAAGCGCTTCAAAATGCAATGAATCAGATCCTGTGTAGCGAATTTAAACGAAGAAGTAAGGTATTTAGAAAAACAAATTTGTGGTATAGAGAGGATAGGGTTTTAGGGCTTTACACACTCGAAGGTGACTTCCTCCATGATACAGCAATATGTTACGTGGTTCCCTATCACCGCCAGAACCTTGACCACACACCTCACTCACACTCCTTTGGAGGGAAATTGAAGATTTTAGCCGGAAACAAATAAGAGTAAAGTCACGACAATAGTAAGTGTACGGTTCCTTCCGGACTATGTCTGGATAGGCTCTGATTATGGAAATTGGCTCCTCTAAATCTAAGGTCACCCTCACCAAGATAAAGTAAATAGTTTTAATTAATAACTAATATTTTTATATTTTTATAATTTACTATGTCCTTGGTAATGTTTAATTATATTTTTATCTTTTATATATTGTTATTGTGTAATTTTAATCATTTTAAATATTATAATTATATAATTTTAGTATTAGATTGATATATATATTGAAATCACTTAATTATTGTCCATCAAATCATATTTTGTATATGTATTAAATATCATCTATTGTTATATCAATAAAATTTGTTAAAATTTAAAATAAAAATTCACATAGGAACAAAAATTGTATAATTAAAATATTTAAAGGATTCAATTTGTATAATTAAAATGCGAAATCACGTAACCATAATCCTAAAGTCAGATTAAAAGTATAATTAAATCTAATATTAACTATTAATTAATATTACAATAATCCAAGTAATGCTAGAAGTATATACCTTAAACAAGGTTCAAATAACACGAGACTTAAAATCCTAGAGTACGGCATTGGATTCGAGTATTGTAGATGAGAAAAAAAACATAAATAGAAAGAAATACTTCATTAAAAGTAGTTAGTGAATTTTTGTTGAAAAAAAATTAATAACTAACAAAGTCGATGGATAGTTTATACCTATAACATAATGATAAAAAATATTAATTATTAATTTTTATCTACAAAATAATTATTTTTTTCACCTTCTAAAATGAGTTTTTCATTTTAAAAAATTGGATTCCTAATTTTGTACAAAAAGTTGGTGTTGTTCTTGATAATTTAGATTATAATTTGATGTTATAATTTTAATAAAGGAGAATGATTTTTTAAGAATAAATTTTTAGAAGTTATGATTAAAAGTTAAAATATAATTAGAATGTATAGTAAATGTAATAATATCTTACATTAACATATAATACTAATTATTATATATGACAAATTTTTAATTTTTATCATAATAATTATTTTAAATTTATATTTTAAATAATCAATTAACAGTATAAAAGTTCTTATACTAACCGTGTATGAAAATTAATAAATTATTTTTAATAGTTTTTGTTTTTTATTTATTTTAAATAATTCGTATTTCAAATTAGAATTAATTATTATAAATAATTTTTTTTTTAATTTTACCATAAAAAAAATTTCTTTAAACAATAGATTGTTTTAAATTTTTTTTGGCATTTTTAGATCTTGAAATTTTCTTAGTGTTATTCTATAGTTCTTATCACAAATTCTAGTTAGTTTTAGGTTGACATGCTTAAATAAATAAATAATATTAATTATGATAATTAAAAAATAAAAAAAATAAATTAAGATAATTAAATTATTTTTAGGTGTTGAATACAATTAACTAATATATTTACCATTTTATATAAATAAGATAGTTACATATAATTTACTTTTATAATTTATTTTTTAATATACATGAACAATAATTTTATTTACTTAATATTATTTTATTTTTCAATTCATTAATCTATTTTAAACATTGTGCTTTAAAACATATAATTTAATTTTAATATATTATTTTTATATTTTAATTTATTATTTCCGACTTATTTTAATATAATTTATTTTTAAAATATATCTCAAGCAATATTTTTATCTCTAGAAGTAAAAATAAATAGAAATATAATATATTAAAAAAAATTATATTTACAATCAATCAAAATTAATAAATTGAAATATAAAAAATATTAAAATAATATATCAAAATTAAATTATAAACTTCGAAATAAATTATATTTTTTAGAAGTACATTTCTAAAAATATTATTGAATTGAAAAATAAGAGTAATATTAAAAATAACAAAATTACTGTTCATAATATATTAAAAATTAAATTATATATAATTATTTTATTTATATATAATAATGAATACATTAATTATAATAAAAAATATATTAATTAATTGAATTATACATCTAGAAATAATTTAATTATCTTAATTTAAAATATTATTTATTGTCATAATTATTTTAATTAATAATATTAATTTTAATAATCATGTCTATATTAAACTAATTATAATTAGTGATAAAAACTTAAAAATAACACTAAACAAAAAAATTTGAAACACTAAAACTAAGACCAAGCTATATTTACATATACATAAAACATATTTAAATCAATCATTTTTCATATATAACTATTTAAACATATAACTGATTTCATATAACGAATTATAACAATAATTGATTACATGAATAATCAATAATTGAAATAATATTAAAAAATAATTTAATCTAAATACACACTATATTTGGATATAATGTTTAAAAATTATGAATAATTTTTTAAAATATTTAAAATTATAAAAAAAAACACATTTATAAATTTAAATATATTTGATTCAACCTTTTACTTTATTTGTTGCAGAAGTAATGATGAATGATACAAAGTGGTAGAGAAGAAATAAAGAAAAGTTTAACCAATTGACTAATTAATTAATACCGAAGATGTGTATTAAGTAAAGTATTATAAAGAATATATATATATAACTGGTTAGGTAAGGAAAATCAAATTAAATTATAATCGAATTGAATGAAATTTATGTGGTACTCGCTGAAATGAAGTATCTCACTCCTTGCCAATTCTATTTACATGAACTTTCACCTTAATAATGGAAGAGTGTCAAAAAGAATACATTTTTAAGATAATTCTTTATAATAATATTATCGTATGTTATTTTTAAGGGATAATAAATTAAAATGTTAAATTGTTTTTTTAGAGATCATATAACTTTTAGACAAAACATATCCTAAGCATAATATTAATTTTAGGTGTTATTTTTTTGAATAAAAACTAGCTAGAGTTTTATTTCAATAAAATTTGTAGAATATTAAAAGTGGGCATTAAAATTTCGTGTTGTTCATTAAGATAACATTTTAGTGTAATTGAAAACAAACATTAAAAGCACATAAGATGCTGTATTTAAATTTTAATTTAATTTTTTTTATGAAAGTTTACTTTTACAGAGAATAAGGGCGTGCAAAAATCCCTTGTGAACCAAACCATAATTAAGCACAATTGAACCAACCATAAATAACTAAATTTAAAGCAAGTTAATAATGTCCGAACAAAATTACCTTTAAAAAAGATATCTGTGGGAAAGTTTATAACTCTGAACTACTTTACTATTCCAATTCACTGCACACTATATACCAATCTTTATCAAATACATACAAGGAAAGAAAATAAAGAGTAAAAAAGCATATATAATATCATTTTTTATTTAGTTGAAGAAAAGATGTAAAAAAAAAAAATTCTTCTTATTTCCGCTACAGATGTAGCATAAAGAATTGCTTTTGAATATGAAATCCCGTCCCAAACTATTCAAACTAACCTTTTCAGTTCAAACTCAAACACACACTAAACATTTTTTCAAGAAAAATCTCAAATTTTGCATGGTGTAAGAGCTTCTGAATTCAGTGAGAATGGCGCAAGATACGGTATCCTTAGGCTGAAAACAAAGTAAAAGCTTTTGATTCCCAAGGAGGTTTGGCACCATAGTGTGAGGATTACAAAATGGAAAAGGATTACATCTGACGCGTGAATTGCAAGTTGTTCCCTCAAATGATCTCAACATCTATAACTAATATGGAGTGATCAATGACGGGGTTGATCCAATCTAATCTTCCTTTTACTTCTTAAAATCAGTGATCAATGTTAATCACATCGTGTCGAAATAGGCGGAGAGTTTCGATGTTTATAATTACCTGACTCGAGTGAAATTATCTCCAATAAAGAAGAATTGTAGTTTAAACAAAAAATAAAAAGTAGTGGAGAGTTCGATGTCTTTCACGTGGTGAGGCAAGATGTCACTGGGATGATGTCGCGATGCCTAAAGGAACATGTGACGGGGAATTCCTTCAACCAGCGTCGCCACCACGGACCTGCTTTCTTAATCACTACTCCAAGTTTGGACAAACTCTATTTTTCTTTTGTAATCACTCTCTAGATATGTTATAACCAAAAGAAAATTGTATATTTAATAAGAGAATTATTAAATAGTACGAAAAAATTCTGACGAATTCATTGTGTAAGGCTACTTATATTTTGGTTGTGCAACTATCTTTTTTAGACAGTAAAGCATTTGTCTTTCAGACTGTGTATCTTAATTTTCAGAACCTCGAATCGTTATGGTGGGTCGCGGTTTCTAGGCTCGCCATTTCTTGGAGACAGGTCGCGGTGTGTGTGGCTGAAGATAGTGTACCGCGAAGGCTCAAGGTAGCTGAAATTGGTTGCTTTTATAGTTTTATATTTGTTCAATTTTTGGGGGGTACAATCCTGATTGTTTATTTGTTGCATTGGTATGCTGCAATTGCATGTCTTTTCTTCGATTTCTGGACAGATTAGTTTTCTTCAATTTTTGTTTATTTTTAGATGAATTTCCCGTACAACTCTAACCGTATCTTGTCCTGCAACCACGTTATGCAATGGTTGCATAATGGGAAAAGTAAGTTAAGCAACCCAGCCATTAAACTTGCTCTTAGGCTGATACTCAATGATCAGAATATAACCTGCACCACTGTAAGTTTGAGAATCATCTTCCAAATTTTTTAACTAGTCAAAACCTAAATTTAACTCTCTTTAAATTCATTCATTTATGCCGTTATATTGTATGTACATACAAGTCTTGTGTAATAATAAATAAATAAAATAAATAAATAAAGTTTGTGAAAAGATGTATGCAAATTATTGCGCATTAATAATTATTTATTCCGGTGTGATTTATTTACTAGTACAGTTCCAGTGAAAAAAGAGGCTTTTGAATGGGAAATTATATCAGTTACAAAGCTTAATTACCACGGAATGGACTTTAGGAATCTGCTTTGAAGTCTAAGTTTAGGTTGTTATGAAAAATAGTTATGGTTTGCATTTGATTCAATATATGTTGCAAACCCGTGTTTCAGAGTTTTAACCTAACCCACTAAAAGCGTACGTGTTTTAACATTATAAACCGTGGACTTGAATCAATGCAGATTCAAACCAAACCAAACACCTGCCACACCTTAATCTCCCCGTCAAGGCTACCACTGAAGAGCGTAACGACGCCGTTTGAGTCTCCCTCGTCGCCCGAAAATGCCACCAACGATTTGACCGGTTTCTCGTGCCCTTCCAACACTGCTCTGCAACAATACCCACCACCCCCTCTTTCCCGTTGCCATATCCTAACCGTTAGATCTGCTGACGCACTCGCCAACAAACCCGCCACGTGGATAAGACACAGTATGGCCCCACTATGACCCCGCAACATTTCCATCTTCACGACGTCGCTTTCCCTGCCCCTCCACTCCCAGCGGCAGATCGCGCCGTCGCAACCCCCGGAAAACAACGCCGCGCCATCGCCGTCCAACACAAGCGAATTGACCGTTGACTTCTGCCTCCCTAAGGTGCTCACCAACACGTGCCGTTTCGCCTCGTCGTCCCTCCTCCAAACCTTGATGCTCCCATCCGCGGACGCCGTGTAAACGGTGCCATCACCGCTAACGGCGACAGCGTTGATGGCGTCGTCGTGCGCCTTGACGGACTCCAAACACCGGTAACCGAACAGGTCCCAGACCTTTAAGCTCTTGTCCCACGAAACCGAATACATGAGCCTCTCATTGACGGCTAAACCGGAAACGGTGTCGCAATGCTGGATCCAAAGCCTCGTCGTGTGGCGGCGAACGGTGACGTAGTTTCGGGGCACAATGCCGCGGCGCAAGCGGTCCGTGACGGTGGGGAGGGACGAGAGCAGACGGTGTCGTTTGGAGGGAGTGATGAGCCAGACGCGAATCTTGCAGTCCTGGTGAGCGGTGAAGACCCTGGAAGCGGTGAAGGCGATGGACTTGACGAAGCCTGAGGCAGGGCTTTCATTGAAGGCGTCGATGTGGGTGTAATGGGAGAGGTCGAAGACGTTGATGAGGTTAAGGGATGCGGCGTAGAGGAGGTTATGGTGGAGCGCGAGGCAGGTGATATGGGGTGTTAGGGTTTTGAGGGAAGTTACGCAGTGGGTTGTGGAAGCACTCATGTTGAAGTGAAAGATGGTGATGATGAATGGAGTATAGTGTAGCTGAAGCGGGAACATAAGTAGTAGTTGGGACTTCCTGTTGGACAGCCACGTGGCATATTTACAAGGCAAAACACTTGGCATATCCACAAGGCTGGGGCAATAAAGCAAGTGGCGGGGTCCACCCAAGATTTCTTGGACCCAAGGAATCGGATTGGTCAACGTGTTGCTTCTTCTTTATATTAATAAACAAATAAATTATATTTGGAATAATAATACAAACGCATTCTTATATTATAAATACCTATTTTTTATTTTTTATCATATCACACGTTATGTCTGCTTTTATTTTTATTTTTTCTAACTGTCAATTAGCATTAGGTCTCTACCAACTTTTTTTTGGTTATTTGCATGGTTAATTTGTATTTATTTTTCCATAGTACAAGAAAAATACTAACATAATTAAGACATGGTGGAATAAGATAGTTTAGATGAAATGAATTTTAACTTATATGGTGTGTGATATTATTGTAAATAACTATACTCTCTAAATATGTAATTAAAGATTCATATATATGAAAAAATATTTGTTGTAATAAGATGGTTTCAATGAGATAATTTTTAATTGTGTGATATTATTGTAAATAATCATATTCTTTTGACCGTGTATCTAGTTAGAAATTTATGTTTGCGAAATAATATTTATTGAAAGATATAAAAACTTTAAATAGATCTCCATTCATATCTCGAATAAATTTTTGTAACTAAGAGATATTCTATATTTATAAAAAAACAAAAGAGGCGAGTTTAATATAATAAACATTATTATTATAATTTTTAATTTTTTAAATGTATAATACATAATACCGTATTACGTACTAGTAACTTTTTATTTTTAAAATATATTAGATTTAATTTTTAAATTTTTAAATTTTCAAAATCAACTTGGAGTTGTACTATACTAGTGAAAGGAGACAAATTAAAAATATTATTAAAATAATTGATATCATAAAGAGAGATAAAAAATAATATTATAACAAATTATATAAATAAAATAACTTATATATAATAAAGGTTCTATGCTAATAAGCATTTTAAGAATATTCTTATTAAGAAATCAATAAATACAGCCTTTGTTAAGTGATGTTTTAGATTATGAAATATAATTAATGTCGTCATGTGTATTAAAATTGCTATCTAATTTCCGATTGCACCACTTATTTATCTTATTGATTACTTTCTCAGTTAATTTATTATTCTTCATTTTTTTTTCTCTCATATTACATAACAAATATGTAAAATAATTAAAAACTAAAAACTAGAGAGAAGTACTGATAAAAAAATAGAAGTAGAAATATAATTGACAATAATATTATCGTAATTGAACTTAATTTCGAAATAATTGACAAAAAAAATCATTTATTTCTTCTATCTTTCCTAAAAGTACATACTACTTCTATCATTACCATCATTTATCTTGTTACCATCCCTAGTCAAGATAACTTTATCATATCTATCATAACTGTTATCATTCTAGCTCACTGTGGTTATTTATATAACTGTCACTAATCTATCGATATATATCACTTCCGGTCCACTACTACAATATCAACTAGTTGGGGCGTTCATGAAATAAAATAGATTTTGTTTAGATGAGGAAAAAGCTATGAATGAAAAAATAGGATGTAAATTATGTGGTGTGAACTTAAAATTTAAAAACAAAATCCAAAAAATCATGGTTTTGATTTTTAAATATTTCAAAACTTAGAACTAATAAGTTTCCGCTACTAAAATGATCGTGCAAAACAAGTTTCCAAAATAATATATAAAACACAAATTAAAACATTTTGATTCTGTGTTTTGTTTTTGAAAACAGAAAATTAATTTTAGAGAGCAATTAATAATCAAACAACCTTTTTGTCACTTTTAATGTACAAGTAGATATCGTTGTTATATTATGCGTTATTAGAGTCTGCCGAAAAAACTGTATATAATATTTAAAACGGGTTGAACTACTCGAAGATTTCGTTGATTTGCTTATATATGGTTGAAGAGAATCAAAACTAAAATCCTTTGTTTTGACAGTATGGTAGAATCATAAATTATATTAGCATATACTTACGTACTATATTATTTCAAAAACATAATAATAATTAAAAATCTATGAATTAATATTATAATGTGTTATAATTCCTAACCAAATTAAAAATAATGTAAAAAATTTACACTAATAACATATTAATTAAACTAATTAGCTGTTAGGTATAACTATAAAGCTTCAATCATCGATCTGATATTGGTAGTCGATTGACTATTGAATAAGTTTATGCATATAATTCAATAATAAAATTAGAAAAATGCTGCATATGTGCCAAAATGAAGTAGTAAAAATGTTAATACATTAGGATAGCTCTATTGATGTTTATTCGATCTAGCTGTCTAGGCCGTCCATTATTACTTCAAACAAATTAAAGGAGACACTACATGATAGTGAGCTAAATTCTATTCTTTTTTAAAAGTGTGATGATTAGTTATATTGGTATACTATTTTACGTTAAAAATTTTCGATATTGTAACTTTATTATTGATCCACTTTAATTTAACCTTTTTCATTGTTTATTATTTACAAATCTTTTTCTTTCTCACGTACTTATGCTCATTTTTCTCCTCGCTTGTGGAGCCTTTTTTATTGTGATATTTCTTTTATCAACGTTCGTTTTCACTGAAAATCACATTATTCCAAACAGTGGACATAATGTGATACTCGGCAATATTGTATTTGTTACTTAAGTATGAGGATCTTTTCCGGAGCTTTTCCATAATCTGTTTCGTCAGGTATGATCATATACCAATTGCATATATAATTTTTTGAATATTTTTTACGTGGAAAAATCTCATAATTAAGTTAAAGGTTACATGTTTAAGAAAATCGAGTCCTTTTCATTGCATCAATATCAATTAGTCAAAAGTGTCACGATATATTCTTGTAATATTTTACATCAAAGAAATCCCTAGACATCGAGGGTTACTTTATATTCGTTCACTTTGATAAAAGTTTAATGTTGACATATTTCAGTATAAGATTTTTTATATTATCAACCAGTTAAATATCACTTTAAATGAATTTTAAAATAATTATTCAAAAATTAATAATTTTATTACACATGTCAATATATATATAATTAGATATATAGTATTTAAAAAATATGAATATGTTATAATTAAATTCTTGTTAGTTTTTGTAAGAGTTAGCATAACTTCAGCTCATACTTCCTCCGCTCCTTTTTACTATAAGACATAGCTAATTAGTTCATAAAAATTAAAAAATTAATTAATTTAATTAATAGTATTAAATTTATTTTATTTTATTTAATAAAATGCTCCTAACATTAATGAGATATTCTTATTTTTATAATATTTTTTATTGGCTTTAATTATTGTAAACTTTCTTTTCATTAATATATTTATTATTTTAATTTTTATTAACTACGTGAATAGAGACAATGTAAAATTCTCAAAATATTGTGCATAGGAAGAGACAAAAATATTAATGTCTTTTATCCACAATTTATTGAATTTAAAGAAATAATTCGTAATTAAAGATATTTTTATAAAAATAATTAATATAAAAGACATTTTAAATATATCAACTAAAACTTATAATTTAATTCTTATATTAAAAGACGTCGTTTAACTCGGCACCTTAAAAAAAATTGGACGATTTTGCTACCGTCCGTACGTGGCCAAAAACAAAAGTGAAGACTTGCATTAAATAGAACCTATGTCATGTTTTAGAATGTGTTTTTTTTTTTTCTGTAGGAGTTAGATGTTGTTATTTTTGCACCTTAATCCTTCCATGGTGAATTTAAAAAAAAAATGTTTAAACCTCTAATTGATCGAAGGGGAAGAGACACGAATATACATGTTACAGGTGAAGAGAAAGGAGGATGCGTGAAAGGTTAGTCAGGAGCAAACTCCAACATTAAAAGAAGCAAGCAATTGACTACCAAGATATATGTGAAAGGTAAGTTAGGAATAACCCCAACATTGAAAGAAGTAACCGATTCACAAATCTTTTTTCAATTTAGTATTTATAAAATATATGTAAAGTATTTACTTCTAAAAATAGTAACTAATCTTTATCATCATCAGTAAACATTTTTCTCCCAACTTGATTATTTCATATTTAATATCAAAATTAAAAATTTTGACATCTTAATTTAAAATGCTTTTGACATCTTAACCTATTTATCACATGCGACATCTCAATTTTGTGATTAATTTGTTTCTACTTTTATTTGTGTCAAACATTATTTTACATTACAAATCATTGCTTACCTTTTCTTTTCAGGGTGACATTGTTACAACATTTTTTTGTAAAATAATAAAAAATATTTTGATAAAAACAATTAATAAAAAATAGTCTTACATATAACCACATAGAGGTAATATTTCTTAATCTTTCTTATGAATGTGATCGCTCATTTCCTCTTAAACCTCTTTTATTAATTGCATCTGCTACTTCTTCTATGAAAGTTCGTTTTCAATAAATTAAACTAGTACGTATTATTTACATTAGTCACCAAACTAACAATAATAATTTCTTTAATTTAATTTGGTGGGAGACATTATTAGGATACCTAAGCAAGAAACATGAGTTTGATGCAATATATAGTAGAATCCCACCAAAGAGGAATAAAATATGTTACCTGGTCCTCGAATATAACAAAACATGTAAATTGTTGCAATGTCAAAAGCATTAAACAATGGTGTTGAGTGTATAGTGTAGGGTTACATTTTAAAACTATTATTGTTTACGTGCCTGCATAGAATCGTATCATTGCCATTATGGTCCAGCCTAGCTAGCTATGAAACGTGTCATTCTATGTCGCATTGTTCTTTTCTTGGACAAAACTTCGCTCCAATGGAGTTGCTCTGAAAATTATACTCTTTTGGGTTCATAGAATGTAGCACAAGCTTATGCATATTTTATTATGGGATCAAACTGACGCTGTCTTAATGATTATGTGCGTATGTAACAGAGACCACTAAGGTTGATTTTAATAATTCGCAATATAGAGCAAAATGCATGTGTATCGTTGATTCGAATGGAGGGACAATAGGGGATTGCGATCCTTTGTTGCCTTTTTCTGAGTGAACAAAAAGGCCATTCAGATTAACTAGTGCGCTCACTTAAGTGCTGACCGCATCTATAGGAACGCTTACGTTCAGTATGCACAAATTTACAATGTAAGAATTTAATTTAAGTTTTTTATTTCTAATGAGTCTTTTGTTATTATATAAGAGTTAGAAATACTTATTAATTTTCATTTTCATGATCAAACTTAATTTGAATTAATTTTCATTTTAATGATCAAATTCTAACTTAATTTGATCAAACTTATTAATTTTTATTTTTCACATGTAAATCGAGTTCAATCAAAATAGTTAATTTATTGAGAATTTTTTTAAAAATAAAATCGTAAAGATTCTTAGGATTTAAAATGAATGATATTTCATATGTAACTATCTTAACAATCTTATAGCTCCTTGTAAATAATCCTTTTTGAGATTCCGATAACTAGTTCTGATCCCAATCGCTTTATAATACCCAAATTCCTATTTCAAGTTGCTTAACTTTGGCGACCAACATAAACAATTCTGTTAGTGTCTCTTCAACGGACATTTCCACCATATGTGTGTTTGAGTTTCGAAACCCCTCTTCTTTTCATCTTATGGTTGGGAGATATAAAACTGTCTTAAGTTTTTTTTTTTTGTCGAATGTTGGTTACTTGGTGTAATTGATGTTTCATATATGTGTTATTGGTAGAACAGGCGAAACTTAAGTGCTGCTTTTTGTGTCTCCATTATCAGGCTACTCGCTCAATCAGAATTTGACAAATATATTATTTACTGTTCCTTCTTATGCATGCGGCCATTTATAAAACTTTTAATCTGTCTGCATGTTTTATCTTTTAAAAGAAAACTAATTAAAAACTAGAGTCTTATGCGTGTGGGAACTTAATTAGCGAGAGAACAACAATCATATGAAGAAAGAAAATAGCAAAGTTAACAAAAAATCATAAAGAGATTATATATTTGGGAAGAGTAAAGCCACTCATAAAGACTTTATTGTTAGTTTGAATGTAGTTATGTAGGCAAACGGATATTCACAGTGCGCTTATAGTGCATAATTTGTTCATAGGAATTTCATTGTTTTTTCTTTTACTAATATCATGTATTATTTTTTAGAGACAGTCCTGTAAGAATGGTAAAAATAGATTTTGTTTATTATTGTTGGTATAAAAATAGATGTATATAATTTGCACTCATGTAAGTTGATGTGTTAAAGTTAATTGGAAACAAGTTATATGATGCAAACCAATGATTTACTCTTGATAAAAGATTTCAAGCCCAGTCTATGATGTAAAATTATTTATTAAACATTATAATCAATTTTGTTCAGCATTTATTTTTAATAAAAAATCATTAAAGCTAATGTTATTATAGAGACATTGTTAATCTTAAATATTACTTTATTAATTTTAATTCAGAAAATTCCTTTCTATTGAAGTACTAATTATTAAATTATTTATTATTTTATAATAAATATATGCATTTGACCAATGGACAAGTCATCTTATGTAATTGAGCGTGTCGATCATTATATTATGAATAATTTGTATAATTCTTTAAATATATTTAAATTTAAAAAATAAATCAAATCCATCAGTATCTTAGTACCGATATTTCTGTTTTAAGGAATTTTCAATGTTGAGATAATTTTCTTTCAATTTTACACCATTTAATGACTTTAATTTGTTAATGCTAAATGAAAATATATATTCATATATTCCGTTCAAATTATTGAATTTTACTTTAAAGTGTAGTAATTGTTTGATCTAGTACTGTTTAAAAGAACTAACCAATTTTAAATAATTTTTAAGGAGATTGTACAATTTTGTTAATAACATTCTCCTCAAATTATTTCTTTCACGAATAATATGTTTTTCACGAAGTTTAGATTGTATATCTATTGTAGTAACAAATTTTCAATTATTTTAACATTTAATTTTACATAAAATAATAATCCAGCGTTGTGCGCCAGATAATTAGCTTTGGGCGATGAGTGCTAAGCCAACAGTAAATGAAGAGAGAGTGAATTTAACTAGAAAAATATTGTTGTGCAATAAATTTGAATAGATTAAACTAAACTTTCTTATTTTTGTATAAGTGATATAGTTAAAATTTTTCAACTAAATTTAGTCCTCTTAGATGAGCATGTAACGAATATCCGACATGGATGACGTCAAAGTAAAAAATAATAAAATTATTTGATTATATGTTGTTGTACATGGTATGTGTGAGACTGTCCCACGCTTAGCATAGCCTTGAAGAAATGAAAAGGCAGAATGAGGAGTAGAGAAATAGGTGAAGCAGTAACCTGGCTTTTCATTCAAAGGTAGGGAGCGAATCCATTGTCTATTCTATATAGGGTGTGTAATTCAAGCAAGGTATGACATTAGTAATTCAAAATTTAAGGTTAAAATACAATTTTGTCGATACAAACTATACAAATACAATGTTTGCACAAGAAGGGAGTTTGACCCATTGACCTCGAAGGCAACATCTTTACCCTTAAACCACTTTATTTACATGTTATACAATACAAAACATATACTATATAACAATATTAAAATATATACTAACGTGTGAATATACTTATGTTTTAATTTAAAAACCAATAAAGTTATCATAATATTTTATTAAATTATAAAAATTAAACTAAACTAAATTAATATAAAATATATTATATTAAATAAGTATATTGTATTATATTATATTAATTAAAGAATAAAGATAATAACAAATATTTTAAATTAAAATAATTAGATTATTTAAGTGTATAATTTAATTAAGTAATATATTTATTATTTTATATAAATACAATAATTACATATAACTTACTTTTATATATTTTTAATTTTTAATATATTATGATGAATAATTTTTATTACTTTCAATATTATTCTTACTTTTCAACTCACTCATTTTTTACATTTTACTTTTATAAAAAAATATATTTTACTTATACATTTATAATTTACTTTTAATATATTATTTTGATATTATTTTTATATTTCAATTAATTAATTTTAAATAATTATAATATAATTTAGTTTTATTATATTATATTTTAATTTATTTGTATCTTGAGAGAAAACCACTACTTATGATATATTAAAAATAAATTATATAACAATCGATCAAAATTAAAAGTTTGACATATAAAACAACTTCTAAGTGTCCAATTATATATATATATAAGCGGTGAATTTAAAAGTAAGAATAATATGAAAAATAATAAAAATAATTGTTCATAATATAATAAAAATTTTAAATTACATGTAATTATCTTATATATAAAAATAAATATATTACTTAATTGAATTACACATATAAATAATTTAATTATATTATTTAAAATATTTTTATTATTTTGATTAATATTCTTTATTACTTTAATTAACTTAATTAATATTATTTATTTTATTAGTTATACCAACCCATATAATATGAAACTATCTAAAGTTAATAGTAAAAACTCAAAAAAAAAACACTTACAAAATTTCAAGAATCTTAAAATAACAAAAAGTATAATAGCTAAAATCAAACATAGTCATTTTGTATGAACTTAGAACATATTTAAGCTTAAAATATTTTTTTATAATGATATTTCAAAAATATTTAAAAAAAAATACAAAATTAATTGGTTATTATTTAACTCCCAAAAATCAATAGATTTGTTGTTTTAATTATCTTATAACTTTACCTTTTGCTCTCACTTGAAAATAATTTATAGACAATATTCTTGTACTTATGTTATAAATGTTTGTGAAATTGTCTTATGGTTAGTCCAAAGGATGTTTTTAATTTATTTTCATAAACTATTTAAAATAACTTATAAAAATAGTTTATGTTGAACTAATGAAAAACCTATATTTGAATCTCATCCAGATCAAATATATAGAAATTGTATTTATTTTTTCTTTACTCAAGTTAATATAAATATTAATTTATACACAAAATAAATTATAATTATCTATTACTATTAACTATTTTTACTTCCTTCTTCTTTGCTAAACAATTAAATTTAATTATATAATTTTTAAAAGAATTTAATTAAATAAATTTATATTTTTATATCATGCTAATAATTTCTTAAATATTTTTTTTATAATGATATGTAGTGGTTGAATTTTTATAGTAATATATTATTTTTATATAATTATATTTATGTATACATATGAATGGTAAATTTTAAAGTTTATATCGTGATTTTATGATATATATATATATATATATAATTTTAATGCTTATATATTTTAATTATGTTTTGATTATTGAATATTTAATTTTTAAAATTATTGACAAGTGTATGAATGAATTTTTTTAAGTATACAATTAAAACTTCTATGGTGATTTTTTAAAATTTGCTTGTCACGTATTTTTGAAGTTATATACTTAAATTTTTATTTTTAAAAGACTAAAAATAAGTAAAGGGTGATTAGTAATTTTATTTTTAATATTTTTGTTATTATCTAATGTTAGTATATTAATTATATTCATTTTTAATTATGATTTAGTTTTAAAAAAATTTAATTTTTTTTAAATGAGACAACATTTTAAATAAAATAATATTGATAAAGATGAAATTAATATGACAAAAAAGAACAAGACAAAACATTAGAGACTAACAATTCATATATATATAAACCATAGAAATCTTAAGAGAGAGATTAGAGAACTAAGAAAAGATCCGGGCAATTGCTGAAAAGGTGAGAAGAGTAATTTAAAATGAGTAGCCATGTAAAAGAGAAGAGGACCCACGACAGGAGCAAATGTGGGCTCCAATGAAATAGAAAGCACGTGGCTGGATCTGCCCAGAATCAACTTGGGTCCAGTTCGGATAATTGTTCTGTCTAATGTCTACTTATTCTTAGCCCATCCAATATTCACTGGATTTATCAGACAACTACTTGTACCCTTGTGGACCAAAACTATATACTGCGACAGACTTATAATGGGCTTAAAGACCTGAAATGGGTCCCTTCTAGTCCCCGAGACACATTAGGGTCTAGGGGTAAGGATTTTTTTATAAACAAGTTCAATAAATACTTAAACAAATACTTACATATTATTGATTATTAAAATATTTATATAATCGTCAAAATTCAAATTCAGATATGAATTTAATAAACAAATTATTTAGTTTTTGTACGAAACATACGGTAGGCAACGAAGCACGTATTACAAAAATTAACTATTAGAATTGTGATCAAACTTTTATTGTTAAAATATACTTTATTTTAATTAATAATTATAACTCTATTACATATTTTACATTCTAAAATAAATCAATTACTTTAGAACTACATAAGTACGTATGTCCACTTGAATATAATAAAAATTTGAGTCATAGTTTTAAAAAGTGAAATAATATTTATAGATAATTCTTTTAAAGTAAAATACCATCAATAAGTACTATGTATCTTTTTTAGTTAACTGTTTGATTTTTATTTTGGGATACATCTTTTGAGATTTTATGTCAAATTAAATCAATAATTTTTAAATGATTATTTATTCAAAAGGATATTTTTGTTTTCTCAAATTTTTTAGTTAATACTTTTTTTTTTCTTCGGGAAAAATTAAGCATTATCATTAAAACAATATTTGTTAATTAAACTCATTTATGAGATTTTTCATAATGAAACCATTCAAAAGCCAATCTTTTTTATATTTAATTTTTTATAATTAATAGAATAATAATTTATTATTTAAAATAATATTTTTAATTTTATATTTTTATATTTTACTTGTATTTAGATAAATGTACAATTTACACAAGTTTTTAAACTTATTTATTCATGCTAGAAGATACACTAATTGGATAATCCTAAAGTCAATTGAAAAAATAAAAATACCCTCCAATAAACCCTACTACGTGACACTTAATATGATAATAGTAATATCATGCCTATTTATAGAGTGTGTCATTTATCAGTCTCATAATTATTCTCACCTTTTTATAGGAGGCGTGGTGTATAATGTCATTCCCATATGTGTAAGGATTGGTAATGCTTATTGCATCTTACACACATGCAATAAGGATTTAGAACCTCTTTCTTTGAACTTGTGGACTGAAAGGTCAAAGTCTTTCTAGCCCCAAGATAATTGTATTGGAACGATTAGAAGGTATCTTGGAAGAGTTGTATTTTAAATAAATGAAAATAAACTCTTCACATATTTTTCTAGCTGGTCAATCAATTCATAAGCCCCTTAGGCGCCAAGACTAAAAAGTATGGATGCTTAACTGACTATGTCCACTTTTTATCTCAAACAACCCTCAAGCTCTAAACTTGAAAGGTGCATGCGCCTAACTGGTTATGCTCACTTTTTATCTTTATCACTTTGTCCAAACAATCTACAATTCCTTGAGCACCAAGCTTGGAAGGCATATACATTTGATTGACTATATTCACTTCTTATCTTGATTATTTTGGTTAAAATGTTCACAACCCATCAAGTATCAAGTTTGAAAGGCTTTAGGCATTTGCTATTGTTTTTACTAGATGAAAGAAGGATCTACAAAGTCATTAATTTTTGCCATTAATGCTAGCGAGTATTAATGTGTTTATTATCATTATAAGAGATGATATCTATTATTGCACCTTTTTCATAATCAACATGCAATGTTTAAAACATGACTACTAGAGGTGCGTATTGATGGATATGTCGTGTTCGTTAGATCGAGGGCTTAGATTTCTACATCCTAAGCATTAAGACTATGTAGCTTCATCTTTCTTCTTCTTTATTGTTGTTGTCAATTTCTTTTCCATCTTCTTTATTCTTATAAGCATTGTGGATTTCTATCACATTCCTTTATGAAAAAGGTATGTTTTTCTTCTTTATGATGTTCTTTTGTCAAATTTTCTCACAATTATACTTCAATTATGTATTTTTGCAACTTCCATATTTCTATTTTGTAATTTTTACAAAAAGGAAGAAATTTTGCGTTTTCTATTTTTTGAAATGTTGGATAATGATGTTTCTACACTCTCGTTTCTTCAATGAAGGCCAAAAGGTGTTTCGTGTATAAAAAATTCATATATACTTTAACGTTCTTTGTTGGGTTTATTTTTTCCAAGATTGTATAGTAATGATATATTAATCCTTGAAACTAAGAATATTCAAAACAAGTCTCTAAATTTTTTATTATTTTATTTAAGATTTCAAACTCAACCATATATTGTCTTTTTATCACTAAAGATAGGATAATATTATCTTTAAAGGCATATTTTTTTCCATTTTGTATTAATATGATTGATAAATTGTATTTTTAAGAATTTATTTGAAATTTTTTTAGTTTCAAAGACCATTGTAACAACATTATATATTTTCAAGAACTAAAATATAATTTACTACAATTTTAATAAAACAAATGAAAAAACGTTTTTGTTAATAAAGAGATGGAAGTGCCGGTGGCTCACCCAAAATCAAGACTAATATCGAATTAAATTGTAAAGAATTAAGAAACAGCATTTTTTTAAATATCACAAAAAAAAGTTAAAAACAGCTTGAAAATTTAAAAGACTAGGAAAAGATATCATTAACTCATACAAGAAAATAAAAAATAATGCGAGGAGGCGTTAACTCGTTTTTTCATTATTGCTAAACTATTAGTTTTTTTTAGCATGTAACTTAAAGTAAGTTAAATTACTTACAAATTCAATTCATCTTTTTAATTGATGCTGTCTTTTATTGTTATAATATTATCCAATAGAAGCAAGATTTTAAGATATATACAATAATTACAAAATTTTATATAAATTAGAATAACTATTTTGAATGAGAATTTTGATAAGTATTATTTAATCAGAACGTAGAGAACGTTTTTATGAGTGTTTTTTTTTATAAGAATGTTTGTAGATTATTTTTTTTAATATTTTATTTTTTTTAATATATTATTTTTATCTTTATTTTTTATTTGAGTTTTAATTATTTTTAAATAAATTATCCATAGTTAAAAAAATTGGACCATAATATAAATTTTTTATCATAAATCTAAAATATAATTCATATGTTCAAAAATATTTATATAATTATAACATAATTTATATATTTAAAAGTATTTATTTTCATAAATTCAAATTATACAAAATAAATATTTATCTTATGCATTGTAGAAACTAAAATACTAGTAAATAAATAATTTTAAATATATAAAATATATTTTGAATTTACAATAAAGAATTTAAATTGGGATATAGAGATTTTTTTTTAATCATTGGCAAATTCTTTTAAAAAATCTATTAGAAATAAAAAATTATTTCAAATAATTAAAAAAATAGTTGTGGAAATAATATCTAAAATGTCCTTTTAAAAGAGAAAAGAAAAATATATTGAGAATACATAATTAATATAATAGAAATGATGTTTTATTTGTTCGTAGTTCACTATTAATATCGAATAAAGCAATATATAGGTTTTTGTTTTTCTTGTGATAGACATGGATGAGGGGGACAAACTACGTATCTGCTTGGGATCATGTCTTCTTAGAACTATTTTGGATGTGCAATTCAATTTGGATAGTAATATTCATTTCAGTTCAAAAATACAGTTAGATGTTTGAGATAATATAAATGATCAAAGGATAATAACTCATATCATAGGAGGAAATTTTGCACAGAGTCTCGTTACCATTAATGGGTGGCTCCGTAATTTCTTATATCTATAAACATCCTATATAATTCACTCTTATGGTTTTTCATTATTTACATATGATTTTTTTTTCTTGGATATCCATTCTGTATCTCTATATTTTATATTATAATCTATAATATAAGAACATATAGGAATTGATTACATATAAAATTTTCAATACATATCAATATTAAAACTATATAAATACATTATTTTATTCATATTTATAAAATTAATAATTTATAAATAAAAACACATTTTCATGACTTAAAATTGTATTATATATTCGTGTGTGGGTTAAAAAATATTGGAGTTAAGAAATTATTAAAAAGCTAAAGTAAAAGAATTAATATTATTTTCTTATACTCATATAATATGTGTAAAATATCTCCAGTAAGTTACTAATGTCACTAGATAATGATGATTTTTTTTCATAAAAAAAATATGTTTAAACTCTCAACATTTCAATTAAAACATACAAGTAACTATTGACAATAAATATTAATAAAGAATTAATATTGTAGAAGATTTGAACCTTGTTTATTTAATAATCATGTAACGGGTTATTTCATTAGACAAAATATTCGATGTGATTTATTTTTTTTGGTGCCAAGAATAATTTCTTATTTGATTTAGACAAAACAAAACATAAATTAACAAAATTATTATCCACTCATTCTTTTATTAATCATTAAATTTTTTATTGTAATCTACAGGTGAAAATACCTACAAAACTCTTTTTTTAAATAAATATAATTCACCTCTTTCATTTGTATGGGAACATTATTTTTAAGGAAAAATTAATATAGAATTACTAAAATGTAATTTAAAATAATTTTTATATTAATATACTTTATTAAAGTTACGTGTATGTCTAAGTTATATACAAATACAAATATATTTATAAAGTTAATATTTAAAAAAAAACATGTTTATATGCATTAAAATGATATAAGATGTTTATAAATATAAAATTATTTAAATATATATAAAAATCATAATTATATATATATATATATATTTTATTTTTTTTTACTACAATTTATTTTTGTAAAAATAAAAAATATAATTAAATACATTCAAAATCATAATAATATTTTTTTGTGAATTATAAATTTAATATCTATTCAGAGTATGGGTTATTATTATTTTACTAAATGTGAGTCTTTTGACTTATAGTTACACGTGTTCTATATCATTAATGAATTTAATTGCTTGAAACTTGAAAGATTATACTGAATTTATTTTATCTTTCTTTTTTTTCATACTGTCATCTGTGTCTTTCTCTCGTTAAAATATGATATATTTAAAGTTTAGTAATCAATTTTAGTGTTTTTAAAAATTAATACTGGTAGCAGTATTATGTATTTTATCAATAAATACAACTTAGAAATTTCTTTTATTTGAAGTTCCTTGAGTTTATTTATACCACGACCTTAGTAATGCAAACTTGTTAGCCTCTTTCTTTAAATGACAGCAGAAACGTCAGAATTCTGCTTCGGCATATGGAAAGTTTAAAGCATGTACGTAAAACTATAATGTGAATTGATTTTATTTAATTTTTCGTTGGTAGGAAAATTGAATAGATTTTTAATTTATATTGATTTGTCATAACTATTGGGCCCTAGCTAGCTTCCTCAGCGGAATTGCGGGTTGAATAGGGGAAACATGGAATAATGATGGACTCAAATGCATTTAGAATCCAATTATTGATAGCTTTATTTTGTTGATTATTTCAAGAATCCACACCAGAGGGCATAGTTGCCTCGATCTTTTTGTGTTTTTACTTCTGAGGCAAAACTCGTTTATTTAGGACAATGCTCAAAATGTGTTTCAACTTGTAAGCATAAGCAGACATCAAGTACTCTCCAGCTGTGCCTGCACCCTTCTTTTTAGTGTGTCAGAGGGAGAAGCATTTATAGATATTATCATAAATTGTTAAAACATATAAATAAAGTAAGTTTTCTAAATATAATTACGTAATTCTTTAAGTGATTAGTACATATGATTATGGTTAGATGTTCAGTTATATAATTTAAATTTAATTTTTTCACTTAAATATAAATATATATATAGATAAAAAAAATCGATTTATTTCAAGAATAATTCTAAAATATTAATTTTCTTTAATTTAATAATTTTAATAAACGATATATCTTATTCGTCACAATACAATAAAATGAAGGATAAAGACAAAAATAAAAGATGAGAATGAAAAATAAATATCTTAAAGTTATTTTTAAAGTAACTTCATTCTTTATTTTTAAAATAATTTAATCATTTTTTTTCTCTCTCATATATATATATATATATTTTGAAAATAAAAGAAACTTTGTATTGATTAAATTGAATAATATAATTTCTAATATTCTTTTTATAGGGTAAAAACTACTTAAAGATAATATGAATAACCGAAAAATAAAGATAATAATTATAGATAAACTTCGATGATGACAATCTCCTAATGAAATATTTAGTTATTTGTAACATCTTAATAAGTTATTTATCATATCTTATCAGATATCTATAATGTCTCAAACACTCCCCCTTAAGTTGAAACTTACTAAATTTTCAATTTGTTATACAAAGAAAATTTTATTTCCCTACAAATAAAGATAAAATTTGAGTTTTCAAATAATAATTTGAAATGCAACTCAGAGATGTTGGAAAAGTCGAAGAACATGTCGAAATGCAACTCAAAGAAGTCAGAGAAATTTGGTAGAAATATAGCTTAGCCAAAATAGCTAGGATGTTCATTAAGCAAAGTTCACCTTTATAAAAAATCACATTTGGAATCTTCAAAAAAGTTACCACCAATCAACGTCAATGTGAGAGAAGTCACATATAATATAATTCGTGCGTGAGAAAAGAGTATTTATCGGAATAAACATTTGTGTGAAAGAAGTCACCACCAATCAATGTTGATGAGAGAAAAGTCACACCTCATGTGTGAGAAAATAGTCTTCATCGGAATAAACATTGGTGAAAAAGAAGTTACCACTAATACGATTCATATGTAAAAAAAGATCCAAAGCTAATGAGTAAAAATTTAACCATTAAGCAAAAGTTACAACTCAAGGCTTAACCACTTAACAAAAGTAAACATGCTTAACCACCTAAACAGGCAGAAGCAAACCAAGAACAAATGCTTAACCACCATAAAGTAGAAGCAACAAAGCTTAATCATTAAAAGTAAAAGTCATGCTTGACCACCTGGAAAAGAAAAAGCAAACCAAGAACAAATTCTTAACCACCATAAAACATAAGCAACAAAGCTTAACCATCAAGAGTAGAAGTCAAACACAATATTTAACCACTCAAGAAAGAAGCCAAATGTATCAATGTGTAATCATCTTTGGCAGAAGCTTAAACCAATGCTTAACCACCATATAGAAAAGCTTTCATCAAAGAAAGTTGCAAGAAAATCATTGCAATACAAATTTGTCTTCAAAAAAATTCACAAGCACCACATGAGTAACGTAGAAACCACAATCGCAACTTAGCAAACTTATGATTCAAAAGCCAAAATGAATTCAAAACATTTCATCAAATCGTTGGTGTACATAATAAATCTTATTCTAATTCCCTCTAGATTCTCCCTTGCCTAACAACAATGTTGACGACTTGAGTTATTCCCTTGTCATATCAATTACGTTTTAACATTGTTGTGAGAGTAAAAAAAAAAAAATCGAAGAATCTTGCAGTGAAAAGAAATTATGATAGGTACCAACTCTCAGTCCACACATCCTATGGTGATGCACTAAAAGGAATGTGTTGAGAACCAACGGTGAAGTACAATTCTTCATAAATCCATTATAATGGCCAACACCAAGTAGAAATGCAATCGAGGTAACAAACTTGACACATCCCAAAACCATAAGGGTAAAATCAAGAGAATTTGTGGTAAAGTAAAACATAACAAAGAGAATTTGTGGTAAAGTAGTTCGAGAACATAGCAAAGTTAGACTGCATAGTTGTTTACTACAAAAAAATTAACAAAGTAAAAAGAAAAACACTAAGCTATTGCACAACCTATAACTTGATAATGCTTTATTTTGAGTTTTCCAAAAACTTTTTTTTTCTTTAATGGGAAGGTCATCTCCCACCATCGTAATCCCTCACGAACGCTACCGACATAACGGTTGCCACATCCCCGACTTCGATGTCTCTGACGATTATCGCCGCCGTCAAAGCCCTAGCTATGACTTATACAATTGCCACACATATCGGTACCACCGCCGTTCAAAATCGCCCGAACATAGAAACCCTAGGCACACAAATGGAACTCCGAATGACAACGCTCTGTCGAAGAAATTCGATCGCAAAAAATGGTGCATATCTAGACCACAACTGCAGCGATTGGCAACCCTCCGATTCTGAGTCCGAGGAGGAGTTGAAGGGTTGGAGCTACGAGGAATACCGAAGGCTCAAGAGGCAGAAGATGAGGAAAATGCTGAAGCATTGCATCTGGAACGTCATGCCAAGTTCTCCATGGCGCGACACCAACAATTTGGAAGACTATAACAAATTCGATGAAATCTTTGATCGAGACGACGTCGTTGGGAAGATTGACAAGGAGGTTAAATCAAGAAGAAAATTTGAATCTGATTCCGATTCTAAATATGAGAGATTTGCCAGTAGGAAGAGATTCAATGGTTCTTCGAGAAGCAAAGTCTGAATCTGAATTTGAATCAGAAGATCATAAGCGAAGAAAGAGTAAGAGGAATAGAAAAAGAAGAAGCAACAGGAGCAGGAAGAAGATAATTTTTTTTTCTTGCTGTAGATAAGCTATGATGGTCACGATCTCCTAACAATATATTTAAATATTTGTAACTTATTAATCTAATGAGATATTTATATATTTGTAATCTCTTAATGAGTTATATAGTATATCTTATCAGATATCTATAATGTTTTCATATATATATATATAAATTATGAATTGTGAAATATTTTTAATAAAACTTGAAAAAAAAATTATATACATATTGGTTGCGTGTATATATATTTATAAAAATAAATTGGTTTTTTTTTTTTCTCATCACATCATCCTTAGGTTAGATGTATGATGTTTAGTTTTTTTTTTTTTTAATCTCCTTTAATATGGTGTTTGCAATTTGAAAGCGTGTTAAACAATGTTTTTCCATGATAATTGTCTTATCTCATTTGCAGTGTTCTAGACCTGTCGTTTGGGCGTTTTATAACTAGTCCCTGTTCTTTGGCAGTAGCCTTACACGTGTTTCGTTTTTCTATTTTCTTGTTTATGCAAGTGTTTCCCATTACACTAACTTATGTGTGTATATATATATACTATTAGATTTATTATTTTTAATTTAGATATACCTGGAGATTGAGTTTTATTAAATGTTGAGTATCACAGAACTATTTATATGTTTCTGCATAGTAATTTTATTTTATTTTTCTAGATTTTGATTTTCTTAGATCAATCTCACGTTTTGATATCTAGTATATATTAGTAATATTTTAAGAAATTCGATGGAATCACTGCAAACAGAAATGTGATATATATTAAAAATATAACACACCAATTAATAATATATACTTTTATATTAATAAATGTGTTTGTTTACACGCATCATATATTTCTAATTAGTGTAAGCTTAATAATTTAATTTTTGTTAAATAAATATTATACTAACAAATAATTTTGTTATATTTTGGATGGTGTTAACAAGTGCATGAAAAATATTGATTAAAGATTAATTATCGTTAAAATTGGTAGTCACAGTAATTTTAAAAAAATATTGTTTTAAAAAATAATTAATAAAAAATTATTAAAAATTATAGTAAAATTGTATTAGAAATTATAATATGTGTTCATATAACACTTCTTTTTTATAATTTTATTATTTGTATTTTTATTTCTTAATTAATATTTAAAGATATTTATTAACTTCTTTTCTTTTCTTTTCATCAAAGTTGTCGTATTGTTGTATTATTATTTGAATAATTTTAATTGATAACAAAGTATGATCCATCAATTCATGAAAATTTGACTTTCGATGATGAGTAGTCATGAAAACAAGTGTTACATCACTGTAATCTGCAGTGTTAGAGACTTCGAGTCCACAATAATTAATATTATATAAATGTTGAAGTTGCCCTTTGAATTTGATGAAATTGGATTTCTGTTTTTTTATTGAGATGCTCGGTAAAAAATGTATGATATATGCGCATCTTCACAACGTGTTCATTATTGTGTAAATTGGAGGAAAGAATAAAAATAAAACAAAATTGAAAGGAAAGAAAAAAAAATTAGAAGAAAAAAAAGTTTTAATTTTTTCTTATATTTTTTTTATTCTTCTTTTCAATGGATCAAGTAACATGATTTTTAAAATTAAAAAATTGTATTTCATTTCTCTCGTTATTGTTTTTAATTATTGAGGTTTTCAAACCATATATAAAGACCTCGTCTTTTTAAAAGACAGCGTATTATTTTCATTTTAACGAGAGAGGGAAAAAAGAATGAATAAATTTATTATTTTCTTGACAAAAAGAAGGGGAAAAAAAGAAAAAAGTTAAGGAAACTATAGTTAGCAAAAACAATATGCTTAGCCCACCTCAATGAATCAAGATGTAAAAGTAGATTGAATCGGTCTGAAATTTAAGTGGATTGTAATTATTTTTCTTGTTGAACTAGCCAAATTGGATTATTATTATTATTTTTTTCTTTTATATAATTTTTAAAGGAAATAAAGAATCTCTGTAGTATTTGGGACACAAATTTATAGATTTAGTTTGATAAGTGATTTTGGGCACTAATTTATAGGTTTAGTTTGATCAAATTATTTTCAAATCTTTAATTTTAGATATCAATCTAACTTAACCTAGTCGACTATTAATTAAATTGACAAATCTAATTCATTTTGTCAATCCTAAAAAAAATAATATATATAAGACAAAAATTTAAAATAAATATAAATGATGTAATTAATTCATATATATATATATATATATATATAATATTTGATTTTTTATTTTTTAAAAATTATACAATTACATGTTTATTGTATTTTGTGACAAGTATTTTTAAATTTTTTATATCAAAATAAATGAATTATTTTCTCCAGAGTGAGAATATTGTACTTTAATAATAAGTATTAATTCAAAAATTAACAATTAAGATTATAATTAATTTTATATTTTGTTATATATAACTTTAGTTTTATCGCAATTATTTATCTTTAAAGTGCATTTTTGTTTCTTTGTTTTTTATTTTTCTTTTCAATGGATCACATAACACAATTTTTAAATTAAAAAATTGCATTTCACTTCACTAATTATTGTTTTTATTATTAAGGTTTTCAAACCATATATAAAGACCTCATCTTTTTAAAAGACAGCATATTATTTTCATCTTAACAAGAAAAGAAAAGAAAAAAAATGAAGAAATTTATTTTTGTCTTAACAAAATGGACAAAGAAAAATAAAGCTAGAGATCAAGGAAAGGTAATATATGTACAAGAGAGAGTTTTAAAATAGATACCAATGATGTAATTAATTCTTATATATATTATATAAATTTGAGTTTTTATTTTTTTAAAACTATAAAATTACATGTTTACGATACGTATTTTCAATTTTTTATTTCAAATTAAATTGATTTTTTTATTATCCAATCCAACGAGATTTTCAATTTTCTTAAATATGTTAAATGATATTCAAGTTTCTTTAGTTAATATTAAATATATAAAAGATATATAAATTATAAAAATGAAATTTCATTAATTAAACATTTCTTAAATTCAAAAATTTTAAACATTTGTATTTTAATTTTACTTTTTATTATAATAAAATGACTTTTCTTTAATTTTTTCAAAATTACAGTTACATACATATATATATATATATATATATATGTATATATATATATATATATATATATATATATATATATATATATATATATATATTATACTCTTATAATGTATGATATATTTGTTAGGAGGATAGTATGTATCGTGTTGCCCTTCACTTAAAACTATGGAAGTGATTTATTTAAGGGCTTGTAAAAGTTTTTTTTTTTTAAATATCACCTACTACGATTAGTCACTAATGTTTGGTTATAATTACTATTTTTTAATTTGATTTTATGTAATTGGAAAATATTTCTTTTATTTCTCCAATTATCTACTCACTTGATTAGTGAGAAACTAATTTTTCAAAACATAAGAGGTGTTAAAAGCAAGATTTCTTCTAGAAGCATGTGTTTATTTATGTTTTTTTTTCTTCCACATTCATAAATTTCAAAATCAAGCTCACAAACAAATGTTAGCCTTTTTTAATCTATGCTGACACATGTTGATATATCTTTAATAAATTTAATTGCTTGGAAGATTATATTGAATTTATTATATCTTTCTTTTCTTATACTACTTTCCTTCGGCCAAGTACTTTCTTCTTTTTTTATTTTTTTCTAATTGAAGATATATATATGGTACAAAAATGAAGATATATCTAAGGTGTAATAATTAATTTTAGCATTTAAAAACTAATACGGGTAGCACTAACATTTATTTTGTCAATCAATATAACTAAGATATCTCTTTTATTTTAAATCTTTTGAGTATTTCTTTAGCCCACGACCTTAATAATGCAAAGTGGTTAACCTCTCTTTCTCGAGATCACTGCAGAAACGTCAGAATTCTGCAGCTGGAAAGTTTAAAAATATGTACGCAAAACTATAACTAGAATTGATTTTGTTTAATTTTTTGTTGGTAGGAAACTTGAATAGATTTTTAATTTGTCTTAATTATTGGACCCAAGCTATTTTCCTTAGCAGAAATGCGTGTTGACACTTAGCGGAAACATGGAGCGATGGACACAAGATATATCGTTTCGAGCAACATGTGTTTGAATTTTGAGACCAAAGACAATTGAAGCCATTGATCTGTCTTAATTTCCATAAATCCTATTACCAAAAACCCGGGTCTTCTGTTGAATATTTGAAATGAGAAAAAAAGTTCTTGTACAATTAATTAATGGTTAATTAGGGTGACATTAGCAGAATCAAGGACATTCCTATGCCCATGTCAATGTGAGGTCCAATTATCAAAAACAAAGCTGAAAGGCCTTTTCCTTCGTTAGTAGGCAAAGTCATGGTCACGGTCTCATGGACAAGCAACCATCACTTTGAGAAATAAGAAATCATATTACCTTGCCGTTTCTATGTCCCTTTAATTCTCTTCTTTCAATTAAAAAATAATAATATTTTAATAAAAATTTAACATCCGAAGAATAAAAAGATTACAGTCTAATAAAATAATTAACTATGTTCAATTTTTTAATTTTAAAAAAGAAAATATTCAAAGAGCATTTACTCTTTTCCTCCTTTTACTAATAATTTACTTACCTGGTTCTACTCTATTACTGGCAATAAATAAACAATAGATTTGTCAACGAATTTATTTCGACTGAATTAGTGGTCTGAAAAATAAAATAAAATATAATAGACTTTCATAAATTCTTTGTTGCTAGAAAAAATAAATATGATGAAGAATAAACTAGAAAGGATAGCATGAAAATTGCTAAAAAGCAAAAAGGGACCACAGGGTAAAAATGGAAAAGAAACTCCAGGTCAGTAACGTTCCACGTGAGCGTCAGCTAAAGACAACCGAGCATCCTTAAAAAAGTTTAACGAGGAGAGAAATAAAATAAAAGCAATATATTTATTATTTAATTGCCCTGACTAATAAATGACATGATTAAAAATAATAAAAAAATCCCTGTCTGGGTTACACGCTCGACACTTTATATACGACCAAGAAGTTACGTGCATCTCAAAAAGTAGCAGTAGTAGCGCAAAACCGAGAATTGAGAGGACCAAGAATGTGAAGTGGGTTGGTGTGTGAGGAGTGAAAGAGATGGGTGGCGTTACTTCTTCCATGGCGGCGAAGATGGCTTTCTTTCCGCCGAACCCACCGTCGTACAGGGTGGCGGAGGAGGCGGGGACGGGGAGGTTGGTGTTGGAGCCATTCCCGGAGCGTGAGAACGTGCAACTTGTGAAATTTGGTACTCGGCGAGGAACTGAGGTGGTGGGTGTATATGTTGGACACCCCATGGCGAAATCCACCATCCTTTATTCACATGGAAATGCGGCTGATATTGGCCACATGTATGAGCTGTTTCTGGAGTTGAGCACCCAATTGCGTGTCAATCTTTTGGGGTAATTCAAGTTTTCTCCTTTCTCTATTTTTATTTTGCTTTTCCAATCGCTGTCTTGTCTACATACTTCTATACTAGCATACATTATACATGCATCCCAATGTGTGAAATTTCGTTTGATGAAGTGGAATTCTAGTGAAGCAGGAATATCCGTTAAGTTTTTTTTTTGAGTTAGGTCGCTTACGGGTAAAAGTAGAATTTTGCTAGTGTAGGTTGAGTTTTAGCAATTCACTTAGCTTGGATTGGTTTTCCGAGGTTCTGATTTTGATAGGTTGGGTAACTTGAAAGAATTGATTGATTTTTTTTTCTTCTATTTTTGTTAAGGTTTGATAAATGAAAATGTCATGAGGTTGGTTAGGTCTTGTATTCAGTCTTGTCTTCTGGGATGGGGTTTTTGGGGGGTGGGGGGAGTGATGATTTCTGTTAGTCTGTATAGATCTGCTTTGCCAGTATAATGAATGTTGTGTGTGTATTTGAGCCATGTTTTTCATGTGGTTTTTCCATGAATGGAAGACAATGATTTGAAGGAGGGAAATTCCATTATTTTTTTTAGTATGCTTAAAATATTATCTATATTTGCTGATTGTAAATTGAGTTGGAATTTAGTTATTTGACAAATGCGATCCGAGGGTGTATAGTTAAGTTAGTTGTGATCATTTACTGGATAGGTTTTGATGCAGCCTGTGTTATCGTGAAGCAATAACAGGTTGGGGGGTTCACGGTTAAGTTAGTTATGATCTTTTACCGGACAGGTTATGATGCAGTCATTGACTGAAAAATCCCTTGGCATTAGATCTGTTGAGTGGTTTAAGTATAAGAGTCAAATTGCCAAAATTTCATAATGTGGCCATCAGCTGCTTCAATGCATCAAGAAGAAAACTCTTCCAGATGAATCACACTTCCTACCTGTCCTCAGCACCTAGGCAGCCACATTAGCCACCTTGTGACAACACTGATGCAACACAATTTAGGCCTTTAAATTTCCTTTTGTTCTCAAATAGGCTTTTCATGTAGAGTGCCACATAAAATCTTTTCTGTACAAATGAAATTGTAAACAATGATGGATAAGTATATTTTCTAGATTTCTCATCCCTATGCTTATGGTAGTTGTCTAGTTTATTAAAGAACACATTTATAAGTCTCATGTTAATGATGTTTTCCAACATGTTGGTTTAATATATGCAGATACGATTACTCTGGTTATGGACAGTCATCGGGGAAGGTAATTACTCTATACTTTTCTTTCTGGTTTATTTGATACTTTTGATCCCAGAAGGATACTTATCCAGATATCATTCCACAGCCAAGTGAGAATAACACTTATGCTGACATTGAAGCTGCATATAAGTATCTTGAAGAGAAGTACGGTACTAGGCAGGAAGACATAATCCTTTATGGTCAATCTGTTGAAGTGGTCCTACTTTTGGATCTTGCCACTCATTTACCCCGACTAAGGGCTGTTGTTCTCCACAGTCCTATACTATCAGGGTTGAGAGTCATGTACCCTGTGAAACGGACATACTGGTTTGACATTTACAAGGTCAGATACTTTGTAATTGTCCTATATGCTTGGTGTCATTTTATTTAAGGAAAATATTTACATGGACCTGAACATAGTTGTGTGTTATTGTTGTGCAGAACATTGACAAAATTTCGTCGGTGAAGTGTCCAGTGCTAGTAATTCATGTAAGCATTCAATCTTTATTACATGGAATTTCCACTTTCTATTGTTATCTTGTGGATGTTATCATATTTTCTGTGGTATTTGTTAGTCGTAACTGTAGTCCAATCAACAATTGCTGTAATTGTTGTAGTCCTTATCTCATAGTACTTGGAGCTTTGTGTTTAAAATGATAAATAGCCCTCTTTTTTATTCAAGTAAGTATCTTTTTTTTTCTGCCGAGTGCTGACAATTGCAATGAAAATCAAGATATGAACAGCTGATAACTGGAAAACAATACTTTTCATTAGCATGAGCTTGTTAATTTAATGAAGTAGGAGTCTGATCATTGAAGCAGACTTGACTGGCATTGAGGTCGAAGAGATGCCAGCGTGTTGTGGATACAAGAGATATCAGTGTGCTGCAGATATAAGCTTGTTAAATGTTTTATTGTGAATGTTGTGATTTTTCACACTTTGCTTTCTTATCTTTATTTTTGGGCTACAAACATTGCTTTACTAATTTACAATCATTCTTATACTTTATTCAGGGAACTGATGATGATGTTGTTGACTGCTCTCATGGCAAGCAGTTGTGGGAACTTTGTCAAGAGAAATATGAACCTTTATGGATCAAAGGAGGGAACCATTGTAATCTGGAACACTATCCAGAATACCTTAGTTATCTCAAAAAGTTCATATCAATAATAGAAAAGTCACCATCACAGGGACAAAGTTTTTGGAGAAACATAGCCAGAGTTGAAGAAGGCAGAAAGAGCATTGACTATTTTGAGGCTCCGAGGATGAGTACTGATCTAAGGGACATACGGAGGATGAGTATTGATCAAAGGGACAAACCAAGGAAAAGCACTGATAGGCCAGAACAACTGAAATTTCAAGGGTATAAGTTCAGTAATAATGAAACAGTGGAGAAATCAAGGGTCTCTTTTGACCATGTGGCTAGATCTCAAAGAAACACTGAGCACCATGATAAATCCAGGAAAAGTGTTGATGTTCATTTTGGGAGGGCTAGGAAGAGCCTTGACTGGCTGGATAGAATTCGAGCTCGCTGAAGCTCTTGAAGCATCTGAATAATTGGTTATGAGGATTGGTATAGGGAGAGAGATAGTACAAAGATACATAGTTACTCACATTGGGGGGGCTTAGGTTTAACTTATCGTTTACAGGATGCTAATGTTGCTATGGTAGTTTCTTGCATTGTTCGTGTAGATTTGGATATGTTGGGATTTCAAGTTACTCTAACCATGTTTTAGTGTTAGGGTTAGTGTTAAGATAGAATGAAGCAAATGGTTAAAAGCCCAGAGGTGGCAATTTGTTATGAATTGTAAAAATTCACATGATAAAATCTTGCTTGCTCTTATCCCCAACTCTTTTGTCTTGTTCATTTCTAAATTAGCCTTTCTCTTGATATTATGGTGTAATTTTGCCAATGAGATTAATTTGCCTAATTTGGGGCAGCAATTTTTTTAACAGAACTTATAAATAGTGTTCACATAAAATTTGGATATCAAGATCTATATATGTTGGTCCATCACTTGCAATTTATTAATATAGGAATCAAACTTGGTAATTTACACGTGTATTTATGTAAAAATAAGCATTATTACTAACTACTAGTGTTGGAGTAAATGTGTTCTGAATATTTCTTTCTTTTGTTGGATTTTTGGTAAGTTATTGTCTCATTGGATACACATGTCCTTTTCCTTTTTACAAAAGATTAAATCATTTACTCAATTTTGTTATTGTCATGTTTTATTAACTAAGTATGTTTATTATTTATATTTTCAAAATTAATTATTATTTAATTGTATTGACAATAATCAACAGTAACATAACGTGGAAAGGGAAGAACAGGGGTGCAACTGTGAGGCTGTTGGTTGCGAAGGGAAAGAGAGAGGAAGAAGAAAAGGGGGGATAGAGAGAGAAGAGCGACGACGGCTCCGGCAACAACGAACCACGAAGAGCAGTGGCCGGAGAGGAGTAAAGTGCCAAGAGAAGAAGAAGCGAAAAAAGAAAGGAAAAGAAGGGAGCCATTATTTCTTCCTGATGAAGAACGAGGTGGTTGTAATGGTAGGTCTTGTCGGAGAACACGGTAATTATTCTAATCACAAGATGTTGATGAAGTATAATGTGTACAAATTATTTTAATTATTAAAAATTAACACAAAAGGTTACAAGTATTGCATTTCAACTGTTTAAGAATTTATTAATAAATCTACCGGTGACAAGTTTCTTGATAAACCACATCACTAAGTGCTTCACCCTAGCCGTAGTAAAAAATACTGTTTGAGTGCACTTTAACATCTTTTGTTTTTCGTGAAACCATAAAATTTTGCATGGGTAAACATAGTTTAGGAAATATGTTTGTTAAACTTAATTATACGTTAATTTGTTTTTCATTGATAGTTTTATAATTATGCTTTATGTGTTTTTTTTCGTTGACCGACACTTTGAGTAGCATTATTATAATTTAATTGTTCAATATGTTTTTAATTATATATACACAAAAGAATTGTTAAATGTGTGAACATTTATCATATTAAAGTAATAAAAATAGATGAAACACATGTTAAAATTACTTTTTACATCATGATAATCAAAATTATGTTTGACGAAAAGCAACGCGTTATTTGTTCATTATTATGTATAACCGAATTTAGTTTTGTTGTGAAAGATAATAGGACATTGAAAAAATTTGTTGTGCAGTTATTTTCTTATTCATTTCACATATGGTGAAATTTCTGATGACCTAGTTTAGGTAGACAATACAATTAAAAAATACAACATGATAATAATGTTTATAGTTCATACTTTTTTTTTATTAAACATTGAATACCAAATTTTGTATTCTATTTATTGAAAAAAAAATTATTCTCTCCCGATCTTCAATATTTTTTGTGCTACTATTTTCCCCATGTTTAACATATCACTGCTAAGGAAGAACACAAGAAACTTCATTTGCATGGTTTATTAAGATTATATATATATATATATATATATATTAATAAAAAGTTTATCATTTATTTTATTTTGGTGGGAAATCAGTTATTCTAATGTTATCTTTGTAGTTATTACATATTAATGTTCTTAATTAGTAGGTTACAATATGTTTACATCTTCACAATGTGTGAAATTATGTTTTGGTACTGATTTTTTTTTCTCGTGAGTCAGAAAGTGGTTTGTTCATTGACTTATGCACTTTCTTCATTTTGGAGAATGATTTTGTTATTTGGAATTAATTATGAGAATAATAGAAATTTGGTCTATTTGCATATAAAGCAAACTAAGAAATTAGTTCCAACTGGCATGCCTTCAAAGAAACCTAACCTACTATATAGGCTAAAGATGTGTCAGTGTTATAATACATCATTATTGGTCTTGATATTATGATCATACAGCTCATATCATAAAACGTTTTGATGTGCTTTGTAACTATTTAATATTTTTATTTAATATATAAAAATAAGATAGTAGAAATTTTAAATACTAAAGAATTCACGAGAATATGAAAAAGAAAATACTTTATACGTTGATATTTTGATAATTTACAGGCCGTTGAGAATATATAGTTTTCAAGTAAAATGTGAAAAACTTTTTTTGTATATATATATTCAAGTGGCCAACTACATTGGTAAAAATTTACCATAACATATATATGTATATTAACCTTGGAAAAAGATAAACGTACTGCTAGGTTATGTACATCATGCATCCGCCCAATTTAATGGTTAATTATATGTATAAAAATGATTCATTTTATATTATTATAAATACTTAGGAATAAATAAACATAATATTTAATTATTTATATGTAATAGTGTTACCGGAATATTGATTATTACACGTAATTAATTATATGTATAAATATAATTAATTTTATCTTATAAGTAATTAATAGTATTATGATGTTATTAAGATATTTAATAGTTATTAATTTTGTTTCAATTAATATTAATTATATTAATAATTATATGTAATCATATTTATTTGTTCTTAATTATAAATTAAAAAGAATCATATTTATACATGTAATTAATTAACTATTTAGCCAAAACAGCAAAATTCAAGACAATTGAGAATTTAAGG